>OX438752.1:11686495-12886495 GCA_949316235.1 Oegoconia quadripuncta | reverse complement strand
AAAATGTGTTCCCAAATTAGACGCTGATAATTTTAGTCATGCATATCAAAACATTTGGTCCGAATAAAAAATAAATTATCTAATAATAATCGCAATTTAATTAATAACTAACTCAAATAGTACTATACCGATTTTAAAGCTCTTTTCACTTTATTTATGAAGTCGGTCATAAAGGCCCCCAATTACAGCGTTTTAGGCGCACTTCGTTTATCCGTGACAAAGGCTACCCAAGGGCGGATCCTAGGCCTAGGTCAAACACTGGTAATTTTTCTAAGTTTCAAATCAAATACGCTTTAATGTTTAAATAAGGAAGGTACATTTAAATATCTTATAGACACTACAAATTACTAATTTTCTTGTTTAATTTAACAAAAAATGTTCCGTTTTTAATTATGCCAGATAAAAATGTTCATTTACAGAAACCATTTATTTTACATACATTAAAAAAACATTGGGGTATCACGGAAACATGACCTCCCCTGACTCTATGGCTGGATCCGCCCTTGAGGCTATCAAAATGTGAATCAAATGTGTAAGCAGTAGCGTTCCAACTAAGCGACATATGCGGAGACATCAGTTGACATTACCCCACATCGTCTGATTTTTTGTCTCCGTTCACATCACTTTAGTCGAAACTATCAGACATGTCCAGCAAAGTCTGGCAACGTCGCCTGATATCTTCGGGGATACGTGTCGCTCGACAAATGTTAGACGCGGCTTAAAGAGCATAATGAGGGTTTTGCTGCAATTATCAATAACTTGATGATTTTGTTCGCGAACCCAGGCGCCCAGCTGGGAAGATCCCATGGAATTCGATACGAATCGCGTCATTGAACACACTTTTTTATGGTTAACTGAATTTTGACCACAATTTGAGCAGACTTCACTCACTGCAGTTAATTTATCTGGGCTGTTGACGTGTATTTTTTTTCTAATGCTTATTTGATAAACAGAAATATTTCATATTCTCCTTGGCACTTGGTAAACAACATAAGGTTTATAAAACTATGGTCGCGGGTTCGGTTACCAGCGTGGTACATCTTCAGTAGGTATTCAATTCGGTAGGTGTGATAAGGCATTTTTACTCGACCATCTTTTCTAAGTCTCGGCGACATGTTGTGTTAAAGTTGTTTTGAGATAAAAATAGTCGGTCCCCAAAGTAATTTGTGGGTTTCAGGTGAGCGCAATTCTACCTTCTTCAGTCTCATCTTCGCTTAAATCAGGTGTAATTGAAGCACCAACGTCAAATTGATTTAATTTTTTTTCACGGGCAAAACATGAGGACTTAATGTAATGAGTCATCATATTAGTCACGTTTTCCCTATCTCTGAAAGAAATAATAATAGATTTTGGTCATTGCCCGACCAAAGACCAAGTTTTGGTCGTTCGTGGATCGAGGCCTGTAAATAAGTCTAAATATTAATGGTGAAAATCGTTATAATCATTTGTTGTAAATCGTATCAGCACCTACATTACTACATTGAATGAAAAAATGGAGATACCCACGTTGAGGAATCAGAATTGTTTTAGTAGAAGCCGTAGCGGGGCAGAGTGTGGAGCTACCCTGCAATGTGACTGCAGAGGCGGAGAACGACGACCTCAAGATACTTGCCTGGTATAGAAATAATTCTTCGGCTGCCTTCTACAGGTAAATATTCCGAGACTACTACTTTATAAAATCATAGACAGACACCCACAGTTGAGATTAAGTATAGCTACAATATAAATATCTCTATAGAAAGACAAACGGTAGTAGGTCTGCTGGAAGAAATTTCATTGTAGAAATAAGCAGAACCTGTTGTGTCGTCTCCATTATGTTGTATCTGTATGTTTTTTCTTGTGTGCAATAAATGATAAATAAATAAATAGAAAATAATATTAATTTTCATACTGCAGCGTTGTGTGTGGGTCCGTGTTCACATATGGGCTCTTGCATGTCACCGGCTTTTTTCGAACTTGATCCGACTCACTGTCATGAGTGTAAATTCTTGAAGTAATAGGTACCTACTTATTTACCGTGATATATAATAATTACGACTGTAATGGAGCCAGTAATGGAGGTGGCGTTTAGCTAGCTTAGTGTGAGTTATGCCATGCCACAGAATTAATATAGTACTAACGTAGTTAGCCTTCAATTTAGATAACTCAAGTCTCCAAGAAGTTTACGTCGGAATTTCCATTATTTATCTACGGTAGTTAAGTTATTCCGTCATAACTTAACTACCTTAACGGAGAGTAAATGAAACTTTATAGATTTTTTTACCTAAACTTTACGGATACCCAAACTTTTGCATTGCCAGCAATCCGGTGCAGATATCCGCCTAGTAAGTGACCTATTCCAGCAAGCGAACGAATTTAAATTTCGATACGTTTACTTGAAGTTACTGTTAGGATTCCGTAAGCCCGAATAAAAAAACGGAAACTTTATAGGATTACTCGCGTCTTTCTGCCCGTCTGTCACAGCCAAATTGGTCCGAATCTACTGAACCGACTAAGGTGAAATTTAGTACACGTAGGAATTTCTGTGACCCAAAGACGAACGTGTAACGTAAAATAAGTTTTTTACCTACAATGTTAAGTTTGCTCATGTCAAAGTAGAACATGGTACACAACATATTCATCGTACGGAACTCTCTCCAGACGAGTTCAATGCGCACTTGTCAAGTTTTAGCACATGATTGATTACAATGTTTACCTATAATGTATGCCTTGATTTAGCTAATTAGTTTAGCGAAGAATAAGAAGTCTAATAACTATACCTCTGGATCAGCAGTCGCGATCTACGTAATGAGGATGGGAGTGGCGACGTCGTTTCGGTTGACGGGCCGAAAGATCGGTACCGGCTAGTGATCGCGGATGAAGAAGGTCTGAACAACCTGGAGATACGGTCCGTGCGGCCCTCCGACGCCGGCCTCTACCACTGCTTGGCGGACTTCGCCTACAGCCCCGCGCATAAAACATTTGTACAACTCACTGTTATTGGTGAGTACCTTTTTGTTAGGTCTTAGCATATATTTTACATACATATTATCAACAGATTTCCATAAAATAAAGTTTTATATTTGGCCCCTATATGCTAAACATGAGTAGGTACGAGAATTATTCTTTAAACTAACACTTAACGTATAAATAAATAAATAAATAAATATTTGGGACACTTACACCGATCGTCTAGTTCCAAACTAAGCAAAGCTTGTACTATGGATACTTGATAACGGATAAACATACATAAATATTTATATCAACATCCATGACTCCGGAATAAATGTTCGTATTCATCACACAAACATTTACCCGTCGCGGGATTCGAATCCGAAACCGTTGGTTTCGCTGACAGGATCACTATCCACTTCATAAACCGGTCGTATAAACGTATAAAGTATTGCTATGGATTTTCTTGCTTCATACGTAGACATACTTATCCTACACTGAAATATCATACTATATAGAAGTGAAACTGCAGTCTGCAGCATGTATATATGAGGACATGGTTATGTCCAAAAATTGTTCACATTATTCAAGTGAAAATCTGCCATGTTGGCTAGTCCGGTAAGTTCATCATACAGCTGTTATGAGGAAACCCATGGTATGGTGGTATTTAACGTACACGGGAAGAGACGGGTCCTTTTTATACCGAAAACCACACATGGCGACCAGAGTAATATAGTTTACCATTTATCCACACTAAAATTATAAATACGAAAGTGTATCTGTTTGTCACCTCTGAACCGATTGTATTGAAAACTGGCAGGGAGGTAGTCTAAGGATAAGGATAAGGATAAGGATAACTTTAAGATAACGTAAGACAAAGAAAGACGACAAGAGTCCGCGATAAAGTAATCCACGCGGGAGAAGCCGCGAATTAAAGCTTTGTCTAAGTCAAGTTTTGCTAACTGTACATTCTTTTTATTTTAACATTAATGTGTTCTGATACAAGTACTAGGTTATATTTATCTAACTGTGGTAGAGAGAAGTCTGCACATTTTCCACTTTTTACAATTGATGAGAAAGTTGTGTCTAGACATTTCGAAATTCAACTTTTACTTTCAGATTTGAGTTCATTAGTTACAATGAGTGTTTTGGTTAAAAAACTAATCGCTGACCGACTATCTCTTTTATCCGGAACCCTAAAAACCGAACGTTTGATGGATGTTTACTTGGATATCCAGCGAAATAGCGCGCTCGGAGCTTCTATTAATTGGTCTGCGGGCTTAATGAGGAAGCTGACAGCGCCGGAACAATTCGCTTCATTTGTGAAACAATTACGCTATGTAAATATTTCGTCATTAGCATATTAATAAAAAGTAGCTCACATATGAATCTTCGTAAATGAATCTCATAACAAATTATATTTATATAAGACAGATAGTCGCCTGTCTGTTACCTTTGCTTTAAATCTGCAAAGTAACACTGAAATTAATAACACTCAATTCACGTCAAACAAATCAAATCTATTTTTTTTTCAATGTAGAATACAAAATTATTTTTAAATCTTGTGATTTTATGGACTGTATAATAGATAAAAGAGGGTTCTTAGGGTGGTGAAAATAATATGTTAATCTATTATTATAACATAGCGAAACGAAAGGCAAAAAAAAAACAATAAAACAAGTTAGTCGAAAAGGCAGGCAAAAGGTAAAAAATATAAAAGTAAAAGTATACAATATTACTACAAAAAGGTATGCGGCACAAAACTAAAAAAGGAGGAGGTTCTCGATTCGGAAGTTCGTAAGTAGGTACACCGACTATTCCGAGATTTGGTGGTGAATTCGCGTAATTCTTTTTATAAATGAAATGAGATACCGCCAAGATAGACCCATAAAAGTTTAGTGAAAATCTGATGGTACATCTTATTGAAGAGCGTCGTCGGTGGCTCAGCGGTTAAGACGCAGTCTCCCAATTTAGAAGGTCCGAGTTCGATTCCCAGGCAGCCAATGTATAGGTATAATTAGTACCAACGAGTTAATTTAATTACCTACTTATGTACATTTATCCGACTGCTACATCGTGAGGAAACCTACATGCCTGAGAAATAAAAATTCAAAGGCATGTGAAGTCCCCAACCCCGATTGGGCCAGTGTGGTGGACTATGGCCCATACGAGGGAAGGTCTATATCCCTGCAGTGGGATGTTTATGGTCTGGTGATGATGATCTTATTGAATCCCACATCCTTAGCAAATAATATATAAAAGGTACAACCTATTCAGGTAACATACCTTGTGTTTTACACTTCAACCGAAACTTTTTCATAAAATGAAAAGTGTTCTGAGTGCATGACTCATTCATATAAAAAGTAGGTGTTGGATTAATACTGATTCATCCTTCGTTCATTCAATTGAAAAAATGATAAACATTGACCACTTAACATAAATTGTCGAACCCTGACCCTTAATTGAAACGACTGCAATATCCTAATCTTTTTATGAACATTTTATTCCAGATTGTTTATAATATTAGGTCCTTACCTATGAAATTGGCGTTTGGTATGAAGAATTTCATTAAGACTGTTCAGTAAGCAAATCCAAATTTAGATAAGCTTTGTGTGTATTATCGGATAACATTAAGTTAAGTATAGGCAGCGTTAATTTTTAAAAGTAACCGCTTTATAAAAATTTCAGCGAATTTAAGAAATGATTATGGGAAGCACATGAAAAGAGCTCTGTTAATTTATTCTTTTATATGTGATTTAGCCCAGAAATTAAAAAAATATTTCATGTGAAACCTTGAAATAATATTCCATTTTCCAAATAAAAAACAATTGTTTTTTTTTTCAAAACCATCATCGACCCATGCGCGGGCAGGAGATTGATATGCGACTAGCGGGATTCGTGGGGTTCTTATCATGCGAAATTGATTTGGAACTCATATTTTTCTCCAATATTTATTTAATTTAATGATGTGATATAATAGGCTACAAACGCGACCGTCAAACGCTTTATTTTCGCTTACCTAATATGCCCTATTTTTTTTTAGCCCAAACTAGGGAAATCTCGTACTATGGTTGCTAGATAATTGATAAAAATATATAAATAATTATATTGGGTCTTTACCTATGAAATTGGAGTGTTTTTTCTTCGTTAATCATATGTACCAATTCCTGCGACTTTCAAAGCTAAACTACCTATACCTACCTACGTCTACTTCACTTAACTATTATGCCCCATTTTTTTCGTTACGGTATATCGGAGTAATCAGATGAACATACTTAAAAAAAAAACAGGTACGCGACGAATTCAGAACTTCCTCCTTTTTTATAAGTCGCTAAAGATACGTTTTTTAGTAATGAGCAACATCTAGTATATCGGAATAGGTTTCTAATACTTTATTTATTATACAGAACCTCCAGAACGCCTCTGGGTCATCTACGAAAACGGAACTCGCGTAACTACTGCCATTGTGGGTTCCAATGCCAGTGAAAAAATAGGGCCATACTACGTTGGAGATGAAGTCCACCTTTTCTGCGTTGCCTTCGGAGGTAAGTCTTGTACTTATACTATATTCAAGGCCTAAACGTGTACTAATCGCCGTTTTATATAGGCACATTATGTAAAGAACCGTAAATGTACTTTATTTTAAGTTACTCTAAAATAAAGTACATTACATAATGGAGCAGCTGCTGATGTTTGGCGAAAAAGTCGTACTTTACGTTTACTTTAAAAATGTACTTTCACTGTCTTATCTTAGTGGCAAAGAGCTACATTTAAAAATTGGGAAACATGCAGCCTCAAGTCAAATTTGTTCTTGGATATGTAGGTTTACTCGCGATATTTTCCTTCGTTAAATGCCAACTTCTGTGCTTTTTCATAAAAGACGAAGTCCTCATTTGGCAACATGGCATGTGGTGATCGAGGTACTTTCTTAAATCGACTATTAAAGGTCTTCTAAATCTATGGGATGCAGGTTTAGATGCAGCCTTTGGTCACCGGTCACCCTCCTCGTTTTTTAGAGCTATCGCTACATAACTATAGTAAATAATCTTAATTCAATGAACCGGGCTCTAGTATCAAATCACACCCTTAAATCGAGTAACTTTGGTGGCTCATTCATAAACATCTACAATCTATACAAATCTGTTGCTGGACAAAAGTAGATATTTGCCCGAATCTGGCCATGTGTCACTCATTGAATTACTTAAGAGCAGTCTCTCATATGTGTCAAAGTTGCAATATAGAACACTATTTCTTCTTTCATAATTACAAAGGCAAGCCACTACCATCCCTTTTGTGGTGGTCGGAGCGACGTTTGCTGAAGGAGACATCGACACCGCTGTCGGAGCACCGCGTGCGTAGCGATCTAGAGCGCGGGCCTCTGCGCCGGGAGGACCACGGTCAAGTGCTCACCTGTATGGCGCAGAACAATGACAAAACCTCGCCCCTCTTCATCGATGTGGTTATCGATATGTATTGTGAGTATATGTGATTTGATCGATAGTGTTGACATTAGCAACTATCGCTTCTCTGCTTAAATCAGCCTAATACTAATTCTTTTCTCTCCATCATGCGGTTGGCTAGTGACTATGAATGAATAATGCCGGCCATAAAATAAGGTGGTGGAATGTGTTGGAACGAGCCTGAAAGCAACTGCAATAAATTGTCTTTTCAGTGATCAAAGAGCTGAGGCTCTATTATAAAATATTTTTACTAGTTGGCTTCTAATATTCTCGGATTATTATATATGTCGGAGATGGGGGTGGGCGTGCTAGCGACCGGGACGGTGCCAGCCTCGTGGTATAGGGTGGCTCGGGCAATTGCGATATTTTGCAAGCTACTATAGGCGGATAGGATATCAGAATGGCACTACGAATTTAATAGCATGAGGTAAGGGTCTGCATCTGATAGAACACAGGCCCGATAACCTTAAATTTTTAGGGAGGAAATTACAGACCATTTAGTCGTGCTCAAACAACAACATAAAAATATGATCATGAATCCTGAGATGCTTACCGGTGAACGGAGAACTTTAGCATGCCCTCACGCTAGCCAACTTGGCCGTCGCATGCAGTCTGTGGAATTCAACCTAGCTAGTCTACAATTCCTTGCTCAAATTCCATCATCAACTTCTTATTAAGTAACGACTCACCGGATTCTTCCAACGTATACAGGGCGTTCCACCAAATGGAGGGAAAGTACCTTGAATATTGTAGATTGAACATTTTACTAAAAGAAGACATTATTTTTATTTAAAAAACAATTTAAACTGCATTCAAAAATTTTTAAATAATTACATGGTTGAACCGGGAATCGAACCTTATAAATCACCCTGTAGCTTCATCGTACCGATGAAAAGGCTTCATAAGGATTATTTTTTGCTAAATAACATAGTGTCAGAAATAAAAGGAAGACCATTGCAGTGGGATGTTTATGGGCTGAGATGATGATGATTCTCGGAAGGTGACTGGTTCAACAAATAACATACTTACGTTACATACCATATGCCGTATTATTTCATAACAGTGCCGCCAGAGTTGGTGTCAGTACGAGATCTAACCGCAAAGGGGGAAGGTCTCGCAGTAGGTGGTCGCGGTCGCGCCGGGGAAACACTCCATCTTCAATGCAGAGTATTGGGTGCTCGTCCTCTACCACCCGTCACTTGGCACCTCAACGATTCTCCTCTCGACGTTATACAAACCACTACTGTGAGTAATGAGGCAAAGTATGACAAACTAAATAGCGGCTCACCTCTTTTATATATATTTCCGCGCGACAGCTGGTATATTTTTCTTTGCCCACATTAAAGTTGTACCCACAGATATTTTATTCTAGATGCTACCCATTCCTGGCACATTCAAGAGGAAACTGCGCTGCCCTGAGGGTGGCTAATTTATCCATCTGCCTGCGACATCTCTAATTCGTAATATTTGAATTTCTATTTCACCTTAATTAACACTCGTCTAGAACTGTAGGTACGCGTAGAAGATACTTGTCTGCCTCTATCTCCCTCCCTTGTTAATTCTCCAAAATTTTATGATTGGTTACAGTTGGAACCGTCTCAGCGTTTGGTGGTCAGTGAAATACATTTGACAATGGTACGAGAATATGACGAGGCCAGAGTGACGTGTTGCGTCCCCGCCAATGAACACGGCAGAGAGGAGTATCAGTGCGCGCAAGTGTTACCTCTATCTGTTCTATGTGAGTTGCTTTGAGAGGAAGTGTAGCGACACACTTGCGGAAGGTACGGCGCCGAGTGTTCGACGACTGAATTATCGGTCGTAGTATTCGGTTGACATGACACATCAAGCGCACCGAACACACAATTACGCGGCGCGCGGCGTCTAGTTCAGCGCGTTGCGCGACGGAAAATACGTGGCGTCGTCGTCTTCTGTGTCGTTGATGGTCACTAAAAGAGACGAAGTACTGATAGGGAGAGGTCAGTCATTGCTGAACAAGTGCGCGCTGAATGTTCAACTACGCTTAATCTACGCACTTAGATTGTGCTACATTTGAAAAATCAAAATCAAAAAAGATTTATTTCGTAGGATAAAAATTATCACTTGAAAAATCACATTTAGACTGGTAAGCCCCTAGACAATGCTCGTCTATTTCCACACTAGTTTCCACATTCATAGAGAAAATAAGGATTGGACTCACTCGTCACCGCCGAGTCCAGCTCGCGCTGTACATCCACCACCTACTCGGTAGATACGGATATGTGTGAACGAGATGCCAATAAACCGCCTACCAGAAAACGGCCGTGTATGGTCGCTTCTAGACGTCTTTGACTTCGATTTGAAGTGTGAAGATGCACTTGCATAGATATGTGACACTGACTATATACTTTTTCTTTCTTTCTTTATAAGCGCGATGGCGGATCTGGTCTTACTGTCCAATCTCATCTTCACAGGTCTGTATTCTTCCACTGATCGAGACACACCTTTTCCGCGTTCCTCCGTGTTCCTCATGCATCCACTCGCTCAGTGATCTTCAGAGCCGTTGGTTCATCTGGTAGAACTTAAATCTATTCATTATATTCTTTCAGACCAACCAGCGTTACAAATTGTCGTGGAAGGGGAAGTGGAGAATAACACCCTAACGGTTATAAAGAATTCAAATGTGTCTCTAAACTGTCATCATGCAGCTAACCCTTCTGCTTACCAAGTTATATGGTTTCACGAGGTAATAGTTTCACTTTACGAAGTACATCCACTCTTCGCCGTTATCTACCCTCAAAATAATATTCTCAGAAGAATGGACGGGGAGATAGAGTTATCTGTCAAAGAAATCATACTGTCTTGTCTATGATGATGAAGTACCTATATAGGGTGAATTTTTTAAATGGGCGTGCAGGGCCAAATCCGAAACTATGAGGAATAGCGAAAAGTACCTATTCAAAGAGTCTCGGGCTCGATTTTGATGAAAACTAAAACTGCATCCAATGGGTTTTTGAAAAATCAATGGAATCGATTCCATTGTTTTTGAAAAAAGAAACACACTATTATTACACCATTCGAAACGAATTTTGGGAAGTAATGACTTACGTGAAACTTAAGGAGTTTCGACTTGGTCGTATTATATATCAAAAATTGGTATTAAATGGCAACAGAGAATCAAAGACATTGACAAAATTGGTTACCGTGATGCCTAACTAAATTTAAGTTTTTTGTATGAATAGAAAAATAGTGAAAAATGAAATTTATCTAGTCATACAAAAAGCTTCCAACTAACTATCCAATTCAAACTCTAGTCCAGTCCAATTGCAAAATTTTCTAATTTCTGTAGGATGACATCAAAAGTCTGGATAATGAAGGAACTATGGAACCTATCCTGGAATTGAAGAATTTAACAGAAGACGACGCCGGCGAATACGTGTGCTCCGCGAGCAACGACGAGGGCACTGCCTATAGCGAACCAATGATCATCGACGTTACATGTATGATTTCTATATTATACACTTCCATCCATCCAGTTAAATCAAAAATCAAATCAATAAAGGTGTTATTTCGTAAGATATAAAAATAATATCTGAAAATTGCTCATTCATCCGCCTCCGTAGCTCAATATAAACAACATTGGCTTTACGATTCGGAGGTCGCGGGTTCGATCCCCAGCGGGGTACATGTTTAAGTACTCGGTTTGGTTATTTTAAATGTCCGCCTGGCTAGCTACCACCATCTTATCTAAATCTTATTATATTAACACTAATATGTAAATGCCAAAGTAAATCTATCTTTCGGTCCTACATTTAACAGTTTGGGAACTGTCGAAGAATACAGGTTTCATATGATAAAATCCGCGACAATCTTATCTAAATCTGCCGCCAAACAGCAATGTTAATAGCATTGTTGTGTGCCGGTTGTCAGAGATAAGGTAGCCAGTCCCCCAAATGTGTTGGGGTTTCCGGGTCATTACGCTTCCACCTTCGACCTCATCTTCACTTAACATCAGGTGTGACTGACGTCAAGTACCAATCCGTTGTGCGTAAAAAAAATTAAAAAAAAAATCATAAGGCCGACTCCTTAGAGAAGAAGGAACAAGAAAGTCAGGGGTTGGTCTTTTAAATATTATTTTTACAATTTATGATTTGACAAAGAAAAATAGAACATAATAGACTGAATATCGCCGAGCGGTTCATGTTCATTCTTATCATTTAGGTATGATGGAGATACATGGTTATTACAAGCCAATTTAGTCAAATGTGTTGAACTTTTGTAAAAATTGTTCAGCGTGAGATAGCTCAAATAAAACTTTCTGTCTATAGAATTTGTTTCATGGATTATATAAAAAACACTTTTAAACAGTCGGTTCCATACTTTATCATATAAGGCTATTTTACATGATTAATGGTAGAATCTTTAAGCTGTGCCATAAGTAAGTAGTTCTCTAAAATGATCTACAGTCTAATTTACAGATATAATGTCTAAGTCTAGACCAGTGGGTCACTTTGGAGAACTGCGGTTGTTGAAGCTTGAATAGGCGTCACGCTACCATTAATCATTTACAGCACTTAACCGCCTCCGTGGCTCAATGTAAACAACATAGGGTTTACGAATCGTAGGTCGCGGGTTCCATCCCCAGCGGGGTACATGTTTAGTACTTGGTTTTGTTGGTGGTAGGGTATTTTAGATGTCCGCCTGGCTAGCTACCACCATCTTATCTAAATCTGCCGCCAAACAGCATTGTTGTGTTCCGGTTGTCAGAGATATGATAGCCAGTTCCCCAAATATTTGGGTTTCCGGGTCAGTACGTTTTCACCTTAGGTCTCATCTTCACTTAACAGCAGGCGTGATTGAGGTCAACTGCTAAACCGTTGTGCAAAAAAAATATATGAATATCTACGACACCCACTGTACCATACCAAGGGTACAATCTGGCCCAAGTGCTTCAAAACCAACAGGAATTCAAAGATTTTATAAAAAAAATCCTAATGTACTTAGCATAATTGCAAAATTGCAAAAAAAATACTATTTTCCAGATCCCACCTACTGTAAGGATGAAACAATTGCCGAATACGGTGTAGGAGAGAATGAGTCTATCAATATAACATGTAATGTACAAGGCAATCCCGAGCCAATGTCGTACAGGTGGATATTGGTGAATGAGGCAGTGAACTCGACCACATTTCGGAATAATCAGCCGCACTCCTCGGAATCCACTGATGAACCAATATTGCAGTACCAACGCCCTAATGGAACCACTTTCAGTATGTATAATTGGTAAACGCGGCCGCACGAACACTGTAAGACTTCCAATATTAGTCCAGCAAGGATACAATTTTAATTTCCTATAATCTTAAAGTCCGTGATTTTTTGCACATGGATGGAGTACCTGTCAATGATAATATACAAATATTTTCTAACAAATCGGTAGCTTGCTTTAGATAATAATATAGATTATAGACTATTAAATTAAAACTACCCCTGTGAATTTCATTGCATCGGAGAATATATTTAGAACTCCTCTATCTATTTTCGACAAAATCGATCAATAACTACT
This sequence comes from Oegoconia quadripuncta, assembly GCA_949316235.1. Lineage (NCBI taxonomy): Eukaryota > Metazoa > Arthropoda > Insecta > Lepidoptera > Autostichidae > Oegoconia > Oegoconia quadripuncta. The sequence goes on along the minus strand of OX438752.1, from coordinate 12,873,565 downwards.
TTATATTTATGAAAAATTTCACCGAGGGCAAATATCACGACTCAATAAACTATTTTTAGAAAATATGAAGTAGCCATTGATTAATTTTTTAGAAAATTGTTTTAGATCTTATCTTCTACAATGCACTGAAATTCACAGTGGTAACTTTAAATTAATATTGTAGGTTTTTTATAACTAAATACTTATACTATACCTAAATCAACCTACATAATTGTTAGAAAACATTTTTATTCTATTACTGATGGGTACTCTAACCTTCTACAAAAAATCTTTACGATTATGGAGAGGTGGGGATACACCACAATTACTACGTATTTTTAATGGAATATATACGGTCTCGCTACGTTGACATTTCTGGTAGCGTCACACGGCCAGCTTACACTGGTAGGTAGTCCCACAAACATTTTTCTAAGTGCGAACAGAAGAGAGATGGTTACAAAGGCTAATTATACGAAATGCAAAAGCATCGATCTGAAATTGAAACTTCCTATTTATGCCTTTTCTTTTGGAAATCGACCGATTCTGCATTTATAATTTATACTCAGTTGTTTTTGTATATATCTTGTTATAACAAGCTATAGGAGCTTGTTATATTGTTTTGTATATGGCTTAGATTCGTAGTGGACGTCCTGTCGTTGGAATGATAATGGTAACATAAGGTTTACAGAGCCATGTATTAACGGTTGCGGGTTCGAATCCCGCGAGGAGTAAATGTTTGTGTGATGAATACGAACATTTTTTCTCGAGTCATGGATGTTTATATTATAAATATTTATGTCAGTCCCCCTGTCAATTTCTGTTTATTTCAAAAAATATTTGGAATACCCAAACATAGATATAGATTGTAGTGGATAGTGAGGCTGACAGTGAAACCAACGGTTGCTGGTTCGAATCCCGCGATGGGTAAATGCTTGTGTGATGAATATGAAAATTTATTCCCGAGTCATGGATGTTTATATAAATATTTATGTATATTTATCCCTTATCTTGTATCCATAGAACAAGCTTGGCTTAGTTTGGAACTAGATGATTGATGTACGTGTCCGAAATATTATAAAAAAATATTATTAATAATATTTATGTTGGGATATCTCTGACCACACCATTTGGGATATAGGTCGTGACTGTATGTATGTACCGTACATACATAAAATAGGAATAATAATACTATTCCTTAATGACGACCGGTTGGTGTAGTGGACATAGTAACCCTGTCAGCGAAACCAACGGTTGCGGGTTCGAATCCTGCTAGGGATAAATGTTTGTGTGATGAATATGTTTGTGAGATGTTTATATAAATATTTATGTATGTTTATCTGTTTTCTAGTATCCATAGTACAAGCTTTGCTTAGTTTAGGGCCAGATGATTGGTGCAAGTGTCCGAAACATTTATTTATTTGCTTATTCGAAGGTACAATATTCTGTTGGGGTGTTAACGGCGTGATTGGGATGCACTTGCCGCACACTCCGTGCACATTCCTAGTTACTGATGAGACAGTCCCGCGTCCGCCCTCCACTTGCGTCGCTGTGAAGACCCTCTCACGAGATATAATCATTACTTGCGAAAAGGGGCATGATGGAGGTCTACCACAGGTAAGATGTTTTAAAAATTATAAACCATATAATCGCATGCATCGCTTCTAAAGTTTAGTGATATTTGAAAGTGCTTGAAATTTCTCTGAGGGATAAGAGAGAAATGACATGATTATATCACAGCTGTTAACATAGCTCGAGCACAAAGTGGCCATCGCAGAGCCTATAGCCGTTGTAACCAAATCAATATTCATTTTATGGCGGTCCTGGCAATAAATCCTCCGCCGGTAAAACTTTGTAGCGTGATATAGGTTAGGATGGACCACAGAGTTATCAATATGCGCTTATGTTAAATACCACGCGTGCTATGCAGCTTATGTCAACTACGAAACTTTTCATATACAAATATTGCTTGTTTCTAAACAAAACACTTCGACAATACGATTTCCAAAAAGCCAAACAATTGGTACACATTTCTAGACATTTTCTCATGTTTCAAAACCTAAACGTAGCTAATACAGCATGGAAACAGGCTACGCTATTTAATCCATGTTTGGTTTTTTTTTTTTTTTTTTTTTTTTTTATCTTTTTTTTAATACTAAGTACCTCCAATATTTATTTTTTGGAGCCTGTGCTATTCTAGTCTACGCTTTCATACCAGTTCTCGCTTTTATGCCTCTCGCACTTTCATTCCTCATACGATGTCTTTCTTGCATTCAATCTTTCTCGCTTTACAGGTGGGTTGCCTGTCTATACTGCTCTATGCTATCTAGCTATATTTCTTTTATTGTATTTCTCTTTATTTCGGGGCATAATAAAACGCTTGGCTTATTATTTCTTATTTGGGCTACAACTATTGTTACTTATTATCTAGGTCTTATTTTCTATTGAATCTGTATTTTTAATACTATTTTGAAGCTTATTTATAATTTACATGTTATAATTACAAATTATAATGAAATTATAATTTTCTTAGACTATTTTATTTCTACTTATAACTATTCTTACTATATTTGTACAGAATTCCAAAAATCTTTCTCTTTTCTTACTGTTCATTATATCCGCTAAGTTTTCAATCGCCAATTCGTATTCCAATTCTTGCTCAAAGTTATACCTTCGTAGGCCAAATATTGGGCACTCCAGAATGATGTGAGGGACTGTTTCTCTGACATCTGGGTCGCAAGCGCATGATGGACTCTCCTTACACTTAAACCGATTTAAGTATTCGGAGAATCCACCATGCCCCGTTAACACTTGCGTTGTGAGGCTTGTGGCTTCAAATTTTCGTACAATTCTGTATGCCGCAACTGCACTAGGAAAAAACAATTTGGTAATTGATGCTGTTTCACCAGACTCGTATCTCCGATTCCACTCGTCAAGAGAGTCCTCTCGGATTTTTCGCTTGACGAATGAAACCGGACAGTGATCGTAGTCTGGCTTTCGTTTTAGTTTGAGTGCAGCATCCTTGGCCAGACCGTCAGCCCTCTCGTTCCCCTCCATACCTGCGTGAGCCTTGATCCAGAATAGATTTACCATTTTATTCTGCTGAGAAATGGTTTTAAGGTTATCCATGTTTGGTTGGCTAATACGTCTGTGGGCTGGACAACTAAAATCGTAATCGTAAATTTATACCCCTACATTCTCGTTTATTGGATGATTGGGAAAAATGAGTTCAACCAGGTACGGTTTTTTTACGCTTGATCGCTAAAAATTTGCCGATTTGCTCGCTTGCATTCGGTCGCTAAATTTGGTATTACATAAGCGCCCTAGAAATAAATAAATTGGTAACTATCCATACGATTACATGCTAGGACGCTTACACGGTAGAAATTTAGCGACCGAATGCAAGCGCGATCGAACGCTACAATTGTTACGTGGTACTACTGCTGAAGTGGAGACCACGTGTCAGAAATCGTAGTATGAGAACGCCCAACTCCTAGATGGTGCGACGATCTTTTGTCAATAATGAATACGTAACATTTTCTTAGTTTTTACTTTTACCCGACTGCCCCAGAAAGAAGGGTTAATGTTTCGAGTGTATGTATGTAAATTTCTAGCAGAGATTCAACAATTAAAAAGGGAATGCTGAGATGGATTGGACATGTGGAGAGGATGAATGAAAGAAGACTTATGGAGAGATATACGTAGCGAATGTGGATGGTATTGTTGGTAGGGGAAGACCACGGCGAACGTACCATGATTAAATCGGGGACGTCTTAAAGAAAGGGCAAGTCAAGAAGTATCCTAAAACGACGTGCATGTATGAGAGTGAATGAAGCAAAAGAGGTATGTCAGGATCGTAGCAAGTAGAAGTCTGTGGCGCCCTCATCGGATAAAATAAGATTTATTTTTAAATACAGAATAAAATAAACCCTTCTTAAATAGTTAAGCAATTTTTAATGTCATCTGACAATTGGTTACCAATGTTAGATGTGATCTTTGAACGAGTTTTGACCCAATTGGATGTTTACAGAAATTTCAATTTGTAGTAAAGTCCCTGGATTCAGACAATCAACTCCTTACAATTGTGAGCCTCGAACCAAATTTTATTATTCAAGAGCCGTCCTTAGAAGATTATAAATTTGTGATCGTTGCCTCCAACGGCAAGGGAGAGAGCTTAGCGGTGGAAATCGACAAAGGCAGTATAGTGGATGAAAGCGAAGGTAAGCAAACTGGCAAAATTTATATTTTATAATTTTTATATTTTATATATCGCTATAATAATTTCGTAAAAATATATTGTTGAACCGGTGCTGTGTGGTTTCGGCATACAAAAAGAATAGAACCATCCCGTCTCTTCCCGTGGGTGTCATGATGTAAAAGGCAACTAAGGGACTTTATCCCAAAAACCTCTATAGATGGGTCACGTTTGCATATATATATTTCGTAAGACGAAACATGGATGTTGTTTCAAGCATTGAACTTTTAATGTTTGGAACACCCAAACGCTGTTTGGGATATCTCTGGCCACCCCATTTGGGATTTACCTTTAGGTCGTGATGTTATGTATGAGTATGTATGTAATTTCCGGCTTAGCAAGGTAAAGATAACATGGAGAAATTTAAAAACCCTACAGATGACACGACACCTAAAAGCGCAGTAAGCAACATAACGACGCTAGCGCTAGCGTTGTGCGGCGGCGTGGCGTTGGTGGCGCTGGCGGCCTGCGGCCTCGTGCTGTGTGCGCATGAGCGGGGCTCCCGCCTCGACATCGCGGGCAGACCGGCCGAGCCGCCGCTATGCGCATACAATACTGAAGGTACTGCCAGAGATCACAGCGGAATAAAGACTGGATTAGCCACGACTTACAATACGAAGATAAGAATTAAATAGCTTGACGTGACCAATTTTAGATACAATTAAAGAAAGGATTGGGTACATTATTTTAGGCTATGACTTACCAGGAAATATACTGGATGAGTTTTTTTACCGTACGGAAAAAAAATAGGGCATATTAGGTAAGTGAAATAAAAGGTATGGGCATAGGTCATTTAATTTTTTTTTCACAACTATCATAGAATAAAGGGCTAATTATGTCATTTGACGGTCGCGTTTGTAGCGTTGTGGAATACCACAGAATTACTTCATTAAATAAATAAAGAAAGAAAACTTGGAGAAAATATGAGTTCCAAATAAATTTAGTATCATAGGAACCCTAAGAATCACGCCAGTCGCATATCAATCCCATACCGGCGCGTGCGTTTTAAAAAAAAAATTTATAAGCTTGTTTTTTTTTCAGTACATCATTGTGATCCTCCTGCCCACGAAACCCCATGCAAACCGGCAAAATTAAGTATTCGGAAAATTATAATATACCTCCTTCATACCGTGCTTAGGACTCCTCGCAACGCGCGTCGATGGCGTTAGGCCATCGTGTAATGCTCACACAAACGCTGCAGTTACATATTTAAGATGTCTGTTTCAGAATCCAATTGCGAAACTTACCACGATAGCGATGAAGGCAGCGAGTGCAACTTGAGACGCACAGACTCGTTCAGGCGTGCCGTATCAAAATATCCATCGAAAAACTTTGATGTTCGTAGAACGAGCTCCTTCCATTCGGCGCGGTATATGAACGATATGATTGAACCAGAAGGCATCAGCAAATGTAACGAGATACGGCACAGCAACAGCTGCCGTGTGCACTCGCTTCAGAACATCAGCAGAAAACGAGACATGGATAACCTATGCGATCATTTAGTCATGCATCTACCACCGGAAACAAATTATCATGTATCTAAACCAGTAAGTTGTTGAATTTCTACCCATGCTTACTTACATTTTGAGATCAACTTTGAAATAGAAAAAAAAAACTGCTGATTCATACAAAAGTGTAATACGTAATTTTTTTCCGATTTAAAATTAATCCCATAGTAGAGTTGGTCATATTGGTGGGTAAAAATGCGACCAACGACGTTTCCCTGTCTACAAGTTCAGAAAAACCTTCAAGATTTCGTTAATGTTTCACGTTGTTAAAATAATGTTTCACGTTATAGATGAACACATTCTACACAATGCCGAGAAAAATGAGACACAAGGCTACGAAGCAAATAACCGACGATGCGTCCGAAATAACACAAAACTCCGACGGATTCTCATTGCCCCCTCCGCCAGATGAATTCGGCTCGTATCGAGCAGCCACAAGAATAAAAGACATTCCTTCAAAATCAACACCTACTTACACTACTATTGTGAGAAAAAAATCAACCGAAAGGGAGCCCAAGCAACAATATAACAATGTTATCATATCGCCCATGAACACAGTGGGCCTTCCAACCATAAGCGGGTGTCAAAATAGCGTCTATACTTACCCAGATGACGACAATCAGGTAAATACTAACCCTTTTGAAGATTCATCGTAGTATTAAGTTCATTATCCATTAATCATAATTAATTTTGAAGGGCACATGGAAAACCACCACTGGCGACTTAACGACTTTCCATAATAACTCTAGTCCCAGGGAGTCTGGATTATAAATACAAGAAATTAGTATTAAGAATATAGAGTTATTCAGTATTATCTGTGTAAATGTAAACGAATGTATGTATAGTCGACTACAAGTTAAGCGTAATTCAATGATTGTTATTACTGCGTACTGATACTGATATACTGATGTTTTAAATCGAAAGTGTTACATTTGAACTGCAGGCCACTGTACTATTAACCAAATGTTAGATCTCACTTAAATGTTGCCTACATTTAAGTGAAATCTAACATGGATAGGACACCCGGTATTTGAAATTCAATAGTCTCATTAGATTTATCATCAATCATCGTTTATTTACAAAAAATAGAAATCATTCACATATTGCCATTTGATAAATGACGCATTTTCTATTTTTACATGCACATGATTAGAGATATAATGGTACTGGTAGAGAAACCTTACATATACCAACGTCTGCAACTACAATCATTCACTGCCATTTAAGTTAAATTAGTATATTTATAGTAATTTACATAACTACTTAAAACTTTTATATGCACACCAATTATATGATAATTTAAAAATGTAAATATAATATGTCGAGGAATTTGTGTTTTTCATTTCATGTCATGTTATTTTTAATTATGATTGGAAAAAATATAAAATGTCAGTTTCTGTTGTAATAATTAAATTTGGAATTACAAAGATGAGATTAGAATGACGCAAGTATCGTTTGTAAAAATAGTGGTATACATTATTTATGAATAATAATAACTTAAACAATTGGATACCTATAACAACTATTGATGAGTTCAATCCATGCGGTCGAGATGCGCTTGTGCCACTGACAGTTTGTCTATTAGACGCTGAGTGTTTGATCGAGCCTGAAACGGAAAAAAACATTGAATTACATGCTCAAAATACTTTCGACGAAACTAAGTTTCACTAGCATTAAAAAGAAAAACAATGGTCTATTTTCATTCATACTAGTTCAAATGACAAAATAATCTCCATTGGTCGTGTACACCATTTAAGCCATTGAATTATCTTGTGGGAGAATCTTCAGTAAATGTACCTATATAATTGCTCTATTCCGTTGTTTAAAAAAATATTATGTGGTGTTACTGGTAAATGTGTAATTAAAGTTGATCGGTAGAGGATTTGCATAAAGTTCTTAAGGGGCCACCTCCACGGGCTAGTTTCTCGTCTTCTCAGATTGGGGGAACTCCACGATTATTCTACTAGCGTATTCGTGACGTCTACGATGCGAGCGCGATGGACTCCCGACGAGACGTGAGTCGGTAGCGTTTTGCTTGTCAAATTTCACTTTTATCGTAGTATTGTTATGAACTGTTTTGTGAATGTGTGTGTTGAATGAATTGTTTAAGTGGCATGGTGAGACTTCACTGTTAAGACTAGCTCATCGCATGCTGGTTTTCAACAAATTATTTGTAATTAACTTTGTGCCTATCACTATTTTTAGTGAATAAGGTTATATCTAATTTTAGTGAATAAGGTTATATCTAATTTTAGTGAATAAGGTTATATTTTTTAGTGCATATAACAAATTCTCATAAATGTATTGAGATACCATTGTTAAGATATTAATTTCCTTAAATTTAACTCTAAGAGACACTAACCAGTCTTGCGGTAATACGGTGGTAATTGCGGTCTGTTAAATTTCTGTTTTTTTGACTGCATACGCTGCAGAAGCAAGTTTTTCGCAAGTTACCTCACACTGAGTGAGGTCCCCACTGGAGCTTAGCATCAAATGTCAAGTTTAAGTAGATAGTAGTGTCTAGGTCTATTTTACTGTCTCGTACAATTATTTCTGTAGGCAGCTGTTTAACATTTGGTAAAGTAAATTTTATACATTTATTTTTTCTCGTTCAAAAGCAGATTATTTATTGTAAACCAGTTAACAATTTCAAAAAATCAAAAATAAAATTTAACTTTAAATAACAACGAGGTATCATCTGCAAATCTCTTTCACATTTATGCCGGGCAAGATGAGGCAAGTAATTAATATAAACAAGAAACAACAATGGTCCGAGAATTGAACCTTGAGGTACGTCCTACTGACCTCAGAACCAGAGAACTTAGTACCATTAACATCCAACTCTCTGAATTCTATTATACAAATATGATTTTAAAAGATTCAAAGCCTGACCTTATATGCCGTAGTGGTCCTGGGGTTCATTACATAATTTCATCTTTATCGTCATCGGTTACGTTCTGGGGTTCTATTACATAAATTCATCGTTATCGTCATCGGTTACGTTCTGACATGTGATTAGTTAGCAAATCGCTCGCTCGGCAATATGACGGTTTCTCATTGGTCAACGTAAGCGATGACGATACCGATGAAGTTACATAATCTAAGGGCTGACATGTGATTGGTTGGCTCATCGCTCACTCGGCAATATGACGGTTTCTCATTGGTCAACGTAAGCGATGACGATACCGATGAAGTTACATAATCTAAGGGCTGACATGTGATTGGTTGGCTCATCGCTCACTCGGCAATATGCCGGTTTCTCATTGGTCAACGTAAGCGATGACGATACCGATGAAGTTACATAATCTAAGGGCTGACATGTGATTGGTTGGCTCATCGCTCACTCGGCAATATGCCGGTTTCTCATTGGTCAACGTAAGCGATGACGATACCGATGAAGTTACATAATCTAAGGGCTGACATGTGATTGGTTGGCTCATCGCTCACTCTGCAATATGACGGTTTCTCATTGGTCAACGTAAGCGATGACGATACCGATGAAGTTGCATAATCTAACGGCAGACATGTAATTGGTTGGCTCATCGCTCACTCGGCAATATGACGGTTTCTCATTGGTCAACGTAACCGATAACGATACCGATGAAGTTACATAATCTAAGGGCTGGTTAATGTATCGTAATGAATACAATCAAAAGCCTTAGTCAAATCGCATAACACGCTAATAGGATCCTGCGAATTCTCTCAGGCATCAAAAATGTTCCATTGTTCGTGTTTTGGCGAAAATTATTCTATGGGGTATCGTATGAATTGTCGGAAAATATATGATAATACTGATAACCATAGACCGTAGTAGGTAGAACAGTTTTCCTTAAAAGCTAAATTCAACCGTATTTCTCGTAAGATCAATGAAAATTTTTATGCGACTTACATCCTTTTCAAACAGAGGGACAAATTGATTCACATTTTGTTTTCTAATGGCAATGGCATGGCATGCCAAATGGCAAAAGACGCCATCATCGTTTAAAAACATTTAGAAGCGCCAACTGTCGGAGTTTACGAAACGACTTTTTTGAAAATAATGTAATAACTTATCGTCTCTGTTCTTGCGGCTGTGCATATCGCATACGCAGACGCCACTACATATGATTCAGTTGGAGAGTGCTAATTTCAGTCGCATGTGGGTAAGTCCTAGTGGTCTTACTACTTTTGTCCTACCATAAGATTACACATTATAGATCAAATACAGTCAAGATAGTTGACTTTATTTATTAAATTAGAGGTTTACTCTCGTTAAATTTGTCTCTCCAGCACCATTGCTACATATTTCACGGAAGCACATTACTTTAAATATGATCCACATAGCTGTTTGCTTTGACCGAAAACACCAGCAATGGAATATCTATGATCATATTCAAAAGTCAAAAATATTTTATTCAATGATAGAAAAATATCACTTATTGAAAGCCAACATGTTATTTATTTTAAAATGCATCGCTTCACAAGGTGCTATGGTTAGGGAGAAGAAACGACAAGAAACTCCGTAACAACACATCTTTTAAACTACTTTGAGAACTACTCACTTTATCAGGATAATAAATATCCTGTCTTAATCCAGGTTATGTTCTACCTATACGATAGTACTATATTAATTCTGTACCTATACACCAAATTTCATCCAAATCCGTTCATCCGTGATTGAGCAACAAACAAACAAACCAAACTAACATTCTAGGGAACTTGCTAACTACGTAAACAAACCGCCATATTGAAACTGTCTCTGAAAGATGAATTTACTAGTGATGAACAAGACTCTTACTTACTCCATTACATGTCAAAGCATATCGTATAATAAAATACCGAAAGTAAAAACAAGTATGTACGAGAGATATCTGAGATCGTCTTTTGTTTACATAGCTATAGCCAGTTCCATAGAAAAAACCACAATTTGCGGACCTGCAGCGAGGAGAGCGCACACTCGTGTAGATCCTTGCAGCGGGCGAGCGCGCGGCGGCGCAGCGCGGCCGGCAGCGACTGCAGCTCGACCCGCGCGGCCTCCAGCAGGAAGGCAGACACCCCGCAAACGTGGGTCTCGTCGCCGCACCCGAGCCACACGCGCTCATTCATACTTACAAGCCTAGAGAATATCGTTTGCAATGAGGTTAAGAGGGTGCATCGGGTCGATTAAACTACACATTGACATACATACATTGACCGCTTCTGCGGCTCAGTGTAAACAAATAGAGTTTACGATTCGGAGGCCGAGGGTTCGATCCCCAGCGGGGTACAAGTTTAGTTCTCGGTTTGGTTGGTGGTAAGGCATTTTAAATGTCCGCCTGGCTAGCTACCACCATCTTATCTAAATCTACCGCCAAACAGCAATGTTAAGAGCATTGCTGTGTTCCGCTTGTCAGATATAAGATAGCTAGTTCTTTAAATAAGATGAGGTTTCCGGGTTAGTACGCTTCCACCTTCGGCCTCATCTTCAACTTCAATCAGGTGTGATTGAAGTAAAGTGCTAACCGTTGGGCATTAAAAAAAAACATACCGGATGAGTTTTATACCGTAAGGAAAAAAATAAGGCATATTATAGGTAAGTGAAACAAAGGTATTGGCATAGGTAGGTTTTTTTCGAAACCATAATCGAAAAAAGCGTTGTGTCCTTTAACGGTTGCATTTGTAGCCTATTCTTCATAACTACATCATTATATTAAGTAAATTTTAAAAGAAACTTGGATAAAAATAGGAGTTCCAAATAAATTGCTCGTGGTAAACTCAAGATTTAGGTATTTCTACGATCGCCATGCGCCGTCGGCTACAATCTTCAGTGAATTGTGCGATCCCTTTAAACGTTTGTCTTGTCAGATCACAGTTTTATAGGTCGGTTTAATAGACACTTGGCCTGCAGTTATTGGTCGTACAAGTGAGGGGCTGGTGGAAATTATTGTCTGTAATCCGGAACAACAGCCCAAGAACTGTAGTTCTAATTGATAGGCAGGGAGCTAAGAATTTTGATTGTGAACTTGAAAATGCCCTACAACTAACTAAACCGACAACTTGTTTGCTTATCAGAGATAAAATTGATTAAGATTCTATAAAATTGCTACTGCGCCTATACGTAGCTAGGCATCCCAATTAGCATTATCGTAGAAAAAACGAGCAACTTAATACTCACTTGATATATATGTCTAAAACTTGTTCTAATGATACACCAATGTTCAATATAGTCTTAAACACCATAGTTTGGTTAGCTTGTATCTTGCAGCACATTATTTCTAACTGACGCACAATGAAATCTGAAATAAGAAAGAAATAGCTGTAGCTAATCATAATACGATACGATCAACATTCCTTAGCGAATTCTATAACAGGGGGTTTATTATGAATCGTAATAAATTGATGTGGAGACTGAGAAAAGTCCTCAACAGGCTACGCGATTTACCAATAGTCTAATGAAGACTACAATAGCAGTATATAAATAGTCAGATTTCAAAACTTCATTAATATAAATAAATATCCACGGACATACACACAGCGCCATCTAATTCCACAATAAGCAACTAGGCTTGTATTATGGATACCAAATGGTTGATATACTACACAAATACATTTATTTTATATAAATAGTATAAATGAAAAATCCAGGGTTCACGTGTTCGAATTCATCATACAAACATATGCCCCTAACGGGATTCGAACCCGCAACGTTTTAGAATAGCGGTCAGGATTTCTAACCACTACACCAAACAAGTCGTCAATATGGACTTACACAATGGGAAACAGTGTCCCGTATTGACGTATTCTCTGCCAAGCGTTGTCAATTTGCTAAGCACGGATGCGAGGCGCTCGTCTGCTGTGGCCATATTGCGCGCGGCAGCTTCGGCCTCCGACAGCACGTTGCTCCAAATATTCTCGACCAATAGGGCGTCGTTGTGGCCGGAGCACTGTACTATCGCAAGCTTGCACTCCCATAAACTGTAGCGATCCGCATATTCTTCGTACAGCTGTGAAAGACGGTTGAGGTAAATTTAGAAAGAACAATGGTAAACTTGATCGTCTGCCGCCGAGCCAGACATTACACAATTTCTACATCCGATAACATAATTAAATAAAGAAATATTTAAGACCTTTACTACGTTAGTACTACATGAATTCTGTGCCTTTACACCAATCATCTAGACCCAAACTAAGCAAAGCTTGTGTTATGAATACTAGATAACGGATAAACATATATAAACATCTTTAACTCGCGACTAAATGTTCGGTATTCATCGCATAAACATTTACCCCTCGCGGGGTTCGCATCCGCAATCATTGGTTTCGCTGACAGGGTCACTCTCCACTGCACCAATCGGTCGTCAAATTCGATTATTAATTGGATGAGTAAGTATTCGTGGAAGTGTTGTAAAAATAGAATAGTCCATACATTATTACACAACAGAATGGAAAATAACAGAAAATACCAAGCAGAATGGTACTCGTGAACTCGTTCACGAAAACTTTATTTGATTAGTTTGAGATGCAATGTAGTAATTAGAGCACCATCATGACTTAACGCTATCACGTGCAGTGACACAATAGGAGTTTTATTGTTCTATAGGTGTTCAGTGTCCGCGAAAGTGTTAATGGTGACATGATGGGTATTATACCACGATAAATTAGTCCTCATGGCACTGTGAGTCTGTGGCCTTACAAAACTTTAATGAAAATATAAATAATTTATTGTTAAAACCGGACACGATGGGGACGGATGACGATTGAGAATAGCAGGAAGAAAGATGAAACCACAGCTATTTACCTGAGTGATTTCCAACAGCTCGTCGTCGAGCCGTCGCAGGTGTCGCAGCGACGGCTGAAGCTGTCGCGGCAGGGCGGCCGCGGCGGCCCGGACGGCGGCCTGCACTCGAGCCACTTCCCCCGCCTCCTCTAGCCGCCGCAACAGCTCCCCGCCGCCCGCGCCCCCCGCACCCGCCCCCCTGACGCACACCACGCCGGCGGACAACCACGACATGCGTTGCGACAGAGTCGCGCCCGATCTGCAATCAGACCGCCTAAATCAATTGCTTTGGGAAGTGTAATCTTCTAAGACGTCAGTACACTATCCGTCCAAATCATATCGTAACACAATGATAAAGACGGACAGTGCATTGGTATCGCAATCGCTATAGCTTTAAGATAGGCGGTAGAACCCTTCGGAGAGAGATTACTGCGTGGTCAGAATTTATAATATTTGACCTTGAATGTGCGGGATTGTTATCGGGAATAGACACTGCACTACCTATGACTAAGAAATAAATACTGTGTGTTAATAAACTTATAAGAGTATAACTGTTGCGCCCTCTCGTAATAATCTAACTCTAAGTTGCAAAAATAGATCTTGGATATACATGAGTACGGCTGTCCGGAAACTTCTAGTAAATCACACGGGTTTACAACATCGAAGTTTTGGTCGATTTTGAACGGGGTGTTCTACCCATGATTATAAAAAAAAACATTCATTATAACCAATTGTGAAATCGAGAAAAAAAAATCAGCTATTTGATACATTTTGGTCGAGTGGGATTGAACTTTTGTATGGAAAGCATTGAGCGCCTGACAGAGTACTAGTTGAAAGCAGTTTGGAATACAACTCTCTTCTCTGTGTTGGTATTACTGAGCGCTACAAAAAAAACTAATCAATACAGACCCAGGTCTAGTAGCGAGTCCTTCCAGCACGTTGGCAGCGGCTAGATGGTCGCCACACTTCTCCAGCACCTTCCAGAGCAGGTCGAGGAGGTGAAGGGCAGCGGGTGTGGGCGCCGATCGTGCCGCAGCCTGAAGATAGGTGCGGAGGGACGGCGGAGGTGCCGTGCCAAGGGATAGGAGCTCTACAAGACAGGAATAAATAAAAAGAAAATACAAATACACTTTATTGCACAACTTTACACAAAAAACTTCAGTGGTAATAGAACTAAAATGGTTGTATGGAATTCAACATCGCTGTCTGTCAAATATCAAAACTCGTTTTCGTATTGTATCAAGTAGCAAGAGTGTCGAGCTATACTGACGAGATTGTTGTCCAAAAAAACGATAATATATAATACGATATCAACATATTCAACATACAATACAGACATGTGTTCCTGAGTTATGAATGTTTTTCATTTATATATGTATTTATTTAATTTTTTTTTTTTTTGTGTAGTTTATCAACCATCTGGTATCTATAATACAAGCCTAGTTGCTTAGTGTGGAACTAGATGGCGATGTATGTATGTGCAAAGATATTTATTTATAAAAAATATTATATATTTACCTGAGCCAAGATGTTTCGAAACCAGCCATTCGTAAACAGCAACATGTAAAAGCTCATCATCGCGAGATAAACATTCCCAAACTAATTTTCTTCCCTGCATTTGAAAAAACATACGTGAGTGTAGGAGCTTTAGACTTATCTTTTACCATATTCTTAAAAATCTATCGAATGAACCTACCTCATAATTGGCGTCAGCCGCAGACATATTGTTTGAAGCGTCATTGCCAGATGTATCGGAGTTACGCTCATATAACCGCTCTAGCGCACCACATACTTCTCTATACACTTCCATCCTATACGGAGAAAAAATAATTAATTAAAAAAACATTACTTGGGCAGTCGGGTAATGAGACAGTTCTTGCTATACAAAGCGAAACAATGCCGTCGGTCTTACTTTTATTCCCTGTATGACTGGTTAATGAAGTAACATTAGATTCGTTGTGATAGTCCAAGAGTCATAGGATAGGTTACGTCATAAAAAAGGAAACCACACCAGCCGTAACAGAAATTTGTCAAAATGAAAAAAAAAAAGTTGTTCGAAGACTATAATATGGGTAGACTATATAGACTACATTTCGTTGTATTGATAATTTATGTGTAATCCTTTTTTTTGATGTGCCTAAATTGTATTATCTTAGTTTTAAATAAATAAAAATCTTTATTGCAGGAACTTGTCCCATACCACCGGAAACTGACCTATTCTGCACTAGCATCGCGTCGATTAGGCGTGCCAGTGTCCAAGATTTCATGCATGAGTAGGAGCGTGTCACTTCATGAGATCGAACTTTGCGTACAAATTTTTTCTTTTCGTTTCCTTTATGTTCTTTACCCCTTTACATGTAAAATTTCGCTTACATTATGTAGTTGTGATACCTACTTATATTGACCCAATATTGCTGTGTGCTACTCTTCATTTATAATATCGCGGAGATTTTTTATAAGCATTGTTTTTACTGATAGGTTTTTGTTCTATAGTTTATATAAGTCTGTAAATCTTCCAAAAAGTAAATAAATAAATATCAATTTACATTAAAAATTAAAATTACAATTTTAAATTTAAATTGTAATTTATTAACGTTTAGCTCTAAGTATCATAGGAAAGAGGTCATCATGAGGTTTCTGGAAATGTAAATTACAAGTGAGAAATACTAAGCAGCAGATGTGTGGAAAGATTGTATAGATCGTTTTAGTTGGATTTTTACACATCGGGTGTTTGAAACTTTTTAAAACAGCATAACAATTTTAATTTTACACACCTTCTGAAGTAAGCGAGATGTCCTTCTCTATCCTGTGACGGTTGATCGCTCTTGTAATAATGAAGGGCCTTGTCTTGTGGATCTAATTTACTTGCACAAGCAGCACATAATTCGACAACTCCAGGATAAAATCCAACTCCTATTAATTTGGTACATACTACAGGTAGGTTTACGTTTGGTGCCACATCCTAGAAAATGTAGAAAATGCAATAAAGATGTATATACTTGTAATAATATACTTTTTTAAGTTAGGAAATAATTTATGCTTACCATGCATAGTTTCAAAGCGTGCTGAAGCATTTCTTCCCGCTCTGCCGAATTCTTTTGTTGTTTAGCAAATATCAATAGTTCATTAGCCTGAAATAAAGTTATTTAAGTTTGAGCTAAAAAGTTCCAAAATATTCCCATGGTTCAAGAGATGTTTGAATCAGTGACGGTATATTCATATAAGCCCAAAAGAGGCGGCTTGCTTTACTAAATACTCGATGAGGACTATTAATTATTTAAACAGTATAGGAAATCTTTGATTTAAACATTCGCACTTGTCAAACCAAAACGCTGTGCTTGGTTACCTATCTAATTTCACTAGCTGTATAAAAATCACAAAAACATTGTCGGGCTTTCCCTATTTTGGAACCTTAGGCACGGAGTGTTATATACACCTTCAAGTGTGTAAAATTACCCTTCTTTTAATTCCAAGAGTAGCGCATTTATTGAAAACATTTATCTCAGAGAACTATAAATCATTTTGAATATCCAATTTGTTTCATATTTGTATTAAATTACCTTAGAGCAAGTAGCGTCTTCTTGTCTATACAGAGTGGGACAAAGTTGTCTTAGTTTCTGTGAGATACCGTCGACAGAGGCATTATCGCGTAGATATCCAGCTACTAGGGAACCTAGAAGCAGACACGCCACTTCTTGTCCTCCAACAAGTAGTTCTCTGAAAATTATAAACAGTATGTCCGTTACATTAATCTCTCAAACGTTTCCGATAGAAATTTAGGTTGTGTTGACACCAAACATGATATAGTCTGCAGAAACGCAGTTTGTACGCATCAGTAAGCTTCATTCAGCGTTTGACTACGTGTTAGGTGCGAATACACCCTTAGTTCAATTATCTAGTCTCAAACTAAGCACCTACGGATACTATACATAAAATACGAGTTTTTATAAACACCCTAGTTTCGGATATTCGTCATTCAAGCCACAAACATTTACACCTAACGGGACTCGATCCTGGAACCAAGTTCGAAGGCATAGGTGCATCACCCACGAAGTTGGTCCCTGTTGTCATTAGAGGCAGTTGTTACGCCAAGTTGATAGCCTGTAACATTTGCAGGGGCGACTTTAAAACACTGTCAAGTGGGTCAGTGTCAGAATAAAATTCCATTCCCTTTTATAGTGAGAGGAACTCTTGCCTCAACAGTCGCGACATAAGAGATGATTTTTTTTAATGCACGACGGGTTCGTTCTTGACCTCAATCACACCTGATGTTAAGTGAAGATCGAAGGTGGAAGCGTACTGACCCGGAAACACCAACATTTGGGGGACTGGCTATCTTATCTCTGACAACCAGAACACAACAATGCTAATAACATTGCTGCTTGGCAGCAGATTTAGATAAGATGGTGGTACCTAGCCAGGCGGACATTTAAAATGCCCTACCACCAACCAAACAGAGTACTTAAACATGTACCCCGCTCGGGATCGAACCCGCGTCCTCCGAATCCTAAACCCAATGTTGTTTACATTGAGCAACGGAGGGCGTTATGATGATGTAAACTAAACATTCAGTTATTATAACATGTATATAAATATACATATAGTCAATTTTTTATTGTTCGATGGATCACAATAAGTATTAGTTTTATGCTAAAGGATACTTACCTAAAGCTGGCTGCTTGTAAAGCGCTTTGCTGGTCAGGAGGTAAACTAGCAGCAACCACATGAAACTGATGTTCAGAAAGCACTTTCCAAAGGCTCAGCATTTCTATTGCCATTGCTATAGAAAAACATAACGTCACCATTAGTCAAGTATAAGTATTTGTACTTTATTATGCTAATAATATCAATTTTTTTTTGTTCAAGTGGGAGATTTTCTGAACGCTTAGTAAGGTAATTCAAAGTGGCTCGAAAGATAGCGCTAACAGATGGGGCCTCTGATTTCTTACATTTTAATTTAATTTCTTTATTGCCCAGAGCCACGCCTAAGCATAAAAACAAAAATAAAAAAAATTGTTAGCCATTGGAAAGTCGCCCATAATTTCTTTGGTGGCAGCAACTACTCTGCAGGGGGGGACTGAAAATAAGCAACACTGCTGAGTCCCTACCCATTCATCACAATACTGTGGTTCTTGATTCTATCTATGCTTGTGTTTTCTTTTTTGTGATGAACAAATACCTTTTATTTATTTATAAGTAATATGTGTGTCGTGACATCGTTTGTCGCGCGCGACGTATGAGTGAGAGTAAGGAGTGAGAGCAGGACAAAATTTATCTCGCGCGACATAAACGTTACACATATATAACGCGACATAAGTTACATTTAATTTATCAATGTATTCATCATATTCACATGAAGTACAATAAAGCGTTTACAAACAAACAAACGTTTATCGCACCTGTCATGTCATGCTACTAGTGCTGAGTGCATTAGAAGATCTTCATCAAATTTATATGAAACCGCCCGCTAAAGGTAATTTTCCCTTTCCCTTCATTTCAAAAGCTCTTTCAAATAAAGAATTATCGGGGTCGGTACAAGCGGCGGAGATATCACGCAACATACCTACATAACAACGTACGTGACAAATTAATGAACTTTTTTGGAAGTCGGTTAATAAAATAAAACATCATAGTATGATAATCAAATTATTCCAAGTACTGCCAATATAGTTACAATCAACATATCAGCCACATGCTGTTCACTGTTGAACATAGGTCTCCCCCATATATTTCCAGAGTGATTGGTTGGAAAACGACCCGCATTCAGCGAATTCCTCGAACCACGTATGATTTCATAATACTATGATGCCCACATATTCGATTTTTGATACTTTTGATTGTGAAGAAAATATACCAACAACATACGATATGTAAAATACGTACGGAATACACGTATTTTTGCTATTCAAATGACGTTCAAAATCAAAGTCTCTGTAACAATATAGCGCCAATACGGCAGAATTAATTTTTCAAAGCTGGTGATGGCCAGCCAAGTTTAATGTAAATCATCTAAGCCCCTTCAAAGGCTCGGTTCTCTCGGGGGTTTTAAACTTTCAATTTATATTTAATCAAATATCTGTGGTCGTTATTAATGGTACTTACTAACGAACAGTCTGAGCGCGTGCAGAGAGGCGTGCTCGTCCGTGTTAGGTGATGCGATCGTGCGCTGCATGAAAGCGACCACGCGCTGCAGCCGCTGTACGATGAAAGAGCAGTCTTCGCCCGTCATCTTACTGCACATCTGTGCACCATAGACAATCGTTGTTGCACTACATAGAATACAAGATCGTTGGAGAAAAACTACTTTCTCCTTTATTGGACTCACGAGGCGGCGAGGAGGATAGTTGCAGTACAAGGGGGAACGAGCGAGACAGCGCTATTTTATTGTTTATTTATAGACGGTTTTTATTGAATGCCACCTCATCATGGCTTTTTGTACAAATTCAGTCTAGTACAGGCACTAGTATATAGTTCGCCAATTGTAAGTTTTTCTGTAACTGTATTTTCTTGTGTGTTGTGCAATAAAGTGTGTTGTATTGTTGTAGTATTATTATGTAGATTTTATTTGTTGTAATGTATTTTTGAATGAATGTAAATACGTATATTTGATTAACTAACTGTGATACTCAGACATATTCAACAAATCTTGAACTTCGAGGTGAATTTTACTTAGATACTAAGTTAACTAAAGAGTCGCCGAACATAGAAGCTCCTTCTTTTTGATTGCAGTCGGCTACAAATATAATTCTTTAGCCTCTTCACTATCTGGAACGGCAAAGATATTGTTTCAGATCTTGCCAACGAAATGTCGACCGCTAACTTTTGATGATGTACTGTCAAATACCTAGTTCTGTGTTCAAAATATCAATTACATTCTAGCGTGCGATTGGTTAGCTTATTTCTCGCTCAGAAACGTTTGTCATTGGTCAATGTTATCGGTTACTTTACACAATACACGTGCAGAACGTACCGATAAGTAATCTCTTATACAAAGCAATGGTGTTTGTGAGTCTGTCTGTTTCGAAGGTAGCGCAGTAGAATTCAAATGATGCAGAATAATTGTGGTTATGATGAAATTATACTTACGAATTCCTTTTTATCTGGAGTTTGCGACTTAGAAACACATTTTAAATTCCAAATAGGTGCAAGAATCCTGCCCACGTAAATGTAGAGTCCATTATGTTTGGCGCTGTACTCAACTTGCATGGAAAAGTTCGGATCTCTCTGCTGCTGAGTCACGTTTCCCATAAACGAGGTCTGATTGAAAGGAGTCGGACTCATCATGTTCTGCTGGAATGGTGATTGGTTCGGTGAGCCTGGGAAGGACTGGTTCATAGAACCCTGCTGATACGATTGGTTCATTTTCCCCGGTTGCATTTGACTCTGTGGGCCCCTCATCGACATTGGTGTCGACATTTGACGAGGCGAAAACTTTGGAGAACCTGTAAAAGGTTTGTTTGTTTGTATACACTTTACAGTACAACATAAAACAACAACAATAGGAATGCCAGATAAGTACAAAGGCGAACTTATCCCATTTAAGCATTTCTACCAGTTAACCTTCGAGTAGCCGAACGGACATTAAACAAGCGTAGGTAAATTCACAACACGCATGTACTATCTCGTTATATTTAACAGTACTGTAGTTACAAATAAATTAACTATCGATAGTATATCGATAATAGCAATAGCGATCGATATCGGTACTGTCAATATCGAATATATTTTAAGGAATCTCAACTAGCCACTTTCACATTAGTTCACATTAAAAGATTCTGAAAATTCTGTCACAAATAAAAACTATACTATTCGCGAGTGACATATATTTTAATGTGATGAACCTTATCTACTTATTTCATGATCCACGGGGACGAAGTCGGGGTAGAAAGTTATCGAAATCATTGATAATGTTGGAATTCCGTGAGAATCTTACACTATGGGTAAAAAATCCTACCTATCGTAGTAGCCATTTGCGATGCAGGGTTCTGTGGATATAGTGGTGTCGATGTCACTTGGCTCCCGTACAGGTAGAATGCTCGAGTGGCCCACTCGCTGACACTCAGGTCGCCAGTGGTTGTGTCCTCACAAGCCAGGTATAAAGCGCAGGCACAAGCCTGGTCTATACTGTGCAACTGTTGAGAAAAGTCATATCATACTAATGTTATAAATTTGAAAGTGTGTTTGTTTTTCTTTTACGTCTTTACATATCAGAATGACTTATTTCTTTTGCTCAAGTATACTTGAAGAGTCGAAGAGCATAGGCTACTGTGGCAAAATAAAAAAAAACACTGTAGCATACTTACATTACCAACTATTTAGATTAGGAATAATATAGGGTTCCTTATTCGTATTTGATTGATGGTAAATTATCGGCTCGTGTGTAAAAGAATGTTAGGCGTCCATTAGACGCTCAATCATATTGGACAAACCAAAACTACATTACTGCTAGAACTATGGACATTTAAGAAAAGATCGTCTAACTAATTTGTGTGATTGAGTGATAATGCGTGGTTTATTCACACGTCAATCAATGTCATTCAATATTTCAATAAGGAAAACGAATGAAAGATAATTAGAATTTTATCTTCAGTCATTCATTCATAGCTGAGCTTGTTGGGTTACTGGCAATTACACACCAGTCACGTGTCAGTCCGTCGACCACAGTTCAGCGATGGGAGCTTATTTCACATCACATTTAGACAAGCAATCCAATGTTATTATCAATATCAATTTGAAGAGGCCGCCAAACGCCAGCACTTATGACTGACAGTCATACTGGTCTTCTAATGGCGTAATCCATCAAGACCGTCCATCTAGCTCACTTGGAAGAAGTCCTTGACAGGTTGCGCTTCAGGGCCGCGGCAGTCGCGCAGTAGTGTGCGCAGTAGGTCAGGCGCCGCGCCAGCCGACAGCAGGGCCGCGCCAGCGCCCGTCACTACCGCCCACCGGGACACGCACCACACCTCTGACAAAGTATATAGAAAAATTAGTAACACAGACCACCGAAGGGGGTATGTATAATAGTATAACGAATTACACGACCCCGAAAAACGTTTCACTGACGTACGGTTGATCGAAAGCCGAGTACACTGCGGAGTTTGTTCATCATTAAATTTTATAATTAAAATCAACTCCGCAATGTACTCGGCTTTCAAACAACCATTCTTCAGCCAAAAGTTTTTCGGGGTAGTGTAATTCGGTATCGGTACTTTTGGATGACTTGTCGCCCATTCCTTAGTGGCAGCAATTACTCTTTAATACAATTACAATTTAATCGCCTCCTAAACAACATAGGATTTACGAATCGGAGGTCGCAGGTTCGATCCCCCGCAGGGTACATGTTTAGTGCTCGGTTTGGTTGGTGGAGCATTTAAAATGTCCGCCCAGCCAGCCACCACCATCTTATCAAAGTTTGCCGCCAAACAGCAATGTTTAAGAGCATTGTTGTGGTCCGGATGGCCAGTCCCCCAAATAATATGGACGTATATACATAATAGTACGCTTCCACCTTCGGCCTCATCTTCACTTAAGATCAGGTGCGATTGAGGTCAAGTGCTAAGGGGGACTGAAAATCAGCAAAACTGAGAACCAATCGCGCTATTTTACAACAGTTTTACCGTGCGAACGGAAAGTTTCTTTTTTGGTTTAGCTGATTTAAAAAATGGTAAAGCGCTATTTTTTCTGTACAATTAAATAGTTGACGTTACCAAAGTAAAAACAAAACGTTTAGAACTCACCACGAGTATTAAAAATACAAGGCTAATTTCCATTCAAAATGTTTTTGGTTATGGTTAGTTTTGGTATTATTGTTCAAAATTGTCACGATTAGCCCCCTGCTGAGTCCTTTGTCATGACAGCTTCTTTATTAACTACTTGTTAAATTAGCTTAGTGGTGAATAAACATCTTTTATTTACTATACAGACCTCTTTTCACAAGCAGAGCCGGCGACAATCTCGCGTTCTGATTGGGCGGCAGAGCTGTTAGCGCCCACGCGGGCCCGTCAAGTGGCAGCACAGTATGTGCCTCACTGAAGCTGGGCCCGCCCGGCATCACCCGCGACAGGCACCACAGCGTCTCCGCCTCGCCCCCGTCCGCCGAACACACCATCAGCAGAGACCCTTATGATCAACATTAGAAACAGGTAATTAGTTGCTGCGGTCCGTGGCGCAAAATAACACACGTGTTGTCATGTCTAATTAGTAATTATAAGACTTTTCCTATGTCAATACAATGTTTAATATAAGAGACAAATAATTAAATCGTCAAAAATCTGCGAAACAACCGACTACAGTAAGGGTCCATTCTCTATCTCCTTAGTGCATCATCAGATTTTAACCGAATAAACCCTATCAAATGAAAAAATAATCATCAAAATCGGTTTACAGTTGACGTAGATATTTGGTGAACATACATAAAAAATAAATGCATCTCCTTTCCACTCATAACAAAGGTTAATTCCCTTTCTCTGTGTACACCATTCATACTTGTTACTTATCTGTGGAAACAATTGGTCTATGATCTATCTATAGCTATTTTACTATAATGTGCTGTAAATTTCCCAAATAAAAATATTCTAACTTAGAACCTTTCCCGTTTTTGAAGTCGGTTAAAAAACACATAATAAAATCACTCAGCTTTGTTAGAGCTATGTTCAGAGTTACTCCGACGCTGGAACCGGACCGAAATAATCCGCCCAGAGAATTAAAGTCGTCGATGTAATTCTGAAGATAAGCAGGCTGAAGTAGCTATGGGCAAAACATATTTGTCGCCGAACTAATTATTGCTGGAGCAAGCAGGCTTTGGACTTGGGAGTGGGGACAGCAACTAGACCGAGACAAGCCCGTATTTCAGAATGTTGCTCAAGCGTAGATCTGCGCTTGAGGACAGTTAAAAAGGGACAGCTTTATGTAACTTGTATAGCGGCATCTCTTTCTAGCCATGCTCAAGCGCAGATCTACACTTAAGCAACATTCTAAAAAACGGGCCATAGTGTGAGACGCCCCCAGCTAGATGGGGGCGACGAACGAAATAAAGCTAAAAATCTGGCTCTGGGGAGTGTCTTAGGGCATTGGAAGTTACTTTGAGTGGTGGGTGGAGAATGATAGACATATATGTATTTGAAACACTGGGACCAGCCATGGGGTCGCCATCCTACCTTTTAGTAGATTCTGTGAGTTTAGTACTTTAAATCTAAGTAGCAAATCTTTGAAAACGAATGCAATGAAATTTTTTTAATAGGTTAACCACTCTGCCATCCAGATACATGACAAATAGAACAAAGTCTGGAAATCACATATTGGGATAGATTAGTACAGGTTGTTGATGTTCATGACTTATTTGACAGATTTACCATTTTCATAAACAGCACTATGGACTTGCTTAGGTTTCAGCACTGAAGCGTTGGAAGTGAAGCCAGGCGGTAGTCTCACATGTAGCAATGTGAGATACTGAGGCCTCTGTGGGCCACCTTGATTCGCACTGTAAACAATAAAAATGTTATAAACAAATCCATGCAGTTAACATTCAACGAAGTCACAGCCTCTAAAAATAGTGAGTTTCTCAAACTTACTCCCCACTTCCAGTACTGAAATATAATCTAGCGCCAGTCTGCGTAACAGCTACAAGGTTCAAATGTTCTGATTCCGATTCATCCACAGCCGATATCGCTACAACTGGTTTGAAATTATAAGCTTCCAGAGTTCTGAAAAATAAAAATACATATATTAAAACATAAATTGAAAATTTAGAAACCCCAGAAAACCAATAATTACATAATTCAGGCTAATATCTTAGTAACAGCTCAACCAAATTCTAAACAACAGCATTGCAAACCAATGTTGCAACCATTTGTCCAACCAAACAAATGTTTGATGCTGTAATGCCACAAAGACACTAACAGAGGCTGCCAATTTATAACATCCCTTTTTTTGCAGGGTGTCACTCATTCATATTAAAAATAAAATAGTATATTTATTTAAACTCTTACTTCACTATATCCACAGCTGACGACACTATACTTGATTGTGTCAGTCTCACAACTTTGCTTATGCTGTCACCTTCAGGTCCCAAATCAAAAACTTCTATGCAACCTTTTTCACTCAGTGTGTATAAGATATTGCGGGAGTTGTCCACTTCTATTTTGACAATAGGATCTTCATCATACAAGGCAGCATTGAGGAATGAAGGCATCAAAAACGAAAGCGCACTTGTGGAATGATTTACTTTTTTACAGTGTTTGCCAAACCATCCTAATTGTGCCTACAAACAGTCAAGATGAAAGTAAATACAAAATAATTATGTTTATGATATGAATTTACAAAATAGGGCTTAGTTGCACAAGAGTAATGAACATATTGAGAACACAGTCATGATGAGTGGCATTTCTCAACAGTTTCAAATGTTCTATTTGATTCATCATTTAAGGCATGCCACATTGTAGGTACATAGTAATAGCCATTAGTTTATAAATGTACCATTGCTTGTTACATTGTGCCCCTATTGGTAGGGCATAGCAATATTAAGGGGCACTTCTAATTTTTTTTTTTGTTTTTATTTATTCGGAAAACCAACAGCTGCAATAAGACTATTACAAACTATTATAGTAGACAGAGAGCCAATTACAGGTCCTCACAAATAGCACGATATTTTAAAATTAAAGAAGATGCACACACTTTACACTTTCAGCCCTCGTGGTATAAAGCAGAATATGTCAGATTATACAATAATCTCATGCATGGCAGCAAAATTATAATACTTGATAATGTATGTAACATTTTCACTAGTAATGTAATATTAATTTCTATATTCTATTGCCAAAGTCATTCTTGTCACATAACTGGCAAAGAAACAACTTTTCCAATAACAAATGCCAAAAACTAAAATCATTTCATTTATCTTTAGATAGAGAAATTTTGTTTATAATGGATGGAAATGCATTTGACCACAATCAATGGAAGTGACTGTGGTTGAAGATGAAGAGTGATACTCATATCAGTGCTTATTCATTCACCCGGCTCTTGATGATATCAAGGTTGTAAGATTTGTGTACATTACCTGATATGTGATTTCATATAAGCATCCATCCTTTCCTCCCATGAAAATGCGACCTTTAGAGGTAGATTTCACAGACATCATTGACACTCCATCAGTTGGGAGAACAAATACTGGTTCTGGGACTAAATGTATCTCTTCAAACTCTCCAGCACCCTCATTTTTGTTACTCGCAAATGTTACACCTATAAAAAAATGTAGACAACATTATTATTTTATATAATCTCACCTAAACATGAGTTCGGTTAAGTTATTTGTTTGCACTTACCTAAGACAACAATTTCAACAGTAGTTGTTAAAACGAGCAGGTATTTGACAAAACTCTGAAACACTCCAGGTTTAGGCCTGACCAAGCCCACACTGACAATTGTTTCCCCCAAACCATCGAAATAGGCCACATCTGTGCCATGTTCAAATGCCCAAACATAGATATTGCTGTCTATAGCAAGCCATACTCGGCTAATCTCAGGGAATACTCCCATCAAACAATGGCATTGCATATCTGATAATTGAAGTCAAGAAAAGTAAATACAGGATGTATGTACATTTACTTCATCAATTCACTACATAAATATAGGGAAAAGTGTGTCCACAGTTCATTTCAAATGTTCTGTAATATCTATACCAGTTTTAAACCAATTTCAATAATTTGTTTGAAAGGGTTGTCCCATACAATTTGTTAAAGATACGGTGCACTCCAGAGATAGAGAATTATTAAAGTCGGTTTTTTTCTCAACTTTTGGCAACCCACTTTTTAATTTACTAAACAAATCAAATTCATTTGTCGCCAATTTAATTGAATGAGATATAGGTATGTAAATACCTAATTAGTTTTCCTTGTGCAAAAAAATTTTAATTTTAGCAAGTTCAAGCTTTGTACTATCAAAAACCCATCACCAAGGGCTGATTCTCTTGTACATTATACATTTCGAGTACCACTAGAACCCCAATGCAAAAAATATAAAGATATATACAGCCCTGCAGAGGTTGGAGTGGAAACAAGATAATGTTGGTGTAAGACACTGAAAAAGGATACGAGCAAAGTGTTCCATAATTTCTGGTGGTAATGGAACTTTGTTTAGTATTTTTAGTTGTGACAAGTTGGAATGGTTCAGTAAGGCAGCGAGGTTCCTGTAGTCTCCAGCATTCAATCCGCTGCATGTTGGACTTCTTTGGGATGCTATTCCAGTTATCTAGAAAAATAAATCATGAACAACACCTTTTATTATGGTCAAGATTTGGATGGCAACATGTTGTATTTGTTTTCTGTAATATACAATACAAAACACAAACCTCAAGAAACGATGGGCGCGAATTATCAGCGGTAATGTACCGGTCCAGGTTACATCCAGCAAACTCCAAACACTCCAATTGCATTTTACTGCCGTCTACTGGACAAGGTCCATTAACACTATTTATCACACTTGGCATCTAAACAAAACAACGTAAAATACAAATTAAAACAAGAATTTTATGTTTTAGACCTTTTGTTAGTATAATTTTATAGGTTATATCTAATGTCAAAACTAATAAAGTAGTAACTAACACATACCTTTCCTTTTAGATACAAAGGGAACCCATAAAATCACCACATAATTATTGAAAGTATTGTAGCATCAACATTTGCATATAAATTCCGTTTTTATTATAAATAAGAGAAAAAGTATTCAAGAACGACGGTTAATAGGAAATGGAGACGATAGCCCTGAGCAATGCTGCCAATGTAAATTTCTAGATTCCCCAAATAAGCTCAACTTAGCTTAATTCCCCAAAATTACCCGCTACCCATTGATTAATTCTTCGTTTACCCGAAGTTATTTATTTATTATCTATATTGTATATACAGGGTTAGTCGGAAAGGGGGTACTAAGCCGAAAGTTGGTTATAGTGTCATCGATAAGTGTTTTATTGCCAATTAGATAAATGGGGAAAACGCATATTTTTGTTTCCATACAAAGTTATTAAATTATTTAATTTAAGAAAATTTGTATAACCCTATAATTCATGAATGAAAAGAGACAAAATAATCGACGCCCAAAATGACGCGGACCCCGCCCATTTTGCCCTGCGTGTGCGTCGGGTCCGTCAAACGCGCCGCCGTCTGTTGACACGGGCCGCCCGCCCTTTGACACGCGCCGCCCGCCCTTTGTCGGGCACCGACATAGCGTGTGCCGTCGGAAGTTACCGAAATGTGGATTACGTGTATGGCGGGATTATGGGTGACCAGAGCCCCATACATTCCATCAAATTTTCATGAAGTTCATAAGTGCATAACCAGTTTCACCTCAAACTATTGAAATTTTGTATTGATGGCAAATAATTATTCCAGAAATCCCCACTGAATCATCCAGGTAAACAAAGCAACTGTGTTAAATGTTTTCAAACACGTCGGCCCAACAAAGCCACAGACAGACATAGGCTTCAAGGTTATTACATATTTTTTTGTAACGGGGCTTAAAAACTACTTTTAGTTTGAAATCAAAGTTTACCTACTTAAAGATTTTAATCGTTTGAGCTGTTACTGGATACGCATTTTCTACCACCATGTTATCTAAAACTGCCTCCACGCAGCAATGTTAATAGCATTGTTGTGTTCAGGTTGTCAAAGATAAGATAGCCAGTCCCCCAAATGTGTTGGGGTTTCCGGGTCAGTACGTTTCCACCTTCGACCTCATTTTCACTTAAATAAATAAATATAAAATAAATATATCGGACACTTAACATCAGGTGTGATTGAGGGCAAGTACAAACCCGTTGTGCATAAAAAAAAATACGCGTTTTCGAACCTTACTGTACCTAGGTACCTAACCTAGGTTTTTAACAAGAATGATGGTTTAATTTTTAATGAAACAATTAACCTTTTCTGATGATGACGTTGTTATTCCGTACGTAACACAAACACGCGCTGCCTTTGTGTCCACATAGCTACACAATAGGCGTTAAGCACAAGTTGAAGCACTCTTTGTAATCAAGCTTCTCGAGCTTCCGTAAGTACCTACGTGATCACGTCTTCCTACACAATTCATATCGTAGTATTTTGATTGGTGTACTCCACCGGCATATCGTGAATTAACAATCAAATCAATCAAATATATATTTATTAATTCTTATGGTACATTAAAAGATAAAATCTACATAATAATGCTTAATTTCAACTGTAACACTAGTGCCTGAACTAGGAAAATCCTGTGTTTCAGGCGAAGCTAGGGCTTCTATGACTAAAAATAATATAATATAATCATATAGATATAAGCTAAAAATCTATAAATAAAGTAGATATACAGAATAAATGTATGCTTAAAGATTACTTCAAGACAGTCAATAACTTCTCTGTATCCTCGTAGGTCAAATTTTGAAGAAAATCTTGTAGTAATTTCTTAGTATGACTGTAGGTAAGGTGGTACATGGCAATTTTTGCATTTAATCAATTATAAAGAAGTGGTCCTAGGAACACGTAAAATCTAGATGAAAATGCATGTTTTGTTCCTGCGTTGTTAGGGCAAACTATATCGTTTCGTCTTTTGTTAGTAATTTCAGTGCTATATGGAAGACTTCTGTGCTTTTTAAGTACGATATTTGTTATAAATAATTGTCGGATTGTTAATACTTTACAAGATTTATAAAGAAGATCAGTGGGGTAGAGAAATGAACGAAAAGTAGAGACCTTTAGAATCGCTCTTTGCACTCTCTCTAGCGTCAGTAATATTGTTTTAGCTGCTCCGCCCCAAGACGTAATGCAGTAAGTCAATAATGATTGACATAAAGCAAAGTATACCTGCCTAATTATTTTTGAATCTGCGATTGTGCGTAATTTTTTAAAAACAAAAATTAGTTTCCGGATTCTGCCAGTTAGAGTCTCTATGTGTTGCTTGAATGAGAGAGTTTCGTCGACTACAATACCCAAATATTTTATCTGGCTCTTGATGGCGATGACTGGGCACTTGCACATTACATTTGTTAAGTTTTCACATTGATGTGCATACAGTTTCATGTTAGAAGGGGCAGACTTACGCATGGAAAACTTGATGTAATTCGTCTTATCCGCATTCAATGTTAAGAGATGCCGTTGTAGCCATTTATTTACAACATTAAAGCCTAATTGTGCATATTTGTAGACTTCTTGTTCTGAATTAGCAGAAAATAGTAGGGCAGTGTCGTACAACAATAACAACTAATACCTACCAAACAAATACAATTAATAGCGACAACAACTAATAACAAAGAAAATCTCTAACGATAACAAATAACGACGAACTAGGACGACTCGCGAAAATAATCGGCTGCTTGCACGGAAGTGGTAGAAGCGACTGGCTTTAATTTCGGTATTTTTTATTTCTTCGTATTTTATAGGGATTTCGGAGAATTCGGATTCGAATGCACTTGCCGAAAGGCAGGGCGTGGCTTGCGCATGCATGTGTGTGTGTGTCAAGTCAAGACTGTGTAATGTGCGCAAACGGAGAGGGGTTTAGTATTATTTTAAAACTACTTATACATTTAGGAAAATAATAAATATAATATGCAGGCGGCGTCAAGCAAACCTCGTAATCGATTAACAGGCTTGTTTCAAGGCAAAATATGTGTGTCTCTCAAATTAACAGAACCTAGTGTCTGCATGCCGCCAACCCGCTTATCCGTCTCCAAACCCCTTATTAACACTATATGAAAGTGGCCTCCATTCCCCCGAATTAATCTTTTCTCGTGCTGTTGCTCGCGCACGCCCCCACGCCTGGTGAAGCTGAAAAGACACCGGCCTATCAGCGAAGATCCTGCTCCAAAAAAAAAAACCCCGAATTTAATGTATTCATTCACCTCATTATTCCAATTAAATGGGGGAATTTCGCCTAAATAGGCAACATTGCGTGGGATGAGGGTTGTTAGTCTGAGGATGAAGGTGAGCTCCAGGGGGGGCACACTTCAAATGTCATCAATTTTCATAGCAGACTGCGACCTCTGAACTGCGGTTGACGAACTAACCGTTATTAGTGTTCTGTGGCAGCAGCCGCCATCTTACCGGTGGGTGATGTCATGTCGAGCTCTCAGTCAACGTCGATTTCCTTTTGAAAGTTTTTGTAAAATTTCAGATTTTTGTTAATTTGTTGTTTGTTTTTGTTATACTTGTTTTTCATAGCTAATTTAAAGAAATTAGTTATGAGAAATAAAAATTTCCTCATAAACAACAATACCTATTTCTAAACCCAGTTTCTACCTATATAATCAGTGTACGTAGGTATGTATAGATAGATTTAATTCCTCAACTAATCGCTGGCAGCAGCACTGTCTATACATGCAAATTTAAACACGGAGTTGCCACTCTTTCTCGGTAAATAGTTACTATACTCTTTGGTGAGCTCTTAAAAGGACTAGTGTCCGAGCCGTAACGTTTTTACGTTCTTGTAAAAAAATTCTAGTGAGCGAATCACAAAGTTAGATTTTATGCTTTATTAATGATAGAAAGCGAACGAAAACTACATAACCAAGGTGGTCATTGATCTAATAAAAATTAGGTTCGCTGTTTCGAGTTCGAGGTTGGTTGGATAGGCTCCGTAACCTCGGTACTTAGGTAGACCTAAGTAATAGCCTAGAGGCTAAGTCTAGGTTATAATTAATGACCGTTGATTGTTAATACGTCGTCTTTCATTTCTTGGCACCTCTGATGCATAAGAATATGATTATAATATATATCCCTAAAAACTGTGCATAAATAGTGTCAACGAAATATACAAGCCCAGTCCAATCCCCGTAAATAGTTCCTCAAAAAACAAAGAAGTTATATCTTTTTGAAAAGGGACAGCAGAGACAATGGACATTTTGTCAGCCGGACATTTTTGTTTTCTGTGTGTATTAAATGTCAATGTGAATGTCACGCACGTCACACATTCTATTTTCGGGGATAAAATTGTCCGATCGGGATTTTTATATCCGGCCGACAAAAAGTTCGTCGTCAGCGCTGTTCCTTTTCACAAAGACATCTAAATAAGTTCGATGTTTTTGCAAAACTATTTGTGAGACTTGTATATTTCGTTGGCACTATTAGTATGCAAATTTTAGTATCTGTGCTATTAACCGTTAAGCAGTTCCCCTCGAGAAAAGCTTGTAAAAAAAAATTGGCTAGAAATTAATTTTTATTTTAGAGGCAGTTTATAATTCTGCAATTTTTTAGTTTGTGGAAATCTATGAGGGTGGCCTATTTTAGCAGTGAACATCCTGTGATTGATATGATGATACGACGATAAATTAGGGTAGTAGGTACTAATTTGCCGGTCTGTAAAATATTCTCTAGACTAAATACTAAACTCTAGACTAGTTAGTTTTAAAGTGGAAAGTCGAAGTAAGTACATCCCTAATAACTCGAATGCTGGATCCGCCATTGGTTTTTGGTATCGAGCGTCAGTGGCTCAGCGGTTAAGACGCGGTCTCCCAATTTGAGAGGTCCAGGTTCGATTCCCAGGCAGGCCATTTACCAATGAGTTTTTAAATTTAATTTAATTACGTGCTCTTAAACGGCGAATAAAACATCGTGAGGAAACCGGCTTGCCTGAGAA
The DNA here is from genome assembly GCA_949316235.1 of Oegoconia quadripuncta. Classification (NCBI taxonomy): domain Eukaryota; kingdom Metazoa; phylum Arthropoda; class Insecta; order Lepidoptera; family Autostichidae; genus Oegoconia; species Oegoconia quadripuncta. The sequence continues at coordinate 12,840,498 of OX438752.1, read as the reverse complement.
ATAAAAATTCTAAGGCATGACATGTGAAATCCCCAACCCGCATTTCCCTCATTATAAGAGGCTAAGTCGCAATTATTTATTACTTATCGCTTTGGGCCAGCGTGGTGGACTATGGCCCATACTCCCTCATATACAATGATATTCCTGCTGTGGGATGTTTACGGGCTGATGATGATGATGATAAATAATGATGATAGGTAATAAAATTAACAATCTGAAATGATCTATTTATACTTTATTAAAACATCATTTTCAAGAATAAATTAATAACTGGTACATCTAAAGATACTTAGAGTTAAGTAGTAATCGCCCTTTAGGTTCTCCAATTAAATTTCCATTCGCATAAATGAGCCGACCTCGTAGATAAGTTTCAATGACTTTTCCTCGCAATACTCTATTCATGTACGGACTTATCTGCAAAAAAAAACAAACGGAAAATACTAAACATCAATAAACAATGAGTGACGACTCGAATGCATTATCTAAATAAGTAACAAGGTAAGAACATTTAAGAAGCTGAAAACTTCCAATGACCTTGGGCTTTGTGGTAGAAATAAATATGACGGCGTGCTAAACTTCATGGTTCGAGAGAGATATCACAAACATAATGGTGTCGATTCGGATGTACCCAACTAAACTGATAGAGTAGTACTGTCTCTTTCTTCCTGGTACAGTACGATGCGACGGCATCACTCCAAAACTGGTTTTAGTTTAGGTTAGTTGGTGACATCCGAATCGACACCATTGTAGTTTAAAAAGAATAGTCGACCAGCTTATGACATGTAGTTGGGTCTGTAAAAGTCCATAAATTTTCCATACAAAATCCCAAATAATAGATATTATAAATGCGAAAGTTTGTGTGTATGGCTGTATGTATGTTTGTTACCTCTTCACAGGCATACCGGCTTGACGGATTTGGATGAAATTTGGTGGGGTAGACAGATTGGGATCTGGATTAATATATAGGCAAATTTTTTGCTGAACCGATTTTGATGAAATCTTCGACGCGGACGCAGTCGCGGGCGGAAAGCTAGTGACATATAAATCAAGTGCAAAACTGACTTTGTGTCTGGAAATATTACGAGACAAACATTATTTGCGGTTAATATCATATATTTAAGTTTGTCGCTTTAAAATGGTGATGTTATGTACGGAACCCTGGACCCCTATTCTCGCACACTCGACATTTGTCTATCGATAGACATTGGCATGTCTATCTCTTTCACACTTATATACGTGTGTAAAAGTGACAAACCTATTGATGTCGTTCGACATTGAAATCTCGAGTATGTGAGAATCAGGGCCCTGAGCACCAGCCCTACTCGCACATGACCGTCTGTTATTTATCGAGTGTATGCAATGTGCTTCACTAACAACAATTATCTGATCATAAATACGGTCAAGTTAAGTATTTATGATGAGATAACTTGTTAGATTTCTTATAAAAATACTAAAGTATAAGTATATCCTATATACCTATAGATAATCGAAGGAACGGATTTAGTTAAAAGTAAGACGCGCTTTTCGGTGTTATTTGTCTCTTATTATACCTTGTTTTTATATGCAATGACTTCGGGCGTGACGACGAATGCAGCATCGGGATCAAAGAAGATGAGGTCAGCGTCAAGGCCTACTCGGAGGGCGCCTTTCCTCTCTTGTAGACCTGTGAGATGCGCGGGACCAGCAGACAAGTAGTGGGTCACTGTACTCAGCCCGTACCCACGTGCACTCGCCTCCGTCCAAAACAGTGAAAGTCCTATGATATAAAGAATTATCATCGGCGGGCATTAGTCTGGGGTCCAAGGTGTAGATATTGAGTCACGTAAGGCAACGTCTACCTTCAGTAGGTTATCAATCAATCTAATACTCTTTATTGCACAGTTAACAAAAGCTACATGTAGAATACAGCGTACATCATTAATCGTACAAAAAGGCGGCCTTATCGCTAACAGCGATCTCTTCCAGGCAAACCTTGGTGTAAAGATACAAGCTACCAGTAGATGAGGTTATGTTAGCTTTACGCACTTTTTTTTATGCATAACGGGTTAGCATTTGACCTCTATCACTTCAGTTTAGTAGTTGGATTGGTGTTGGGGCATTTTTTATAAGCTTTTCAATCAATCAAGTACACTTTATTGCACAAAAATTCTACAATACATTTCATAAATATAGCTTCAAAGAAAATAATAATTATACAACCAGGCGGTCTTATCGCTATTAAGCGATTTCTACCAGACAACCTTTGGGTAGAGAAAAAAGTAGAACGGGATAAAAGCAAGTAGGTAGCAAGCAAGCTTTTATATGGACTTTGTCTGTACTCGTATGTAACTATGCCCGTTCAAAATTTGCAAGTTAAAGTTCCATTTCCTGTTTACCTAGCTGAAATTTTGCAAACTCGATCAGTTCTGATGACAATGCATTTATAGGATGGACATTAACTGAAGCTGTAGCCAGGATCGTCTCTTCACGAGGGGAACTAGAACTGAGACGAAATTTTCATACACGGTCAGTTTACATGAGTTTCGCGGTGATCTGACGCTGCAGCTAGGATTGTCTCACCAAGAGGAATCTCCTTAACGGTTAACAAACAAACAAACAAAATATTCTTTATTGTACAACAACAATAAGCATAACAACGATAAATAAGAAAAAGCGGATTTGGCGGCCTTATCACTAAAAGCAACATCATCTCTTCCAGGCAACCTTTGGGTTAGGTAACATTATACACAGATGATATGTAGGTAGCGTGCGCGGTAAACTAATTTTAATAAAATAAGTAAATCACCCATATCTTCTTCTAAATATATAAAGGAAGAAACTGACTGACTGACTGACTGACTGACTGACATATCAACGCACAGGCCAAACCGCTGGGTTTAGAGTTTCCAAATTTGGCACGTAGGTTCCTTACGAGGTCTAGGGGAGCACTAAGAAAGGATTTTTCGAAATTCACGGGGGTGAAACAGGGGTGAGAAGTTTGTATGAAGAAACAGCATAACTTGGACATTTCGACTATTTTCGACTCGAAACTTCGCAAGAGTTCTCCTAGGAACAAATAAGCTAATACGTGTTTTGAGATTTTTCGAAAAACAACCCCCTGTGTTGTGAAATGGGCGTTAAAACCATAAAATCGATATTGGTGTCGTTATTTAGGTTTTATGGGATGTTGACTATGAAACTGACATTTATTTTAAGTTAACCCTCTAGGATTGAGATAGGGGTGGGGGTTGCTACCCAAAAAAGTCTATATTGGACAACCCGCTGGGGTGTGAAATGGGGGTTAAAACCATATAATCGATAATGGTGTCGTTATTTAGCTTTTTTGGGATGTTGATTATGAAAATGACATTTATTTTAAGCCAACCCTCTAGTGGTGAGATAGGGGTGAGGGATGACACCAAAAAAGTCTATATTGGTGTGATTATTTAGGTTTTTTGGGACGTTGATTACGAAAATGCCATTTGTTTTGAAGCTAACCCCTTGGTGTTAGAGAATGAGATAAGAGTGAGTTGAGATTTTTCGAAAAACGGGCTGTTTTTCGAAAAATCTCAACTCGAAATGGGGGTTAAAACCATATAATCGATAATGGTGTCGTTATTTAGATTTTATGGGATGTTGATTATGAATATGACATTTATTTTAAGTTAACCCTCTAGGGTTGAGATAGGGGTGGGGGTTGATACCAAAAAAGTGAATATTGGTGTGATTATTTAGGTTTTTTGGGACGTTGATTACGAAAATGCCATTTGTTTGAAGCTAACCCCTTGGTGTTAGAGAATGAGATAAGAGTGAGTTGAGATTTTTCGAAAAACAGCCCCCTGGGGTGTGAAATGGGGGTTGAAACCATAAAATCGATATTGGTGTCGTTATTTAGGTTTTTTGGGATGTTGATTATGAAAATGACATTTATTTTTAGCCAACCCTCTAGGGGTGTGATAGGGGTGGGGGATGATACCAAAAAAGTCTATATTGGTGTCGTTATTTAGGTTTTTTGGGACGTTGATTGCGAAAATGACATTTATTTTGAAGCAAACCCCTTACGGGTTGCGATAGTGGTAGGGGTTGAAATCACAAATTCAAATTGGTGTCGAAGTCGAAGAGTCAAAGTCGAAGAGTCAATGTCGAAGATTCAAATTCGAAATTCAAAGTCGAAGGCTCAAAGTCGAAGGCTCAAATTCGAAGGCTGAAAGTCGAAGGCTAAAAGTCGAAGACTCAAATTCGAAGGCTGAAAGTCGAAGGCTAAAAGTCGAAGACTCAAAGTCGAAAGCTCAAAGTCGAAGGCTCAAAGTCGAAGGCTCAAAATCGAAGGCTCAAAGACGAAGGCTCAAAGTCGAAGGCTCAAAGTCGAAGACTCAAAGTCGAAAAGTAAAATTCATAGTCAAAGTCATAGTCAAAGTCATAGTCAAAGTCATAGTCAAAGTCATAGTCAAAGTCATAGTCAAAGTCATAGTCAAAGTCATAGTCAAAGTCATAGTCAAAGTCATAGTCAAAGTCATAGTCAAAGTCATAGTCAAAGTCATAGTCAAAGTCATAGTCAAAGTCATAGTCAAAGTCATAGTCAAAGTCATAGTCAAAGTCATAGTCAAAGTCATAGTCAAAGTCATAGTCAAAGTCATAGTCAAAGTCATAGTCAAAGTCATAGTCAAAGTCATAGTCAAAGTCAAAGTCATAGTCAAAGTCATAGTCAAAGTCATAGTCAAAGTCATAGTCAAAGTCATAGTCAAAGTCATAGTCGAAGTCATAGTCGAAGTCATAGTCGAAGTCATAGTCGAAGTCATAGTCGAAGTCATAGTCAAATTCATAGTCAAAGTCATAGTCAAAGTCATAGTCAAAGTCATAGTCAAAGTCATAGTCAAAGTCATAGTCAAAGTCATAGTCAAAGTCATAGTCAAAGTCATAGTCAAAGTCATAGTCAAAGTCATAGTCAAAGTCATAGTCATAGTCAAAGTCATAGTCAAAGTCATAGTCAAAGTCATAGTCAAAGTCATAGTCAAAGTCATAGTCGAAGTCATAGTCGAAGTCATAGTCGAAGTCATAGTCGAAGTCATAGTCGAAGTCATAGTCAAATTCATAGTCAAAGTCATAGTCAAAGTCATAGTCAAAGTCATAGTCAAAGTCATAGTCAAAGTCATAGTCAAAGTCATAGTCAAAGTCATAGTCAAAGTCATAGTCAAAGTCATAGTCAAAGTCATAGTCAAAGTCATAGTCAAAGTCATAGTCAAAGTCATAGTCAAAGTCATAGTCAAAGTCATAGTCAAAGTCATAGTCAAAGTCATAGTCAAAGTCATAGTCAAAGTCATAGTCAAAGTCATAGTCAAAGTCATAGTCAAAGTCATAGTCAAAGTCATAGTCAAAGTCATAGTCAAAGTCATAGTCAAAGTCATAGTCAAAGTCATAGTCAAAGTCATAGTCAAAGTCATAGTCAAAGTCATATTCAAAGTCATAGTCAAAGTCATAGTCAAAGTCATAGTCAAAGTCATAGTCAAAGTCATAGTCAAAGTCATAGTCAAAGTCATAGTCAAAGTCATAGTCAAAGTTTTAGTCAAAGTCATAGTCATAGTCAAAGGGGTGAATAGAGTTTCCAAATTTTGCACGTAGGTTCCTTACGAGGTCTAGGGGAGCACTAAGAAAGGATTTTTCAAAATTCACCCTTTAAGGTGGTGAAACATGGGTGGGAAGTTTGTATGAAGAAACAGTATAACTTAGACATTTCGACTATTTTCGATTCGAAACTTCGCAAGAGTACTCCTAGGAACAAATAAGCTAATACGTGTTTTGAGATTTTTCGAAAAACAACCCCCTGGGTTGTGAAATGGGGGTTAAAACCATAAAATCGATGTTGGTGTCGTTATTTAGGATTTATGGGATGTTTATTATGAAAATGACATTTATTTTAATTTAACCCTCTAGGGTTGAGGTAGAGGTGGGGGTTGCTACCAAAAAAGTCTATATTGGACAACCTCCTGGGGTGTGAAATGGGGGCTAAAACCATATAATCGATAATGGTGTCGTTATTTAGATTTTATGGGATGTTGATTATGAATATGACATTTATTTTAAGTTAACCCTCTAGGGTTGAGATAGGGGTGGGGGTTGATACCAAACAAGTGAGTATTGGTGTGATTATTTAGGTTTCTGGGACGTTGATTACGAAAATGCCATTTGTTTTGAAGCTAACCCCTTGGTGTTAGAGAATGAGATAAGAGTGAGTTGAGATTTTTCGAAAAACAGCCCCCTGGGGTGTGAAATGGGGGTTGAAACCACAAAATCGATATTGGTGTCGTTATTTAGGTTTTTTGGGATGTTGATTATGAAAATGACATTTATTTTTAGCCAACCCTCTAGGGGTGTGATAGGAGTGGGGGATGATACCAAAAAAGTCTATATTGGTGCCGTTATTTAGGTTTTTTGGGACGTTGATTGCGAAAATTACATTTATTTTGAAGCTAATCCCTTACGGGTTGCGATAGTGGTAGGGGTTGAAATCACAAATTCAAATTGGTGTCGAAGTCGAAGAGTCAGAGTCGAAGAGTCAATGTCGAAGATTCAAATTCGAAATTCAAAGTCGAAGGCTCAAATTCGAAGGCTCAAAGTCGAAGGCTCAAAGTCGAAGGCTCAAAGCCGAAGGCTCAAAGCCGAAGGCTCAAAGTCGAAGACTCAAAGTCGAAGGCTCAAAGTCAAAGGCTCAAAGACGAAGGCTCAAATTCGAAGGCTCAAAGTCGAAGGCTGAAAGTCGAAGGCTCAAAGTCGAAGGCTAAAAGTCGAAGACTCAAAGTCGAAGACTCTAAGTCGAATGCTCAAAGTCGAAGGCTCAAAGTCAAAGGCTCAAAATCATAGTCAAAGTCATAGTCAAAGTTTTAGTCAAAGTCATAGTCATAGTCAAAGGGGTGAATAGAGTTTCCAAATTTGGCACGTAGGTTCCTTACGAAGTCTAGGGGAGCACTAAGAAAGGATTTTTCAAAATTCACCCTTTAAGGGGGTGAAACAGGGGTGGGAAGTTTGTATGAAGAAACAGAATAACTTGGACATTTCGACTATTTTCGACTAAGAGTACTCCTAGGAACAAATAAGCTAGCACGTGTTTTGAGATTTTTCGAAAAACAACCCCCTGGGTTGTGAAATGGTGGTTAAAACCATAAAATCGATATCGATATCGATAAACTCTACATGGTAATTTTTCTGCTGAATGTATTCCCGTGGGAAAGTAATAAAGTGTTGATTCATGTAGTCTACGCGGACGAAGTCGCGGGCAGCTGCTAGTTAAATATATAAAGGAAGAAACTGACTGACTGACATATCAACGCACAGGCCAAACCGCTGGGTCTAGAGTTTCCAAATTTGGCACGTAGGTTCCTTACGAGGTCTAGGGGAGCACTAAGAAAGGATTTTTCAAAATTCACCCTTTAAGCGGGTGAAACAGGGGTGGGAAGTTTGTATGAAGAAACAGTATAACTTGGACATTTCGACTATTTTCGACTCGAAACTTCGCAAGAGTACTCCTAGGAACAAATAAGCTAATACGTGTTTTGAGATTTTTCGAAAAACAACCCCCTGGGTTGTGAAATGGGGGTTCAAACCATAAAATCGATATTGCTGTCGTTATTTAGGTTTTATGGGATGTTGATTATGAAAATGACATTTATTTTAAGTTAACCCTCTAGGGTTGAGATAGGGGTGGGGGTTGCTGGGGTGCGATATCAGGCAACCTCCCCGTGTGCCTGATGGCTACTGGTCCCCCTGGATACGTCTGGAGGGAAGAGTAGTCGTTGGGCCGGTGCACCCTGGGCATCGGCCAATAACTTCCCACTTTAAGGGATCTTATTGGCCGATGGCGAGTAGCCTGACATGGGGGGCTCCTCCGCGTGTCCCTCTGGTTTAGCAGAGGGCACTGTGGATGGAGCAGGGTGACGCTCCTCTCTTAGTAGGGGAGTAAGGGCGGGCTTGGTGTGCACTCGCACTGCCACCGAGCAGGCGGGGGAGGAATTTCCTACCCCTTGCCACCGCCGGGCTCGTAATCCGGGACTGCAGTGTCGTGGTCATATCTCGCGGCTGCGGTCCGGGACCGAGGGTCTTGGCTTAACCGCCCGGACCACGAGGAAGGAAAACCTCTATAAAAACCAGCCCAAGTTAAGGCGTTGGGGCAACGCGGCGCCGAATGCCCTCGTCGTCCTACTTTCTTGCGAAAGTGGGAGGACGAGGGAAGGTGGAGGGCATACTCCATCACGAGCGGCCACCCTGGGGTACCGCCCGACCCCCAGGCGTAATAGGGTTACCCGGGTGCAGAGGGCACCGCCCGGGTGGACCACCCTTTCCCTAATTCTCGTGGGTACAAAAATGAGCGTACAAAGAACCCCCCCCCAAACAAAAAAACGAAAATAATAAGTCCTACATTGTCAAAGGCCGAACCCCGCCCACCAGGGTGTTTGTTAACATGCAGAGGGAGGTCGAGGAGCCGGGTGCGGTTGGAGAGAACATAAACCTCCTCGGGCCCTCCCACGAGTCTCCGACAGCACCGCAGGGCGTTAGGCCGGTCGTTGTGCTGTCGGACTCCGAATTGTCGATGTCGTCGCCGGCTTTATTGCTGTCGTCACCGGCCCCGGGGATGTCACTCCGGAGCCGAGGACGAGAGCAAGTACTCGTGCAGCCGGCGACGAGGTTAATCGATGTGGCGGCTGAGAGAGAAGAGTGTTTCTCTCCACGGAGGGTACTCGCAAGAGACCTTCCGGGAGAGCTCTTCACTCCCGAGCCGAAAGAAGGTGCGGCGCCGGTTTTCCCGGCGCCCTCGGACCAGGCCCGCAAACGACTGCGGGCGTCCGCGTCGTCGCGGTCAGACGAGTCGCCAAGTGGCGAATCGTCCGACTCCAGACCGCTAGCGAGGCCCAGAACATCAGGGCCCGCTAAACGACCGAAGAAGGGGCGCCCGCCAACCACGGGGAAGTATGTGGGCCTGGCGAAGGCCAAGGCTGAACTCCTGGAGCTCAGGCTCCAGGAGCTTCAGCTGGAGGCGGAAGAGGAGGGGGCCGGGATGGTCCGCGAGGCGAGTGGCAGGAGGACTGCGCGCCTTGCGGACTCATCCCCGGCCCTAAGCAGCGGCACGGAGGGGGGTGGTGGCAGCACTGCGGAGGCCCTGAATGAGCAGGTGCAGAACAGTGTCGCCACCATCCTCTACATTGCGGCCAAGTCCGGCAATCTTAAGGGCACGTTTGTAAAAGCTCTTAAGATTGCCGCCTCCTCCATAAAAGAGGCGACGGAGGACCTCAAAACGAGGACTGTCTCCGACGAGACCGCCCGGCTGGCCGCCGAAAACCGCCGCCTAAAGGCCGATATGGCCGAGCTCCGGAAGGAATTAGGCGAGCTGCGGGCCAGTCTCGAGCGGTCTCGGGCGGCGGAGGCACAGGTGCGGGTGCAACCTTCCCCTCCAGGGAAGGATCAAGACCTCGAGCGCACCATCATGGAGCAAGTCGGCTCCATGGTGGGCGCGAGGCTCGAGGCCCTGGAGGGGAGGTTGCTCCCCGCACAGCGGGTGCGGCCGCCGTTGGCGGCGGACAAGAGGGCGGCCAAAACATCTAGGCCGTCCTCTTCTGGTGCAGTCACGGCCGCCGCCTCTCTTAACAGGCGGCCATCGCCACCCGCGCCTGACGCCGCGCCTGACGCCGCGCCCAAGTCCCCGGCAGCGACCATCTCGCCGGGGAAAAGGGCCTCTAAAAAGAAGAAGGGTCCGGCGAAGAAAGGGGCTGCCGGACCCTCAAAACAGACTCCGAGGGAACCTCGACCACTGCCACCCGCGCCCACGTCTATGGACGAGAGCTGGGTGACAGTGGCTAAAAAGGGACGTAAGCCCCGAGCACAAGCGCCCGGGGCTCAACAAGTGGCGGCTGCCAGACCTCCCAATCCCCCCTCAACAACATCGAGGGGGAAGAAAAAGAAGGCGGGAGGTCAGAAGAAGAAGGGGGCTGGCCTTAGGGCGCCCAGATCCGCGGCCGTTGTCCTCACCCACCAACCGGGGGCTGGGGACAAGGGCATAACATATAAGTCGGTGATGACCGAGGCTAAGGCGAAAATCGACCTGGAGAGCCTCGGCATCACCGGCCTAAGATCCCGTACGGCGCGGACGGGGGCTCAAATATTGGAGGTCCCAGGAGCCACCAGCGGCGGCAAGGCGGACTCCCTCGCCGCAAGGCTGAGGGAGGTCCTGGGTGAGGCAGACGTGAGAGTGTCCAGGCCCACGAAGTGCGCAGATCTGCGCATTTCGGGCCTGGACGAATCTGTCTCACCTGAAGAGGTCGCCGCCGCGGTGGCCAAGGCGGGGGGTGTGCGGTCGAGGCGGTCAGGGCTGGCCAAATCGTCCGCACACCCTTCACCCAGGGGACCTCCTGGGTGCAGTGCCCGGTGGCGGCCGCCAAAAAGGTGGCCGGGGGGCGCCTGCTGGTCGGCTGGGTCTCGGCCCAGGTCAAGCTCCTGGAGACCCGGCCGACGAAGTGCTACCGATGCCTCATGTTCGGCCACGTGAGGCAGACGTGCACTTCGGCGATCGACCGCAGCGGTGAGTGCTACCGCTGCGGTGAGGCAGGCCACCTGGCCAGGGAGTGCTCGGCCGCTCTCCGCTGCTCACTGTGCGTGGCAGCGGGGAAGCCCGCCGAGCACCGGGCGGGGAGCAGGGCCTGCAAGGGGGCGATAGCCCCCAAGCGTGCAGGCTCCAAGGCGGCCGGACGGACCCCGGCCGCCGTTGCTCCCAATAAGGACCCAGTGAATGCGGCCAAGTGATGGGCATTCACCGGGTCCTTCAGGCGAACATCAACCACTGCGCCGGTGCGCAGGACCTCTTCCCGGAAATCCATGGCGCAGTGGTCGATCGATGTCGCCGTGGCCGCCGAGCCCTACTACGTCCCCCCCAGTGATAACTGGGCAGCGGACGTGGACGGCTCGGTGGCCATTATAACTAAAAGAGGGTCAGAGGGCATACTGCTGGGGAGCTGCTGATCCGCTGGGGAGAGATATGCCTAATTGGGGTGTATTTCTCCCCCAACAGGACTCTCGCCGAGTTCGAAGCGTTCCTGGACCAGGTAGGGGCCCTTATTGGGCAGACCCTGCCGTGTCCGGCGCTCGTCGTGGGTGACCTCAACGCCAAGTCCTTGGCTTGGGGTTGTCCCGCGACGGACACTCGGGGAGATTTCCTCGCGGAGTGGGCGACGGCTGCCGGCCTCGTGGTTCTGAACCAGGGGTCGGCCAACACCTGCGTGCGCTGGCAGGGGGGGTCCATCGTGGACGTTTCGTTCACGACCCCCGCCGTCGCACGGCGTGTCCGTGAGTGGAGGGTTCTGGAGGATGTGGAGACGTTGTCGGACCACTTGTACGTCCGGTTCGACGTCTCCACAGCCACAGAACGCACGGACACGCGCCGTCGTCCCGACAGCCGAGCCTCGGCCCGATGGGCCTTGTCAAGCCTGAATCGCGAAGCGGTGGAGATTGCTTCCATTGTCCAGGCCTGGGTAACACCTTCCAGGCCTGTGGAGGTCGAGGTCGAGAGTGAATGGTTCCGGGATGCGCTGTCGCAGATCTGCGACGCCAGCATGTCCCGGGCCAAATCTCGACCTCCGAATCGTCAGGTGTACTGGTGGTCTCAGGGGATCGGAGAAATCCGGTCCCGGTGTGTGGCGGCGAGACGCCAGTACACCCGGGTCCGCCGTAGGCGGGTCCGTGACGCCGACATGGAAGCCCAGCTGTACGGTGCCTATCGGGAGTTGAAGAAGGCCCTACAGCTCTCCATGTGCCAGAGCGGAGCTCCTCGAGACTCTGAACCGTGATCCATGGGGGAGGCCGTACAAGATGGTCAGGGGCAAACTTCGCCCCTGGTCGCCCCCCCTGACGGCGAGTCTCGAGCCTCGACTGCTGGTGGAGGTTGTTTCGTCGCTGTTTCCGAACAGGGCGGAACACCTCCCTCCAGCGATGGCGCCCCCGCGACGTCACGCTGACGTCGCGGATGTGAGCGCGGAAGTCGAGGTCCCTCCGGTAACGGAGGGAGAGCTAGGCGCGGCCGTGTTGAGGATGAAATCCAAAAACACGGCTCCGGGACCCGATGGAGTCCCGGGACGCGTCCTGGCTCTGGCACTGGAGGCCCTCGGGGGGAGATTCCGTGGTCTACTGGACGCCTGTCTTCGGTCCGGCCGTTTTCCAGCTATCTGGAAAATCGGCCGGGTCGTCCTGATCAGGAAGGAACAGGCGTTCCGCGGAATCCCCCTCAGCCTACCGTCCGATCGTGCTACTAGACGAGGTCGACAAGCTCTTTGAGCGCATTATATGCTGTCGCCTCGTCAAGCACCTCCGAGACGTGGGCCCCGATCTGTCCGAACATCAGTTCGGATTCCGGGAGGGAAGGTCGACCGTGGATGCGGTCGGCCGGATCAGAGCCCTCTCGGAAGAGGCGGACGCCCAGGGCGGGGTGTTGCTGGCGGTGTCGTTGGACATCGCGAACGCCTTTAACACCCTTCCCTGGGCCTGCATTATGGAGGCACTCCGCTACCATAACGTGCCTCTATACCTGCGCCTCATGGTCGGGGCCTACCTTTCGCAGAGATACGTTGAGTATCCGGTCCGGGACGGTACGCTGGCAAGGTGGGAAACGTCGTGCGGTGTTCCGCAGGGGTCGGTTTTAGGCCCTCTCCTGTGGAACGTCGGCTACGACTGGGTGCTGCGGGGCGAGCTCCTTCCCGGAGCAGAGGTCACCTGTTATGCGGACGACACGCTGGTGACCTCCCGGGGGAGCTCGTACCGAGAAGCGGCACGCCTCGCCACTGTGTCAGTAGCACAGGTGGTGAGGCGCATAAGGATGCTCGGCCTGGAGGTGGCCCTCCATAAGTCCGAGGCGCTGTATTTCCACGGCGCCCGGAAGGGGCCACCTCCCGGCGCGAGCATCCAGGTTGGTGGCACTCGAATCGAGGTCAAGCCCGAGATGAAATATCTCGGACTTGTCCTCGACCCGCGCTGGAGTTTCCGTGGGCACTTCGCCCGCCTGGCCCCCCGATTGATCGCGGCATCGGCTGCCCTAAGGCAGCTGATGCCAAACATTGGGGGGCCCGAGTCGGCAAGCCGCCGCCTCTACATGGGGGTGGTGCGGTCGATGGCCCTTTACGGGGCCCCGATCTGGGCGGAGACCCTGACGGCCCGTAATATCGCCCTCTTGAGGAGACCTCAGAGGGTGATGGCCGTCAGCGTCATACGCGGATACCGCACCATCTCTTTTGAGGCGGCGTGCGCATTGGCGGGCACACCTCCCTGGGACCTGGAGGCGGAGGCCCAGGCGTCACTGTACAAGTGGCGCAAGGGCCTCCTCCTCCTTCTCCCCCCTACCTAGCGAGGCTGGGTGGTGACTCGGGGGGGTCACCACCCACACGCAAGCCTCGCGAGAAGGCGCGCGTGGTGTTCCCACGCGCCTTCTTGAGGTGGCTGGACCGGGGGTATTCCTCCCCGCTCCAGCCCAGAGGAGGGCCCGCCGCCGCTGTTGCCCTGGCGGCGGGCACCGCGCTGGCGCGGCTGCGGACGAATACCGAGTTGGTACCCGTGGTCACGCCGACAACGGTGCGCCCGAAGGAACACCCAGGAGTTTTTAGTCGGTAGGTCGGCACCTTCTGTGCCGAAGTCCGACATAATCCGCCCCCCTCCCCCGAGGAGGGCGGATAAGCATGAGCGTTTCTCCTGGCTAAAAAAAAAAAAAAAAAAGGGGTGGGGGTTGCTACCAAAAAAGTCTACATTGGACAACCCTCTGTGGTGTGAAATGGGGGTTAAAACCATATAATCGATAATGGTGTCGTTATTTAGATTTTATGGGATGTTGATTATGAATATGACATTTATTTTAAGTTAACCTTCTAGGGTTGAGGAGGTGGGGGTTGATACCAAAAAAGTCAATATTGGTGTCATTATTTAGGTTTTTTGGGACGTTGATTACGAAAATGCCATTTGTTTTGAAGCTAATCCCTTGGGGTTAGAGAATGAGATAAGGGTGAGTTGAGATTTTTCGAAAAACAGCCCCCTGGGGTGTGAAATAGGGGTTGAAACCATAAAATCGATATTGGTGTCATTATTTAGGTTTTTTGGGATGTTGATTATGAAAATGACATTTATTTTAACCCAACCCTCTAGGGGTGAGATAGGAGTGGGGGATGATACCAAAAAAGTATATATTGGTGTCGTTGTTTAGGTTTTTTGGGACGTTGATTGCGAAAATGACATTTATTTTGAAGCTAACCCCTTACGGGTTGCGATAGTGGTAGGGGTTGAAATCACAAATTCAAATTGGTGTCGAAGTCGATGAGTCAAAGTCGAAGAGTCAATGTCGAAGATTCAAATTCGAAATTCAAAGACGAAGGCTCAAATTCGAAGGCTCAAAGTCGAAGGCTGAAAGTCGAATGCTCAAAGTTGAAGGCTAAAAGTCGAAGACTCAAAGTCGAAGACTCAAAGTCGAAAGCTCAAAGTCGAAGGCTCAAAGTCGAAGGCTCGAAATCGAAGGCTCAAAGACGAAGGCTCAAAGTCGAAGGCTCAAAGTCGAAGACTCAAAGTCGAAGACTCAAAGTTGAAAAGTAAAATTCATAGTCAAAGTCATAGTTAAAGTCATAGTCAAAGTCATAGTCGAAGTCATAGTCAAAGTCATAGTCAATGTCAAAGTCATAGTCAAAGTCAAAGTCGTAGTCAATGTCATAGTCGAAGTCATAGTCAAAGTCATAGTCAAAGTCATAGTCAAAGTCATAGTCAAAGTCATAGTCAAAGTCATAGTCAAAGTCATAGTCAAAGTCATAGTCAAAGTCATAGTCAAAGTCATAGTCAAAGTCATAGTCAAAGTCATAGTCAAAGTCATAGTCAAAGTCATAGTCAAAGTCATAGTCAAAGTCATAGTCAAAGTCATAGTCAAAGTCATAGTCAAAGTCATAGTCAAAGTCATAGTCAAAGTCATAGTCAAAGTCATAGTCAAAGTTTTAGTCAAAGTCATAGTCATAGTCAAAGGGGTGAAACAGGGGTGCGAAGTTTGTATGAATTAACAGTATTATCCTGGACATTTCGAGTATTTTCGACTCGAAGCAAAAGGCGAAGTCGTACTCGAAGTCGAAGTCGAAGTCTAGGTCGAAGTCGAAGTCGAGGTCGAGGTCGAGGTCGAGGTCGAGGCCGAGGTCGAAGTCGAGGTCGAAGTCGAAGTCGAAGTCGAAGTCGAAGTCGAAGTCGTAGTCGAAGTCGTAGTCCAAGTCGAAGTCAAAAGGGATGAGATAGGGTAAATGTTAAACAAAATCGAAATTGGTGTCGTTATTTAGGTTTTTTGGAATATACAGGGCGTCCCACGGCTATGCCACATGGAGGAAAAGTACCTTGAATTTTGTAGATGGAACATTTTACTGAAAGAAGACATTATTTTAATTTAAAAAACAATTTAAACTGCATTCATAGATTTTTAAATAAGTACATGGTTGAACCGGGAATCGAACCATTTATTTATAAAAAAAAATTACCATGTAGCTTTATCATACCGATCGAAAGGCTTCATCATAAGGATTATTTTTTGCTAAATAACATATTGTCAGAAATAAAAGGAAGACCATGAATTTTAACATTAGATGTTCAATTTTGTTCAGAAAAATGAAAAGCTGACATTGCCGTAAGGACATACAACTGACATTATCATTACTAATACTAATTACCCACTCGAGAAGTATGCATCATTTCCCTATTATAATTTAAGTTCATGATAAAATGATAAAGAGATACGTAATTAGTAAGTAGGACTATCTCAATGAACATTTTCTTTCCTGGATCGGGACAAATGGACGAAAAAATGGCCGATGAGATCCCCAGATCTAACCCCGTTAGATTTTTTTTATGGGATTATGTAAAAAATTTACTTTACAAGAACCAGTGTCAAAGTGTCCACGAGCTACAAACTGAACTTCGACGTATTATTCTAAATATCCACCACAACATGATCAAAAAATCGACAGGGAGCGAAATAATCAAAAGAGTGCGACTTTGTATTGAACAGGATGGGACTCATTTTGAGCATTTGATAAATTTGATTAATTTTGTATTAAAAATGTTAAAATTCATGGTCTTCCTTTTATTTCTGACACTATGTTATTTAGCAAAAAATTATCCTTATGATGAAGCCTTTCGATCGGTATGATAAAGTTACATGGTAATTTTTTTTTTATAAATAAAGGGTTCGATTCCCGGTTCAACCATGTACTTGTTTAAAAATCTATGAATGCAGTTTAAATTGTTTTTTAAATTAAAATAATGTCTTCTTTCAGTAAAATGTTCCATCTACAAAATTCAAGGTACTTTCCCTCCATGTGGCATAGCCGTGGGACGCCCTGTATATGATATTATATCGATCGTCGTCAATCGGAACCTAGGCGAGCGCTTCCCGCCGCGCACGCAGCATCACTGCTGCACCGGCCGCGGGCGGTTAGGCGGGCTTTTCTTAAATGAGTACGGCTTACCACAACCAAGCAGATCTCTAGCATTGGAAAATAGGGAATTGGTTAAAGAATCTAGCTATGATGTGGTAGCTTTAGCGGGTTTAGTCAATAATAACTATGATTCATTAACAGATGAACAAAAGTCTGTATACGAACAAATAATAACTAGTGCAAATGCAAGTGAGGGCCAAATTTTCGTTTTAGATGTTCCAGGAGGAACCGGCAAAACGTACCTATTAAATTTGATTTTGGGAAAAATAAGGGTCACACGTGATATTGCATTAGCTGTGGCTTCTTCAGGAATTGCCGCAACACTTTTGCAAGGCGGTCGCACCGCGCACTCTGCCCTTAAGTTGCCACTTAACTTAACAAATGTAGAAACTCCATTATGTAATATTTCAAAACAGAGCAAATTTTCAGAAGTATTAAGAAAAACTAAAATTATTGTCTGGGATGAAAGTACTATGGCTCATAAAAAAGGTATAGAAGCTTTGAATAGGACGCTGCAAGACATACGGAGCAATAAAATATTGATGGGTGGTTTGACTGTATTGCTGGCGGGAGACTTTCGTCAAACTCTACCAGTAGTTCCAAGGGGAACACGTGCCGATGAGATAAAAGCGTGTCTTAAAAGATCATCATTGTGGTCCTCGGTCAAAATATTAAAATTAACAAAAAATATGAGAGTCCACCTTGGAGGTAATGTTTCCGCCGGCCAATTTTCAGACCTTTTGCTAAAACTGGGTAACGGTGATTACCCCGAAAAAGATGGCATGATAGCTGTCCCTGCCGGTCTGTGTACTACAGTAACAACAGTTGAAAACTTGATTTCAAAAATGTATCCAGACATTGCTCTCATTAAGGAAAAATCAATAGAGTGGTTATGCGAAAGAGCTATACTGACCCCAAAGAACGACCAAGCAGCGGTCATCAATGACATATTATTGAAATCTTTTGAAGGACAACAGATTATTCATAGCTCAATAGATACCGTGGTAAACACCGACGATGCCGTTAATTATCCCGTAGAATTTTTGAACACTTTGAACCCACCGGGTATGCCATATCACAGACTTTTACTACGTGTGGGTGCACCTGTTATGTTATTGAAAAATTTAAAGCCACCCAAACTTTGTAACGGTACTAGGTTGCAAGTCAAGGCTTTGCACCGGAACGTAGCAGAGGCCACTATTTTAACAGGACCTGCTCAGGGAGAAACAGTGTTTGTACCGCGTATTCCATTAATACCAAATGATCTTCCCTTTGAATTCAAAAGGCTTCAGTTTCCACTAAAGGTCTGTTTTGCCATGACAATAAATAAGTCGCAGGGGCAAACTCTCAAATTCGCCGGAGTAGACCTAGGACAGGACTGTTTCTCTCACGGTCAGTTCTATGTGGCATGCTCCCGTGTAAGTTCACCTCAAAGTTTGGTTTTATTGCTACCACCTTCAAACATGGCAAAGAATGTTGTTTATGAGGAAGTACTTTAATAAATATAAACCAGAATTTTTCAGAAAGGTCTTTTAATGGATCCCTGTCTTAATTCATTTACCTGGCAAAACACCAACATGGTTCCACATACCTGTTATCTGCCCAGGGTCTTTTCCTGTTTGAGATAAACTCTACATGGTAATTTTTCTGCTGAATGTATTCCCGTGGGAAAGTAATAAAGTGTTGATTCATGTAGTCTACGCGGACGAAGTCGCGGGCAGCTGCTAGTAAATACATACGTTAATTGAATACATACAAACATACATACATAATATATATAAAAAATAATACATAATTTTATATGGTAATAGGTTACACGGATACTAAATATTATATACACGGTTAGACTATATAGAATAATATAACAGAGTATTAAAAACTTGTTTTAAAAAGTATTTTTATTGTAGAACTTACTAAATGTCAGCATAGCCAAGTACCACCATCTGATCGGTCTGTCGCTAAACAGCAATGTTGATAACATTGTTGTGAACCAGCTGTTAGAGATAAGACAGCCAGTCCCCCAAAATAAGTAAGGAGTTCTGGGTTCCAGGGCTATCGGTCACAGTAGTGCAAAAAAAAATTAAAATCTTACCGAACTGAACGGATGATACTCCTCCCCAAGCAGTCATAAAATTTGGCCCTTTGAGATCTGCTGTACTAGGTGAGTGATCTGATGCGATCAAATCAAATCTTTCGTCTTTTATGTAATCCCATAAGAATTGCTGTAAATAAACATTACACTTTTAAATTACGTGCGAATTGGCGTCATGTGTCAAATTTTAAATAACTTCTAAACGAAGTTCTTTAACATTGCCAAATTAACTGTGTATTAGTATACTTAGTAGTATGTTAAAAAACTTCGTTTAGAAGTTATTTAATACTTGACACGTGACGCCAGTTTTTGACAATGTCAAAATAACTGAATTCCCCTTTTGTGTATAGCATCACTTACGTTATAAATTGCTAACCTTACAGATAACATTAATCCAAGTAGCATACGAACCTTGTTAGTGATATTCCTAATAGGTGGAGAGCATTTATACTCTGTATGTCCAGGTGGTATTTGCTCAGAGCTGAGTGTGAGATAGTGATGGCAGGTCTCAGCCGTAACTCCTGCGCGCCAGCCCTTGTTTCCAGCGCGCACCCGTTCGGCTCGGGCCTGCTCTAGTATTGGTATCACGCCTGACGACGAAACATGCACCACGTGGACATGTACGCTGGGTGGAACAGAGTTTTATATGAATTAGGGGGATTTTAGGGGAAAAAAGGAAACTCCCTATCATAGCATTGGCTGTCAAATTGTTCACGATTTATTGGCATTCAATATGCTGCGTGAAAATAAGAGTTAGCATTCGTTGTTATAGAAATTTTCAGGACTTGTATAAGAGGGCAGGGTTCCCAAGTGTGTGTCGCCCCGTGAGGCACAAATCGGCACAAGAGTTTACTGAAAAATTTAATTATTTCTTTTCGCGTACAGACCATTAACATTGGCCGTTTCTGTTAGTACGCATGAAAAATATTGCAAGTAGGTATTCATTCATTATTTAAACGTATACGTACGAGTGATAATTGATATAGGTACTAATGTTCCGTGAATAAATTACGTATGGCAAAAATCGCCGTGGACTAGAAAAGTTTGGGAACCCCTTGTAATTAAATCTTTTTGTTTGAAATAATGCTTAGTTCTGCGATTGTTAATCTAGTTATTTTTATGCAAAAGTATACACACGGCTAACGAACGGCCATTTTTTTTAGAACATTCGATTTCTTACTCTGAAGTCTGCACTAAACTGGCTATCAAGGAAACAGCTTCGAGTTCCATTTCATCGGGTCGAGAAGCAAGGTAAGTGTTATATAATTCCGGATCTGCATCTTCATTAGTTGTACTGTTACTAATCTGAATTTCAGCATGAAACTGAAACAAAATGAAGTAATTAATTCGTAAGTATGTATATACCTACTATACCAGTAGTTACCAACCTTTATTAACATACAGAAAATTGACCCTAGCGTTGTTTTAATAAATAACACAATGAACCAAATATATGAAGTCTCCACTTCTGCATAATTGTGACGGACTCCAACTTCACTAAAGTTAGGTCATTATTACCCCGAGTAAATTTTTATTTATTATTTTATTTATGTTAGGTCGCCAAATTGTACATTCTATTCTTACCATTTTTCGGAAACTGTATTTTCTTATCTGTTGTGCAATAAAGTGTATTTGTATTGTATTGTATTGTATATAATTACCACATAAGTCTGAGTAACTTATCTAGTAACTTAGGTACATGTGAGAACTTATCATTAACATGTAATATCTTAAATTGTCTCATATATTTCTCCAAAAAGGAAATAAATAAATCACCTGGGCGAACAGTGCATTAAGTCTAATAAACCAGTACTCTAAAATTTTAAGATAAAATAAATCAGTGAAAGCATAATACACTTGGGCCTGTCTGACAATCAATGTTCTGATGCCCCCTGTAAGCCTTCATTTGAAAACCACCGGGACCGACTGTGTCACGTACCCTTCGAGGCACGAAAACATGCGTATGAAAATGTCTTTAGAGGTCATCCACTCAAGGACTGACTGCGCCAGAATCGAAAACGAATGCGACTACGCCACGAGTGCTACAAGTTGAAATCCGTAGAAGTAACATAGAGGATAACTGTAATCTAAAATGATATTGTGGCTGGCCTCTGGCTCGTATAAAGAATAGGGAAAGTGGGTGAAATAATGACCAGATTACGATCACAGAGTATAAGGATGGCAGAAATAGCTCTGGATCACTTGACGTGGCCAATGAAATTATGATACTAGGTAATTCATTAGTCATTCTCATTACATATTTATATGCTCATAAACACTCACAGCTAAAACAGTTCCAGTGCCATTTAAAATAGCAAAAACCTTCTCTAGTTCTTCTGCTTCAATATAGGGAAACTCGGGAACACCACTGTCGATTAAGTAACATTTAAAACCAACAACACCTGCTTTTATCAAATCATTTAAATCAACCTGTAAAAAAACGAACTTAATTAATTAATGAATATAATGGGGGACACATTTTGAACTCTTTATATTTTTATATTGGGGTAAAACGTATAGTTAAATGAAGTTAATAAAAAATTTAAGGAAAATTATCAGGCTTTAGGAGATTTCAGGGATTTGCATCTGTTCACTGCGTTGTTTCCCTGAGTGAATGTTTAGTATCAAATTATTGCGTCAGTAGGGGCAGTGCATAGCGTAGCTACCACAGAGTACTTTTATATCAATAGAGATGACGTCGGATGAAAAATTATGGAGTGACGACATGCACAGGAGGTGATGGGTTCATCCTATTCATCTCTGGTGGAAACTACACTGCATCTGTATTAATGTATTACATGGATTTATTTGGTATTCTTTTGCCTAACGATTTATATAGACACAAGGCATTCCCCTTTAATTTTCAAAAAAACCTAATCTCTCAAGCCATTTTACTATTAATTTTGGGTTAGAGAAATAAATTTGTTGTATTAATGACCTCTATTATCGCGTATAAAATTACCGCGTCATTCCAGAATGCTCCACAACGAGCAACAACGAGGCCCTACATCGAGTAAGTCCAGTTTCCTTAAAGCACTATATTAAGACTCGACTTGTGGGGGACACTAATTTAGTACTAATTATTGTAACAAAAACGGTACTGTAATCTAAACCATTTCCGTGTCCGGAGATGTTCCTCAAATAAAATATTAACAATTTTATCGGGTATCTCTGAGAAGAATATTGCCACTAATTATTTCCTTTGAGCACCAAATAGCACTAATTGGGCACTAAACATTGACATATTAGGAATTCAAGTGTTCCGTGAAGTACCTACATTGTGGAGTGAATAGCATTTTTTATCGGTCACCCCGTAAAAATCGTCATATAGTTACCGGAAAAGTTAGATAGTCTGGAGAAAGCGACTATATAATTTCAAATTAAACGATAAACAATGGTGACAGACATGAATAACTTTCTGTCGCTATAACTGGATTGCGTGATAAAAAAAATTTCGTAGCATTGACATGAATGCATATTTTACCGACTACGGGCATAATAAGGGTTAATTAATTACATGCATGAAATAAAAATAACATATTGAACAATGACCATTATACGCATCTGGTAGAAAGTGGATGCGTTAGAATCCCGAAAGAAAGAAAGAAAGAAAATTATTTATTTGTTTGATTTTGGGTATACAGATAAAGGTCTTATTTTGTAGATAGGTAAGTAGTCCAACAAAATCTGCCTAGGCCGTCCCAAATATTTAAGATATAAAAATAGAATTAAAAATTCATGCAACGAATATAAACAGACACGACAAACGACAACATTGTGTTAATGTTTCGGGGTAAATCGCGTAATACAAAAGTACTCTGTGCATTATGACAGACTGTCGGACAGACAACGAAGTTTGGTGGTATGGAACTCTAAAAATATGATGATGATTTTAATGTATGAATGGTGGAATAATTAATATATTAAATACACACGCCTCATTGCCAGGGACTACTCCACCCCAAAATCCAACATCAACATAAACTTCCTCCTTAGCTGCAGCTGCTTTTATTTGTAGGTTTTTAAGAGTCGTTGTCGGCGGTACAGAATT
Organism: Oegoconia quadripuncta; assembly: GCA_949316235.1. Taxonomy (NCBI): domain Eukaryota; kingdom Metazoa; phylum Arthropoda; class Insecta; order Lepidoptera; family Autostichidae; genus Oegoconia; species Oegoconia quadripuncta. The sequence goes on along the minus strand of OX438752.1, from coordinate 12,817,904 downwards.
CCTGAAAATTTCGGTTATCAATACATATTTGAAAATATTCTTTAATGTTTGGTTGATAAATTAAATATGTTCATACAAAGGCATATCGATAATCGTAGTGATGCCACCAACAGCTGCAGCTTGTGTGGCAGTGACGTAGCCTTCCCATGAAGTTCGGGTCGGCTCGTTTACGTGGACGTGAGAGTCCACCACACCAGCCATAAGTGCTAGACCACCGCCGTCTATTACCTACAAATTTTAAAAATAATTCTAAGTATAAGAAGAAAATACAATTTCATACTTGCAGAATAATATCTACACAGATTTGGCTAATAACAGTATCTAAGTATTTACAAAAACCACACTGGATCTAACTATAATATTATAAATGCGAACGTTTGGATGTTTGTTTGTTGCTCAATCGCGGCGAAACGGCTGAACTGATTTGGATGAAATTTGGTATATAGGTAGAATATACCCTGCATTAAGACATAGACTTTTTATCCCGATAAAGTGAGTAATTCCCGCGGAATAAACAAATTTCCACAGGCAAAGCTGCGGGCGGAAAGCTAGTAATTAAATAAGATCTAAAAAGACTACGTCAAGCCATTTGTTGGAATGCTTGAAAGTCGTGTATTTTGCGGGCGCCATGTTGAATTTTTTCGAATCGAAATACGAATCTAACTACATCTCGCGCTTCAAAATCGGTCAAACCATTTAGGAGGTAACATAGAAATCCACAAATATACATGCAAACAACATAAACTCCTTCATGGGACAGTCGGGTAAAATATACAGAACTGTTCAATCGGTCGGTTTATAGACTTCAGGTGAGGACCTATGTCATATTTATATAAGTTATGAAAAATGTTATTATTACCTAATGGGTTTCTATAGTGTATATATTGTAGGTAGGTAGTACACATACCAATGTAGGCAGAGACTCGTATTATTTAAATGGAAACAAATTGTATTTTTACCTTTATATTTCCATTATTTTCAGCAAGAAGCACATTGACACACTCTCGCTTGAGCACACCTTCGATCTTTCCATTCTCATCTACGAGGATACCTCCGTCAAACTCGTCATACTCTGTAACCACGCGCCTACTTAGAAACAGCTGCTTTCCCAAATTCTCTGTAACCCAACCTATTTCACGACACGAGATTCCCGCTAAAAGAAAATACAGCTTAGTAGATATTACTCCGACAATAATTAGTGTCTACATAATTAATAAGTTTATAAAGAAAGTATTCTAAATCTCCAGAGATAATTCAAATAATATTTTACAGTAAGAAAGTGATCTACTTTTAAAACAATAATGTAACACGGTAAGTACTCGTACTAACAGAGTAAAGTAATTTGTAAAACCACGGATAAATAAATTAACAACATTATGTTCGTTAAGTCGACTGTGTAAAACTGAAATGAGCCGAGCGAAACTCGTGAAGTGAAGACATTGAAAGATGGTCACGTTAATGAAATGGTTTGTCAATACAATAACAAACGACGTCGCAGTCTCATCTCTAAATAAAAAGGTTTAATAATGGCGAATAATTACTGTGAAGGTTAAATACACACCGTAAAACGAAATGATGGCAAATAACTACTCTATATTGAGATAGAACATTGCGTACGTAGGCATAGTATAGCGGGACCTACCGCAAGTTTTTCCGAAATTTGGGATCCACATGAAGGACGAAAAACGACATAAACTTCCTTCATATTTTATTCATATACATTGATGGACAAAACTTGAAAAGTTTAATTTTAAGAAAACCCCTGAGTGTCCACATTACTTTTAAATATAGGCAGGTATTACACGGACCTTGAACAAGAGAAGAAACTGCGAGCTTGTGATTGGCTAATAACAGTGCTAATATACCTAGGTCGTTGGGTATATAATTAGCCATTCAATTGAATAAATGTAGGGCGGACAGTTCCCGCATTATAGGATACTGTGCCCATATATGTGATATCCTGCCTGATGCTCCTCGGTAGTATCCAAAGCAACCTAACATAACCTAAGCAACCCCCTGCACAGCAGTTTTCCGTAAAAACGCAAATGTCCACCATACATAACGATCCGCCTAGACATTCAATTGAATGGGTAATTTAACCAACTGCCTACGACATATAGGTATACTGATAAGAACAAAATACAAACTGCGTACCTCAAGGGTTTTGTACCTAATATCCTCATTGAAAACCTCTATAAACCGAGATATCGATGGATTAAATTAACCGCAAATATAGCTTTGTCGCTTATTTCGACAATTCTGGAATTCATTTCTTCATTCGTGCCAGACTTACTTGCATGCCGAACTTCACGTTTGTAGGTCGTTTCCAATTATAATTCGTTACATAATTAAATTAGCGCATAATTTTTTTCCTCTGGGTACTATTTTAGCACAATTTTCTTTATAATATCAAAATTCCACTTTATATATTCTAACATCACGTACTTTTTATTTCAACTTAGGTATACGTATATATTATTAAAAAACAAATTAATTTCAGAACGAAAGGATTTTCTTCGTATTAATTCCATATTTAGCACTATTATCGTTTGTCATAATAATCTGTAGTCCGAATTTTATGACTTCGAAAATTTAAAGTAGGTTACTATATTCGCTATTATTTTTAAAATCTAAGGCAGTAAATAAAATAAAACACCATTCAAAGATAATCTGTTTAATATCTAGAATTTATCATTAAGTAGTAACCGCCCTTTAGGTTCTCCAATTAAATATCCATCCGCATAAATGAGCTGACCTCGTAGGTAAGTTTTAATGACCTCACCACGCAATACCTACTCTATTCATGTAGGGGCTTATCTGCGAAAATACAAACGAAAATACTAAATGGGGAACATGTGACTGACGATAATAGACAGGGTGAAAACGATACAATGTGATCTAAATCAATGAGCTATTAGATAATATCTCTTTTATAAACATTTAATAAATGTACCGCCCTCTACACATACTCGTAGATATTTATGTTACGAGAGTATCTATCTATACTGCTTTATAATTATCGTTGTGGATGCCTGTATGTAATGGGAATATCTATAACAAAACAAAACATGTTTTTAAGTGAGTGATGTGTTACCTGTCTTGCCATAAAGTCTGTCCCAACTTATATGAGGGAATTTTAAAAGTAATGATATGAAGATGGTACTACCATTTGATATCATTATATTATGTAGGTTTAATACTATTCATTTCGCTATAATACATAGTAGTGTAAATATGGAGTGGGGTAATACAGAGAATCGAATCACACTGACCCCGTTACGCTAAGAAGAGAGAAAATGTCAAGTGAGATTTAAAACAAATAAAAACAACGCAGAAATTTGTATACCGGATCATTAAGCATTACAATGAATTATCTTCTGTCGATGATAGACCAAGAGCTGTTCGAATTCGATCAACCAGGACACCAGCAGCTATAAACCCGACAGAGAGAGAATCCGAAGAAAACCGATCTGTAGGCCGAAAATCATGGCTAGGAAAATGAAAATGACCACTATGTCTATGACTCGTATCATAAAATCGTACCTTAAGATTAGGGCTTATCGATGATGGACAGGTCAACTGTTGACTGCAACCCTTAGCCACAAACGAACCGTGAGAGTAAAGAAGTTGTTGCAGAGACACGAAGACAGTGGCCACCGGGAAATTGCGAAAAAAAACATTTGAATAATGCATGTTTTATACCTTGTTTTTATATGCAATAACTTTGGGTGTAACTATAAATGCAGCATCGGGATCAAAGAAGATGAGGTCAGCGTCAAGCCCTGGTTTGAGGGCGCCTTTTCTCTCCTGAAGACCTGTGAGACGCGCGGGACCAGCAGACAAGTAATGGGTTACTGTTCTCAGGTCGTACCCACGCACACTCGCCTCCGTCCAAAACAGGGAAAGACCTATGTGAGAAACAGAGTTTATATTTAGCAGCATCAAAAATTCGAAGTTTATTACAAAAACCATACATTCTTCTGACCAGAGAAGAACAGAGCCAACACCTCTCTACAATGCAACCAAGATCTTGTGAATATAATACCTTATTAGCACCCGTATCGCCTTAGCTCTTCGTTTATGTCGGGAGAGGTCAGTCCCCGGATGAGTGGCATTTTTCATACGAGTGTTACCGTGCTTTGGAGGGCACGTTAAATAATCGGTTCTCGTTCTTTTCAATTGAAGTCGTTAAGCAAAGTCGCTGACGTACAGGGGTATCTGTCAGATGGCCAGTAGTTTACCTCAACTCCACCAACCAACACTGGGCCCTCGTGGTGGATTACGGCCCGGTCTCTAGTGAAAATATTATAGGTTGTGCCTCAACAATGAGAACATTAGGCTGCAATCGTCAACCCACCTGCAAAGCACAGTATAGGGAAAACACTCCGAGGAAAAACCACACTATTCCCAACACGACAGGAACTTTTATTTGTTTCAAATATGCAAATATCTTATAACTAAAGGAAAACCTCCCATAATACAACACATAACATCATCCAGATAAACCAAACCAACGGTGAGAGTTCGTTAGAGTATGAGTGTGTGTGTGTATCCAATCTTTGTCCGGACGTATCTACTAAGATACGTCCGGACAAGATACACAAGATATACGTAAGATACACATTACTAAATGTGTTTTTTTATATTAAAGGTTAAACGAGGGGATAGGTTTCAAATATGCAAATATCTTATAACTAAAGGAAAACCTCCCATAATACAACACATAACATCATCCAGATAAACCAAACCAACGGTGTGAGTTCGTTAGAGTATGAGTGTGTGTGTGTATCTGGGGGCACGGCAGTGCCCCCGCCAAGTCGAGCGCGAAGCAAACACTGCCGTACCATCCTTTACTGGAACCATTTCGCCGCATTTTCAGGCCCCTATTTTAGAACCTCTGGATAAGACTAGAACGCAGAAATTTTCGTCATCCAGTAAGCTATAATCACATACTTAAAATCCAAAATTTCAAGTCTGTAGGTCATTTAGTTCCGAAGTTAAGCGAAAGCAAAGTTTCGCATTTATGACACTCACTCACTCACTCACTCACTCATGATCATCAAAATAGAACTAGTACTTCCCATAAAGTCAGAGAGCTGAAATTTGGTACAGAGTTATGGTTCAATGGCCACATAAAGGGAAAACTATAAAAACTAGGATAATCGAAGATCTGGAGTACCTGGTGACCCTGATTAGGAAACACAAGAGCCCAACCAAACTATTAGAGATCGACATATACCGCCTTTACAAAAAATATTCAACTTGGTGGGCCGCTTCATTTGATGTCAAAAATCGAAGGTCTGAAGTATCTGATGAAGAACCCTCAGCTGGTCTCTGGTATTAGAGATATAGTAATGCCCCCTTCTACTATTGGTACATAGAAAAATCGACTGTCATTGCAAAAATCCAGCGTAGTGGGACACATCTTCTAATTTAATCTAGCCTATAGCGTCCCACTGCTGGGCGAAAATTAAAGGAAAACTCTGGATAAGACTAGACTGGCTTTTATACTTATACTTACTTATACTTATTACAAGTTTACAAGAAGAAATAGTCAAACGATTAATTTTATTCTACTCGAACATTACACAAATTAAATAAAAACGAAAATTTGGTCAAAATATAATGCATTGGCTAAGAGTGGCGGTGATACCCGCACGCGTCGCTAGATGGCGTTGACTGTATTTTAAAACGCGCTTACGTTTTGTTTTTCCGATAACCTTATATGGCAAAGTGGCAACAGGCCGCGTTACAGTCGTTTACGACATTCTTCTATTGCGCTTGAAAATGTTTGCTAGGGATTAGGAGGGATTATTTGCATTTCGTTGATTTCGCTGATTATTTCGTGAGGTTTGCTAAGGTTAATTGGCAGGTTGTTATTATATTAATTCAAAGATTTAAACAGGTTAGGAATTATATGGTTAGTGACGGATTACTGATTATTACTTAATTATCAGAATTAAAAGAAGTTTCAATTGAATACTTTATTTAATTGTTAATTATTTAGTACCTACTTTTAGTTTTCTAGGTTTAATTTACAGTTAGGCAGTACTTCGAATCGCGTTCGTGTTTATAAGTACTTTTCTAGTATTCTAGTTTAGTTTATTTAGTTAGATATTACTTCGTTTCGTTTAAAAATATCATTAATTTAGCTGTATTTCAGTACTAGGTAGGTAGTACCTTTGGTAGAAAGTTCATTGATAATTAATTATATTGACACTTGTCTAATAATTAAGAGTTAACGTTTTGCTTATAGTTTGTATAGATTGAGTAGGCAGAGTAATATTTTCTTTAAGTTTTTTTTATTAAGACAAAAGAAGTCTTAAAGATATAAGTAGGTTTTAGTCTAAATATTATCGGTATTTCTGATTTGTTGTCCATATACTAAAGGTCGTTGAGTTTAATTGTGTTTGATTTCGCAAGATAATAATTATCGTAAAAAATGTCGATATTATTAAAAGACGACGATGAACTTAGTGGCTACCAAGTAGTTGGTATGCCCAAAGACGGGTCTTGTCTCTTCCATTCAATATCTTTCTTGGTGTATGGTAGAACTGACTCAACTTGCAGTATCAAGTATATTTGTAGAAACGTGGGCATATATGTAATATGCCCACATTTCTACAAAAAGAAGTGAAATCCCACCAAAAACATTCTGTAAAAAACTAGCCAAATCTCGATGGAGCTGCTTGATTATCTCTAAAAAGTAATTAAATCTATACAAAGTCGTGCCAAGTGTAAGGTTCCTTACTGCGATTTCTTTATTATTATAGTTAATGTTGTGTGACTTGGCCGTTGAAGGGTACACAGGGGTACAAAACCAGGTGCTCCATGACACCATTGCACCAATCTGTCGCCAGAACCGCTACGCATTGACGATGGAAAATTGCCACTTGGAAAACGTTGATTCAATAACCAGTCAATTGTAGGCTTGATAAAGCCACTAACGTATAAAGAATGTTATGTAAACGCCACACAGATTATTCGCTAATAGTTGGCCGTTGAACATTCTTAATAACATAATTAATAACATTAATAGCGGTTCTGGCGACAGATTGGTGCAATGGTGTCATGGAGCACCTGGTTTTGTACCCCTGTGTACCCTTCAACGGCCAAGTCACACAACATTAACTATAATAATAAAGAAATCGCAGTAAGGAACCTTACACTTGGCACGACTTTGTATAGATTTAATTACTTTTTAGAGATAATCAAGCAGCTCCATCGAGATTTGGCTAGTTTTTTACAGAATGTTTTTGGTGGGATCCAATCTTTGTCCGGACGTATCTACTAAGATACGTCCGGACAAGATACACAAGATATACGTAAGATACACATTACTAAATGTGTTTTTTTATATTAAAGGTTAAACGAGGGGATAGGTTCTTAGCCATGTTTGATGGAAATCAGTTAAGCCGTTCTAAAGATATAACGGATGAGTTTTTTTACCATAAGGAAAAAAATAGGACATAGTGAAACAGGTTTAATTATATTTTTCAAAACCATAATCGAATAAAGCGTTAATTGTGTCTTTTGACGGTCGCGTTTGTAGCCTATTGCACATATTTACATCATTAAATGAAATAATAAAGAGAACTTGGAGAAAATATGAGTTCCAAATAAATTTCGCATGATAGGAACCCTACAAATCCCGTCAATCGCACATCAAACTTCGGCGTGTTTTGAAAAACAAAATTAAACTACCTACGCCAATAACTTCTATTTCACTTACCTGATATGCGCCATTTTTTTCCTTACGGTAAAAAAACTCATAGGTGATATATTTTCTCTCTATTTTGTTTTCTCGGTGGCTTTCTAAACTTATAATTTATTATCATTCCTCGCAGCTAGCTTTTCTTTATCTCGGAAAGAAAAAAAATTAAATTAATGTGTAAGTCTGGGGCTTGCAATTCATATTATAATTTGTAACCGAAGAAATGATAAATGGACTATATAAGGAGATGGAGGGGAGGAGCGGTTTGACGGACGATGGAAAAACGAATAATATCATCAGGCAATGCTAACATGGTGGTAATACATTCCATATCTTACCAAATTGAACTGAAGCTATGCCTGCCCAAGCTTACATAAAATCTGGCCCTTTGAGATCTGCTGTACAAGGTGCATGATCTGACGCGACTAAATCTAACCTTTCGTCCTTTATGTAATCCCATAAGATTTGCTGAAATAAATAACATTAGTTTATAAATATAATATTTTTTATGCATAACAGTGATGAGACTGAAGGTAGAAAAGAACTCACCCCGGAACCAACTTAATTGGGGGACCGGGTAGCTCAAGCAGCCGGAATACACAATGCCACAGAATTAAATAGTATGACAATGCTTCAATAATTGTAACTTGTGCAAGAATTTTTATTTTTATTATCATAACATCTTTTATTATTTTTATTATTGCTTCTTGGCACCCGACTTAGATGAGATGGTGGTAGCTAGCTAGGTGGACATTTAGAAATGTCCTATATAATTATTACATATTTTTCCTCAATGCCTCAGCATAATATGAATTGTTTTAGAGTTAAAAACATTCTTACAAACTTAGCTTAATCATACCCACTTAGGTCTTCGGTCACATATATCATCAAAAGTATAATTATTTAATCAACGCAATTCCAAGTATCCATGTAGCACCATCACGCAAACGTAAGATATCCTCTGGACATTAGGTTTGCCCATGGTGCAATATAACCGCCTCCGTGGCTCGATTGTAAACAACATAAGGCTTACGAGTAGGAGGTCGCTGGTTCGATCCCTAGCGGGCTACATGTTTAGTGCTCGGTTTGGTTGGTGATAGGGCATGTTAAATTTCTATTCCACCACCATCGTAGCTACCCCATCTCATCTAATTCTGCTGCCAAACAACAATGTTAATTAATAGCATTGTTGTGCTCCGGTTGACAGACATAAGATAGCTAGTCCCCCAAATAAGATGGGTTTCCGGGTCAGTACGCTCTCGACCTCATCTTCACTTAACATCAAGTGTGATTGAGATCATAAAAAATACATAATAGGTGGATTTGCTATTTGACGATTGCAGATTTCTGAAAACTCCGCAATAATAGCGCTGTTCCTATCACCGCTATCATTCGCTTTTTACGAAACCCACCGGAAGACGTTCCATCACCTCTCGTAATTCCACACACCATTTTAGATTTTCGAGCCGAATTTTGAAAGACGTGCATAGTACACTCTTTCCATACCTATTTGTTGGCTCTACTGAGATGTGTATCCATCTTCTTCTTCTTCTTCTTTCCATAGGTAATTTCTTGACTTTACAAATATATATGCACATCAATATTCTTTTGGGTCATGCTTATACAAGCGCAACAATTTGACGTCAAGACTCAGCAGTCCTCTGTTTCCAGCTAGGCTCGCTGCCGGTGTTATACCAGGCCACTCAGAAAATTTTGCGAAAACAAGTTTTTATGAATGAGAGACTGGCCAGTTAAAATCTATTTTAAAAATATGATTATTTATAAGTAAAAATAGGCACATTCCAATTTCAAATTTTCCCTCCACATTTTTTGCAAGCTAATTTAAATTATCGTGTCTCAGTGAAAAATGGATCTGCACCGGGAACATTATCGCGCTATGATTTTATACGATTTCAAGTGCCGCCTGAAACCGGAAGAATCGTACGAAAGACTTCAAATGGCATTCATGGATGAAGGCCCTTCTAAGGCAACCGTGTATCGTTGGTATAATGAATTTAGGCGCGGTCGACTAACTTTGGGGGATGAAGAAAGAAGTGGTCGCCCTTCGACGGCTGTTACGGAAGAAAACGTGTTAGCAGTGAAAAATTTAATCCAAGACAATAGGCGAGTAACATACCAAGAGATTCAGCACATTGTGCAGATTGGATCGGGAAGCCTTCACAAGATTCTGCACGTGCATCTTCGCGTGAGGAGGATAGTTTCACGCTGGGTGCACGCACAACCTCACCGATGCTCAGAAACAGGCCCGGGTGGAATGGTGCCGTGATATGCTTAACAAATTTGAAGCAGGTTCGTCTCGGCGTGTTTATGACATCATTACAGGTGACGAGTCCTGGATATATCAATACGATCCAGAAACGAAGCGCCAGTCGACAGTTTGGGTGTTGCAAAACGAAGCAACGCCCACCAAAGTGGAAGCGATCTAGAAGCGGGGGGAAAATTTTGATCGCGAGCTTTTTCAATTTGACTGGCTACTTGGTGTCAATTCCTTTACAAAACCAAAGAAGCATCAACGCCGAATGGTATATTAATAAATGCTTGCCAGAAGTTTTCTCTGTTGTGAGCAACAAGCGACCAAACACAGGGCTCCGTGGGCTACTGCTCCACCATGACAACGCGCCCGCGCACACCGCGCTCAAAACGAGGGACTTCCTGGACAGCACGCCGGTCAAACTCCTAGGTCAACCCTCCTTACAGCCCGGACCTAGCACCGTGTGACTTCTTTTTATTCCCAAAATTAAAAAATCAGCTCAAAGGGATACAATTTTCATCGCCGGAAGATGCGCTGTCAGTGTTCGAGCAGGCCGTAAACGAGGTGTCTGCGGCGGACTGGAAAAAGTGTTTCGAAAATTGGTTCAGACGCATGAAACTTTGTATAGATGCTAGTGGAGAGTACTTTGAAAAGATTTAATAAAAATATATTTGCCCATAGAACAATTTTTTTCTGTTTCGCAAAATTTTCTGAGTGTCCCACGTATGCTTGCGATTTTCTGTTAGTTCGTCCCAGTCCCCACGAGATCACCATGGTCTAATGGTGCAAAACATACTGTACGAATTTGAGCCCGCATTCTCTCGTTTGCTTCGTCATACAAAAGGCACTCCCACAGGGTATGCTCACTCACCCACGGGGAAAGGCGGGTTGGACCTATTCTACCCTTCTGGGAATTATGTGACCTAGTAATGTACAAACCGTGTTAGTAAAGCTCCTAATAGGCGGGACGCATTTATACTCAGTATGTCCGCGTGGAATTAGCTCAGAACTGAGTGTGAGATAATGGTGGGAGGTCTCGGCTGTAATTCCGCCTCGCCAGCCCTTGTGCCCTGCACGCAGTTTTTCTGCTCGGGCCTCTTCCAAAATGGGTATCACGCCTGATGACGATACGTGCACCACGTGGACGTGTACGCTAGAATTGACGACTACATTTCAACGTATTTCATTCATAATAAACCATTTCTCATAAAATTTGTTTTCATAATGATCAAGATGGTAATATATCGATGTTTCGAAATATGTTTCACCGAAATTTAAAAGTTCGGAAACTATTCATTGAAGTTTTATTACTTTGAGTTTTATTGCTTTTGACAACAGTGGCTTTTGACATAATATCTAAGCATAATATCATAAGACCACAGACTTAAAAAGCGAAGCATTTTAAGACCACATGATCACACTTTCCAGAAAAATTTTAAATCATGGTGAGTTTAAATTTTAAATAATCAAATCAGGGATGACAGAAGTCCGAATTTAGGTCCCTCACTGGTTATTATCATCATTAGGGTTATCTCATTAGGGTTTTTGTAAGCCGAAGGCGCGGAAGGGAGCGGTGCTAGCCCACTAGTGGCGAGGAACAGTAGGACGAGCGGAGCTGGAGCGGCTGAGGCCGGACGAGGTAGTGATGGGCCATAGCCCTGCGTACCCGTAGCAGCCGAAGCCGTCGCATTTACAGAATGTATACTGCATGCTTGCTTGCATGCTTGACTGCAAATTGTATGTCACACAAAATAGCAAAGTTGCAAATAAAATTATTGAGTTTCAAAATTACGTTAGGCTCAATATTTGGTTTTAAAACATTTTGAAAACGAACTTATTAATTATGGAATTTCGGAAAAGCAAGTTAACGGAAATTTGATATGCCTATTGTCTATGTGGTTTGCGTTGCTATGGAAAGTAATTTTTCTGGATTATACAACAATGGTCAATAGAAAAAAGGGCCAATTAAAATTCTGAATTTTAAATTTATGGGCAGTGCTTATCAGGAAAACAATAATATCTAATATTATAAATGCCAAAGTTTAGATGTTTGTTTGTTTATTTGTTTGATTGTTGCTAAATCACGGCGATAGGAATGAACACATTTGGATGAAAGGTATATAGGCAGAATATATCCTGGATTAAGACATAGGATATTTTTATCCCGATAAAGTGAGTAGTTCCCGCGGGATAAACTAATTTCCGCGATATTCTAAGGTAGGCGAAGCCGTGGGCGGAATGCTAGTGGGAATTAAAAAAGGTATACCGTTTTCGGAAAAATAAAATTCGGAAATATAACCGATCAAGTTTAATTCGGAGATTTTGAATTTTATATGTCATCACTTTTAATATTTTTAAGTCGTTGACGGGTTTTTGGAAAATTGGTACTTGTGGTTTTGGATTCAAAAACTAATACCGTTATAACTACCTCATATATGAGTTTAATCATGATCTCAGCAGTAACAATATAAAGGTAGTTAAAAATAAAAATTGTAGGTAAGTAACAAATTATAAAGCTACTTTACGAAAAAGAAAATATGACTAAGTAATCTTTACGTATAAATTTAATTAAATCGGTAGGAAAATAAAAGATTGGCGAATTTTATGTGAACCAATATGGACCATAGACAAGTGTTTACGAAAAGAATTCTGGTTATTGAATGCTTAGAAATGGTATTGTTAGAATCTTTTATATATTTTTATGATTAACTGGATACGCGTTTGACCACAATCTCACCTGATGGAAAGTGACGATGTGGCCGAAGCCGGATGTGGATTAGAAATTTGTTAAAAAAAATCTTTTTTATTTCTTACTCTGAAGTTGGCACTAAACTGGCTATCAAGGAAACAGCTTCAAGTTCCATTTCATCGGGTCGAGATGCAAGGAAAGTGCTGTATAGTTCAGGATCTAAATACACAGGATGAAAAATGTACGTGTTTGTAATCAATAAATTATCCAGCAAAAATTACATGTTTTTTGATTCAACTCTAGTCCTAGTTACAGCACAGATTACTACAAAGTAGTTAAAATTTGAAGTAAATTTTCGGATTTAATTAATATTGAAATTTTCGATCTATGAATTATTTAGACCAGCTAGCTATCTCATTAACCCAAGAAAGAAAAAATGTTTATTCTGGTCACAGACAAACTACATTATGAATCGGCGTTTTTCTCGTGACCTCAGATGGACAGAAGGAGAGCAGCGGCTTCATTTGCCCTTTAGGTATAGAACCCTAACAACAATTCCTTACTCTTTTTAATTTAAATTCTTTTCACATTATATTGGGTAGAATTTGAATTCATGTAATTCCTATTAACTGGTGACACCGCTCTTGATTACGAACAACTTTCCCCAAAGGAACCATAGTCTAACTCGATTAAAAACATTTTTATGAGAAACCACCTTTAGTATGGAAGTCCAACAATTTTCGGCTGAATTCGGCTATGGTTCCTCATGGAAAATGGTTCGTAATAAGGAGTGGAGTCAGTAGTCAACAGGAATTACACGAATTAAATTTCAACCTGTATATTAACAATTTGTAGATTTCGACACAACAGTAGGTATATTATTCTAAATTATATTGTGCAGTAAAATGGCAATGAACTTCATCGCCAACTATCAAATATGACCAATAGTGGGCTACCAATGTCAAATTTGACCAATAGCGAAGGTGATAATATATGTGTTGTAGATAGCGATAAATTAGCGATAGAATTCATAATTTAGACGATCAGATGACTATCATAAACGCTGTTTGCTATGAGAAGTAAACCTGATGACGCTGATATCGACGGAACTGGTGACGACGTTAACAGTAATATTATAAGGTCTGCACATCGGAAAATAATATTGACATTTCTACCAGGAGTCGGACCACCATTTAGTACATCAACGACCGTGAGTGACTGTTACCATTATCACCGACGCTTGGAAGAATCCGGTGAGTCGTTACTTAATAAGAAGTTGATCGGAATTTGAACAAAGAGGAATTGTAGACTACTACGACTGAATTCCATAGAATGAATGCGAAGGCCAAGTTGTATGGCATGAGAGGTGTGCAAAATGTTTACTGTTCAACAGTAAGCATCTCAGGTTTCATGATCATAATTTAATGTCGTACTTTGTGCGCGAGTAAATGATATGTAATTGCCACCTTGAAGATTTAAGATTTATTCTATTCGCCTATAGTAGCTTGCAACAATATCGCCATTGCCCGAGCTACCCTTTACCAGGCGACTGGCATGTAGGTATATAGCAATGAAGTTCAATACCATTAAAATTTTACAACAAGGGGGCTGCTCTTCTCTTCTCATTATGTGGTGTAATTTATAGATGGCACTAAACTTACTTTAGTAACTTATTAGTAATCTGTGACTAAACTATCAACCTAGAAATAAAGTTCTTTGTGTAGTGAAATCAAAAAGTACGGAACCTGAGCTAGCGACGTCGTCACACCTTGCATTGTTATTGTTAATTTGTAATTCAGCGTGGAACTGTAACACAAAGATCAATAAATTAATATTAATAAATAACAAATATGCAGTAAAATGGTCATACATAGACTCCGCATACAATGCCATTCATTAAGAATATATAATGTAATATTGTAGAGACAATTCATATTTGTCTTTTGTTTTAAATTTAAGGGTAGGCCTAAACAAAAATATTATGTGGATATAGATCCGAAATAAGTCTTTTCGTTTATGGAATTATATTCGTCCCTACTTAGTCCGAGATAAATGTGTAGAAATACTTCACTAACGAATTAACAGGGCTTATTCCGTCCAATGGAAAATAACCCCAAAAGCTATTTAGGTATTAAGCTTTTAAGCTTCTCGATTGCAAGTCAAAATGTTTATTTTTATTTATTCTGTATTTAAAAAAAATCCTAATTCCAATTTATCCACTGGGACGGAATAAACCCTCTTAATAAACTAAATTTATACTGAAAAGAATTATTAAAATGTAAAAAAAATAGTATAATAAAAAAAATTAATAGGAATATACTATACTCACAGCTAAAACAGTTCCAGTACCGTTTAAAATAGCAAAGACGTTCTTTAATTCATCCGCTTGAATGTGAGGAAACTCGGGAACACCACTTTTGATTAGGAAACATTTGAAACCAACTACGCCCGCTCTGATCAAATCATGTAACTCGCGCTGTAAAAATTATATACTTAGAAAATGGTTGCAACAGAACTCTTTTTCATGCAGGTGAGGAGAGCCCGCGGTGGGTAGATTCAGCTAACGTTATAGTAGCAGTGAAAATCATCAAATATCTCAGCATTTAACTACTCCTAGGTAGTTAAAGGGGCGGAGAAGGACATATCCTACCTACTTTTCTTTCCAAGCATATAAAAGTGGGGATTCAATGGGGTTAGCAGAAACTTCGAATAGCTCCCTGAATTGATCGGGTAGACTGACTGTTTTGCGAGAGTCCATGTTCAACAGCGGATGTTTCCATTATAACGAACCCAACTAATCAGCCTGCAATTTTATACTTGTTACTCATCGTAAATTTAGAATCATTAAATTAAATAGTACACATTTAAATTACAAGAAAATTGTAGCATGCAAACCTTTCCATAAAATTATTCTTCCATATCCGCTACTGAACAACAGTCTCCACTATATACTATCTAACTAGGATATTTTTTATCCCGATAAAGTGAGTAGTTCCCGCGGGATAAAAAAAATAAACATATCCGGTATAAAGTTATTCCACGCAGGCGAGCCGCGGGCAGAAAGCTAGTGATAAATATACGCGCCTCATTGCCAGGGACTACTCCACCCCAAAATCCAACATCGACATAAACTTCCTCCTTAGCGGCAGCTGCTTTTATTTGTAAGTTTTTGAGACTCGTTGTCGGTGGAACACATTGCCTGAAAATGTCGGTAGGTATTGACTTCTTCAACTTTGAATTTGATGTCAAAATTAGGCATATAAAAGTAATCGTTCTTACAATGGCATGTCGACGATGGTTGTAACGCCGCCAATTGCTGCAGCTTGTGTAGCAGTGACGTAGCCTTCCCATGAAGTTCGGGTCTGCTCGTCTACGTGGACATGGGAGTCTATCACACCAGCCATCAATGCTAGATGTCCGCCGTCTATGACCTGCACAATATAAAGATAAATAAACTACGAACCTAAGACATTTTCGCAATGCGATGTACCGTGGAAAAATTAATTATGTCGGTACTCTACCGATGTTTTTAATTTAGTAGATTCTGTACAAGGTATACAACAATTTGCATAAAGTACCTACGCAAACCCTTTTAGAGTTCTACACATTAGCTCGCAACTCAAAAAAATCTGCAAGTCCTAATTTTGGCTGCAAATAAAAATTAAACCTTATTTTTTTTTATTTTAATCTTGTACTTGTAATAATAACTTGTATTTCGAACTTATGGATTCGAATCATCGGCAAACAATTTTGTTTATGACCTAATTCATTCCAGCCAATATTAGTGGCTTGTAATTTAGATTTTTGCTGGGGAAATAGTTTAATCTACAACAAGAATGTTCACCAACATTCTTACTACTCTACTGCTGGGGCTACCCTTCATTCTGACACTAGTCTGATATCCTAGGAGTATAGATCGCGAGTACCTACTCATGCCTTGGAGAAGATAAGGGCTACAACATATAATCCATAATATGCGGATTGGTGAAATAGTTTAATATTTACCTTAATTCCGCCATTATCTTTAGCCAAAAGTACATTAACACTCTCTCGCTAGAGTATTTCTTCGATTTTTCCATTTTCATCTACGAGAACACCTCCGTCAAACTCATCGTATTCCGTCACCACTCGTCGACTTAAAAACAGCTGTTTCCCAAACTTCTTTGCAACCAAACCTATATCAAGGCACGAGATCCCCGCTAAAAGAAATATATGATACAGAGTCTCCACAATTACTAAGTGTCAATTAGTATAGAAACAATGAAATTTATTTTATTTTTACGAAATTTCTAGAGAAAATGTAACCATTTGTAAGGTACTAACACAGTAAAATAATTTGTAAAACCGTGATATAATAATAGAACAACATATTTTAAATCGACAACATTTGAACTTAAGGAGTTCTATAAAACTATAAGTTTATTTGCATTCAATGGAAGGCTTAACAATAGCGAATAATTACTGTGAATACTGAATACACAGTAAAAAAATTACAGCAAATATATTCAGCTGAAAAGGGAACGCCATTTTTAAGGCTCCAGAGCTCTTAGTTTGGTTTTTTGGCAAAAACAAAACAGTAATTTTGCCATATCCAACTGTATGTTATAGCGGTTTTCTCGGAGATTATTAGAGCTATAACAATAAAATTTAGTAGAAATATATGCACATATTTATAAGGCCTACAAATTTATGAAATAATAGTAGATTAAGCACCAAGGGGATAAAGCAGTGTCTTTGTCACGGACAGCATATTGAATTCTGAGCGAATGAAGGAGTCTGTAGTTAATTCCCGAACGTAGTGCGAGAATTAAGATGTTAATTCCCGAACGAAGCGAGGGAATTATGGTAAGAAACCTGAATGAGGCGCAAGATTCAAGTCTGCCCAAGGCTAAGACAATTTTATCATTTCATTATCAATAGGAGCATACTTTATACACCTACCGCTCTTATTCATAAAAATTTACAAACGCTTTATAAGCCTGGTTTAGTTAAAGTGTGTTTTGTCTCTGTCGTTCATAAGGAAATGTTGTAATGAAACAAAGTGACAAAACGTACTTTAACTAAAACAGGCTTATAAAGCGTTTGTAAATTTTAATGAATAAGAGGACTACTGTATTATAAATTCAATTAAAAGTAACTTTATTACACTAAAAAGTTAACGTTATGTTACAAACATTAGTCCAGTTATGGATACTTAATGTGATGTTGTTATTTAGTTTGTCTATTACAGTTGAGGATGTGGAATTGATTTGCGTATTCACTTTGGGATCTTCTGGGAAAGCTCGTTCCATCGTAGACCTTATCTCGACATTAGTCCAGAAAGGTCAAGAGCGATCACATTCTGATTAAAAAAAAAAAAAAAAAAAAAAAACTTTCAGTCATATTAGTAATTTGAGATTGCAGAGTATCTTGAATAATACTTTGAGTTTCCGTTTCTATATCGGTGTCGCTATCACTCGACATTTTTCTGTGTTATTTCAATAAATGACAACAACATATTAATATCGAATAATCGATCTTAAGATTGCGTCTCGGTCTGAATTTTTAATTTGCAATAGATTCTCAAGCGTCAACTTAAGGTCGTCTCAATCTTGAGAACGGTTTATTAATACGGACCATATATACTGATTTTACAGATATTATCAAGCGGTCCGTCCCGTGGTAGACATGTGCGTGCATTCTGCTGAAGGGGCTGTATTTGGAGATAATAATAGAACTATGTATCATTGCCCAAAATTTATTAATAAGTAGATAACCTACTGCATATTACTTTGGACCAGGCCCAACTGGCAAATTAACTAACTACTTCTGGCAAACAGCTGATGCATCTGCATCATGCATGCGATATACAACTACATAATTTTGTTTTAATCGACGTAACAACAACATTTTTGTCAATTAATGATCATAAATCTAGGTATCAATTTTGAAAAACCAATCAATCAACAATGTTTTATATTCATAGATAAACTTTACAATTCAAAACATTTATAGTTTTCAGACGTTCAGAATTTAATCTTTCTTCGAAAAGAAAAGGAACCCTAAAACCTCCAAGTATGTTTTTTAACCCTACTACGGCGAAGGCAAAAGCAGGGTAATGTATTCAAGGCAGCTGGAAGTCACTTGGAGGTGGGACGGAGCTTTCCACGCAGGTGGCGTCCCATACCAAGGTTCCGTCTAGTTCCCATGGACCGGATAATGCCGTCTGGTCTCTTACCATAGTCGCAAGCGTTTCCATTTGGTTCAGGGATAGTCAGAGAGATAGTTCAATAAAAACTCTACGAACCATTTCGGCTTGCATGACAATAAAGACGACCGACGATGCGCTGACACAAAGCCTTGTCGTCGGCTGTTCAACATTTACAAAAGCGGGGTTCATTATTCCTTAGGCCCAGTCTCACATAGACGGCCAAAGATAGAGTAGCCCGATTCAGGTGGGTTCCAATATTAAATGAAATTAAGGTATACATACCCAATATCCACATTCAGGCAAAGAAGAAGCGGGGAGAGGAGCCCGATCTGCAATATTCGAGGCAGTTGAGAAGATCTCTTTTGATCTTAAATCAGATCGGCTCGTCCCATAGCCTCTGAGGTAGGTACATACTTCATCCTTTTACTCACATCAGTTTTCATTCATGTCCGTTCATTTATCATGTATTCAAACCAGTACAAAAACCAAATTTGTTTCATCACACGCCTATTATCAGTGTCGAATTGTTTACGTAGGTACTTGTTAATAGAACCAAATACTCTTGAGTGTTAACTCTCCAATAGTGATAATGATAACGTAATCAGCGAAACAGATTCGTTCGGAGATCAATAGTTCAGTCGATTTACAGTGGTTGTAGAGAGCTGTACTTAGAATAGTTAATTATGGCGTTAAAAAGTCAATTGTTTCTGAGCAGGCGCGTCGTAACCGAGACAGAGGTGTTTGATGGTGCGGTATTGGTGGATAGTGAAGGAATTATCAGTCAGATACTGAAACGGGAACAAGCCGAAGTACTTGCAGCAACGAGCGATGGGAAAATAGAGGTCGGTGCCGTTGCATTGGAAAATTTATTAACAACCTTGACTATAAACAATAGAGATCTCTAACAGCTGCGACTATGTTGAACATTAAAAACATCACGAGTTTATTTAGTTGTATTATACTCATTACACAAATACACCAATGTACATCTTTAATATTTAAAGTTGACAGATATCAATTAGCATATGACGAAGTGAATAATGCTGTCTCAAAAATAGTCGAATGGTTCACAGTCAATAACTTGCTCCTTAATGAGAACAAAACGAAATGTCTTAGATTTTCATTACCTAATGTTGAACAGGTTGCCACCAAAATAAGAATTAAACATGAACAGTTGGAACTTGTGGACACAACTGTATTCCTTGGTATGACTTTAGATTCTCGGTTACAGTGGGGACCCCATATTAAAAAACTAATGAAAAGACTCAGTTCTGCCGCATATGCTGTTAAGAAAATTCGAAATATCTGTGATATTGAAACAGCGCGCTTAGTCTACTTCAGCTACTTTCACAGCCTGATGTCATATGGTATCTTGCTGTGGGGAAACGCTGCTGATACAGATAGCATATTTCTCTTACAGAAACGAGCTATTCGTGCAATTTATAAATTAAGGTCAAGAGATACATTAAGACAAATATTTAAAGAAATTAATATTTTAACATTTTCGTCACAATATATATATGAAAATCTTGTATATGTTAAGAGAAATATATATTCATTCGAGAAACATTGTGACCGACATAATGTCAATACAAGGAGCAAAAATCAATTAGCTGTACCTTTTAGTAGACTTAGTAAAGTTAATAAGTCATTCAGAGGTCAATGTGTGCGCTTCTACAACAAGGTTCCCATGGATATACGGAATCTTCCGCTTAATAAATTTAAACTTATTATAAAACAAAAATTATGTAAAAAGGGATATTACAAAATTTCAGACTATATTAATGAAAGTAATCCATGGGATTAAACGGCTCCTCTACACGATATATAAAATTGTTGTAACCTTTCTTGATTGTACATGATTTATTGAAAAGAGACAAACCCTCTGAGTTTCTCGCTAGCTCTTCTCAGTAGTGGTCGTGTTCCGAGCTAGTGGTAGTTTAAAAAACAAATGACGTTCATAAGTGCATATTGTATTGTCTACATGAATAAATGATTTTCATTTCATCCGCTGAAATATCATTTAAAATTCATAACAACGATTAATGACACATAATTGATACACAATAAAACCAATTCCAGCCAGACTACCGTAATTAATGTCGCAAAAGACACATGTCGCAACCATGGTTGAATCCAATTAAATGTCTAGGAGTCAATGTAGGGAGCGTTGGTGGCTCAGCGGTTAAGACGCGGTCTCCCAATTTAGGAGGTCCGGGTTCGATTCCCAGGTAAGCCATGTACCAATGAGTTATTAAATTTAATTATTTATGTGCATTTATCCGACTGCTCTTAAACGGTGAAGGAAAACAGCGTGAGGAAATCTGCATGCCTGGGAAATAAAAATCAAAGGCATGTGAAGTCCCCAATCCGAGTGGACACTGGGATTGGGGACCCAAAACGAGATAATATATCTATTTACATTCATGTCAATGTAAATAGATATATTATCTCGTAGATTTAAACTGTGATACTCTGTATACTTTCCAACTTCCTCCAATCTTTTGACAAAGTGATTACTTATAGATAAGTTTTTGGGGTTTTTCAAGATATCGGTACGTCGGGACTAGTTCAAACATTTGACAATGTTAGTCCTGAATTACATTCAAAAAACTCTCAGGTTATCGATGGCGGTGACCTGGCCCTGATGGCCGGCGTGGTGGACTCACATGTGCACGTAAACGAGCCGGGCCGCACCGCGTGGGAGGGCTTCCGAACTGCCACCAGTGCTGCGGCTGCCGGCGGTATCACCACCATCGTCGACATGCCTTTGTAAGAGTTATTTTATTTACTCCCTGTCATTTTAGGAACATAGTATTTTATTTGATTGAAACAATCAATTACCGCAATCGAAATAATTGCCATTTGGGAACTTGGTGGAAGACTATACCCTCATTTACATATATTTGGCATTAAATAACAGATATCACAGATATAAATAAGAAAACAATCAATATACCTGCTATTAATAGCCCTTAAAATAGTATAAACAAATAACAGATTACCTAATTATTTGTTTATAATTTGTTAATTTTAGTCATAAGCATTTCACTAATAATAACTAATGAGTTATTTATTATTCAATTATTTAAGTAATAAGTTACATTAATACATAATAGTTAAGTTACAGTTTAAACATCCAATTTTATGAATGGTTCAATAAAATATATCAATTATGGAAATCAGGTGTAATTTGAAGTAACTCCTAAACACATACAGATTTGGATGAAATTTTGTAATCACTAAGTTATAGTGATCCCGCAGGATATTGACTAATACCCCTCGAGAGAAGCCGCGGACGGAACTGTCACCGGTGACCGAATACTATTTTTCGTTCAATTGTGTCTGCGTCGCGGCCTTTAAATAATAAGCAATTGAAATTATTCTCTCCGTGTTGTTCATTATATTAACCGTAACCTGTTATATTATGCTTTAAATCTGGGGGCACGGCAGTGCCCCCGCCAAGTCGAGCGCGAAGCAAACACTGCCGTACCATCCTTTACTGGAACCATTTCGCCGCATTTTCAGGCCCCTATTTTAGAACCTCTGGATAAGACTAGAACGCAGAAATTTTCGTCATCCAGTAAGCTATAATCACATACTTAAAATCCAAAATTTCAAGTCTGTAGGTCATTTAGTTCCGAAGTTAAGCGAAAGCAAAGTTTCGCATTTATGACACTCACTCACTCACTCACTCACTCATGATCATCAAAATAGAACTAGTACTTCCCACAAACTCAGAGAGCTGAAATTTGGTACAGAGTTATGGTTCAATGGCCACATAAAGGGAAAACTATAAAAACTAGGATAATCGAAGATCTGGAGTACCTGGTGACCCTGATTAGGAAACACAAGAGCCCAACCAAACTATTAGAGATCGACATATACCGCCTTTACAAAAAATATTCAACTTGGTGGGCCGCTTCATTTGATGTCAAAAATCGAAGGTCTGAAGTATCTGATGAAGAACCCTCAGCTGGTCTCAGCTGTATTAGAGATATGGTAATGCCCCCTTCTACTATTGGTACATAGAAAAATCGACTGTCATTGCAAAAATCCAGCGTAGTGGGACACATCTTCTAATTTAATCTAGCCTATAGCGTCCCACTGCTGGGCGAATGCCTCCCCTTCTGCTTTTAATACGAATATAAATAAAATTAAAGGAAAACTCTGGATAAGACTAGACTGGCTTTTATACTTATACTTACTTATACTTATTACAAGTTTACAAGAAGAAATAGTCAAACGATTAATTTTATTCTACTCGAACATTACACAAATTAAATAAACGAACGAAAATTTGGTCAAAATATAATGCATTGGCTAAGAGTGGCGGTGATACCCGCACGCGTCGCTAGATGGCGTTGACTGTATTTTAAAACGCGCTTACGTTTTGTTTTTCCGATAACCTTATAATGGCAAAGTGGCAACCGGCCGCGTTACAGTCGTTTACGACATTCTTCTATTGCGCTTGAAAATGTTTGCTAGGGATTAGGAGGGATTATTTGCATTTCGTTGATTTCGCTGATTATTTCGTGAGGTTTGCTAAGGTTAATTGGCAGGTTGTTATTATATTAATTCAAAGATTTAAACAGGTTAGGAATTATATGGTTAGTGACGGATTACTGATTATTACTTAATTATCAGAATTAAAAGAAGTTTCAATTGAATACTTTATTTAATTGTTAATTATTTAGTACCTACTTTTAGTTTTCTAGGTTTAATTTACAGTTAGGCAGTACTTCGAATCGCGTTCGTGTTTATAAGTACTTTTCTAGTATTCTAGTTTAGTTTATTTAGTTAGATATTACTTCGTTTCGTTTAAAAATATCATTAATTTAGCTGTATTTCAGTACTAGGTAGGTAGTACCTTTGGTAGAAAGTTCATTGATAATTAATTATATTGACACTTGTCTAATAATTAAGAGTTAACGTTTTGCTTATAGTTTGTATAGATTGAGTAGGCAGAGTAATATTTTCTTTAAGTTTTTTTTATTAAGACAAAAGAAGTCTTAAAGATATAAGTAGGTTTTAGTCTAAATATTATCGGTATTTCTGATTTGTTGTCCATATACTAAAGGTCGTTGAGTTTAATTGTGTTTGATTTCGCAAGATAATAATTATCGTAAAAAATGTCGATATTATTAAAAGACGACGATGAACTTAGTTGCTACCAAGTAGTTGGTATGCCCAAAGACGGGTCTTGTCTCTTCCATTCAATATCTTTCTTGGTGTATGGTAGAACTGACTCAACTTGCAGTATCAAGTATATTTGTAGAAACGTGGGCATATATGTAATATGCCCACATTTCTACAAAAAGAAGTGAAATCCCACCAAAAACATTCTGTAAAAAACTAGCCAAATCTCGATGGAGCTGCTTGATTATCTCTAAAAAGTAATGAAATCTATACAAAGTCGTGCCAAGTGTAAGGTTCCTTACTGCGATTTCTTTATTATTATAGTTAATGTTGTGTGACTTGGCCGTTGAAGGGTACACAGGGGTACAAAACCAGGTGCTCCATGACACCATTGCACCAATCTGTCACCAGAACCGCTACGCATTGACGATGGAAAATTGCCACTTGGAAAACGTTGATTCAATAACCAGTCAATTGTAGGCTTGATAAAGCCACTAACGTATAAAGAATGTTATGTAAACGCCACACAGATTATTCGCTAATAGTTTGCCGTTGAATATTCTTAATAACATAATTAATAACATTAATAGCGGTTCTGGCGACAGATTGGTGCAATGGTGTCATGGAGCACCTGGTTTTGTACCCCTGTGTACCCTTCAACGGCCAAGTCACACAACATTAACTATAATAATAAAGAAATCGCAGTAAGGAACCTTACACTTGGCACGACTTTGTATAGATTTCATTACTTTTTAGAGATAATCAAGCAGCTCCATCGAGATTTGGCTAGTTTTTTACAGAATGTTTTTGGTGGGATACTAGTTTTATTGGGATTTAGACCCTTTAGGAAATAAAAGACCATCGGGAGAAACTATAAAGTATAATTTAAAAAACTTAGAATCCCCCCCCCCCCCCCCCCCCCGAGGATCTATAGTTATATTATACAGCTTAACCAACTGGGCCAAAGCTAAATATCTCGAAACGGCTTAACCGATTTAGAACGAACATGCATTCCCAAATTCCAACATTCGAAAATAATAAACTTTCAAATCGGTTCAGCTGTTTGGGCGCTACACTGCCACAGATAGACAGTCATAGGTTTCAAATTAATAACACCCCTTTTTCGGCGTCGGGGGTTAAAAATAACTCTGACAAACTGGTTAAAATACTGAGGCCCGTATTTCAGAATGTTGCTCAAGCGTAGGTCTGCGCTTGAACATAGTTAGAGATGCCGCTATACAAGTTACATAAAGCTGTCCCTTTTTAACTATCCTCAAGCGGAGATCTCTACTTGAGTAACATTCTGAAATACGGGCCTTAGAATCGCTGAATTTTTATCGTTCCAGGAACTCGATCCCGCCAACGACTACAGTTGAAAATCTAAAGATAAAGGCGTCATCAGCTGAGGGCAATGTTTACATCGACGTTGGATTTTGGGGTGGTGTTATTGTTGGCAATCAGGTAGGATGGGAGACGAATAATAATAAATAAATAATTAAATATAAATATCCTTAGACATACACACAGCGCCATCTAGTTCCACAGTAAGCAACTATATGCTTGTGTTGTGGGTACCAGATGGTTGATATAATACATAAATACATTTATTTTTTTTGTAAATAAATACTTATTATAAATGAAACATCCATAACTCGGGTACACATGTCCGTATTCATCACACAAACATATGCCCCTAGCGGGATTCGAACCCGCAACCTTTTGGTATAGTGGTCAGAGTTGCTAACCATTACACCAAACGGGTCGTCAAATGTAATGTAGACTTTAATTACGAGGAGCATGTAGAGTTGTTTCTTTCTTGCGCAATGATTAGGGACGAGACCTCTTATGAAAAGTGATAGATTAAACGATTACAGACATTTTACATTTAAACAAACGAATAAAATTTATAACAGTGATAGTCGATCAAGTTTAAATCGGAGCTAAGACTGGATATGCGCTTACGAACCCCAGGATTCTAGTGGATAGAGGGCATTGTACATTATACATTGGTAGGTATATTTGCTGACTGGCAGCTTCACAAGCCAACCACCAGCCAGCTTCAGCTCCTTAAGTTTTATTGTATTTAGTTTATTCGGAGACCCTTAAGAACAGGCTCCCTCCATTTACAGGTATAATAGAAATCATATTAGATAATATATTCTAAAATACAAATAGGTACCTTTTCTACCGGTGAAATATCTAGCTGTGAAATGGTGGCGTGTCAGAGCAATCGACATGTCAGGATATCAAATTTTACGGATTTTCTTATGCAACACTAAGGCCCGTATTTCAGAATGTTACTAAAGCGTAGATCTGCGCTTGAGGGTAGTTAGAAAGAGATGCTGCTATACAAGTTACATAAAGCTGTCCCTTATTAACTGTCCTCAAACGGAGATCTCTGCTTGAATAACATTCTGTAATACCTACGGGTCTTAGGTACTCTGTCTGTCTATTTGTTACCTATTCACGACTAAACCTCTAAAGCAATCGTATTGAAATTTGGCTAAGATTTTATAGCATTATCATCAATTTTCCAGAATTCCCTTCGAGACTTAGTGAAGGCTGGTGTGGTGGGGTTCAAATGCTTTCTATGTCCAAGTGGCGTGGATGAGTTCCCCAATGTAGGCCCAGAAGATCTAGAGCTGGCGTTCGACGCACTGGAAGGAACCGGATCCGTCCTTGCGGTAAATATTTTCTCACTCACTTTTTGTCAAGAAAGGGCAGAGTAAGGTGTATTATAAATTGACTTGGGTTATTTGCGATTTTACATCAAAATGTTGTCATAAATAATCTATGTAGGCACTATCATTGCTTGAAACAGTATTATATTCATAATCAAATCATTCGGGTTCGCTCTTCCTTGCGTTAATTTGGAATCTACGTAAAATGGTTTAGGTGCTTGTAGAATGGAAATACAAGGTATTCCCAAAAATCGTAAATGAATACCGTAAGTAGGTACCTATGTCATCCCGTAAGTAAGGATGGCAATGACGGTCGAAGCATGTAGGTATGTATATGGTGCTGTTTTGAAAAATAAAACACACAAAATACATTTCATTTTGCATAGACGTTCGCCATTTTACCGCATTTACTTTCTTAAACAAAAAAAAGTTTTATTGCGTAAGTTATATTCGTAAGAATAAAATTTGAAATCGTTATTAGCTATAATTATCGCTTATTCACTAGGCAGTCTCTCCAGAGAAGAATGAGCAAGAAACTCAGGGGCTGCTCTTTTTAAATAAGTATTTATACAATTTATGATGAAAAATAAGAATACAATATGCTGGATATCGCCGAACGGTTCATGTCCAGGCTTTAAAGCTTATAAAATTTCTATTTTATAATAGCCTTTGGCACATAGTTTCCGTTTAATGGTGGTTCTAAATTTAGTAAAGACAAATTTTGCATGTCTACCGGAACCTTATTATAAACGCATATACTTTGTCCCTTGAATGACTTTGTGTAAGAACACCAAGTTTATTTTTATATCTTGTATTTACATTGTGTATTTCACTATTTTTCCTAAACAAATTAATTAAATTAATTAAAACTGCTCACAATTCACAATCAATATGGCATAGTTCCAAATTCGCATAAATAATAGGGTATTTATATTTACGTATAAATATGTAATGGATGTGCGATTAATCAAAATTTACTACGTATCAACAGAACTCCAGAAAGTCTTAATATGAAACATCCAATGGAATTAATGAATTCGATCCTAAATTTCAAATCATTCTATTTCTTAAAGATTTCAGATAGGCCTGCTTTTGGATTGCGGATGTTTTGGCAATATGTCGTAGCATATATGAGAATATCCCTATTCTAGATCTATTTTGCGGTACATATTTCTCAATTTTTTTTCTTTATTCTTCTATTTTAGTTTCACGCCGAAATTGATGACGACAATACCGCATGCAATGCCAAAATAAAGAAGAAAGGTAACTTCGCAATATGTTATATGTATTAAATCTAATTAATTGACGTACAAAAAGATATTCATTTATTTATTTTTCATAAATTTAATTACAGATCCGAAAGAGTACCAAACATACCTCGAGTCACGCCCCCCTGATATGGAATTGAATGCTATAGCACTCATTACGAGTTTTCTGGATAAAACTGAGTAAGTTAGGTCTTCTGCAAAAAGACCTTTCAAATAGGCTTAGCAAATTATGAAATATGTTGCAATAAAGCTGTTGCTGGTGCTGTTGGTGTAAAATATTATAGTTGAAGAGGACCAACCCGTCTCTTCCCGTAGGTGTACATAAAAGGCGACTAAAGTTCAAACCCCAATTATGGGCAACAGCGTCATTAATGCCAAGTTATTTGGAATCATGATGCCTTACGGTGCTCACGGGAAGAGACAGCATGGTACTCTGCCGAGTATATTGTGACACAAGTATAAATCTTTGTACCTAAGTAGTTTTTAAATAATTAAAAAGATAGCTAATTAGATAATTCCGCTCAACACAATTAATTAAAAAATATTAACAGTAAGTTATTCAATATCATTAGGTACGCCATATAGCCAATCGTCTTGTCGCCAATTCCACAAAGTTGTGGACGACAGTCTTCAATCAGCGTCCTAAACCGTAATGACTTGCGACTATTATTCTCTGAATTATAGTCGCAAGTCATTACGGTTTAGGACGCTGATTGAAGACTCGGAATTATTCTGAAACACAGGATCGAGAATGAGCCAAAATCGTCCACACACCGCTGAAAGTTATCAGGTTGAAATGGCAATGGACAGGTCATATCTGTCGCATAACCGACAATCGCCGGGACAAGCGGTTTTTGGAGTGGACACTACAAATAATATAGTGTGGGACGCCCTCGACTTAAATAGAGCGACAATCTACGTCAGGCGTCTAGATGTGACTGAATGCGTTAAACTGAAGGTTTGGCTCTGTCGCCGCCTTGACTGAGACCTATAACCAGCAGTGTCCTAGTTTGTGCTGATGATGACTGTTATAGTTACTCAACTATTACTGAATTATCATACGATATATTTTTATAAGAAACCAGAGAAACGAGTGTGCTTGGTAAGGTATATTATAGCAGTAAATGAATGCATGCTGATGATGATGATGGAACAACTATGTTCCCTTAGTCCGCAACCTTCGCTGCTCCTTTGCCAATGATACAAAAGTTAACTGAAAATTTTCCAGTGTTCGGGTCCACGTAGTGCACGTATCGTCATCAGCTGTAGTGCCGTTGCTGGAAGAGGCGAGGCGTTCGAGGGAGGCAGCAGGTTACCAGGGCTGGCATGCAGGAATCACGGCAGAGACTTGCCACCACTACCTTACACTCAGCGCTGAACAGATACCTCGGGGACGCAGCGAGTATAAGTGCGCTCCGCCTATCAGAGATAACGACAATAGGGTGAGAACCGAGCAATTGGCAATGAGTATTTTAGGCCTCAATAACAACCAGATTAGTCAAGGACTGCGCACTGCCATTTAGGGACACGATACAAGGTGAAAATAGGGATCGCAGGGCATGTATCCAGTTCCCACCGAGATGATCGCTGATAGAGAGAGATGGATAAATATGCAATAGGTAGCCATAGAGATTACTTTATCGTCTGTAGTTTTCATGCCCGTTCCTGAAAGATCCTTATTAGAAATCAGCAAAGGGAATTCTTGAGTACGCCCAACCAATTACGGCTTATACAGTTTTAGTCGAATGAAAGAGATCCCAAGAAAAGAAAGATCCCTCACGGGATAAGTCGTGTTTGTACATTTTTCTGACAAATGTACTGTTTGTGTTACTTTGTACAATAAAGCGTTTACAAACAAACAAGGGATACGCTAATTAATAAAATCTTGCAATTGCTTAAGAAAGACAATATTCAAAAAAACTTCCGTAAAATTAATAATTAAATATTTTTTTCTTTCTCGCAAAAATGCTACTTCTAGGTCTACAGGTAGAGTTTAACCATTATATTTTTAATTTCAAAATTGAAGTTTCAAAAAGAAAAGTAAAGAAAATAAAAGGTTTAATTTTATTACAGGAGAAGTTATGGGAATACTTATTAGAAGAAAAAGTGGATATGGTCGTATCGGATCATTCACCTTGTACTCCAGATTTGAAGACAGCCAATAATTTAGAAGCTTGGGGAGGAATTTCATCCGTACAATTTGGTAGGTTTTTGAAAACAATTTGTAGCGAGCGCCTGATTCTACTACTAACTAGTATTAGTACTAACTAGTAGTAGTAGTAGCCTTAGGATAAATAAAATGAAATTGTTCCTATAATTTATGGTAATGATTCGCAATTACTTGTTTCTGATTACACACAGTCTTCTCATATTTATGAAGAGTCAACGGTCATATACCTGTTTGGTGTTTGACGACCAGTTTGGTGTAGTGGTTAGCAACTCTGACCACTATACCAAAAGGTTGCGGGTTCGAATCCTGCTAGGGGCTTATGTTTGTGTGATGAATAGGGACATGTGTACCCGAGTTATGGATGTTTTCATTTATAATAAGTATTTATTTACAAAAAAATATATATTTATGTAGTATATCAACCATCTGGTATCCACAACACAAGCCTATAGTTGCTTACTGTGGAACTAGATGGCGCTGTGTGTATGTCTAAGGATATTTATTTATTTATTATTTACCGGTTGAGTTAAAAAAACTTATCCATCAATTTGAAGAAAACTTTTTATAATGACCTGAGAGGTATGCTTTCCACCGAAGATTTGATATAAACAGCGATTGGGTCATGTTCTGGAATTGTTTCTACTGCGCTCGCAGTAGAAACAATTCCAGTAGCATGCTAAGAAAGGAAAGAACACAAATATGTTCACAACTTATACGTATGATAAACTGTTTTGTGCATTTATATTTATGTTTTATGATTTGAGCAAACATATTGACTAATAAGTATAGAATAGCTATGGCATAGTATGTTAAATTTATTAAATTTCTACAGATTTTTTAGGATTCACCTGTGACACTAAGAAAAAGTAATGATTTATACTGACATGCTAAGCTATATAATGACCGCGCCAGATATTGTTTCGTCAAACGAAAATGAATAGCGAATACGACAGCGCCATGAGCGCGACGGAATAGCCCTTCAAAAAAAAGGCTCAAGTGTCCAAAAAAAGGGTCAAGATATTCCTTAAATATCTAATAAATGAAAAATTCATCCACCCAAAGTCGGATGCGTTGCATAATCCTATAGTGCTATACTAACTGGCATGGGAACACAACGTCAAACCCGTGCATCATGGACCATATAGTGTTACGTAAATAATTGGCTTGGTATGAAAGACGAAATATAGGTACGTTCCTACCTGTATTCTGACGATTGTTGATTGCGTTAATGATTTTAAATACTTAATTGATTTCTTAATAGCTCAATTAGTAAATCAAATAGTGTTCAAGGGCTTGCCGCGCGTTGTTACCTTGTTGAAGATTAAAATATTTCAATCACCTGACCTATGAAAACACTGGATTGTCCGATAAATTTGTATGTTTTACTGGCGGTCTGGTTTATGCCTGTGTAGCAGTTATGTCCCTATATGTATATTCGAGTTGCAGAAATTTTGCGTAGGTGGGAAAAAGTCTGACATATGTGAGGATATATAAAATGCGGGGATGCGACTTAAATTTAAGATTCAAATTAATAGATAGAGATTCCTACCTCTCCTCTTCCACAGGTTTATCTCTATTCTGGACAGAGGCCAGCCGTCGTGGATTGGACCTGAAACTGATCAGTAAATACTTATGCTCTGCCCCTGCGCAGCTATGTGGCCTCCAAGATAGAAAAGGTGCCCTGAAGGCAGGTCTCGATGCTGATTTTATCTTCTTTGATCCTGATGTCTCATTTGTCGTAACATCTGATATTATTCGCCATAAGAATAAGGTAATATATTGAGACTTAAAGAAAGTCGAATTTTGCATTAAAAATGGTGGAAAAAATATTTAGAAACATGGAGAGCAATACATTTACGTAGTAGAATTTTACCACCTGACTTGTCTTGCGCTAAGAGATGGCTCTCCCATGCCACTCTCTACATGCAAAGTCTCAACCTTGGGTACATATATTTACCTATGTTCGAGTTTCTTACTCGTCCTTCTCTGGGGAGTAAGTAAGCTTTGTGAACGAGCAGTAATTTATATTTTTAGAAGTTATTTTTGTAACTTACGAAATAAAACATTTGTGATTTGATTTGATCAAATGTTTACGTAACGAAAAGACTAAATGGAACCAAATGACTTATAATGACGGTAGATTCCTATTTAACAATATTGTATGTGGTCCCAAATGATAATAAATTACTAACGTAAGTCTGGTATGTATTGATTGATGTGCTTGATGATAACCGAATATTAGGTTAGACTAGCCTTATATTGTAGTTTATTATCCCACGTGATTATTTTGTATGCAGAATGATTTAGCGCTGAACCTCAATCACACTTGATATTAAGTGAAGATGAGGTTGAAGGCGCTAACCCAGAACCCCCAACTTATTTGGAGGCCTGACTATCTTATCTCATACAGCCGGAACACAACAATAATGCGATCAACATTGCTGCTTGGCGGCTCTACCACCAATCGGGTGATTTACTTATTTGAAATTTTAGGATGAAACTTCAAGCATTTATTGCTACCTATTACAAAATGATGTAATTTCTTGAAAGTCAATATTAATGAAAAATGTAACCTATAGATTTGTTAATACAGGACATAGTCGATCTTCTATCCTAAATGTCACAGGCTAAACTTTCGTTTTTATAATATGAGAGGGAAAAGAGTATTTCCCGTTTATTTTGACGACTGTCTTGACGCGTAACTAAATAAATAATAATATCTAATAAAACTCATCCCATTTTCAGTTGACACCCTATTTGAACCAGAAACTGAAAGGGGTTGTAAAGAAAACCTACCTACGAGGGCAGCTGATATACGCCGATGGTGACGTCATTGGGAAACCTAAAGGGAGCTTATTATTACAGTAGGTTCGTCACGTACAGCTTCGACCAATAATTATACCTGCATGAATAAAATTTTCCATAATGTTTGTATAATCAGCTTTTACTGTAGTGTAGTATGATCCTATCATAAGGTTACGATTCCCTTGCCCTAATTCAAACCCTTGTTATAAATCAAGAAAAATAGAAATTAAGCTATACTATTGTATAAACTTATTATTATATTGTATATATTCCATTATATATTCCAGGATCTTTTTTGTATATTTTCTGTTACACAATAGTTAAGTTGGTGCAAGAATAATAATATGTGTACAAAATTTTAATATAATGTGTTTACTTATCACCCGTCAATTTATTTACATCAATTAAATATTTTTTACATCAAATTAATTATTGTAATGCAAACAAACCAAATGTTTAACAAAACTAGTACTAAAAATAATCCAAAAATATATGTATAAGAGATTATCAAAATCGTCCCTATCGCTGACGGAGTTTCCTCGTTGAACGGTTATCGTTATCAAGTGTCTGTTTGCTAACAGAAGTTGTTAATATATATTTTGTTTTGTAATTTATGAATTGTTATTGTTGATATTTTAATTTGTGACTGATAGTAATTTAACATTAAAAAGTAAATCAACAGATTCAATTTATTTTTATCCTATTCTGGCAAACAAAATCACACTTGGATGCAGTTTGATGAGAAGAATTATTTTAAATAAAATATTTATTAATTTTTGTGAAGGGTTGGAGACCCGTTTGACTACAATCTCATATGGTGGAAAGTGACGATGTAGCTAAAGATGAAACACGCGATTTCAGTAAATGCGTCACTAAAATCCCACGAATGTGAAATTCAGAGAAAACTGTAGCAATCCGCACTAAGAAGTAAGAAGTTATATTACCGTACGTTTCTTAAACATGTGCTTAAAGTGTTTTCACTTTTCTTGAGATACGTGCATACTATCTAGTCTGTGGCAAGGAGCACAACAAATACCTACAGAAAAAAAAAATAACCGACTTAGCGATTTCGGTTCCTATAGGCTGTTGTCATAATAGTACCTTAGAGGAGATTTGCTTTTACCATATAACAGGCGTCATCTACCTTATTTAAAGTATTTAATTTCCCAACAACACTAAACCATGAGTGTAACATTAGGGATATAAAAGAGTTCTTAGATGGGTGATCACTTGTGGCATTTTCATACGAGTGGTTTCGTGCTGTGGTGGGCACTCCCGGTCGTTTTCAGTTGACAAAAGTCTGTTTTTATAACAACGTGTGGCGTTTCAGATATTAAACCCTTCCTTATTATTATGTCTAAGTAGAAAATAATAATTTAATTTTAAA
Source organism: Oegoconia quadripuncta (assembly GCA_949316235.1). Classification (NCBI taxonomy): domain Eukaryota; kingdom Metazoa; phylum Arthropoda; class Insecta; order Lepidoptera; family Autostichidae; genus Oegoconia; species Oegoconia quadripuncta. Next base: position 12,783,589 of record OX438752.1, on the reverse strand, counting down.
TTCGTGTGTTAATTAAGTTTCTCTTATATAAAGAGTTTTTTTAATCTATTTAAGCTAATAAAGAATTTGAAAACGTAATAAAATAACGGTAGGGTGACCGTAACTCTCGCAATCGCTCACGCTTTACATCCCAAAATTAGAAATATCTAGCCCGCTAGTGAAGGAGATAACCCTTTAAGAGGCTGACAGCAGCCAATTGCGTTGAAAGATTATCATTTTTTGTAAAGCATATAGCTCGTATCATTATAAAAAAAGTTATAGGTAAAATTGATCATATTTCTGACATGATTCATGTTTTCAAAACATAATTACACAATCTTCTCTCGATAGAATTTAATTGCAAAGTAGCATCTAAAAATGCATGAAATCTTATTTTTCTCAGATATGCATTCACTAACATAAATGATATTTTGTACAATATTGTGTCGTATATGTTACTAAAACAAATTCATGTTTTAGATTTTCAATAATGCGTCTATTTTAATTGAAATAATTAATTTTGTGATTTGCACTTACGCCCTATAATTCTAAGTAACGCTTTCTCTGTTACTCGTACTCAATGCGACAGTGATCGCTTAGGCGCGTTGCTGGATGGACCTGTGTTGTGCGCTGAGACGCTCTCCCAAATATTCGAACTTTTTTTCATATTCATATTCAGGACTTTCTTTTTCTTGTTTTGTTTATTTAATTAGGGTAAAATTTTGTATGTGTGTAAATAATTTTATTTATTAGGTAGGTAATCACAGTTGTAAATAAATAAGTTGGTAAAGTTAATAATAGAAAATGGACTCGAAAAAAAAACAAAACCGAAGAAACGGCAATATAAAAGAAATCAGAAACACATGATGGAGGTTGTAAAGTAAGTATAATAAAATATTATATCTCTTTTTAATTAATTAAGTATGTACATGAAACACCAAATTTATAAAACGCAACCATAATTATGTTTTCACTATTTTGTAGTTGCGTCTACTGATACGGGATGTATAGGTACCTTTTTTCGTCACCGCTTATGTAAGACGTTTGGCTCAGTCGACTTGGGCTTGTCGCTTGAATTTCGTCGTGCTGGATCGATCCCAGTACTTTTCTTGTCTTTTTTATTTTATTTGCTTTTATTTATTGTATGTCTAGATAAATCCTGTAATCTTTTTTTACATGTCTAAGTGATATTTATCAAAAATTTCATTTTTGTGCATGGCTGTGTACATTACATATTCCTAGGTGCTGACGTACTACAATTCTTTGATTTTCAGTTCTAAAAATCATTTGGGCCCTGAAGAGTCATCAACCGGACTTGTTTTGCAAGAGTGAGTAAAATTATTATTTTTACCAGTATCTAGGATTTCTGAAATAGATAATAGGCAATATTGTTGTTTTTGACCAAAAACAAACCTTGTCGAAAGAAATATGTAAAGGTCATCATAAAACAAAAGCATAACTTTGAGATTTTTATAAAATGATTGCCAATGGGACATATAATAAAAATTATATAAAAAAAAACAAATAAATTCCTTTCAACCGCTAAAATAATCTATTGAGAATTACCATAGACTTACGAAAATCACAGATTCGGCCATCATAATATATAAGGTCTAACAAAATTAACCCGACAAACGTTGCAGAGTGTATGTATAGGATGTACCTATTACGAAAAAAATAAAAAATAAAACATTAAAGTTAACAGATTTTATTCAAAAAGTTTTCCTGAAGTGTTTCAATAATATTATCTTTTAATGACAGGTACGACATTGAGGCACAAGGTGTTCAGAAAAAAAAAAGATGAAGAGGTATGTACTAACTAATGGCTTAGTAACCTGAATGGTCAACTAAATGTCAAACTAACGTCAAATGCGCTATATAATATATGAAATAAAAGACAAAAACTAATTCCTGACTACGGAAAATATGACTAAAAAGTATTTTGTTCGTGATGACCGCCTTATTGTCTTGTTTTTTGAGAAACACTTAGGCCAAAGACGAAATAATAATAATAATGGGCCGTAGTCGGTAAATATAATATTAACTAATAAAATAATAACGAAAGTTTTCTGTTTCAGACTTATCAGATTACAAGTGATCAGAATACGGAATAAGAAATCTGCATCTGTCGGCGGTTTGTAGCCAACTCGCATTTTTATAAAAAATTGCAAGAAATTTGAACGGACCTCTTGGCTGTAATCTGAATACTATCGATTTAATAAACGAAAAACAAGATGGGCTCATCTCTAAATTTACTTTCGTGTGTAGAATGTGCAATTTAAAGTTTCATATAGAAAATGATTATCCGGAGGATGATTACTTAGATGTCAATAGTTGTGCCATAGCAGGCATAATATCTATTGGTGGTGGTCATTCACATTTGAAAGAGTTTTCTACGGCAATAAATCTACCTCTTATTTCAAATAAAAAATACCAAACCCAACATGACGTTCTGTCCAGAAATTGGCAAAGGGTTGCTCAAGAAACTATGAAGAAAGCAGGGGAAAAAGAAAGAAATTTTGCGATAGCAGAAGGAAGCCTTAGGAAAAACGGTATACCGATAATTGATGTGATTGCTGATGGATGCTATTCCAAAAAGCTGATGATACACAATTTACGGCTGAATTAGCAGCAGCTTTCGACGTTAGCGTCAAAACAATATTGGTCAATTTGCGTCAAATTGGCAAGGTAAAAAAGCTTGACAAATGGGTGCCCCACGAACTCAATGATCATTATACCTAACTATTATTGTATAGCATATAAATTGTATTGTATTCTCATTATATATAATAGTGTATATTTATCTCTAAAGAACATTCTGCTCTGGTTTTTTATTTCATACTTTTCAGTTATTAATATTGCAGTAGTTTAATTAAATTATTTTTTCCGGGTTTTTTGAAGTCGTTTTTTTTAAATCCTTTTTTATTTAATTCTTTTTAGTGTCTGGTCAGACATTACAAAATAATAAAATATATTAATTGACCAATATGGGCAGGCTTACGAAAGGTGCTGCTCGTTTAAAGAACTGTCGGTCAAAAGAAACCGAAACTGAAAGGGTACTACGGCTTGAAAAAAATGCCTCACGGAACGCAATTTCGCGTTCCCAGGAGACGCCCGAAGCTCGCCGAGTACGTCTAGTAGCTATGAAAGATTACGTTAAATCACGTATTCGCCAGGAAACTCCAGAACAGAACGAGCATAGACTCGGTTTTATACACGATCGGCTTGCCGAGGAGTCCGCTGAGCAGCGTGAGCGCAGGCACGGCCTTATAATCACGTAAATCGGCCTAAAAATGTCGGACTAATCGATGTACATACATAAAGATTACAGAACCTCCTCCTTTTTTGAAGTTGGTTAAAAAAAGTTATTAGTATTTATCCGTGGTTGCTAATCTCCATGATAATTTTTGTGCGATGGCGAACCTTCTCGCTCCTACAGGTTAGGTGGGCACTTGGGGTATACCAGCTCGACCTGATGATCTTCGATTTGTCATATTTATTGTTGATAATCACACCGACGTAAATCGGTTTAAAAATCTCGGACTAATCGATGTACATACATAAATAATACAGAACCTCCTCCTTTTTTGAAGTCGGTTAAAAAAAGTTATTAGTATTTATCCGTGGTTGCTAATCTCCATGATAATTTTTGTGCGATGGCGAACCTTCGCGCTCCTACAGGTTAGGTGGGCACTTGGGGTATACCAGCTCGACCTGATGATCTTCGATTTGTCATATTTATTGTTGATAATCACACCGACGTAAATCGGCTTAAAAATCTCGGACTAATCGATGTACATACATAAATAATACAGAACCTCCTCCTTTTTTGAAGTCGGTTGAAAAAAGTTATTAGTATTATCCGTGGTTGCTAATCTCCATGATAATTTTTGTGCGATGGCGACCTTCTCGCTCCTACAGGTTAAATGGGCAGTTCGGGTGTACCAGCTCGACCTGATGATCTTCGATTTGTCATATTTATTGCTGATAATCACACCGATCTAGTCTACACTTTTTCCATACAAACCCAAACTGTATCTACTTAGTTTCCCTGTGTAAAAACTACGCAATCGTCTAAATATGTAATGCCATTCTGATATTTACCATGATTACACAAAAACTACTGGACCGATTGCGCTGAAATTACAATGGGACCAACTCGACGGTATCCCCTTTCATTTACAAAAAGAACCATGTGAATCAACCGCCAAATCTCGGAGATATCGGTGTACATACTCCTTTTTTGAAGTCGTTTAAAAATAACACTTTTTATTTATTTATTTCGCCGTGTCTGAAACATTCTGGTCCCAAACTTATTTTTGAAAACATTCTATGAATAACCTATACATTTATATTTCAATAAATCATCCTTGTTATATTATTATTTTGTTGTTTTTTATTTCGCGAACAGCGCCACCTGTTGCATTTAGGAGAGCTCTAACTCAAAGTTCAGTTCGCAAGAAGGTTTCCCGTAAGGTCGATTCGTCTGACGGTACGCATATATTGACCGTGTCGCAGACGCAGCGCTGCTTTATCGAACATTAAGTGGGCGTATCCATTGCTCAAGGTCATTGGCTCTATTCAGCGCCTTAAACATGTTATTCTTTTTAGCGAAGTTAATGACAACAAACAATATTTCAGATATCGCTGTGTATCACAATCGTATTCCAAAGGGAAATCTATTGCGACTACGATCGCCGTTCGTGGTCCACGCTTATCTTAACCTAACACATGTTTATAAAGTATGGTGGTCTTTATAAATCTTTATAAAATGGATTTGTGTGTATCTTTGCCCGGGTGCATCTCAATAATGTGTGGTTCGATTTGAGTGCGCATTTTTATTTTTAGTTTTTTAATGTTGTTCGTCGATAACTACACTTTTCTGTAAAAAAAATTGTGTTGGCCAGTTGGCGATAACAAACAGTTATTCCTTTTAAGTTTCACTATCTGGAAAGGCGCAAAAATCTTTGTTTTTCAAGCAGACTAAAGACAAATGATAATTAATTCGGCTTTCACTAACTGGACTCACGTGTTCAAACCGTGTGTCCAGTGGATGACTAACCCCCAATACGTCAAATAGTTTCTAAAATAAAGGGCGGTGACAAACAGAGTTGATTCTTTAATCCTTCCCTTTTTCCTACGGAACACTAAAAAGTATAGTTACATAACTTCTTAATCTTCTACATTGACGCATATTTCATTTATAACCATGGTTTGGACGAAGAACTTATAAAAGCTTACCGTGACTTTTATTTCTCTTACAACAAGTGATACCTACAGTCTCTACGTGATGATGTGGCAGATCACTTGTTAACTCGTCAATCGTTATTACAATGGGCTTTGGTATATAATTAAATATGCGTATCAATGGTTGTGGGCGACGCGGGAGCCTGACACCGAAATTGACGAATCGACCAATAAATGCCAACGCACCGCCTTGAACTTGGGAGCGAGCACGCGGGATGCGCCCGGTCACCACCCCCGCCTGCAAATATACAGAGCACTCGTTCGCCTCAAGACCTAGTAAACATCAACAATGGACCGGTTCCTCTAGGCCATTCTCAAAGGGCACACTGTCTAGTAAAGTACGTGGATAACTTAACAAATTAGCGCGTATTTATAAATCAATCTAACTTTAAACTTCATTAAGGTGTCCAGTAGGTAGTTACATTAAATTTCTTCGAAGCTAGGTAAGTCATTCGCCCGAAATTGACATTGCCCTTGTTTCCTAACGTTCTAAGGTGACCTACCTTAGAACGTTAGGAAACAAGGGCAATGTCAATTTCAGGGTCCACTTAGTCATTTTACAGTTAGGTGTCGGCGGCGATATGTCGAGGAACAATGCTAGTGACATTGGCGGGAAGAAAGGAAGGAACGCCGCATGCATAGTAATCATCACGGTAGCGCCCACTGCGCAGGCGCAGTACGCAAACCTCGTACGCTCACTGGCGGCCGCCTCTGTCACCCCGATGACAAACCCAGACGTGCGCAACAGTTTTTGATTAAAAAAAGAATTCGCCTTGTGACTGTAGGTCTGGCTGGCAACTTCGCTTTGGTATACAAAGATTCTAAGGACAGATTGAACTCCTCAAAAGGAAAAACTTGGGTACAATATCCAGATAGAACAAGTTGACTTGACAGGATAAAATTAAATTTTCTTCAGAGCAGTAAGCGTTGATGTCTTTTATACTGCAGGGTGACTTTTTATTGTGATTGCTTCGAGATTTTGCGCCCCAGCTGTGGAGACGTAAGGCTGTCGATATTGTAGGCTATAGTCACCGAAAATTAATATCCATATGAGCATTTATATGTTTCGGTCTACGTACTCATAACTTACTCGAAAAGTTGAAGACCTCTTACAAAATTTACCTGTCCTGTACCTTATTTGCCTATTCTACTATTATGACCACTGCGTACAACTTTCGTTAGAATACCACATGAGTGAAGAAAAGTGATTTAGTCTACAAAATTATTTTATGGTAAAATTTGTGTTTTACGTATGAATTTGGAGTCAAAATTATTGCGTGCATTTGTGTCGATTGCTAATAAATGTGTTTATTAAACCTTCGGATCGGAAGCAATATCGATGTTGTAAGTATATATTTTCAAGCATGATGTGTGAAGTTACTGACCTAATCGATTATTAAACTTTATACGATGTACTGCAAACACAGAAATTTCGGAGAAATGTTTCTTCAATATTACACAAAAATATGACTAGATTACATCGCATACCTACAATTTGTTTTCTAAATTGGTGCGACCGGGATTAGACCCGAATAGGCAAGTAAGTTTATCACTTGGTTGGAGATCGTTCTAAGATTTAGACCAATAAATCAGATTGGAAAACCGGTACGAATGTCGTATTGAAATATATAACAATTTGTCTCATCGTAGGGTGACCAAAAGCATCCACTTTCATATTAAATGGATAAAAGCAATAGTATTGTGAAGGTAATGCTAAAAAGTAGTGTGAATGAATTTTCTCTAACTAATATTATAAATGCGAAAGTTTGGATGTTTGTTTGTTTATTTGTTTGTTTGTTGCTCAATCACGGCGAAACGGATCGACGGATTTGAATGAAATTTGGTATATGATTGAGACATAGGATATTTTTATCCCGATAAAGTAATTTCCGGCATAAACAAATATCCGCGATAAAGTTATTCTGCGCAGGCGAAGCCGCGGGCGGAAAGCTTAGAATAAATATATAGTTTTCCCTAAAAAGCCTCAAAGGGTGTATTTGTAAGATGTACTTTGATATTGAAAATTATATGTTGCAAATAAATAAATAAATATTTTAATACAATAATGTGTGTTCAAAGAGTGGATGATGATAATAATAATGCTATTTTGTTTTTCAATTTCTGTTTTAGAAATGAGCTATTACGTCGATTTCTTAAATGTTTGATTTATTTCTATGTTAACTTATGAAATAAATAATTAGTATAGCATATTAATATGAAGATTATGCCTACATAATATGTTTATTAATATAATAATTGCACTCTTGCATCCTAATATACACTATTGTTCATATTCTACCTACCTTTGCATAGTGACCAAAATCTTGTCAAGCAAAGTACTCATCTTTCACCAAATATTTGTATGTCACTCTAACTTATAGTAGTTAAAGAAAACTTAGTGAGAAGACACGAAACTATTGAGCCGAATAATAAAATATTAACGTGCAAATCTTTCCAAAGACTTCTATTTGTCACCTGCGGGGTAAATAAATCCCCAAATTCCGATGTTACATATTGTCCAAGCGTGGGCGGAGATGTGAAGCGCGATGACACCGAGTATTTAACACTAGGAGAGTTGCGCGCCGCCCGCTCAGTCGCCCGCCACGCCACCCGCGCCGCACGCGCAGCCTCTGTACCACACCGGGGATCAATACCGGTACAATTGTACCCTTATTGTTTACAATTGTAAATTACGAGTATGTAATATAACAACGTTGTAATATCCCAAAAACAAAACCTTGGTTTAAAAAGTTTGTGCTAACTTAAATCAATTTACGCTTACAGATAAAAAGTTTGAAGACTTTGTGATAACGGAAAGCGCCCCACTATGGGGATGAATTTTGTATTGTGGGTAAGTTTGATCTTTAATTTGTACATAATCAAAACATACTTGTATATATACTGGATGAATTAATACGACTACGTAGAGTCGATGAGAATGCTATAGATATACACAACTACAGCAACAAAAGTGAGAATACAGGATCGAATTAATTATTTTTATTTGGAATAATGAATTCATCAACCAAATAGCTCGTCTTTCACTATATTCACTGTATTACCTCAAAAACCTATGGAGGTTCTAGCCAATGGTGGCTAGATAAACGCTGCCTTCTCGTATTGTTTAACCTTAAACAGCAGTTAAACTGTCAAACACTTGGTTTAGGTTTTCGTAGTAACTAAAACTTAGAAGTCTTTGAAAATAACCGCAATCATAAATGATTCGATTCGAGTCGGATATTAATAGAATACACTATTATTTACTTAATGTTCATTAATTTAATTTCCGTCTCTATCAATCTAAATTATATCAAAGCAATCAACGTTCCATATTTATCTTAGCACAGGTTTCTTCGAAGTCATTATTCGTATTTGAAGCTGTGTATAAAACAAAACAATTATCATTTACCAACTCTATATCGAGTTTGACCATGAAGGAATAATGATTTATATTAGGTTTTTGAAGCTTTTTTAAAGAGGGGTTTCATAAGTTTCAAAAATTTTCCTGTCAGCACACAGTCTGTGACATTGTAGCGCCGAAACGGCTGACCGATTTGATTTTTTTTATTCGAAAACTGCTGTTCTTAGCAATGTTTGATGGAAAATATGTAATTTATTTACATGATATAATCATTAACTATCGAGAATTTTCATAATTTTCTATTTATAGTTATTCGCTTTCATGGCCTTGACTGAATCAGTAGTTCAATGACTTAGGCTCTATAACCTGCATAGATTTATGAAGATAAATAAATTCATATTTTTGGGGCAAGAAAGGGCTGACAATAATGATTAGACTTGAGAATCGTTCTGAAATATGTCCCTATCATTCATCCAACAGCTTCATAACTTTTAACCAATTCAGTAAGTAGCTTATAAGTTACAACAATATTTATAGGAGATCTAATTTTAAGAACAAAATAAGTTTACTTCTAAGCCAAAGACTCAATGCCACCTACTTACTACAATCTATCGAACATACGTGCAGTGTCTTGACTCATTTCATATTCATGGCATCGATCCTCACTTGATTTTAGTATCCACCTGCTGTATTATAGGGCAGTGGGACTGTAAAGTCTTACAAACGGGAATGAAGTCGTCATCGAAATGATTCAAGATGGTTGGATGACCAATAGAGGGTCGCGGGAAGTCGCTGGATGCAGGCTACTTCCAACTGGGCGTTTTGAAAATCCAAGGGAGAAACCTATGTTCAGCAGTGTATGTCCTGTGGTTGATATGACTTACTAATTATTATTCGAGTAGTTTATCACGTTAGCCCCGTATTAATCACGAGGTACTTACTTCATAAATTAATATATCTATGACATGATTTAATTGTGTTATTAGTTTGTATATCAACGATGATTTTGCAGACCTAGTAGAGATGCTAACAACCACGTATCGCTGTTTATGAGTTATAGAAGTACTTAGACGTTAGTCTGTCTTTGCTATATGTCCACGGACACATTGTAAATATGTAGTTTAATGTCTCTTGCTGCAGACTTGCTGGTTCACACTGCGGTTAAGAATCTTTTATTATTATAGGTTGGCTTGTGGTCTATTTACCACATAGCAGCTCGTAGTGTGAAGTTAGAACTACAATACTATAAATAAATCTACTCACTGGGCTATGAAGACGTTCACATGACATAGCTTATAGCTCATACATATTAAAACTCGCTCGCTGATAGTCAGTGTATAAATGGGGTTGACGCGTCAGCTTAAGGATAAAACAGTTTCAATGTTCTCTATTACAATATTTTGTGAATGACAACTATACACCCTATATGTCAACAATAGAAAGCGCTAACAAGTACCGGCTAACGGTAGATGATGGCAGTGCCTAATTTAGTTGAATACTTTTCACTAATGAGTATAAAGAAAATTAGACACGCCAATTATCTAGACACAAGCCAGGCAAAACTAGATAACGGGTTAACATAAATAGAAATTATAACATCTGTGTCTCCGGTATACATGATCGTATTTATTACACAAATATTTACCCCAACGATTCGAAACAGCAACCATTAGTTGGTTTAGAAGGCAGACTTTAAGACCAAACGGCCGTGAATACGGATGAACTTAAGTCAAAGTAAAGAGTGATGAACTAATAATTTGTGCTTCCCAAAGTAGTAAAGTAGCCATTGCCATGTGCATATGTAGATAATGCAATGCACGCACTTTATGAGGCTTACTTACAACAAGGAGCGGCGACACTATCCGTCACGATCCCCTTGACCTTCCGAAAGAACTTCACGATTGTCCTCTCTCACAAACATAATTTTGTTACCTTACAGTACAGCCTGAAACAGATGAACCTTTATAGACCTAAGTAAGAAAACTAATTATGTACAATACAAATTTAGTTTTCTCAGAAAATCATAAGTGTTTCCGGATATTTTTTTATTTAGTTACAGCAATTATGTACTGAGTTCATCAATATACTAAAGTATTATTGAAAAAAATTCATGATTTCGTGAGAAAACTTAATTTGTATTATATCGGGCTGTAAATCTGTTTCCGACTGTACAATTAACATAGCGTAAAGAATGTCCCGCATTTTATTGCAATTGGTTAAAAAAATTCGAGGTCATAGATGACATGAACGTTGCCCATCTCTTACTTATAAAAATATCCGACTTGGGATGAATTATAGTCTCTTCTGATAATATTTTTCAATGACGCATCCAAGCATTACAATACAACAGTGGCGGTTTTTGTGAAAAACTGCTCTACATGATACATGGGTTAGGGCAATAACATCGGACCCTTGCGAATTATGTCCTACCCGTTTATTATCTTCGAGAACGGGTCCTAAAAATAAAAAATATATAAAAACTTGAATTAGGATTCGTTGGCGAAATGTCAAGCGAAATACCTTGGACTGGTTAGGTGGTGATGACGATGACCCCTGAGCGTCGGCTACCTGCCTCTGATGGTTGTATGCAAATCGCGTTGTTTTCCGAACGAGGCGAGTCAACGTACTAGAAATCGTTTAGGAAATAATTTATTGGATCAACTTCACCCAAACTAAAATATTTATGAATTTATATCGACGAAGAATTTAATTTATTAAGCTATGTTATGTCATCCATCCTATAAGACAAGTTCATTCGCGGGACTGTTGATTGCTATAAGATTTGTCTATAATTAATAATTTTAACCGACAATTAACCTACCTATAGTTAACCTATTTTACGATTATAATCAAATCAATAAAAATTCTAATAATAATACCTAAAATGGGTACCCTAAAAAAATGGCCATTGACACTAACTACAGAACTAAACAACGTTTACTTAACTGAGCTTCCGCAGCGCAGTCTCAAGTGTTGATCTTGAATCTTGTCAAGTTATGTAAATTACGCAAAGATGGAGTGCGATACTTGATCGATAGGTCATCGACCGGTGTCGCCCACACATTTAGTACATGCAGTCGGAAATGATAATAGAAACCTAACGCAATTCTTATAATGGCTTCTTAGAACATTGTCAGAAATCGTCCAACAAAGAATTAGCTATTATTTAGAGCACTTTTTGCGCTCATCTTTTGTATCCTGTAACGGTTCTCCTAGTTCAATTCGACTGTCCTCAGGTAATTGATAGTATGTATTTGCCTGTTGGTTGTCATGGTCATACATTACTTTTTTATATAGGTTCATTATCCTCGCCGTCATTGTTCACCAAATGATATTTATCTGATGGAGACGATACGATAGCTGTATCAAACAAAAGAAATCTCAAGTCATTACTAATTGATTTGAGAATTCCGTGGTTAGAGTCGCGACTCTGGCTTGTTTATTTCGATGATATCATAGAATAACTAATTTAATATCGTAAAATGAAGCTCATTAAAATCTGCAGACATTCCTTAAGGGAATTAATTTTGAAAAGTCGATTTATTCTACTACATAGCTTAGCATGTCAGTATAAATAAATAATTTTCCTTAGTATCACAGATGAATCGTAAAAAATTTGTAGAAATTTAATAAAGCATATACTATGCCATAACTATTCTATACTTATTAGTCATTATGTTTGCTCAAATCATTAAACATAAATATAAATGCACAAAACAGTTTATCGTACGTATAAGTTAAGAACATATTTGTATTCTTTCCTTTTTAGCATGCTCTAGCATTGGTGTTCTATTCAAATGCATCCCCACATTCGGACACAAGCACTTTTGTACGGAGCGCAGTAGAAACAATCCCAGAACATGACCCAATCGCTGTTCCTATTAGATCTTCGGTAGAAAGCATACCACTCAGGTAATTATAAGAATATACTCGGCAATATTACAAGGCTTTAAAATGTTTTCTTCCAATTACGCTGTGATTTCCTCGTAATTTTTCAATATAGATACTACCTACTCTCAGTGCAGTAAAATTGTATGAAAATCCATTCATTACTGCATGCTTGTTTTTTCTTTTTGCTTAATTTTCTAGTCGATCAACGAAGGAAGTTAGTCTAAAAAGTTTTATTAGAAAACTTGTAAGCACTTGGATAAAGATATTCAAATTAAGAACATTGCTCGCCGCGACCGCGTCAGGTTCGTTCTAAATTTGAATTAAAAAAAAGAAAGAATGCGAAAAAAGGCCGCAAAACAAACTGGCGGATTACAGAAAAATGATTTAGTATCTTTTTAAAAGCTTTTATTTACCTTGCAATGCATGTATGTAAGTATGTGTGTTTGTTAGGGTCAAACCTAGCAAGTTAAATTATGTATCAATTATGTATTCTTATATTTATTATACAGGATATTCGATTACTGAGGGATATGCAAGTTATGCCTGATGGTATGCAGTATATGTATAGTGTTAGTTTATTGCACAAACTATCAATTATTCGATCTGTAACAAAACATTTTGATTATTGCAGAAGTTTTCGTTATTATGGACATGAAGAGGGAAGGCTTCCACTCAGAGACGCGGTAGAAAAGCGGCCTATATCCATATTAGATCGCGACATCTCATATAAACTGATAGAGGTAAGATATTATCGTCACTCATATTTCCTTAAACACCTAATAATGAACATGTTTAGATACAAAGTTAAATACGTTTCATAAAACCTATTATCCAATCTTAAATAATGTTCATGTCATGTCTGTTCATGAATGTTGAGCTAGGAAGCTGCCAGCACTCGGATCCCCGACCTTTGTGACGTTAACTAGGCACTTCTACATTATGTACTTTTAAAATGTACTTAAGTATTTATAATTATTAATAAAACTTAAAAAATAAAAATTGTTTATTTTCTCACCACAAATGACGCTTTACAAAGTGATTTTAGGACTAGGTAATACATAGAACACTTTTGTGGGAAGACTGGTGCCTAAAAAGGAAGAACCAGAATTACAGGTCACCAGGCCCCCCAGCTATGGACATAGTGTATTAGAGCAGAGATGATTGAGAAGGAAATCACGAAACATAAGCCCTGGTTTTTGGACATAAGACCTGGTTTTTTAATTATAATCTGTTTCAGGATGCAGAATCTATGACAAATTACCAGGACGTGGGGCGTCTAAGACTATATTACGGTGCCGCCAGTTACTTGAACAAGTAAGATTTGATTTTTAAGTACATCTATTTTATAAGCATTCCATCTATTTTATTTACAAATACCTACCTACCTATCACGTCAATTTTTTTCTATTATTTTAGTATCACCCGAAACGATGAGAGGCTTCAGCAAGGAAATGCGAATCTTCAAGGTGAGTTTAAGAGATCACCCGATTTTATATTTGTTTGGCCTTAAAAGGAAAGCATTTACGTACCTACTTCTATTACTTTTAAATTTGCCAGTATCTTCATCATTTTTCAGTTAAGAAAATCAGTAGATAAGCGCAAACTGAATCGGATTTCGATGCATATCTAGTAAATTCATAAATTACATACCAAACATGCAAATTGTAGAACCTATTTCGTTAATTTGCCATTTCGGAAAAACAAATTTGAATGTCGAAATATAGATTACAAATCGCTAGCACCAGTTTTACCGATTTGGGATCGTTAAATGATTTTCCGAACTTCATTTTTTTTTCTCGATATTCACTGTGGTCCGTAATGCAAAAACGAAATGAAATTCTGGCAATTTGCAAATTTGAAATACATTATAGAATCCGAATTGAACCTAGAAACTCGTAAAAACTGATATCGATATCTCGGGGCTCAAAGGGCGTAACCGCCATTTCGGCAAAATTTACTTTTTGATGCGGCCCTACTCATGTTTTTTTCCTCTTATCAATCTGTGTATTTAAAGTCTTCCAATTCGCCAAGAAATGGCGTTTACGACAACATTTTTCGTAGAAAATAAAACAGATATTTTTAGTTTTTGTGTCGTAACAGCAACCACTGTTAATGATCACAAACGAGAGGGTAGTAAGCGACACCGTAGGTGTTACAAATGTTTTTACGCCAAACAATTTGCATCGTCTAAATATGTATTGCGATTCAACTATTTACCTTAATTACAAAAAACTACTGAACCGATTGTACTAAAACTGCAATGGGACCACCTGGATTGCATCTCCTTCCATTTACAAAAAATATCACGTGAATCAACCGCCGAATCTTTGAGTTATCGGTGTATACAGGGTGAAATTTCATTCGTGCAATTCCTGTTTACTGGTGACTTCACTCCTGATTACGAACAACTTTCCCCAAGGAACCATAGCTGAATACGATCAAAAATTTTTCGATGGCCCATACAAAGTAAACCATTCTGAAAACACCTTTAATACTAACGTTCCGACTGGATTCGGCTATGGTTCCTAGTAGAATGTTGTTCGTAATCAGGATTGGAGTCACCAGTTAATGGGAATTACATGATTTCAAAGTCACCTGTATATATTAAAAAAAAAACCATACTTACCTATCTACTGTCGAATTGAGACCTCCTCTTTTTTGAAGTCGGTTAATAAGACAATTTTTTCAATAATAGATTTTAGGTAAAACAGGCTATTAAGTATAGGTAAAATCAATAATTATTTGTGTAATTAGTTATATCAGTAAATAGGTATGCAGGTTCATAAAGTCCATATAAAATAGCAATTAAACATCCAAGTAAAGAGAAAAAAGAATTTCTTCTTTTCTAACAAAGTAACTCTCTACAAACTGATACTGATACTGTGTTACAGAATATATTTTAAAATACAAAATTCAACATAGCGCCCGCAAAATACAAAATATGCTGTTGGGTTTTTAAATAATTAAATAGCTATTTAACGATTTGTGCGTTTCTTGAATGATTTCGAATAAATGCTATTATACCTACAAGTAAAATTATAATATCTGTGATCTCATGATTCAGTAATTTTACAAATTTGCCGTACCAGCGTTTGGATTTTTTTGGATTTTATGATCTTGCCTACTGACGAGTGATTTCAATATACAGTTGACAACTAGTCAATCTATACACAGGGAAACAATACAAACAAAACTATTACACGGACCAAAATATGCTTGAACTGCACCATACCTAACGAAATGAATATGTGTAACTAATATTGTAAATGCGAAAGTTTGGATGTTTGTTTGTTGCTCCATCACAGCGAAACGAATAAAGGAATTTGGATAAAATTTGGAACATAGGTAGAACATATCGTAGATGAAGCCATAGAATATTGTTTATCCGGATAAAATGAGTAGTTCCCGCGAAATAACCAAATTAAATAGATCCGCGATAAAGTTATTACACGCAAAATCTAAAATACCCCCAAAGAAATACTTAAACAGAATAATAACATCAAGATTTTCAAAGTAGACATAAGTACTAAAAGTTAAATATCATAGAAACGGTTGAACTTCCATCAAACTGGCTAAGAACCTATCCCCTAAAAAACCCCCTCAAATCGGACCACGCATTAAATAAATAATAAAAAATCTTTTATTTGACACATAAGCATGTAACAAATCAGAAGCAGCCCTGTCTCGCATTCATACAATATAGTATCAGTATAGGTTACATAAAACGAAAGAAACACAAATTGTAACGGAAATTTAAAGGATTATTGAGATACATCCGGACCAAGACTGGACACATACATAACACCCGTTCTTTTTTTTTCGGAGGTTAAAAACGCGTTCGTCTATTTCCATTCAGAAATGCAACAAGCTACAAGTCCGACGTCCCGCCGACTGGTTGTATGCTACATGCAATCGTGGGCAGCGTACCGCGCGCCTCCCCTGGCCTTCACGGCGGGGCTGGTGCCGCGCTCCTGCACACATCTACACTACGCCTTCGCCACTTTACACCCCCATACGTACAACCTTATACCAACTAACGAGGACTACGACGTGATCAAAGGTAATTAATTATCCGAAGATTTTGGAAACCCCACTTAGCTACCTATAGCTGCATTAGGTTCATTATAGGAGTATATTAACCTCGGTTAGCGTCGGTGGCTCAGCGGTTAAGACGCGGTCTCCCAATTTGGGAGTTCCAGGTTCGATTCCCAGGCAGGCCATGTACCAATGAGCTTCTAAATTAAATCTAATTACTTATGTGCATTTATCGGACTGCTCCTAAACGGTCGCGAGGAAACCTGCATGCCTGAGAAATAAGAATTCAAAGGCATGTGAAGTCCCCAATCCGCATTGGACCAGCATGGTGGACTACGGCACATACTCCCTTATATACGAGGGAAGGTCTATATCCCTGCAGTGCAATGTTTACGGGCTGGTGAGTGAAAATCCTTGAATGCGAAGAACATAATATATAAGGTACAATTTTAACTACTTCCGTGGCCCATAAACAACATAGGGTTTACAAAACGGAGACCGCGGGTTCGATTCCCAGCGGCACACATATTTAGTTACTCGGTTTGGTCTAGCTTCCATTGTATTATCTAACCAGCAATGTTGATAGAATTTTTATGTTCTGGGTGTTTAAGGTACAATACCAAGCAATAATGTTGGCAAATAAAAACTTTTTCTTTCTTTCAAATAAATTGGGAGTTCCAGGTGAAGGCGCTAACCCGATATGCATTGGATTTTATTATTATGTTTTTTTTATTTCAAAAATTAGTTTGTAATGGCTTGGAGATGTGCATGTCTCATAGGACAGTGGCGTTCACTGGCAGTTTTCGATACCAAGCTACTAAGTGTTGGAACAACATACCTCCCCCGCTTAGACTGCTAAAATCCAAAGTCGCGTTTAAAAACCTTTACAGAAACTATTTAATGGAGAAACAAAAAATTGGAATTCCTGAAAGGTATGTTGCTACTGTTTGTGTCTCGTGAGAGTAATTTGGATAAAAATTCAATACACAGTACTATCTTTATTAGTTGAACAAAATAGATAAGTTCGTTTTGTATTTATTGTCAATCAATAATCATTCAATCAAAAATTTGTTTATTGCCTTCCATCAACATATTAACGCTAAATGTTCACTATACACTACACCCCATAACACCTTGTCTGTTGTATATACTAGTTTCCTGGCCAACCTCGGGCTATAGCAGAATACCAGTGTTTTACCAAGGTATTGGGTAAAGTCACACACTGAGCTATAACCCTTTTGTATTACTGCGGCACACACACAAATTAGTTGTAAGTATATCCCTCTTTGATTTGTAATGTAAGTTTTAACCGGGGATACTTTTGCTTTATATGTATAGCATAACATAACTGTGTGTGTATCTGTAATGCCAATAAAGTTTTTATCTATCTATCTATCTATACGCACGAAGCTTCTACAGCTATAGAATCTGACTCCTTTGTCTCTCCCTAATTTAAAACCCCAAACCGCGCCATTTGTTAATTAATCAAGCTAATCCGCTGAATTCTCATCTCCAGGTGGTTACCGCATCGCTACAGGTCTAAAGCGTCGCCTACCAGGTCTTCGGGTGGTGATAAGTGTAGGTGGCGATGGGACTGGTCGACTATTTAGCGAAATGGTGCAAGAGCCGAAAAGGCGAAACTTATTTATAGATAGTGCTGTTAATTTCTTGCAAGAACATGATTTTGATGGGCTTGACCTCCACTGGGTGTATCCAGGTATGTAGGTGTTTTATTCAAATCAAATCATTATTGCAACTCTTATCAAGAAATTTAATTAAATAACATTTCAGGCGAGAAAGACGACAAAGAAAAGGAACTGCTGACGACACTTCTCTATGAACTTCGAGAGAAGTTTTCATCGTATGGGTTTTTGCTTTCCACGGTTCTACCTCCATTTAGGTATGAATGTTTAAAAATTGTCTATTACCTAACCTAATATATTCTTTCTTGCATCAAAATATTGCAAAATAACAGAGTATAAACGATAGGCCATGGTACAAAGGAGGACTCTTCCAGCCAGACGTGTTACAGATGTGTGGTTGATTAGTTCTTAGGCCCAGTCTCAGATGGCCAGAAAAAGTGTTGTCCGTTCCAAAAGAGTGCCAATAATGACTGAAGGTACAGCATGCAACCAGTAACCCGATTCAGGCATACGAGAAACAAGAAGGCGAGCACGATCTGCTAGGTCCGTGGCAGACTCAAAAAAATCTTTTTGGGTCTCTAAGCAAATCGGCTCGTCCCACTGCCTCTGCGATGACGGGTTATTTGGAAAGTTTTCACTCGGACAAGCCCGTGACCATGCGTTCCTATCGGTTAAGTGCGTGATCTCTTGGTCACCCAATGAGAGGTTAATAATTTTGTTAAAAAGATCAAGCGAACTGTGGCCAGAGTATAAATTCTTATTATTATTATTTCCACAAGTTCTACCCTAATCATTCTAAAAATCTAGAAAATAAGTTCTACCACAAAGCAACATAAATTATAATATTTTTTTTTCATTTGTCATTTCATACTCTTGGCTTAGATATCAAATAGAAGATGGCTACGACTTGAGTGCGGTCAGCGGTGCGACCGATTACACGATACTCCAAGCTTGGGACATGACTCACGGCAAACGAGATGAGCCTCCATCCAGAGCTGTCCAGCACAGCGCTCTACATAAGGACCCTGGCGCTGCGTCCAGAGATCAACGATATGACAATATTGTACGTAATTAAATCAACGAAAAGAAAGATAAGTTCATAGTATAGTGTTTATGCATGTTTGTCTGTGATTTTAAATTCTATTAATATGTTCTAAAATAAATTAGTATGTTAAAATCATTTTCTATCCCAATGCCACCCACCAGTGCCATGGAAATGGCATTGGTTCCATCGGCTGTGTTCCACCGTTACCTGCTCGTGATGCCACTATAGTCCTGAATGTGGAATGGGGTGTGGTGTAGTTTCCCACGTATTAAGGATTTAATCAACCCGAGTCCTCCTGCGTGTAAAGTAAAAGACGAATAAGGGACTGAAAAAAACATCTACAGACTTGCACGTTTCAAAGGCGATGGACTTACGCTGTCACATGTGCATATCCCGTGGACGTTGTTTCTAACGTAAAAAAATGGCTTAAATTTTGTGATATGAGGCCATAAAAGCTATGACCACCCCATTTGGGATGTAAGAATCTACGAGTATGTATGGATCGGGTTTCATAAGGTATTTGGAGATTAAATCGTTTACTGAGGCTTAACTGATAAGGAACACCACATGAATACAGACATGACTTATTATGTCTTTAGGAGTTCATGGTGAAATACATAATCAGACATGGCATGGCGGCGGACAAGCTAGTGCTGGGTGTGCCTGTGTTCGGACGCAGTTACACTCTGGCTGCGTCGACGCTGCCTGCACCCGGTGCATCCATTAGCGGATGGGGTGATGAAGGGCCATATACGCAGACTAAAGGACTGCTGGCTTATTTCGAGGTTTGTGCAAATTCATCCTTGTTATTGAAGTTTTAAGTGGAACCTTTTTGATAACAATTTCACTTGTGACAAGCGGTGGATCATTAAGTATGGCGGACATGATCCCAGTAAAAGTCTATTAACCCTAGACTTAACCATAGCAAAATTGTAAGAATCCTCGGCGGCAGTCTGTATTACAATACGCCAAAAAAAGTTGTTAAGTAAAGAAAACACCTATATGACAATGCTCAATTTGCCACATCCGAGGTCGATTTAATCAACTCAGGTTTGCAACCAACCTAGATCGACACATGGCGGTTAATTGATTTTTTGTGTATAACGGGTTGGTTCTTAACCTCAATCACACCTGATGTTAAGTGAAGCTGAGGTTGAAGGCGGAAGTCACCCGGAACACATTTGATTGTCATACTTTACCATAAATAATGGGTAGGTGCCACAAATTAACAATATATCACATTGAAAAATTAAAGTGATTAGGTATCTTAATTTAATAGCATTTCCTGAGCCAGCTGCCGACTGTATTTAAGTAAATTCTCTTATATGACATGAGAGGATATCCGTTCCATGCGGCTCGAGTTTACTAGGCTGCACTCCCATTTTTGCTGAGATTGATGTGGGAATCACCGTTCACATTTGTTTTCCTATAATTTATTATGGGGCCCATCCACGGAAAAAATAGTCATGTATGGCATCGTCTCCCTGCAGTAGACCCGTACCGAACATCACGTGATCCTACCTTACAGAGTTACACTGGGAGAGGAATATCGAGGCTGAATTTGTAAATACCACAGTCTGGTGTTTGCATAAAGATATACCGTGATAAATAAAGCACGTACATAACATCTTTGTTTTATTGGGTTTGATCGACCAAATCAGTGATGTAATAATAATTACAAGAAATTAACAAAAATACATAAACTCTTATCTCCAAACACTGCTTAACGACATTCACTATAATAGACATTTATATTTAATAATATAAAAGATCGGTTAGTTTAATTGATATTTTATTAGTCCGCTGCCATTGCATTTAATGACGTGTTATTTCAGATCTGTATGGCTGAACGTGAAGGCAAAGGGTCCAGCGGTGTTGATGAAGCTGGTAATTCATACGCCGTGTTTGACAATCAGTGGGTTACGTATGATACGCCGTCCACTATCCTTGAAAAGGTAACAATAATATAAAGTCTCCCAATTTTCGACGAAGTTTGATTCCTTACACTTTGATTTCGATATTTGTATCTTCGTCGTCAACAGAGATTTAAACATTAAACAGTATTAAGGCA
Organism: Oegoconia quadripuncta; assembly: GCA_949316235.1. NCBI lineage: Eukaryota > Metazoa > Arthropoda > Insecta > Lepidoptera > Autostichidae > Oegoconia > Oegoconia quadripuncta. The sequence continues at coordinate 12,762,317 of OX438752.1, read as the reverse complement.
ACCGCGAGTTGTTCTTTTGACATGAATGTGACCAATATCCATTATCTGATGAAAAAAAATCTGCTATATTTAATACAAATATTTAATACTGATTTTACTAAAAGGTTCATTAAGTATAACTTATCCAAGACTGAAGTTCCTAGTTGCCCACTTTTCCCCCGACTGCGCGAAAACAAAATTCATCATTCTTTACATTTATACATCTAAGTGAATCCAATAAATATCCTTTTGCAAAACAGTTATCTTTGGATATTATCATTATGAGAGTATGTGACTAGGTATTTAAACTAAATCCACAACGACTCTGCAAAGGACTTCTCTGCAGTGCCAATGTCACATGTATTTTTCTTGAACAGATGAAGTTCCTTATAAACATGGGATTGGCTGGAGCAGCTGCGTGGGCAGTCGACATGGACGATTTCCGTGGTTTATGTGGCTCGCCTTTCCCAATTCTCAGCTCTATAGCTACAAGTCTTAATGGTAATTAAAGAAATTATTTTAAACAAAAACTTGCGACATCATTTATTACTGACAAAAAACTTATGACAAATCTTATATTTCATAGGAGAATCAATACAATCTGATCAGTCTTCGCTGAAGATCGGATCCTGTGACACAAATAGTCCGTACTTGGCTTCCGATGAGGAATCCTGTTCACACTTTCATTTCTGCAGCGGCGGCATAAGTTATAGAATGGTTTGCGAAGACGGCCGTCTATATGATCCTGCCACCGGGTTCTGCGGGTAAGGACACAATGTGAAACTGTTAATATAAAACAAAACGTAGGCGACATGACACGTCTGTTTCGTTTCTTTTGCGAGACTCTTCCTAATAGATTGGTGGATCAAACTTTACATATGGCCGATTGGCTGTTCAGAAAAGGGGGAGACTTTCATAAATAATATTAAAAGGGTGGATTGACATTGACCATTGCATATCTCAGTTCCTAATGGTTTAATCCTATTAATGATTATTTATAATTAGCTAATTTATTCTGTATTTAAAAAGAAATCTCAATTTAGCCAATGAGGGCGCAACTAGATGGGTAAAGATTCTTAATAAGTAGTTATGTATGAATACCCTACTTTAAAAGAAAATTTCGAAATACGCACCTACTGAAATTAAATTTAACAGGCATCAAGATGTTGCGAAATGTATACCGGGGCAAAGTCTCCGAATAAGTGTCGTTGATGCTTCACGGCTTCTGTCTCAAGCATACGATTCGGACTTTGAGGTGAGTTTGGACTTTGGTATACAATTAAGTACATTTTAACTAAAGATATTTTGGGAGAGTAGTAATTTAGCCAATTTCACAGTGGGGAGACGATCCAGTAAGAGAACTGATAAAAAAAACTAACGATCAAGAAAGACTCGTCGCTTTGGATAATAAAAGAGGTAAGTAATGGAGTAGACATTATTTGTAATCTTCATTCTCTATTTCTAATCTTCTTACTTTGCCGCTAATATTTGCTTATTTCTCTTAGTCAGACTTAGGATACCACACCGTCACAAAAATGTAAAGCACTGGATACGAATACGCAAATATGTTGGACCTGAAACTCGTAGTTATGCGAATGAAGATGATAGCAATCAAACGTCATCAATGCAAGGTAGTCGTAATTTAAATTCTAGAAACAAAATCGCTCAAGAAATCTCTACTAACTTGAACTAAAAATAACGCACGACACACAGCATGTGTTTACTCGTAGGTAAATCAAAATAATTATGCTGGTAAGACTGCTCTCTTATGCTTTTTCTCTTTCTGTCTATCCTTACCTTTATGATTATTTTATGCACAATGGGTTAGCGTTTGACCTCACATCTGGTATTAAATGAGGATGAGGCCGAAGGTGGAAGCACGCCCACCTGGAACCCCTAACTTATCTAACGGCACTGGCTATCTTATCTCTAACAGCCCAAATACAACATTGCTGCTTTGAGGCAGACTTAGATAAGATGGTGGTACTTGGCCAGGTGCACATATACAAATGCCTTACCACCAAATCAATATACTAAATATGTAACCAAAGTAAGTACAAATTATGTATTCCGCTGAGAATCGAATTGCGACCTCTATAACCTAATGTATCTCATTTAGATTCTAAGCAAAATAGCAATTTTAGAATCATACCATACGGGAAGTATTTTTATTTTCAACTGCATCATTAGCTTAATGTAATCAACATCGAGTTCGATGAACAATCGTCCCGGGTTCGATGCCCAGCGGGGAACAGGTTATATTGTCAATTTGTTTGGTGATAGGACTGTCATATATTAGCCAATTCCATAAAAAAGTTCTGGGTGCACATGCTTTCATCATCCACCACAATTTACTCAAACCGAGTGTGATGCTTCAAGCGTTAACATAAGTTATGGTTTTTATTTATTAACCATAACTTCAATCAATGATAGAACACTACAACGGCGAATACCCTGTTTATAGGCAAAGCAAATGACAAACGTGTGGTGTGCTATATGACCAGCTGGGCCTTCTACCGTCGCGGAGATGGCAAGTTCGTACCGGAACATATCGACACGAGACTCTGCACCCATGTGGTCTACGCCTACGCATCCTTGGCGCCAGAAGACCTCATTGCTAAGGAGTTTGACCCCTGGGCAGACATTACCAACAGTGAGATGACATTTATATAAGTATACATACGTTATATATAAGTAAAGACACACACTCATACACATACCTACAATCTACATACCAAAACACAACATTCACATTTACTCAAAGGCGCTCATCTTATTCAATTATACCTTTTCCATGTATGGACATTTAACGAATTATTACAGCATGCACACGTCACCATATACAATATAGTAATACGTTATATATCCATACGTGTAATTTAATAAGATGAGCGCCTTACATAATCAAAATAATAGAATAGAAAAATGATCAAACGTTGTGCTTTGTAGTTCACGGGAAAACCCCATTTCATAAACTTTCAATATTTATTATTGAAGCGATCGTTATCTATTAGGGCAAATCATCTCATGAAAGTCGATGAAAATCGAAAGCAGTGGTCTGACATAGACTGCACTGTTGAGGTTATGTTGACTATGAGCAGTTTAAACGTTGTATTTATCATTCTTATTTAGATTTATACGAGCGTGTGACATCTCTCAACGACGTGAAAGTCCTTCTTGGTCTGGGTGGATGGACAGACTCAGCAGGCGACAAGTACTCTCGGCTGATGTCGTCAGCTACAGCGCGGGCCAAGTTCATCGAGAAAGTTGTCGGCTTCCTGCGCTCGCACAACTTCCAAGGTCTACATTTGGACTGGAACTATCCGGTGTGTTGGCAGAGTAACTGCAAGAAGGGTGCTAAGTCCGACAAAGTAAACTTTGCGACGTTTGTGAAGGTATTTGTAACTTTATTACTAATAAGTAACCATTATTTAGAATCCGCTGCTCGAAATATCAAGTCATATTAAGTATTTTGATTCTGACAATTATATTCGAATTTACATTTGATAGGTATTAAACTCAAGCATAACCCTGTACACATCCCATTTGAGTTTCTCTTGATTTCGTATTTCGGTCACCTCTTAAAGAGGTATAAAAATCTATTAGGAAGTCAACTCCCTAAAAACAAATCTATGTACAGCACAGCTACAAAAAAATACTGATCAACAGGAGTTATCATCAGCGCTTCACAGCGCCGGCATGGAACTCGGCGTCGCAGTTTCTGGGTATAAAGAAGTCATCGAGTCTGCGTATGATCTCCCGGCGTTGTCAAAGGCAGCAGACTTCCTCAGTTCCATGACGTACGACTACCACGGGGGCTGGGAACCCACCACAGCCCATCACACGCCGTTGGTTCCACGACCTAATGAAGCGCTAGCTTTCTATTCTATTGTAAGTACTTACTACTGGAAACTTAAAATCGTAGCATGCTATGGAAAACTATCCTCGTAGTAACATAACAGATTAACACCCGAAACGAGGTAATCCGCCAGAGAACATAACTCTTGAAGCTTATCAGGCTGAAATGTCAAAGAGCGGGTTTTAGGGTGAAAATCAGACCTAAGCAAACGAATGTGGGACGCTTTCCTGCTAGATAGAGTGACTATTTGCGTCGCGGGGCTGGAAGCGGCTTTGGGAGTCGAATATCCAGTAGTAGATTAATGTGGGTTGATGCTAAGAGAAAAATAGGGCCAACACGGCACGTAAAAGACACCCAATTAAGGGAATTCTGAGCATTACAGCTTACACCACTACCTAAAGGGCAGCAAAAATCTGTGATCGCCAAACTGCTTATGCCTGCGATAGCCTGATGAATAGGGCAAATACATACAAAAGTAGAACAGTTGTCATGTGTAAATGACACGTTCCATCAAAATGAAATTTTGTATCGAATTTCTCTATCCTTACGCAGCATAAGCGCTCTCTCTAACTCTACAAATTCCTATTTTAACACACCTTTTTTCTAGGAATATGCCGTGAAAGCTCTGCTCAGTGGTGGTGCGGACCCTAAAAAACTACTTCTGGGTCTATCGTTCTACGGCCAGACGTACCGATTGGCTGACGTTGAAGGGTCTAGCGGACCGGGAGCTCCTGCAGCGGGCCCTGGCGAGCCAGGGGAGTTCACCAAGCAACCCGGAATGCTGGCTTACTATGAAATTTGTTATAGAGGTTAGTGCGGTACCTTACCTAAATTTTACAAAAATCAAGCATCAAAACAAAATAACCATTGTAATGAAAAGTGTTAAAATGATTAAATAACAAGTAAACCTGTTTGGATTAGAGACAGATTGAAATTATGATGACTAGTTTGAAGCAATTATAAATAAATAGGTAAATTTCCATTCACAGTGAAGAACTTGCGCTGGAAGACTGGTCGACAGGACAACGCAGGACCCTATACTTACTCCGATAATCAGTGGGTTGGTTATGACGATCCAAAATCTATCACTGAAAAGGTAAAATACATTTTGCGAAATATAAATCCTATTCAGTCTCTTTGGTTAAGTTTATGCGAATCTCTTTATTAGTAAAGTTTTGGACGTCTGTGTGATGAAAAAGTAATGGAAAGAATAAGAACGGGAAAAGAAACTGATACCCGGGCGTTTCTTACTCGCTATAACATCTGCAGGGCTAGCACAACTATGAGGGGACAATTTATCGTGTTACAAATCTTGTCAGTAGCAAAACTGACATATTGAAAAAAAAAAGTCACATGATTGGTCCGAGATCACGTAGCTGTTGACGACGATATACATGTGTTCATTGATTCCACCAATACAAGTACATACACCTATATAATTCATAAATTGCGTACACTAGGAAAACCTGTATCGTAGGCAATTAACACCTTACCGATGCGATGCACAATTTGTCTTTTAATTTTCAAAGCGACTATTTCAAATGAGAACAAGTTATATTTATTTATAATGTATACTATAACCTGTCTATATTATCTTCTCTGATTAGTTACCCTCTTCTGTTTGATTGTGCGCTCAGTTATTCTACGCAAAGTACTTTGATATGGTTTTCACTACCTATCATTTTGCCTCGGAACGTTTAATACAAGAGATAGTTTATATTTTATTACGAGATCCTCGTGAACGAAGTCGCGGGCGCAAAGCTAGTATTGCATGTAGCTTATTCTCGGTTTTCCTCGTTTTTTTCCCCTCTATTCTTCCTTCTATTATAGTTTTGATAAAATCATCGTGTCGTGTAAGGTGTCCCAGCATTTCTCCTCTTCTATTCTCAATTACTCCCAACAATTTCCTTTTTTCCTTTACTATATTTAATACCTCTTTGTTTGTTATCTTAGCTGATCCATTCTATTCTTCTGCAGCACCACATCTTAAAAGCTTCCAATCTTTCCTTGTCATTAAGAGTTAGAGCCCACGTTTCACACCCGTATAAAGCAATGCTCCAAATGTACACTTTTATAAGTTTTTTGCGAACTGATATTCTGGCTTTGAGCAGGTTCTTTTTTGCATTGCATGCTTGTATTGCCATCGCTATTCTTGCTTTTATGGCTGGCGTATATCGAGAGCCATTAGTAATTACGCTGCCTAGGTATTTAAATGATTCAACCTATTGAATTTGTGTATTATTTAGAGTACTTAATAGGGTTATTTTTGGGAGTTTCGATGTAACTAGAGTTTTTGTTTTATTGATATTAATTTTGAGATATTTATATAATACTTAGTTATATTACGACAGTGTGTGTGTCTATGTGTGCATGTAAAGTGTGACAAGCAAGCATGTATGCCGAATTAGTATCTGCATTTAGGATAGTGTAATAGGCCCTTAACCGGCTCATCCTTAGGTGGAATGGGCGCTACGGCAAGGGCTAGGCGGCGTGACGGCATGGGCGATAGATTTGGACGACTTCAACAACCGTTGCTGCGCGGAGCCGTCGCCGCTGCTGCGGGCGGCGGGGCGCGCGCTGGGCCGCCAAGTGCCCGCGCCGCCGACCTCGCCCTGCGAGCGGCCGCCGCAGCCGGTCACCCCAGCGCCACCTACCACTACCCCCGCAGAGTCCGATGGTGAGTAAATAAATAAATATTTCGGACACTTACACCAATCAATAGTTCCAAACTAAGCAAAGCTAGTATATTGTGGATACTAGATGATGGATAAACATCCATGACATCCATTGTAAATATCGCTCTTTGTCTGCAATAAAAAACTTTAAATTGGTTTTTCCTTCCGAGGGTGTGGTGGAAGAAATTTCTTACAGAGATAAGCTCACCTTTTGTGTATTGTAATTTCTGTCCTATGTCAATGTATTTGTGTATAATATGCAATAAAGTGTTAAATAATAATAATGACTCGGGAATAAAATGTTCGTATTCATCACACAAACATTTATCCGTCGCGTGATTCCAAGCCGCAACTGTTGACTTTCGCTGACAGGGTGACTATCTAATACACCAACCGGTCGTCCAAAGTGCTTACCACTATGTGCTAATACCAAGTATAATATGAAAATTTAGAAAACCTCCGAGTGCTAGAGGCATTATATTATCCAGGTAAACAGTTTAACTGAATTCCATCAAAGATGGCTAAGAACCATGTCGCAAACACCAGTTTTTCAGTTTTCGATTCCGTTCCGCCATTTTGGCTCTACAAAACCACATACAGATACACCGACAAACATAGGTCCATGCTTCAAACTTAACACCCTTCTTTTTTCATCATCATCATCATATCAGCAGCCACAGGTTGTCCACTGCTGAACATAGGCTTCCCCCATAGAATTCCAGAGCGACCTGTTGGAAGCATGCATTCTTTTTGCATCGAAGGTTAAAAAACTACACAACATAAATTTACAATAAAATATACTGTCCAAGGAAAATAAATGTGTTTGAGGACACGGTGAAGGTAAAGGACGGAACCCGTTATGCATAAAAAAAAAAAAAAAAAAAAAAAAAAAAAATTTGACAAGATGAGGAGCTTGAGATTAGTGGCCTTCGAGTCATTCATTTGGCCCAATAAATAGACACTTTTTTAGCAAACACGTTAGCGCGATGCAGACTAACTTGACGCCATCTATGTTGATCGTATTATAACTACTCTTGCGTATAGGTCTTGCTAGTGTCGGTATAATTTCAAACAATGTTTCGTTCTTACAACCAGTTTTAGCTGCTGCTTGGTTAACCAGTAGTTGAAGATGGTTATCTTCAAGCAGCAATTTATACAACCCTGTCTATAAAAAACTCAAATCGGACTAAAACATTCGCAGGCTCAATAGGCGGTGGGGTTACTAGCGATCACAATCACGGTCAACACGGACAACAGACGTCGACTACGTGGCCGGGCTGGAACCCTGGCACGACCACCAGCACAACTCAGACATGGTGGGCGCCGGCCACAACCACAACAACCACGACCACTACCACCACAACAACCACAACAAGACGTCCTACCACCGCTGCTCCTGTGAGACCGCCACCAGAGACTGGTGAGATTATTTTTCTACTCATGAGGAAAAAGGAAAAGAGGCCAATTACCCTAAAGCTGAAGCTTTTTAAACGCCTCCGTGTCTCAATGTAAACAACATTGGGTTTACGATTCGGAGGTCACGGGTTCGATCCCCAGCGAAGTACATGTTTAAGTACTCGGTTTGGTTAGTACCACTAACCCAGCATTTTAAATGTCCGCCTAGCTAGCTACCACCATCTTATCTAAATCTGCCGCCAAGCAGCAATGTTGACAGCATTGTTGTGTTCCGGTTGTCAGAGATAAGATAGCCAGTCCTCCAAATGTGTTGGGGTTTCAGGGTCAGCACGCTTCCACCTTCGACCTCATCTTCATTTAACATCAGGTGTGATTGAGGTCAAGTACGAATCCGTTTTGCATAAAAAAAAAAGCTAAAAATTCGGACCGACGACGGGGCGTCCATTAATCACAAGACTTACTCCACAGAACAGAATAAGCAAATCACTTAGGGGTTGCTCTTTTTAGTAAATGTTAGTGTTACAATTTGTATGTTAGCCTGGCGTGCATACTCAACACAAAAAAGTTTTCTTACTCATCACTAATTTCAGAGCAATTGTGACTATTTTAAACCTTTTTCGAGGTAAATAGAGGGCATGAAATAGTTGATTGATTCACTTAACTCATGACGTCACTAAAACCATTCTATCGATTCGTGTGGCATATAGTATAATATGAATGCCCTTTAAAGATACTGTTTTCTCTAAAAATTCCAGGTAGCTTAGAAGGCGGCTCATGTGTGCCAGGCGAGTACCGTTCAGCGCCTGGTGACTGCGAGGGTTACCTGCAGTGCGAGGGCGGACAATGGCGCAAGCACCGCTGCGCACCCGGATTACACTGGGCCGCGGCTGCCAATCGCTGCGACTGGCCCAGTTTCGCCAAGTGCACTGGTAAGACCCTGTTTGTCCTTGCTAGTACTCTAAGTAAATTGCAAAGTGCTTTCCAATCGCTGAGACTGGCCCTGTGTCACCAAGTGCACTGGTAAGGCCCTGCATTATCCTATCACTCTAAGTTTGAACTAGAACGCTACCTACCCACTTATGTAGTTTAGAAGATCCATTAGACAGGATGACCCCCTTCAGATTCGTGTTCTCAGGAAATATCCATGAGAACACGAATCTGAAGGGGGTCAGCGGCTACTAGCTGCCACGAATGGTCTGCCCAAAATATGGAAAAAAGTACTTGTAAGATACTAAAAGATAAGCCACTTTCACTCCTAGGATAAGTGCGAGACTCTAGACTTACACCGCTGCTGCTGCACTGTAATGATACTTCGCTTAGTCCATTGGTGATTTTTGTTTTAAACTCCACTAATGACTACTTATAACATCTTCTAATACATTCTGGCCAGCAACTTTTCTGTAATGAAAATACTTAGGAAAGAGTGTGATGTCAATAAAAATCAACCTTACTTCGTTTCTATATATGTATCAGAACAATAAGCATATACGTAAAAACTTATTTAGAGACCGCAAGCAACGAAGCGAGCACTGCTACCACAACACTGGCACCAATGACGTCACGCCCCCCACCAAGGCCGACAACAGCCAGGCCTGCCACCACTACAACTACAACAACAACTACAGGTAGACCCACCACTTCGGCACCGGCTATCATCTCTGGTAAGCCAAAACAAAGGATAGAGTTATTAATGCGATTTTTTGGATACTTAATTATATCAATAAAATGTATGTATCAGACGATGCGGAAGGCAGTTCCTGCAATGGCCAAGATTACCAGTCGGTATCGGGCGACTGCAACTCGTATCTGCACTGTGACGGCAACACGTGGCTACTGCAGCACTGTGCCCCGGGCCTGCACTGGAGCCAAGCAGACAAACACTGCGACTGGCCCAAATACGCCAAATGCGAAGGTGACCATAATTTCAATTAATTAATAAAGCAGGATTAAATCCACTGGTTGGAGCGAGATGTGATTTGCAAAGGTTTTTGTGGCAGACATAGCCTGAAGACGCTAGATTGGTTTTTCGCGGTCGTCATACCTTGAATACTTCACCAGTGACACCAATTGACATTGCTGCCCGTCAAAGGTCTGTGGTGTCATGTATGATTGACTGTTTTTGGATTTGATGTTAATTCTTGATCGTAAATCCCATGTTAAGAAATCGAAAATCGTTGGAAACATCGAACACTACATCAAATAAAAAATATATGTTTTTAATAATATTTCAATTGGGGTCAAAGCTTTATTGTACCAACTACCAATATCTTTGCTGATTTTTGTTAGGTTTTAGGGGCCAGGAATTTTCAATATTAAATCCAGCCAAATACGAATCGCGCCCCGGGCAATGAGTGTTCTCTACTATCAGTTGTTTGAATGCAGTTGTAAAAGTAATTACATCAAGTACAAAATTTGATGATGAAAACATTAATCTATCGACTTCAAAATGAATTTATGTACCTATATGCGTTAATCGCACAAACAACCACTAAAGTCTATCAACGCAATTATTCTCAAAAAAAATTATTTCTATTTTAGGGTCATCTGCACAGATATCCACTACGGCTGCACCTAAGCCAACGCAGCCACCAAGGCCAACGAGACCTCCACCAACCATGGGTAAGTTTTTACTCCACAACAACAAATGTCATCTAACCTCGCAACAGTACCGTTGAATATGATAAGAGTATGTGACATTAAATGATGATGATAATGACGCCTGTAGTTATATGAAGATGAGGCTGAAGATGGAAGCGCACTATCCTAGATAACAGCCGTTACACAACAACAATATTATTGCTGCTTGGCGGCAGATTATTTACAATGTCTAGTCTGTCTTAGGCAGATGATTAAACTAGCCAGTCAATTGAATACACAGACGGATCATTATGTGTGGCTGTCATTTCCACTTTTACAGCAAACTGTGGTGCTTGGACCGGGTTGATTAGGGCTATTCAATCGAATAACAAATTTAACCATGCCTACGACATCTACATTTCATTATTTCTTGAGAATTATTTTCTACCATATCCTTCACATGTCCACCAGTGGCATTTTAATACGAGTGTTTTCGCGCTTCTGAAGGTACGTTAAATAGTTGGTCCCGGTTATTTTCAATTAAAGAAAATCGTTAAGTCAAATCAAAATAAAAAAATGCTTTATTTTGTAGGTACACAGGGTACACTTAAAATAGTCAGATTTAAAAATTTTTAAGCTACTGCTTCTTCAAAAGCCAGTTTTCAAAGAACAAGCAAGAAACTCGATAGGTTGCTCTTTTTAAAAAAAAGGTTTTTATGTTACAAAATTATTAATTATTATTTTATATTATAATATTTCATTATTTAATTGTGCATCAATCAACTTAAAAGCACTTCAAAAGCAAATGAAGTTAAAAGCACTGACTGTCAAGTGACGCTGACTAGTCTGATATAAATCCACTAATATGGACTGGGCCCGCGTGGTGGATAAACCATACCACATACTGATAAATAGTAACAAACCAAACAACTTATGTAAACCCGTACATTTTACGAGTATATAGAAATATTGCTTGATTCCAAATAAAATACTTACGAAGCATTAGTTAAAGTATTAATAAATTCGTATCTAGTAAGCCAAACAATTAAGGTCAAATTTCTAGACATATCCGCATAGGTTAAAGTCTAAGAAAGAATGAAAGAAAGAAAATTATTTATTTGTTTGATTTTGGGTATACAGATAAAGGTCTTATTTTGTAGATAGGTAAGTAGTCCAACAAAATCTGCCTGTTAGGGCGTACAAATATTTAAAATATAAAAATAATAATGCTAATGCCTAGGTATGGAAATCCTTATGTTCGGTTAGCTAATATTTACACGTCTGTGGACTATACTCTCTCACTGGGAGAGGAGGCTGTGCCTCAACAGTGGAAAATTGCAAGGCTGATGATGGTGATATCCTTGATATAGCTCCCCAAGGCGTTGGCGCAGTAGAAGACGGAACTTGCAGCGGTAGTGAAATGCACGCATCAGCAAGCACGTGCGACTCATACCTACTGTGTGTGGGTGGTCGCTGGCGGAAGCAGCTGTGCCCGCCGGGCTTGCACTGGGATCGACGCACCAATCGGTGCGACTGGACTGAATTCGCTATGTGTGAAGGTATGTGCTAGTCGTCAAAATAATCAATATACCGGAATCAATAAAAAAATGTAGCATCGTTCAGGAACAGTAGTAATAAACATGAAGTAAGAAATAAAATATAAACTTGCAGATTGCCGGCCCTGCAAAATCAATCATTCATTCAAATGGCTAATATATACGTTTTTTTTTTCAATAAAGTTCTAGTTGATACGCGAAGTGTTCCTTTCAAGAAATTTAAAGACATTTAACAGAAACTTATTAAGAAAGCTTATGATAAAAATATCAGATTATTTGGATGGATCACCAGCTCGGTCGCATGCCAGGTTGTTTCAGTAAACGAAAATAAAATTGAAATTGTTAATGAACTGTAATTTTTCGCAGCAAAACCAGATTCAACGAAACCTCCAGTGTCTACAACCACAACAAGAAGACCAGCCTATACAACAACAAGGAGACCTATTATGGATGTTGAGTACCCACAAAAACCTGCAATGGTTAGTTTAAAGCTACCTTTCTCGTTCTCCTTAGAATTTTCTTTATAACTATCACGGAAGCATTTATAGGAATTTATACAGACTTAATACATCATTTTCCATTCGAATTATTTCTTTGGAATTTGTGGCTAGTGGACCCAGATTATCGATTGTTATTTCTTATATTTACAACTATACAGGGCGTCCCAAAGTTATGGGACATGAAGGGGAAGTACCTTAAATATCGTAGATAGTGAATTTTGCTCAAAGAAGACTTTATGTTATTTTTAAAAGTTAGTAATTCTGCATTCATAGATTTTCTAAAAATTATTTGCTTCGGCTGGGAATCGAACCGACTCAAATGTGAAAAAAAAAACACCCTACTTTTATGATGCCAATCGAAAGAATAGCTAAAAAATAATAACTCTGCCTAAGTAACATAGTATTTTAAAAGAAAGGAACAACATAAAATGATTAGATTTCTTCTTTTGGGGATACGTGAAAGATATGCTATACAAAAAGCGATACGAGAACGTAGGCGAGTTGCAAACAGAATTGTGCCATATCACATCGAGTGTTCACCATAAAATGATTAGAAAATCAACAGGCAGCGGGCTCATTAAAAGATTGGCGATTTGCGTAAGACAAGAGGGATCACATTTTGAGCATTTAATTAATTAATTTACAAAAAAATACCTACTTAATTGACTACGGCAGTTTCATGTATGTTTTTTATTTGATTAAAATGATTAATTTCACGTTGTTCCTTTCTTTTAAAATACTATGTTACTTAGGCAGAGTTATTATTTTTTAGCTATTCTTTCGATTGGCATCATAAAAGTAGGGTGTTTTTTTTTTCACATTTGAGTCGGTTCGATTCCCAGCCGAAGCAAATAATTTTTAGAAAATCTATGAATGCAGAATTACTAACTTTTAAAAATAACATAAAGTCTTCTTTGAGCAAAATTCACTATCTACGATATTTAAGGTACTTCCCCTTCATGTCCCATAACTTTGGGACGCCCTGTATAGATTGACCAAATAAATGGTATTTGCTAAAGTCAAATAAGAAAAAAAAAATTGTTCTTGCATATTAGCAAGGGTTGATACTGTGTTTTCAGCTAAAACCTCTTGTTTGTCGTGCGTGACATTCCGACCCTTGTCAATATTGTCAAATCTCACCTACTTGGCAGTTTCCGCTTGCTTTATTGCTATTTCATATTTTGCAGCGTTGTACTAGCGGTTCGTATCACTCGCACCCTAAATGTGAGAAGTTCTTCGTGTGCGTGAACGGAATGCTGGTGGCTCAGAGTTGTGCACCGGGACTGATATGGCGCCCTGACCGTAGTCAGTGCGACTTCCCAAATGCCGCCTCATGCTCAGACCGACGGCAAATCCCCTCTGCGGCTATGGTCGACGCCTCTAAGCCCGGCTCCATGCAGCTCAGCGACGAGCAACCAAGTAAGCGACATTACTGGGTAAAATGTTTTGTGATTGATTGATATCATTCAAAATTGAGTTATCAAAATTGAGAAGTAGAAATCCAAGAAAACCCTCAAGTGTGGATGAAAATATTGGTTCCTTTTGTTAATTTTGAATGTTATAGTTTCGGGAAATGGCTTAACCGGACAAATCAGAGACGCTCGGGTATTAGCATTTTGTCTTCTTATTTTATTATGACAAACTACTAATTAGATAGGATTTTCATATGGCTATATAAATTTTCAGTGTTCTGTGAAAATGGAGAATATGCTATGTTCCCATCCGACTGCACACGCTACAGACACTGCCTATTCGGTAAATTCCAAGAGTTTTCCTGTAGCGCCGGTCTACATTGGAATCAGGTATTTACCAGACAAATTTTACTCTTAAACCCAACCATAATCCCTCCTAATAACACTATTGCAAATTACAGGAAAGGCAAATTTGTGACTGGCCAAAACAGGCTAAATGTAAGCCTACTACAGCCGCAGCCACCACGTCTCGTCCATCAAATCCTTCTGTGAAACCCTCGAGCTCAGAAAATAAACACCAGGAGCAACATCCAACTCAATCTAAACCAGTCACGGCACCGCCGTCCTCCGCAATTTCTTCAGAACCTGTGACAAAACCTAATCTCTTGAACTGTAAGTTGTTTATGATTAACTGGATGCGCTTTTGACCACAATCTCACCTGATGGAAAGTGACTATGTGATGGAAGATAAAGAATGCGATCTTAGTAAATGCCTAATCACCCTGCTCTTGAAGATCCCCAAGATTATAGAATTTCGGAAATCTGAAGCCAGGACGGAATTCCCTGCCGTGTTCCCATTATGAATGTTGAACCAAACCGCTTAGTGCGAATGTTCGGTATGTAAATAGGCGGGTCTACACCAAGCGAGCAGCATCGCGCGAGGCCCGCCGCGCTTTCCCTTACCAAGAATTGTGGGATGATTATTCACGTCTATACGATCCACGATCCAGCAGTATTCACTTTACGGCTTATCTTTAGCCAGGAATCCCCTCTTACCCCCCTGTTAATATAATTAAGATCCCTGGCATCCCAAAGCCAAAATATTGGCTGCATACAAATTTATTAACCGTCGAAACTGATCCTTATTCATTGTTTCGATCGAGCGCGCTACCAATCAAAAGACGTGGTGTCCACACTGTGCGAGGCAAACAACCGAGGCACCTTTGAGCAAACCGTAAAAACCGACACGGCTCGGCTCGCTTGCGTACGCGCTCGCCCGAGGCTAAGCATGCGCGAGGCCCGGCCACACCGACCGCACGGCAGGGCGTTTATCGCGCGCTGCGGACCTCGCGCGAGGCTGCAAGCTTGGTGTGGACCCGCCTAATGACATAGAATGGAAACCCTCCTCTAGTAGTTCGAAGATGGAATAGCCATGATGGAATACCATTATGCCAGATCACGTTATTAAGTAGTGGATATTTATGAAACATTTAAAAATATTATGGTGTGAATAAGGTAGAAGTCTCCCTAAGATTTCAATTACTTTAAAAACTTAAGAAATACAGTTTATATAGGAGAACATTAATCTAATGGCATTTGATATTAACATCTTTAAACTGTATGCTTATTTGTGAATTCTGCCTTAGCTCGCTACAAGCTGGTGTGTTATTACACAAACTGGTCATGGTACCGCCCTGGACTGGGCAAGTACAGTCCGGAAGATATCGACCCGACACTTTGCACGCACATTGTTTATGGATTCGCGGTTTTGGGCAAAGATGGCCTTATCACGGCGCATGACTCTTGGGCCGATTATGATAATCGTAAGTTGTTCACTAAAACCTTATGATCAAGCAACTAATTCGAAAGAAACACCTAAAACCTTTGTTAAAAATTATACCACTTAATTTTTATCAAGTCTCTAATATATTGCAGGATTCTACGAACGTGTAGTTGAGTACAAAAGACATGGTATTAAAGTATCATTGGCACTCGGCGGCTGGAATGATTCAGCCGGTGATAAGTACTCGTTATTAGTGAATGACCCAGCAGCGCGCGCAAGATTTGTGACCCATGCTGTGCAATTCATCGAGCAATATGGATTCGATGGGTTGGACCTTGATTGGGAATATCCGAAGTGTTGGCAGGTTTGTTTCACTGCTCTTATCTGTTAATCCATATCCGTAGCGTGCCAGTAGTAGACCAAGTTATGGGACCTGCATTTTGTTTGCATTAAATTTTCCTTTGAAATGTATTTTTCATACGAATCTTCGAAAACGATGAAAAGGTCATTCATGACCATATCAATGACACGCTCTATTTTGTGCAGTGTGAAAGTCTATCTATTGTCTGAGAATAACTTATTAATATTCATTCATTCATTATTAAGAAGCGTTCCACTTTCCAAAGAATAAGTGTCATTCACCAACCACTTCGTAACTAACGTTCATATTTTATGTTCCAGGTGGATTGCTCAAAAGGTCCCGACTCCGATAAACAAGGATTTGCCGACCTCGTACGCGAACTGTCAGCTGTATTAAAACCGAAGGGGCTACTTTTGTCTTCCGCTGTATCCCCAAACAAGAATGTGATAGATGCTGGCTATGATGTTCCCGTTTTAGCACGATACCTGGACTGGATTGCAGTGATGACCTACGATTACCACGGACAATGGGATAAGAAGACTGGTCATGTCGCGCCATTATACTACCACCCTGAAGATGATACTACTTACTTCAATGGTGTAAGTTCTCTAGAAAGTGTTTAGGGTATAAGTGTACCCAATTCTTCGATACAAATCACTTTTATCCTCTTCAGAATTACACAATACACTATTGGATGGAGAAAGGCGCTCCTCCATCGAAACTTGTTATGGGTATTCCATTATACGGGCAGACTTTCACGACGGGTACGCAATGGGATACGCCACCAGAATTGCTTCTGAAGAAAAATGCAACTGGCCTTAATATCCCGGCTGTCGCAGGTGGTGATGCTGGAGAGTATACCCGAGCTAAAGGCTTCTTGGCATATTATGAGGTAAACTTTAAAATCAAAGATAACAGATTTGGCTCTTTAAGACCAGTTGATTTAAATTTAGTTTTCTTTACCAGATTTGCGACAGAATCAGGAATCAAGGTTGGAAAGTTGTACAAGATCCTTATCAACGCATGGGTCCATATGCATATAAGGGAAACCAATGGGTATCGTTTGACGACAAGGAAATGATTATGAGAAAGGTCAACTTTATCAAGTCTTTAGATCTCGGCGGTGGAATGGTTTGGGCTTTAGATCTCGATGATTTCCGAAATAGGTAACTTGAATAGTAAACAATTTGCGGCATTATATGCAGCACCCCAATTTATACAGAACTTACATACTTATAATACTTGCAGATGCGGTCAAGGAAAGCACCCACTTATGAACACTATCAAAAACGGGTTGCTGGATTCTAATATAGATTTAGAATCTATTCAACCACAGCCAATAGCTGAACCGCCTAATGAAATAGACGAAGATCTCGATGACATCGAAGTAAGGCCAGGATATACAAAACCTACCACGACTGCTCGACCTATGAAGATAACTATGAAACCCCCCAAGCCTACGACAATGGCTAGCACTTTTAAAGAGGAACGCTATAAAGTCGTGTGTTACTACACGAACTGGGCTTGGTATAGGTAATAATAATAATAATAAACCAAATAGTGATTGCAATTCATTCAAGTATTGCAGTTATTAAATAGTTGTGACAGGGTTTTGTACATTTTAAACAATAATATTTCAGACCCGGCTCAGGGAAGTACACTCCTAATGACATCGATCCATCACTCTGCACGCACATAGTTTACGCATTTGCAGTGTTAGATAGTAACAAGCTAGTGATCAAACCACACGACACTTATTTGGACGTTGAAAACAGTAAGTGAACACAGAAAAAACGTTATTTTCATAATGCCCTTCCGAAACGTAACAATTAACGCTTTATTCACTAAAGATTACTCATTAAAATAGAATACAGAAGATGGATAAATAGATTCTGTGGTCTGTCAAGATTTCAAATCAAATAAGATTTATTTCATAGGATAAAATTATTACTTGCAAACGTCACACTAACTTAATATTAAAATTACTGACATTATTGCTCATTGACAAAAAAGCTGACTCCCCAGAAAAGTACGAAGAAGAATTTTAGTTCCACGTTACACACACAAATGTATTGCATAACATCGAGCTTAAAATCTCAACTAAAAGGTTGTGCTGTGCAAATTATTGCGAATCTTATTTCACGGACATCTTAGTTTATTTTTTTTTTTCAATGACCCTGAATATGCTGAATGAAAGGAGCACTTGTTTGTTTTTGCTTATAAAACTTATTTAAAATCAATTTCAGAATTCTACGAGAAAGTTGTTGCACTGAAAAGCCGTGGGGTAAGAGTGGTTCTCGGTTTAGGCGGATGGAATGACTCAGCGGGCGATAAGTATTCCCGTTTAGTAAACAACGACTCTGCGCGAAGGAAGTTCATAGTTCATGCGCTGGATTTCATCGAGCAATTCGGATTCGACGGCCTAGACCTGGACTGGGAATACCCGAGATGTTGGCAAGTACGTAAATTAAACCTGATAATATCTATATTCTTATCAGTAGCAGTTGGGTGTGGAAGACGATGGACCGAGTGTGCGGTAGTGACACGTATAAAAGAGTGTATAACAGTAGACGAGTGCAGGATCATGACCAGTACCTAGCTCCCATAGCTAGTTTCGCGTTGTAACGATACAAACAGATATCCATTGTAAAGGGTCCTCACAGCAATTACATTAATTGTTCATTTCTCGATATTTCAACAAACAAAATAAATATATCGCAGACAGAGCCTGTTGCAATGTTTCGTAAATGTTTTGATAGTAATTCAGAAAATTGCAAAAAATTATATATACCTACTTTATTCTATACCCTTTTGTTCATAGGCCAACTGCGAAAAAGGTCCAAATTCGGACAAGCATGGATTCGCAAGTTTAGTGAAAGAGCTGCGTTCTGTATTTGCTCCTCGCGGTCTACTGCTATCTGCTGCCGTATCGGCCAGTAAACGAGTAGTCGATTACGGTAAATGAAATTTTTGAGTACTTTTGTGTAATGTATTTCTCTCTCTCTCTCTCTCTCTCTATTTCAATATCAAGGAATACTGCTTCTTATTGTGTATAAAAATTATGTGATGGTCTAAACATAGCTTCTTTTATGACATAAACTTTTCAGGATATGACGTTCCTACACTTTCCCGCAACTTGGACTGGATTGCTTTGATGACTTACGATTACCATGGGCAATGGGAGAAGAAAACTGGCCACGTGGCGCCTATGTATGCCCACGAAAATGATGATGGCAGAACTTTCAATACGGTAAGATATCACGTTCAATGTAAATATCATGAAAATGAACTAGTGTTACTGACTGTACAAAACATTTCGACTCTGTTTTTCTCATGAAGTTTTCATTGTCACCTTAATCTAAGGTTCCTCTTGATCTTCACTTCCCATTAACTTCAGTGGTCGGGAAATTGTTATTTTCTAGATATAATTATAATCAATCAAGGTAACTACCACTAACATTAAAATGTTCTTCCTCAGAACTTCACGGTCCATTATTGGATTAACCAAGGCGCGTCTAGAGAAAAGCTAGTTATGGGCGTGCCATTCTACGGGCAATCGTTCGCGTTGGCTGACAACGCTGGCACGGGATTAGGAGCGTCGGCTTTCGCTGGCGGCGAGGCTGGAGACGAGACCAGGGCTCGAGGGTTCCTAGCATTCTATGAGGTTAGTAGCATCATGACCTATATTATCATTTAAGAAATCATCCTTGAAAAGAAAAGTCCCTCCTTGGTTTATGTCTAGCAGTAGAGTAGGATAGGCTGTTGATAGCTGTAGGATAGATGTATATGACACACATATTTGCATAGTTTTAGTTTGTTAGCGTCTGAACATTTTCATGTAAGTGGGTTTAAACGGAACCTCAAAAAACGAGAGTAGATATTCTTCTTCTAGGAATGTAATGTTCTTTCTTAGGTATATCTAAGTTTCTGTGTGTATTCATTCGTCTAGTGAGATGATCAATAAAGTCTTCTTCAGCAAAGTAGATAGATCTAATTATTCTATTCTTTACAAGAAGCAACATAAAATATTTTTCTTTAATTGATAGATATGCGAACGCATAAGAATTCAAGGCTGGCGAGTAATCCGCGACGCTGGCGGCCGCATGGGCCCTTATGCGACGGCGAATGACCAATGGGTATCATTCGACGACGACTACATGGTGCGGCACAAGGCAGAGTACATTCGCGCCATGGGCTTGGGCGGTGGCATGATATGGGCGTTGGATCTGGACGACTTCTCTGGACAGTATTGTGGATGCGGCAAGTCGCCGCTGCTGGCCAGTATGAACCACGTACTGAGGGGACGGGAGGCACCAGCGCCGTGTGCACTTGAAGAAAGTAAGTTACTTCTACCTACAGGGTAAATTGTTTATGCCTTATTATCTTATGCTTAGCTTGGGGCACGCAAGAATGAGTTTCAACATGTTGCTGCTGCTGACCAGTATGAAAAGGGGATGGTAGGGAATGATTTATCGCATGTTAATTATGCCAAATATGCTGCTTATGGTGCGGCACAATGCAGCGTCCGCCCTTGGGTCTGAAAGGCGTGATTTGATATGTGCGTTAGACCTGGACAACTTCACCGGAGAATAATGTGGTTACTGCAAGTCTCTGAACTTGTAACGAGTATACAAAATGAGAAAACGTTTTTCAGCCTCTAAACCTTGAACTATTGCCATTTTATTTAATATGTTGTAGGCACGACGAAAATACACCCCATAACTTAAAAACTAATTTGAATTTTAAGTTTTGCATGAAAATACTTAAGGTAAAAATATTTTTAAATAGATAGATAAAAATTTATGACGAATGTAAAAAAAATAAAACGTACTAACCTTGTATCATACATAACTATTAAAAAATCGTGGCAATAGTTTAATAGAGGGTTGAAAACGTTTTCTGCTATTGTACGGGGCCCGTGATTATACAGTCCACGTCTCCACGTCTCGTACGATGACGACTACAAGTCGCCGCTGCTGGGCAGTATGAACTAATGGGAAAGCAAACGCCCACGTCGTCGCATGCACTTGAAGTGTTTCTTGTTATTGTTTATTTAGAATTTACGGGGAACCATATAGAGGCCTTGCGTTATTTCGTCTTGTTTTCAATTTCTTATAGGTAGGTTATAACGGTACTGTTACAACAACACATGAAGAGATGCTTTCTGATCTTTAAAGTCACTTTATGTTCACTGTGCAACAGATAGACAGCAAATAGAACAGATTAAGTAAACGAAAGCAGAAATAAATGGGTAAAGAAACAAAAGGATATGAACAAGAATCAGCAGCAGCAGCAAGCAGCAGCAGCAGCAGCATCAGGTGACCCGCATGCTCGTTTGCCGCCCTCATATAAAAAAAAAAGCAGGCTGACAACGTCAGACCTGTATAAATATGATTCTGAACTCCATGGAGTTTAGATACTGCTCTAAAGATAGATACAATTTCATTTAAGAATAAGACCGGCAAAAACTCGTTATTTGCTTAAAACTATCACTTACTTGTCACAGTTCAAGGTGCATCGCCAGGTGTGGGTGTCGGTTCTCCAGCTGAATCCTCACCATCAGCGCCAGATGAGACACCCTCTGAACCAGATGAGACACTACCAGAGCCGGATGAGATATCACACGAGTCGGACCCCGAATCTGGAAGCAACGTAAGTACCTATCGTTATTTTATCTTCTGACAGAACGATGAAAGCTATTATACGTGTTTAGGTTGCATGTGGGTTGTTGTTTGTACAATGAAATGAAATAGGTACGAGTACATTGATAGTAAATTCTTAAATATATAAACTTGTAAACTATCACATTGATTTGATGATTTTTATAGACATGGTTAACGTTGTACGGACGTGACATCGACTGCGTGGTGATGAATACGCGAACACAGTGTGATTAATTGATTTGCTCCAGACTAGTAACCACCTAACAGTGTTTTCAAACAGGGCCTTGTAAGCCACCGGCTTGATTTCAATAGGCCACAACCGGGACGAGCTGTTTAACATGTCTTACGAAATGTGGAAACATTCTATATTGGTCACCCATCCAAGGACGTCCAACGATCTATCTCTAACGTTACAAATTATATAACTTGTTTTATGACGACCGATTGGTGTAGTGGATAGTGACCCTATCAGCGAAACCAACGGTTGCGGGTTCGAATCCCGCGACGGGTAAATGTTTGTATGATGAATACGAACATTTATTCCCGAGTCTTGGATGTTTATATAAATATTTATGTATGTTTATCCGTTATCTAGTATCCATAGCACAAGCTTTGCTTAGTTTGGGGCTAGATGGTTGGTGTAAGTGTCCGAAATATTTATTTATTTATTTATTTATTTCAGGACTCCAACTTAGAGGGTACATCATGTAAAGAAAGCACTTTCAGAGCTGATGACACAGACTGCAGAAAATATTATTTATGTATCAATGGACAATACATACAACTTACTTGCCCCGAGTCGCTGCACTGGAATAAGGTAAGAATTTAAGAACAGTGGATTGATGCTATTATAACGACTTTAGTAGGAAGGCATCTAAACAATTTTAATTAAAATACGAATAAATATTAAAAACCCACTATAAGATAGTCCTCTCTTTCCTTTTTATAACTCCGCGGGTCAAGAATCTCGGCGCGCCTGTCA
This sequence comes from Oegoconia quadripuncta, assembly GCA_949316235.1. NCBI lineage: Eukaryota > Metazoa > Arthropoda > Insecta > Lepidoptera > Autostichidae > Oegoconia > Oegoconia quadripuncta. Next base: position 12,739,554 of record OX438752.1, on the reverse strand, counting down.
AATTTTCGAAAATATCTGCGGTGTTAAAAACGTTTATAGATACTCTTCTACAGGGTGTATTTGTAATCTGTGAAAAGCAATAGCTACGGGAATATATTATCTATGGATATAATGAATGAACACTACTACAGCTATAATACAAAAAATCAGAAAAATGTTACGAGTTGTAATATGTAGGTATACCTATATCCACGATATAATTGGTATTTTTACGGAAAGTACAGATTTATTTCATGTTTTTCTTAAAAAAACGGGTAATTCAATAAATTGTTATGAGAATTGGAAGCTCTATGGCAAGTTCCTAAGCCTGTTCTAATAAAAAACAGTAGTTGGAATTCTATACCTATACTCCCACCCACAGAGAAAAAAAATATTTTCGCAAATACAGACTAAATATCATAGCTAACATGACATGGCGCACATTATTGGATGCGGAATTTAATAGAGAACAAGTTCAAACATAGTCCAAAGGAATTGGAACTCTATAATCATTACAATTGAGAGTTGAAAGTCGGGTGTCCGTTGGCACCGATCGGTGTCCGCGAGTGTTGTCGGTATAAAAGTTTTTTTGGCACCGATCGGTGCCAGCGTCCGCCTAAACATTGATCAGAGATAAACCATCCTACATGGCCACCAAGAAAGTCACTTTACGATGGAGACCGCATTTACTCGCCAAAGAACAAAAAGTCAATTACAGATAATTAGTGTCAGTGACTGTTGGTCTTCTACGTTTTCAATTTATGTTAGAATTGGTGGATACGATGAAAAAGTGAAACTTTAAAACGCCTAAAAATTTGAACGGCAAAATTTTTGTTTTAGAACCACTGTGATTGGCCAGAGAAATCTCGATGCACCAGCAAAACTCACCTGAGGCTTCAGGAGGGAGGGCAGGAGACATACGAAGAAAAACACATAATTGCGTGTTATTTCACTAATTGGGCCTATTACAGGTAGGTTACGAATAACGTTACACAAACTAAACAAATCTAGCACTATTTGATGATTACTATGCATTGTAAAGTATGCTTAGACAAAATAAACAATCAAGATTTTTTTTACAGGCGAGGCAACGGTAGTTTTGGACCCGAAAACGTGGACCCGTCCTTATGTACGCACATCATATACGCGTGGGCCCATCTCGATGAGAGCACATACAAACTGATACCTGGGAATCTAGAACTAGACATTAATAATGGTAAGGACCTGTCTCACAACTTGCTGTTATAGCAGCCTGCTATAACAGCAAGTGGTGAGACCTGCTATTAGCAGGTAATCTAGTAATTTGACAGATTTTGGCAGCTCTCTGCGAACATAATCTCATCAACTGTATATTTAACTGGCCATGTGCCTTACAGTTCAGTGATAATGAAGTTGAGCTGATTTGCCATAATACATACACGAACTGCCTACTCAAGCTCAGTAGATAAACATGGAATAAGGGTTCCGTTTTGTCAAAATAATAATCGGCCAACACCGTAATATCTTACAGATTTCTACGGCAAAATAACCGAGTTCCGCAAGAAAGGAGTGAAAGTGATACTCGGTGCTGGCGGCCTTGAGGACTCCGAGGACAACAAGTGGAGTCGAATGGCTGCCAGCCGCGAGAGAAGAGGCACTTTCATCAACTCCGTGATCCAGACTCTAAAGACGTGGAACTTTGACGGGCTGCAGATTGCCTGGCAGTATCCAGTGTGCAAACAAGTTAGTACTCGTAAAAAAGTGGACATTTTGTAAGCTACAAAAAACTATCACAGGCGTCTGTAACTTGTGTTCGAAAACCGTTTATTCGATGAACTCGAGGTCGTAAGATCTAGTGACGAAACTATCTATAGGGGTGGCAGGGCGGGAAAAATGCCCGGCCTGAAAGTGCCCCGAGGATCTCACCAAAATCTGATATCCTCACTAAAAGTGTCAAGATATATTTAGAAAATGACACAAATACACAAAGACTGAAACTACTTTAAATTGAAAATCTAGAAATCCCCGACAGACTATCATCTTCGATCTCGGCCCACATTCACCCACTGCTGGGTCATAGGCCTCTTCTCCATTACGCTAAAAGAATATCATCCAAATACATCAAACAACTTTGTTAAAAGCAAAATATCTTCGAAACGGCTTAACCGATTTCATCAAATAAGGCTAATAACCTGTCCCCTTGCTTAGTCTTTAAAAACCGCACTTAAAGCGGACCACATATTACTGAGATAACATCCGGACAAAAACAGACTTTGAGATTAAACCTGGAGATATCCTGTTAGCTATATTTGATGGAAATCGGTTAAACCGTTTAGTTAAATTTAGCTTTTAACACTCATAATTAGTTTAGGTATACCTGGACGATCTAATCATTTGTTCAATCAATGATGTCCGGGGTTTTCTAAGTTTTCTATTTATGGTTACCTATTAATTCAATCATCCAAAGCAAACAGAATGTAGCTTTATAATATCGTGTTTATAGTATTCCTAACAGCTACGGAACACTAAGCATGACCCGACATGCTCTTGACCGCTTTTTTACTTTGAGGGAGGTTCCCCCCTAGCTTCAGACAATGTAATCACGCAACTGACGCGAAGTATGACAAACGCGGGATCAAATAACATATAAGACCGTGCTACTAATAAGTACAATTCAATACTACAGAATAGATAAGCATCTACCTACCCCACATTTTCTCTCAAACCAATATTCTATTCTAGGCTCCCTGCACAGACGCGGCACAATTCGCATCAGACAGAAACAACTTCAGCACTCTACTCTTGGAGCTATCCGGCGCACTTCGCGCGCATAGCTTGGAACTTTCGGCCTTTGTGTCGGCCAATCCTGAAATTGCTGCAGTGGCCTACGACCATAATGTCCTTGCGGCGGCCACAGATTGGCTTGTGGCCGCGTCTAACGACTACTATGCATCTACTAATGGCCGGACAGCCTACTTGGTGCCTTTGGAGACCAGCGAGGTGGCTGGAGTTACCAGTTTCGTGAGTATAAGTATTGTAAAGACAAACTCATAGGAAATTGATATTTTTTGTGACCTTGTGGGAGTCATAACCCCCCGGCCCCCCGAACTAGGTCTTTCAGATAACACACTCAATACGTAATACTCTTAATACGTGTGTTTAAAGGTTTTTGTGATAAGCAACCATAACGTAAAGCAATAAAATATTTCTTTCTTTTTTAAATGATAAATTTAGGTGTGGATAGACTGCGTGAGGAATGATGATGACTGCTGATAGAGGAGAGTGGAAGAGTAAGAAATGGTGTGCCGAACCCACCTAGAGTCGGATAAGAGGAAAAGGATGAATTGTTAAATTTATTATTGTTATTTTGGAGCCTGTCCAGCACTAGTAGCATGACAGGCGCGACAAACGTTTATGTCGCGCGAGATAATATTAGTCCCGCTTATTCACTTGGACGAAATATACAACTATCCCAGTCACACTCCTAAATCGTGAGCTCACCCAGTCACGTGTGCATTTCTGTATATTTCGTAAGGTGAACCATGGATGTTGTTTCAATCATTAAACACTTTGCACTATTGTTTGGGATATCTCTGACCACCCCATTAGGTATAGAGGTCGTGACTTATGTATGTATTGTTTATAAACAGAACTCAACACTAGCGTACTGGGCGAGTGCGGTGCTCACGCAGCGGTTGGTGTTGGGCGTTCCGGCGTACGGGCGGACCTACACGCTGCGAGGGCCGGCAACCACCGCGGGTGCGCCTGTGGTCGGCCCCGGCGCTACCGGGCCCACCACCGCCGTGCCTGGCTTCCGAGCTTACTACGAGGTATGTTTTAGGGCGGGAATATACGTCAGATTGTGTTTCCGATTGTCTGATCAGACATCGTATTCACTCAATACACTTCCGATTCCTCCGTCAGACTTTTTCTGAACTCGGTCGTTCTCGAGCTATTATCGAGTGGTTGCATGCGGAGCAGAAAGAAAAACGGACGACGAATTACTGTTACTTATTTTGACAACCGATTGGTGTAGTGGATAGTGACCCTGTCAGCGAAACCAACGGTTGCGGGTTCGAATCCCACGAGGGGTAAATATTTGTGTGGTGAATACGAACATTTATTCCCGAGTCATGGTTGTTTATATAAATATTTATGTATGTGTATCCGTTATCTAGTATCCACAGTACAAGCTTTGCTTAGTTTGGGACTAGATGATTGGTATAAGTGTCCGCAATATTTATTTATTATTTATTTATTTATTGAATTTACTTATTGCAAAAAAAAAGTTAAAATTGAAAAAATTAAAATCGTGTTGACGCGAAAGAAGAAAAAGCCGGTAATAAAACCGCAAACATCTCAGCGCTACGTCCGATCGGGCTATCGTAATGGACCTCTATTGATTCTTCAAACAATATAATGGCTCCAACGCCTTCCGTTCGATAGTTGGATCAGACTATCGGATTCGACTAATGGAAAAATCTGACGTAGGTATATTCCCACCCTTAGGGCTACGTATCCACTTTCACTTCATGGCCCAGTCGCAGGGCACTTGGCGAAACTGGGCCAGTCACAGCGATTGGCAGCCACGTTGCATTTACTTAGATGCCCTTGTGGCGAAGTTGCATACGCTATTAGTTTCTCGATTATCTGGCGCGGTCTATCTTTGACTAATACATTGTCACAACCGCAGTGTGTGCTGAAAACTGTCCACCATGTCATGTGCATTCTCAAAGTATGATACATATCCCCCACAGGAGTACCGATGACGAGGACGCGGACGAACAGTAGCGTTGTAGCTCACAACAACGTGCATTTCTTGATACTCAATGTTGCTAAGTATAAAATTGTGCCAAAGGAATGTTATTTGCCAAATTAAAGGAAATGTCATTAAAAAATATCACGCCACATTCGTGGTCGTACAGTGCAATGTATATTATTAGACGACAAAAGTACAATGATTAACCTTCAGACTGAGTGCAGACGATCAAATATGCGAAGTGTTACCTACCACCAAACATTATCTGTCCTGTAGTTTATTGTTGATCGAAGGTCCTGTATGATGAATTGATGATAAGATATAATTTTTATTATACCACCACTCTGCTTTACTCAAATTCACTAACGCGTGTTCTACGTAGTTACGTTATCATCATATCTATTCGCCTGTCATGCAGTGTTCTCTTGTAACTAGCTATCATTTATCTAACTATTAAACACACTCCTCGTATTATCAATGTGAAAAGTACGGAAGACATATTTGAGGCCTACGTCATAGGAGGGAGCGATCAGTTATTATTTTTTATAGATAGATAACTTATCTTTATCAATCAGTACCACCGTCTCGGCGAAGCACCATTAGATTTGGCATACACTGTACAACATGAGAAATATAAAAAATAACCAAAATGTGCTTATCAGCAACTCAGCACTGCGTTGCCAAACGCTTTAGCAATTTGACTAGGCCTCCTAGACCTGGGTTACTACAAAATTAATTGTCGGAATAATGACGCGGACCTGTATCTCTGTAACTTACTAACATCAGTCGGAAAGAGATGCAAAATGTAGGGTGCGCCGCGAATTGGCAGTTTCTGTCCAGCAGCTCTAATCAAATATGTAGAAAAACATTTGTGATAAAAACAGTCTCTCTTTTGCTAGACGGATACCTATTTCTCTTTTAATTACTTCAGCCGCCAAGCATCAATGTCCACATTGTTGCTCCAAGATGAAATAACAGATTTATGCGACATTACTTATGTGCCGTCACGATGACAACGATTCTTCAAATTATTTATTAGATTAGAAATGACACTAATCTATTGCTTATCATTTTAAATAGAGATGACTCTTTTCCAAGGGATAAGTGCCTCACTCTACCATATCTCATAGCGTAGTCATACGCCCATGTCATACCCATAACCCGAATCACAAAAGACAACAACGCAAAATTAACGTTATCTCAATCTCACCGACAGATTTGTTCCGGTATAAAATCGCAGCAATGGAAAGAGACACGCACCGTAGATGGAACATTCGCTGTGAGCGGGTCGCAATGGGCATCGTACCTGCGGCCTGAGGAGATCCATCGCGTGGCGGTGTCAGTGTCCCTCGCAGGGCTCCGAGGGGCCGCGCTGTGGGCCCTGGACCTCGACGACTGGCGCGGGGGCTGCGGCTGCGGGCCCCAGCCGTTACTGACCGCTTTACGGCAAGGACTGCTCGAGCCCACTATACCGCCATCACCGTGCCTGTAAACAGTTTCACCATCGACTTTACTAAGACTGTTACCTATTAGTTGCTGTAGCAGGAAACCTAGTAGCCGACAGAGTCGTGCTAGATTGACCCCAACGAGTTCGCTATTTAAATCCTTGTTCACCGAGACCGCGCACTAAGATTGAAAATTAACATTTTCTGATTGATAAATTTCAAGTTGAATGCGTATCCGTACCTAACTAATTAGATATAATATCAAATAAGACAGCGTTATAGTCCGTAATTTTAACTGTGGTCTCAGTGAACCAATTTCGGATTATTACTTTCGTGGTTAAACGACTCTCTTGGCAGGGTTTCCATCAATTTTATCGAGTTTAGATACACGTGATCAATTGATATATTACCACCGCCAATAACAAGGCGGTTTATCGTTATAGGTACAAAATGGCACCGGTTCTGACGAGATACCTGTAAAGAAAATACTTAAATAATTTTCGCATTTGGCTTTGTTAACCATCAAATGTAGGTACCTCATAATTCTAAAGAAAAGGAGCGGGGTAAAAATGTAAAAGGAATTACTAGTTGTAATACTGATTGTAATTTATACTCTGTTCCAAATAAAAAATGTCTGAATACGATACACTTCTATACAGAAGAAAAGTTAACGCAGAGTATAACCCAACTTCTTGGTATGAACACTCAAGACATGTTGATGAAATTCTATGTACCTAAATCAATCTTGGTTTATTTACCAACAGGGGAACACACAATCATATGTACAATAGATTGGGAGTAATAAATTAGGACCTTATATATAACTAGGTACAGTAGGTTAATATAATACAAAACTGGAACGAAGTTTTACGATACTCAAACGGCATTTAAAATTTTGTTCTTTGCTATAAAAAATAATATTTTATATGGAAAACTAAAGAAATAATGGGACGTCATCCTTGTGATATTTTTTGTAGACATCTAGTTAGACTAAGTACATTAATGATGTATAGAATATATAGAATAAATACATTTCTTAATATGGCACCGACCTTAGTTCATGTAAGTAATGCTGTGGTAAGTAACAAGGCAACAACTTGTGCTACACCTTGGAACTTCTAATCTAAAAATAAACATTTATTCGCCCAACGCTACAAATGTTTTAAAATGTTCACATAAATGTAGTTTATACAATTAAATTTTGTAACTGTACGGTCCTATACTACAGCATACATATCAAAGGAATAAAAATTTAAAAAAAGTAAAAAGGAGTGTTTTATTGAATCATTCCTGTCAAACTTTCGATACTAGTAACAGGAAAATATACAACAAAAATTTACATGAAATATGGATTTGCTACCTGAAACGGCCACGCTCAGTAAGGGCCTCATAAGAAAGGTCAGGCAAAGAGCAATGAAGAGAGCGATACTCGGCGTTGCACTACGAGATCGCATCGGGAGGACGATTTACGGACAGTTGAGATAGGCTCTTAGTACTAGAAAGCTGCAATATTTTTTAGGGTACCTGGTATAGTGGGGATATTTTTTTATTTATGTACACAGTTTTTGCGTCAAATGTTTGTCATGATTTTATTTTACCACTTTGTCGGCGGATTAATATGTAGGTACCTATACCCACGCCAAATTGCAGCTTTCTAGTACTGAGAGCCACCTAGCTAAGCCACAGATAGACGGATATGGGAAACTATACGGGTTTTTTTATTGACTGTGGAACCCTAAAAAGGAATTTTCATTCGAAATGTCAGAGTAGTCGCGAACGATATACTGCTGCACTTTTTTGTTCTCCGTGTGAGGTATTGCATAGAATAGCATATCTACATTCCATCTTCGCGGACAAAATTGTCCTATTTGAATTTATTCGGCCTGCCCCTTTTCACAAAGCTAACTGCGTTGTTTTTAAGGAACAATTTATGGATCTTATTTTTTGTACGTTTTTTGAAATATTAATTATAACCATAGGTAAGGCAGTCTCTGCATATGGGAAATAGGATTCCAGCAACATGTGACACCAGAATGCTCACTTAAAATGGCAAAATTACCTCTGCACATTTTTTGGCACTATTTCAGCGCAGCTTTTAACATTGTCAAAATAGCTGAGTTGCACTTTGTGTATACGAGTACCAGCATCACAAACGTCCTATTGCGTTTTCTTTGCTATAGATATCTGTCATGTGCCGTGTGGTTTCCAGCACGTAATAATAATGTGTTAAAAAAAAACACTTTACTTTTTCTTCACTTCACTTAACATCAGGTGTGATTGAGGTCAAGTGCTAACCCGTTGTGCATACAAAAACATAAAAAAAAACACAAACGGCCGAATTAAAACCTCCTCCTTTTTGAAGTCGGTTAAAAAAAAAACCGACAATGGATTAGTTCTGCATTTAGGATACCTACTACAGGTAATTTTTTAGCAATTATTTAGCACTTGATGTATTTAAATCCATGCAGCCATTCAAGCTAGTTATAGGAAGCACAAAGCGTAACATTTTGACCTTTAGACATACTCGTATGTTAGTAGGTACCTACTTTAGAGTCGGCCGAGCAACTCCTAGTTACGTCTACGAAATTTCCTTAGAAGATCTGCTAACTGATTGGTACTTATTGTTAGTACTACTACCTATTAGCTACAGCCCACCAAATTAATGTTTTTGTCCCACTTGGCAGCGACGTTATGCGTCTAGGTAAACTTTTATAAACACCATGCAAATGGCAATAGGTCCTATAAGGACACAGACCAACTTGGTCTGTGTGTAAGGACTACCGGGCCGAGGTTCCTAAATAAAGTAGGTTTGGTGATATCTTGTACTATTATGTATTCGTGGTGATGCATAAAGTAAAATGGTTGCCCACATCGTACCTACGCTGATTTAAAAAGAAATTAATTTACACAGCGTGCTAGTATGTATGATGTCATTACGGCAAAGTCCAAAATTTTTACTGTTCGCCGGAGTTTTCTGAGACGAACAGTTCAACTTTGGATTTCAAGTCTTTCTGTTACAGAACAAAGTGCCAGCTGAACGCTTCCGCGCCTCTGCCGCGCGCAGCTACGGCCGCTATATATACCTGTTGTATGCCCTTGACTCAGTTAATCTTGACAAGAACGTCAGGAGCGTTAGTTCGGTTGCGTAGATAAAATATATTGTGAAATATTTCTGAATTATTACAAAAATAATTACGATTTAACCCAAAGAAGTGATATAATTTTGTGTAATGAAAGTGAGAAGTATCAAATACTTACGCAATATAGGTACCTACCTATGCTAAATTAATCGATCGTACGTTTACTGTGAACAGTATGGTATGAGTAACGGCATACCTACTAAATGGTGAAACAAAAATACCTAATGAAAAATCTCATGAATGAGAAGAAATAGACTCCGGTCAGCTGAACGTACATTAATTACAATACTATCTAATTTTTCTATAGTAATAGAATAGATAAAGGTTGAACCTTTATAGAGTTAATTATTCTAACCGGAAGTTACCTGTCTAGCACATTCTGATATCATGGCAAAGCGATTATTTACTCAAGTTATATTGTCCTCCAATATACCTAAACTAAATATTCTTGGAGGAATTCGAAGTCTTCATTCAAATGAGGTAGGTAAGTCTGGCATTTCTATTACCTAACTGTTACCTTATTAAATATAAAGAATGTTTACGCAAGTAAATGCAAGTACGTATGTATACCATAAGGGTGTCTCAATGTTTTATTTATATCCCATATAAATTTCATCCCTAAATGGACTTCACAGAATGAATTCAGTATTGAATAAAATGACCGATGATATTTTGCATTGCAGTAGTAAAAAATTTATACCTATCTAAGGTACACATAACAAATACACTGACTGTTGTTTTTTTATTGACTGCAGTAGCAGCAGCAGTATTCGTAGATTATAGTTATAGAATAATGTAGGTAATTATTCTATACAGAGATACACACGCATGCAAACTTTCCCATTTATAATATTAGTTGGGATGAAAGATTCACTGTGGATCCAATACTCAAACCGCAACTAAAAATTAAAGACCGCTCTTTTCAAGGGTTAAGCACGTGAACCAGGTTCGCTGATGAGGTCGATGGTGGAAGCGTACTGACCCGGAAACCCCAGCACATTTGGGGGACTGGCTATCTTATTATCTCTGACAACCGGAACACAACAATACCTATAATCTATGAATACTATTACAAGTATAACGTCCAAGTTCAATTAACCTGTACAATGTGTAACGTTCAATGGCTATGTTTTTATATATTTCAGGTACCAGTAAAGGAAGTTAAAATTCCAGTACTATGGGGACATGTGGCGGGTAAATTGTGGGGCAACGAGCACGAGAGACCGATATTAGCTCTGCATGGGTGGCAAGACAATGCAGGCACTTGGAACCCCCTAGCTCCCAAACTCGTGGAGAGTTACAACAGACCCATATTAGCAATAGACTTTCCTGGACATGGATTATCATCTTGGATTCCTCCTGGTAAATATTATATACGATAGTACCTATTTGTGTTTCTTACTATTCGACTTATTGTTTACAAAAATAAACTTTATATTGTTATTTTTCAGGTATGCATTACTACTCATGGGAGTACCCACGAATGATTTTATATCTTAAAAATTATTTTAAATGGGACAAAGTTTCCATCTTAGCTCATTCTATGGGTTCGATTAGCAGTTTTCGATACGCGAGTATGTTTTCTGATGATGTAGACTTTTATATCGCAATCGATAGTCTCATATACGATGATTTTGACTTAAATTTAGTAGCAGCCAAGTACCCAAAGATATTACGAAACATTGAAATTGCGCAATCTCGCTTGAATGAGGAACCACCTGCATACACATGGGAAGAAATTAAAAATAAATGGCATTTAGGTACTAATAAGTCAGTAGCGTTAGAAACTGTACACCATCTTATGGAACGTGGCTTGAAGAAATCAAGTGGAGACCCAAATAAATATTATTTTTGTCGTGACTCCAGATTAAAGCACACATTGTTTACCCCAGAAGATAAAAAATTTGTTGAAAATCTTGCATTAAGACTAAAGTGTCCAACTTTGTACATAAAAGCCATAGATTCTCCTTATGCCAATGATGAATTCTCTGTGGAGATGCGTGAAGTAGTTGAAAAGAATAATGAGAAATTTGAATGTCATTTCCTTCCCGGTACTCATCATCTTCATTTAAATAATCCCGAGGTTGTGCAGCCAGTCATAATGAATTTCTTAAAAAAACATAATTTATTACAGTTAAGATAAATATTTATTTTTACACACTAGCCAATTATACAATTAGTTAATAAATTAACAATGATATTTATAAAATTATAATCTGCTTCACAACACATTTCACTTGTCTTTTATTTAAGTCTGTACAAAATGTACAACCGGCCCTGTGCTAAATAAGTAAATAATAGGTCCTACTATGTTGAAGTGTCACTGTTGTATGACACTTCTAAATTTGAATTTGAATCACTCACTTGAGCTCCCTTTCTTAAAGGTAACACTTTTATTAATGCTTCTTGCCACGAGACTCCTTCACTCACCTTTAAGACAATTTCAAAAACTGTAACAAGAAAATTTATACTAGATAAAATTTAGTTCTGCTAATATACAAAATAAATGATTTTCATATCATAAAATCTACATATTTTTATTATTCAAACTCACCATGATCTATTGTCAAAACTTTCCTAGTCTTCATGTTAACATATTTATCTAATGGCAACTGCCCATGTCTGATACCTTGCTCTACTGCTATTTTATAGCACAGACCCTGAAAAAAGTATTTTATAATCACCAAGTACACAAAGTACAATAAAAAACAGATTCGAAAATTAGTTTTTACCTTATGTTTATTATGATCAACTAATCCTCCAATAACATAATAAGTATCTTCCTCAAAGTCTTCAATTACATTTTCTGATTCACTGGTTAAATATACAATCTTTTCTTTTGGAAATACATCTATGTAGTTCGCTTCATGGAACTCTATCTGTAAAATTAATTATACATTTAGGTACACTTATCTAACTTCTAACTAGTCTAACTCTAACAAATATTATAAACTAGTTATCGCCCGAACGGCTTCGGCCCGCGGGAACTACTCACTTTATTGGGATAAAAAATTACTAGGTTTTATCCACGGTATGTTCTACCTACATACCAAATCCGCTTATCCGTTTCGCCGTGATTTAGCAATAAACAAATAAACATCCAAACTTTCGCATTTATATTAGTCAGATGCGAAAGTTTGGATGTTTGTTTGTTACTCAATCACGGCGACACGGATGAACGGATTTGGATGAAATTTGGTACATAAGTAGAACATGCCCTGGATTAATACATAGGATATTTTTATCACGATAATGTGAGTGGTTCTCACGGGATAAAACAAAATTAAACAAATTCGCGTTAAAGTTATTCCACTCAGGCGAAGCCGCGGGTGGAAAGTTAGTTAGTAATAATTTCAATTTTGTGAATGAATAGCATATTTAAAATTTGCATATTCCATACACTCCCATAAATCCAACTGCTGCAATATCAGTGTCTTCAGACGCAACAAAAGGTCAGTGTGGATAATTGAGCACAAAAAACTTGGGAACTTTTCACTATTTTTAACCCCCGACGAAAAACGAGGGGTGTTAAGTGTTTGACGGCGGTATGTGTGTCCAGTTTTATCTGGATGTATCTCAGCAATGGGTAGTGTGATTTGACTGTGGTTTTTTATATTAAAGAATAAACAAGGGGACAGGCTTTTAGCCGTGTTAGAAGTAAATTGGTTAAGCTGTTTCGAAGGTATTTAGGTTTTAACACAGTCCTTCGAGGGTTTTCTAAATTTTTTTATTTTTTATTTAAGATTAAAGTTCTGAAGTAAAGGGATAGTTTCTTGCTTCTTAGCCATTTTTTTAGGAAACTGGTTAAGCCGTTTCGAAGTAATTTGCTTTTAACATAGATGGTTTGGTCATCATTGTAAGTGGAAAACAATACTCTCGCTACCCGAATGGGAAACAGGCATGAGCATTATGTATATGTATGGTGTTTCTAAGGGCCGCATTAATAAGTCGATCTTGAGATCTGTTTTTTGATACTGTTTTAATATGCAACAGATTCTCAAGTGTCAACTTAAGGTCATCTCAAAAATGGAAACGATTTATTTCCAGTTATGAAACCAGAAGATTTCGAAATTCAATCCCATTCAAAAGTATTGAATGTTTCTGTCCTTTCCTCAGCCTGTCTAAGCTACTTCTCAACCTGACACTGAAAGATTTATAGTGAGCACAACCACATAGTCAGTAGTGTCATTGGTGCAGAGCTCCCGAAAATCTAACAATTCCTGGACCTGCTGGCCCTGTACATAAAGTGATATTAGTTAATCCTTGTAAAGAGCCGGTCCAGGCATTAAGGTAGGATATAGATGGTTGAGTGTTCAAGGTTGCCAGACCTTAAAGGCCTCTTACAATAAGGGTCAATGTTGTTGGTGGCTAAACGGCTTAAACTGCAAAATATCTATTAAAATTCTTGTCACCATGTTAGCAAATAATGTTTATTAAGCTACAACAGTTTACTTTAATTATCTCGCGAACTGAGTAACTGGCAATTGAGGACACAATATTATGTTCGAATAATTTAAATCGAAATTACAAGAAATAGGCTCGCTGGCTTAATAAGATTGTAAAGCCAGCAATAAATACCTATGGAGTAGTGCCGTAAAAGTGTCGCCCAGTATATATTGTTGGAACTGGCACTGGTAGGAGCATTATCTGACATTAGATGAATATAATGCTGATGATTATTATTTATAAAAGTCAATAACTTACGTCCCAGTGTTCATAACCATTATGTCGAGAGATATCACTTTTAGATTGCTCTCCAAAACTGGTGATATGATATTGTAATGGTGAGATTGACCGTCTATTAATGGAGTAACATCTCAGAACTTGCTTTATTACCTTAAACCTATCTTTCTCCAACATTAGCTGATCAAAACTGAGGTCAATAATTACGCCAATATTTTTTTTTGACTTTTCTAATTTCATTTTCTTTAGTGCCTTTCGGTTGGGTCCCAAATCAATATTAGCAGCGCGAGCCTCTTTACGCCTTTCCTTAGCTCGAGCCTTCTCATGCGCTCTCTTCTGTGCCTTACGATTTTCCCATTTAACTTTTTTAAGCCATTTACGCATCTGATTTTTGTTAAATGGTCTAGGTATTTCGTTGCCTTCATCATCTTTTAGGCCAGGATCTATTGTAACATCAAATAGAGTATACTGGTGAAACTTATCTTCTGTTGATTCATCTTTGTCTCTTGGTGAATTTTCTTCCATTTTAATAAAACCAAAATGTCAAACTAATTTCTAAGTAAATGTGACTTGATATGCTTCTTTTCGAAACATTTACTTCATACATAAAAATTAGAACTTCACTTGGAATGGAATCAAAATAAATAAAGTTTCGTTTTATCTTATAGGTTATATTAAGGATGGGTAAAAATGTCGATATTTTCTTTACAAAAACAATAATATTACATTGGTGTCGATTCGGTTGCACACGAACTAAACCCGTAGGTTTTGTATACTCTTTGAACTAAACTAAAACCAGATTTAGACTGGTGCTGTCACATTATATTATTCCAGAGGGAAAAACATAGACCTACTTGAAAATTGGTTTTAGTTTAGTTTGCGTACAACCGAATCGACACTAGTCAATATTTTATGATGATAAATATAATGACTATGGACCTAATTCTGGCGCCCATCGTCTAAAGCTAAATCTAAAACTAATTCCTAAATTTTACGCGGATTTTAATCTTAGCTAAACCATTTGTTATTCCCATGGACTCAGTGTTGCCAACCTTACACGAAGTAAAATCTGTACTGGGTCAATAAAAATCCGTATAAATTCCGTATTAATTAATATTAATATTAATCCCTACTAATATTATAAATGCGAAAGTTTGTGTGTATGTGTGTTACCTCTGTTGTATGAAATTTGGTGGGTAGACATCTTAGGGCCTGGATTAACATATAGGCTAATGTTTTTGCAGAACCGATTTTGATAAAATCTTCCACATGGACGAAGTGGCGGGCGGAAAGCTAATATTGAATAGAAATAGCAATTGTAAAAAAAACCACAAAAGAAAATATTTATTATCTACATTCCTTATGTACATTTTGGTTTACATGAAAAAAATGATATCTAATTCATATTGAATGACAATTAATGAATTACCTATTAAAATCATAATCGTACATTGCTTTTGTGTTAATTTGTTTTACTGACGTTTTCCAATACAGGAAGCTAAATTTATATTTTGTTAATATAAAATGCTAACTACTTACATAGAATTCCGTATAAAAATCTGTATGTAAATGTTATGCGTATGTGACGTTGAAAACCCGTATAAATACCGATAAATCCGTATAGTTGGCAACACTGCATGGACTTATTATTTAAACAGGACTGATAACTATCAAAAGAATCATTTAGGAAAATGATCACTATGTCGACGCAATAAGGTATTAAATTGGATGCACCATACACAAAGGCAAATCCGAGCCGAGAGAGATAGAAATAACGGAGGCCGTGTGTCTCGTTCTTACATCTTGCCAGCAAAAAAAATGATTATGATCAACAGTTTTGGCTACTCAAAAATTCCATTGAAACACTTATATTTTTATGTTATTTTAACAATAAACAAATAACATTCGCATTAATTTCTTTTCATATATTCTTAAATCAAACAGAAAACATACATTTTTATTTCGATTTTGTTATTTTTATGGTAACCCTGAAAAGCATGTCATGTCATGGCGGTTCGGTGTGATTTTGATTTTTCTTTGCATTAAAAGTTTTTTAAAGTATTTGTTATATTATAACAAGTAAAAGGAGTAAAATGGTGAAAAAGTGTTGCGTTTATACTTGCCCAAGTGAATCCTATGGTGGTTGCAACATATCTTTCCACAGGTAAGCTAAAAATAATATTTTTGTAAATCAAAGAAGTAGGATGCCCATGAATTCTTGAAATGAGTCGAAATATGTGAAATATGTGTGATTGATTAGGGTCCTGACTGTTGTACTATTATTGCAGTTTCCCAAAAAGTTAAGAAATGCGAAATAAATGGCTCACGCCGGCTAATGTCAAAACGCCAAAGTTTTTTGACAAATATTTTATTACAACATTTGTCCCAAGTAACAAATATATTGTGGTCACCCTGTTAGACAGAGACAAACGGCCTCTACGTTACACATCCTGCTCGGCTCGTTTTTCAGCGGCGAGTACTCAGTCCTGTTTAAATAATAAGTCCATGGTTATTCCAAAACGGTCATCCAACTAAATTAAGAAAGGTTTTAAACACCGGCTAAGTTGTCTGTGGTGGGCTAAGTTTTGGATAGGTTGAATTGGATGTGTGTTACCATTTTAAAAATCATGTGACCGAATGAATGAATGATATCGATATTAATTCCATATTTTATTACTTTTTATGATTAAATCTTACTTTTTTAAGATATTACACACGTTTATTATATTTATTTTTTGTAATTTTCAACTTTCTCTCCACATTTTACATAATTTTCGCGGCATTTGACAATTTACTGCTATCTGTGCTATCATTTTTTTAAAGTGGTCAGGAAAGACAGCGGAGCACATTCCAGGTACATTTAAGCAAGCGCAAAAGGAATGACCACGGTTAGAGAATAATATTTTTTCATTTTTTGTCTCTACGTTCCATTTTTGACAACTAGTATTCAAACCATATTCAAATTGACGTATTTACATACAATTTAATTTTAAGTGGCACGTCTGGAGGTCCCGACTAAAATTAGCGATGACAGTTCTTATTTCATCCTAAAATGGCCATCCTAGAATAGCTTTTGAGCCGCTAAGTCTAAGTTGAGTTAGCCGTTTAAAATTAGAAACGTCATATTCAATTTAGTCCTATCATTTGATTTTGACAGACATTTCAGAATAGCAAAGGTGTTTAGCGGCTGTCAACTAAAGCTAATTATAATTAGCGGCCACTCTGAATTAGGTCCATTTCCATATTTAATTTTGTAAGACTATTTTTGTTTCCACACAATGTGACGTAATATCCAATCTTACTTTAATTGAAATAGTTGATATTCAAATCAAGTTCTCAGCTCATTTAAGCCACTACCACATGGCCAATATCTATAGGGATTGCTTTTTTACCCGCCCGGTAAAGCTGAAAAATGCCTAGCAGCAGTGGTCATTACGCAAAAAACATTCTAATTTGCGTAATAATCTTATTATGAAGCATCATCATACATTTTGTAAAATACAGAACCCCAAATAGAAAGTGTACAATCGGCTTTTGCTAAACAATCTTCATATTCTGTTCATGACGAAGGATGAAAGGCACGTAACGAGACTAGTGCTAAGTATGCATGTGGAGGAATAAAAAGATAGAGGAAGAAGATGTGGGTAGACTACGTGAGAAATGATATGTATGTGAAAGGGGTGAGTACGGAGATGACGGCTGATAGAAGAGACTGGATGTTGTGCCGACCCGACCTAGAATGGAATAAGTGCAGGAAAATTGTGATAATAATGCGCATACAAATAATATGTAGTTTAAAAAACTAAAAAAATTCCACAATCCTTCTCCTGGCTCCATCATCAGATCAGATCCAAGATACCAAATCATGGTATTGTCATTAGAATTACATATACTACAAAGTTTCATTTCGATACGACAATTAGAAGTAAGTTTAAATTAACTTTCAATATTTGATTAGATTCTTAGTTAGAAATGAAGCTAACAAAAGCGTGTTAAAAAGGTGTTAAAAAATCAAAACCGAATCTTCGGTCAGTCACTTTTATAAATGACCGACCGAAGATTCGGTTTTGGTTTTAAATTCGGTCAATAACAGCAAAAACTTCCGCCAAACCGAGTGTTTCGTGATTTGTCGCGCATCTGTCGGCATACTTCGAATGAGTTCGTGGCTCATGAGTTGTGTGGTCACCAACCGATTAGCCGGCAGCGGCGCCGGTGTGATTGTTTTGAGTGAGTTTTTGTTTTTTCTCAAGCATAAGAATAGATTGGATAAATATTTAAAAAACTAATGTGGACTCAAATAATGACTGTGAATAACAGTATCACCATCATCAGCCCGTAAACATCCCAATGAAGGGATATACGCCTTTCCTCGTTTAAGAGGGAGTATGTGGGCCATAGTCCACCACACTGGCCCAATATGGGTTGGGGACTTCACATGCCTTTGAATTTTTAATTATTTCTCAGGCATTCAGGTTTCTTCACAATGTTTTCCTTCACCATTTAGGAGCAGTCGGATAAATGCACATAAGTAATTTAAATAAATTTAAAAACTCATTGGTACATTGGCCTGCCTGGGAATCGAACCCGGACCTCCTAAATTGGGAGACCGCGTCTTAACTGCTGAGCCACCGACGCTCCATATATAGAATAACAGGATATTAATAAATAATGTGAACTCTTCCAACACTATGACATAGACATAACAGCAGTAATGCTGCTCCTCTAAATATCATAACAAATTAATTTAATTTAAACGAGTTAACTGTATGTAGGTAGGTGTATGTGTAAAAAATAAATACATAAAATTTCAGTAGGTATACATTGGAAATTTAACATACGTTTTTACTTACATACGTTTTACATACATTTCGTTTTCGACCGAAACTGGACAGAGCCCGGAGATTCTGTTTCGGTTTAAAATCCTATTTCGGTCTGACACTAGTCCATAATACTTGTTTGTCCTGTAAGTTAACTTTATTTTAGTTTATTAAAATGAATGGGTATTGGACAAATCGACCGACGTGGTTGGTCTGTGGACCGAAATGACATTATATCGATATTTGTTTATCGATGACGCCGATACTGTTTATAAATATCGATGCGATATACTTTGAACTTAGCCATCCCTAGCATATGTTCATTTTTTGCATTTCGGTCAGGCATAGAGAACTAAGACTATATAACCCAATCTACTGATATTTTTCTCAGCCGAATAGCGAAGATTATAACGATAAAGAAAAGTGGTTGTCATTATCTGCTGAAAGCACAGACCACCCATGCCCAAACATATTAATCTAGTTTTCCGCCCACTACTTCGCCTATGTGGAATAACTTTATCCCGATTTATAGCGCGCGGAAACTACTCACTTTATTGGGATAAAAAATATAATATGTTATGCTTATGACATAGCCGTGATTGAGGAACAAAGAAATATACAAATGAACATCCAAACTTTCGTGTTAGATTATGTCAGTAGGTATAGTTATACCTAAGTAGTCCAGTACAAATTATTTTAATTAAATAGAACTTGTGCCGCAGGCCCCCCTCAAGGCCACCGTATATACACAGTTTACATGGTTTATTTTATTTAGGTAATTACTACCTAGCGAGGCGTACCTATCGCAGAACTAACAGGGTTGCATAATTATTTAGCTTGACCTCCTGTAACCCCTTATTTGATATGACAACACACTCGCTGTTCAAGATAATAAATAGTTTGTCTGAATAATACGTATACATACATTACATTATACTCAATTGTGGTGAAAGTAAGATGTCTGCTGTAAGTGTTAATTCTTAATTTATAATAATATCTAGGTATAGGCACTTACTTATATTAATTAAAAATAGGTTTTATAGAAAGATCTATTATGTAAGTAAGAGTGATTGATAACTAACAGAAATAAATCAAGATTTAGTTGATATATTTCTCAAGTTAGGTAGGCTACACCCGCACCACCGAAAATCTTTAACAGGGGTTTTATTTTGAAATGGATTTTTTTTAATATACAAGGTGAAATTTCATTCGTATAATTCTTATTTACTAACTCCACTCCTGAAACCACATGTATAGGATGGATGTCCAACAATTTTCGGTTGAATTCGGCTATGTTTCCTAGTGGAAAGATATTCGTAATCAGGAGTGGAGTCGCCAGCCGAAAATTGTTGGACTGCCATACTAAAGGTGGATTTAGAATGGTTACTTGGGTAATCGAGTAATTAGTGAGATTGCAAAGCCATAGTATTAGATAGAGTACATAATTCGGCAATTTTAAGGAAAAGAAGAGTTACCAACTTTGGGGAGGGTGTTTCGAGGAGGAGCCTTCTGCTGTGCTGCGGCGTCTGAACGATTCGCTGGCGGTGGACGTACGGCTCTATCGGGAAGACATCCAGGGCAGCAGAGGATGGGCACGCGAATTACACCGTAGCGGACATCTGTCTGACGACGATTGCACCGCCATTCAGCAGGGGCTTGATAACGTAACTAGCACATCATCATCCACCATAAACATTTATTCATCACCCACAACCTATTAACAGTATACTCGTAGCTAGCACAAAGAGGTGAGATTATATGACCAAATATAAACACAGTACTGTGACTTATGGCATTATGGGACACGTAACCTCAAGGCCACACAATGGAGAAGGCGAAGCTCGACTTTTCATTGCGAGATCAGATCAGAAATTAAAAAATCAGAAAAGAGGTACCAATCAAAGTCACTGACATAGCTAAGCTGATTAGTAATTTGAAGTGGCTGTGGGCGGGGCACATGAACCGATGGCCTGTAGGACATCACTGTTCTTGAGTGGAGATCCTGCAAGTGCAACATAGAGGACGTCTGACCACAAGGTGGCAAGCCGGTCCCAACTGATCGCTCTGGAAATCTATGGGGGAGGTCTATGTTCAGCAGTGGAGGATAATAATATGACAATGATGATCAACACAGTAGGTAAACTCTTAATTATTCCTTCGATAACTGTTATGTTGTATTATCAGAAAATCTGACTGCTACACCTAAAGGTCGCGGGTTCGAATCCCGCTAGGAGCATATTGTTTGTACGATGAATAGGGATAGGAGTGCACCCCAGTTATGGATGTTTTCGTTATTATTATTATTATTATTAAGAACCCATAGTGTCCCACTGCTGGGCAAAGGCCTCCCTCATCTGTCTTATATTTATTTATTTACAAAAAAAAAATGTATTTGTGTAGTTTATCAACTACATACACAACAGTCCTGACACACCTCTTTTGCTTTCTTCACTCTCATAAGGTTGTTCATACATGCTCGTCGATTTAGGGTACTCTTGACTTGGCCTTTCTTGAAGTCGTCCCCGATTTGATCATGGTACGTTCGCCGTGATCTTCCTCTACCAACACTACCATCCACATTCGTTTCGTATATCTCTTACGTAGGTCTTCTTTCATTGATCCTCTCCACATGTCCACACCATCTCACCATACCTTTTCAATCTTTGTCACTACGTCTTCATTCACATTGCTTAACTCCCTAATTACACTATTCCTGATTCTATCTTTCAAAGTCTCCCCATTCATATTTCTCAATGATCTCATTTCCATTGCATTAATTCTACTTTCATTCTTCTTTTGCCATACCCAGCATTGAACAGCCAGACGAGCTTTTATGGACACATTCTGGCTCCTCATAAAGGCATGCAGTGCTCCATTCACCTGATTTCCGGCATTCACTCTTCTTTCGATATCCTTCTCACACTTTCCATCCCTTGTAAACAGTGACAGAACATCCCAAATACACAAACTCACGCACTTGCTCCACTTTTTCACCGTCTATCAAAATATTGCAGTCCGTCATACATACATACATACATACATACACATTGACTTTATTTCCTTCATCTTTCAAAGCAGTATTCATAAGTGTTCTTGTGACGACAAAAGGATTACTTGATCATCGGCATAAAGGAGACATTTGACGAGTAACTTATTCATTCTCAATCCATATTCAGACTCTTTCAACACTTGCAGACAACTGTCATTGAATAAGTTAAACAGCCAAGGGGACGCTACACAACCCTGTCTAACATCTTTTTTGACCCATTTAGTATACGCCCCATTAATCCTGACACAAGCACTGCAATCTTCATAAAGTGATTTCAGTGCTCGTATCAAGGTGCTGTCTACCCCATATATACACAATGCTGACCACAATCCATTCCTCATCACTTTGTCATAGGCCTTTTCCAAATCCACGAAAGCTTAATAGACTTTTTAGTCTTTTGACAAGAATTTTTCGGCTATGCACCGCAAGGAAAAGACCTGATTCATATATCCCATTCGTCTTCTAAATCCTGCTTGTACGTCCCACATTTTTTCATACGTCTCAGCCATTACCCTTTCAATTAACAATTGCGCATACAATTTGCCGACTATGCTGAGAACGCTGATTTCTCTATAATTTATTTAGTCTTGCTGTGACCCTTTCTCTTTGTAAAGCGGAACGATGACAGCCTTGCATCAGTCACATAAAACTTGGCCGCTTCTCCAGCATAAATTAAAAAGGCGGTAGAGCTGACTTGCCAGTATGCCCTGTCCAGCCTTCAGCATCTCGACTGAAACTCTGTCATACCCTATAGCCTTACCTGACTTCATACCTTTCAATGCTTTCACAATCGTCGACATGTATACGCGAGGTGCGTGCAGGTGTTTCTACCTGCATCTCCTCTCTATCAAACAATCTTTCAAAATATTCCTTCCATCTCTTCAATATGTATTCTTCCCCTTTCAACATACTTCCATCTTGGTGTCTGATTTTAATCAACTCAGAGGTTGTCGTTTTACCTCTGGCTGTTCTTATATATTTCCAGAACAGTTTAAGATTTGTTCGGAAATCTTCAGAGGGGCGGCTGTCAAACTCGTCTTTATACGTTCTTCTTTCTTTTGTTCAACAACTCTTTTTGTCTTCCTTTTCAAAACCATATACATCACTCTTGCCTTTTCTACATCCTTATTCAACGCCTTTTGTACTCTTTGGTTGGCTTTAATGGCTAACCAATCTAACCATGCTTTCTTCTTTTCACTGACTACCTCTTTGCACTTCTTTATCCCACCAAACATTTTTCACTTTATACCGTTTCCTCCTCTTTGAAACACCACAAACTTCACTTGCAACACTTACCATTCTTTCCTTAATCATCTTCCATAATTGCTCAATGCTATTCACATCATCCAAACCATCAAATGTCTCATTTAACTTTCTTTTATACTTATCTTTGATGTCTTCCTGTTTCAAATTTTCCACTTTTATGAGTTCTGGATCGCTAGTAGACTCATGTATTCGGTGTCGCCATTGTTTGAAAAGACTACTAATTCGACTCATTACCAGGAAGGATCTGTATCAATGCCGACTCCTCGATATGCCCGAGTGTCTAGTACACTTTGTCTCAGTCTTTCATCCACGAATACAAAATCAATCATCAAACATGGTTTTCGTCACGATAAGATTCCACTCCAAACAAATCTCAAGTAAACTCTTTCCATTCCCATTTACTCTTTCATCACAAATCATACCGAGAACCTACCCATCCATTAAAATCTCCGAGCATTATTATCCTTTCATTCTCCTTGCAATTCTTCAATACGTCCCTCACACCGTCCCAAAACTCTTCCATTTGTTTTTGGTCTTGCTTAGACCCACATTTGTCGGAGCATAAACTCCCATTTAAAAGATGCGAGCCAGTACCACTATCAGCCTCATCCAGATGAGTCTTGGGCTTCGCACTTAAACTCATTTACACACTCAGCCATTCTAGCAGAAAGTAGAACACCAACGCCTTGACTGCCTCGGTAGGTTATTGGAAACACCCGACCAGTAAGCCGTATAGGGACCGTGTTTGGTGGTCTCACATCCTTTCCGCTTTGTCTCATTCACGCATAAAATATCAATACGTCCATCATCTGACAAACTTCATCTATTTTGCCATTCATTCCTCCTGTAACATTCAACGTAGCAAAACGTCTTTCCATGGCCCATTTTTCGCCCCTGTAAGAAACGAGGTGTGACGGGTAACCACGTCGCCATTGTTAGAATTCTTTACTTTTTCATATCCATAGCATTCCCACGAGAAGCAAGGGAAATGATGTATGGTTTATCAACTATCTGGTTATAATACGAGTACAAGCCTAGTTGCTTAGTGTGGAACTAAAGGCTCTGTGTGTATGGGCAAAGATATTTATTTATTATTTATTTAATAAAAATTATAATATGATTTATTGGTCTAACTTCAATGTTCATCAACTTCATTGTCATCTCCGTAACCATTGGTTGTTGTTGAAGCATATGTCCAACAGTGGACTGCTATGGATTGATGATGTATGTGTGTGATACCTACGTGAGTTGACCCGCACGACGACACTACGTAGGTACTATGCGGGCGCCGTGCATCCAGCGGTGCTATTTTCGAACTCTTACCGGCTGAATACGCTTGCGAAAATTACAAATTTACAAAAGCGAATCTGTAATTTTCCCATTCACCTTCAAAAGCGAACGACACAAAAATCGCACCTCTGATCCGAGGGGTACTATTCTTGTTATGCTTTCATAAGGTGAAACGTGGATGTTGTTACAATCATTAAACTTTTAATGTTTGGAACACCCAAACATTATTGTTTGGGATATCTCTGACCACCTCATTTGGGATAAAGGTTGTGATGTTATGTATGTATGTAAGACTATATTGCGGAAAAGAATCTAGCAAGACGAAACAACTTGCAAGCATAAGTAGGTACTATTAGCAGTTTCTGGTTTACACCAGGATGTACCTAATTTAATTACGAATTACGATTTATCAATTTTGCAGGTAGAACATGAAATTAATGAAGCGTTGTTAGAAAATGGTAAATTGAACGATCCTGAAGAAGACATACACTCTGTCGTAGAGCGGCGCTTGCACAAACACGCTGCCGACTCCGCCTTACGCCTGCACACGGCTCGAAGTCGCAACGACCAATCAGCTACCGACACAAGACTCTGGATGTTGAATGCCATTCCTACGTTAAGTGCTGCCCTCAAAGAAATGATATCGGTGCGTGTGCTTTACCTATATAGGGGATGAAGTGAAGGCATCATAAGAAAGGAGCATGTTGCCTTCACTTCCTCTGTAGGTAGGTATACCTAATGTAGGAACCTGTAGCATTTATTATGACACATTTGTTTTACGATTTCAGGGATGGTTCCCTAGTAGAACTTGCTCTCATTCAACTCTTTTCTCGGGTAGGTAAGTCCATAGTTCCTTTACCATTGGAGAGATAACTGTTAGGAAACATTTCAAAACTTTTTTTGTATCCACTACGGGTTAGCTAGCACTTGACCTCAATCACACCTGATGTTATGTGAAGATGAGGCCGAAGGTGGTAGCATACTGACCCGGAAACCCTGTCTTATTTGATGGACTGGCTATTTTATCTCTGACAACCGGAACACAACAAGCCGGACATTTAATATGCCCTACCACCAAACAAACCGAGTATTAAATATATACCCAGTTGGGGATCGAACCGCGACCTCCGAAACGTAAACCCAATGTTGTTTACATTGAGCCACGGAGGCGGTTATTAAAAAGTTATTAAAAAATCAATTCAATTCAGGTTTAATAAATTCCATAAAAATTTCCTGATAACTGCATAGACCTACACAGCATAGAATACGAAGTCGAAGCTATAGTCTAGTACAGTAAATATTTATGTAATACCTAATTAATTAATAATTAATAATGTTTTAATAAAGGTTCTGGTGAACAGGGCGCGGAATGAAATTAATGTCATAGCTCCAGGATATACGCACCTTCAACGAGCTCAACCTGTCCGCTGGAGTCACTTCCTTTTAAGGTAAATTTAATTTCATGCCTAAATAATTGTCTAACAAACGCAAATCTAGCTAGGTAGTATTGAAAGTAGCTTGTTTAAAAAAATCGGAAGGCTAAATTTTACACGCCTCAGTTAATTCCTTTTTTTAAGATCTTTTCTATTAGATTGGACACACATTTGTGCCAGCATCTTTGTATCAATGGTCGCATGCCTGTTTTTAATGAAGATAATGTGAGTACCTAGTACAGATTCATCATCAACAGCCTTGCACGTTCCTACTGTTGGGACACTGCATGCTGGGAGGAGGCAATAATATATGGGCCATAATCCACCGTGCGGCCCTAGTGCGGATTGGTGAATTTGTGTCAGACTAGTGGCTACCTGAGAGTCAGTGTACTAACACTTGTATTAACATGCCACAAGTGGTCGCCCATCCAAGGATCGGCCGCGCCATATATTGCTTAACTTCGCTAATCGATAACGAATAGTCAGTGACTGAGCCACGAGTCCTTGCACCGCAGATTACCTACCTATTATTTATTGCAAATACGCCGATATACGCCCTGATAAGAGTGCTTGCTTCTGGCAGTCACGCGTGGCCCCTCCGAGATGACGTGACGCGGCTGGATGAGCAGAGAAGCCGCTTGGCTCGATGCCCGCTCGGCAGCGGCGCGCTGGCTGGATGCGCGTTACCGATAAATAGGCACAGGCTAGCACGCGACCTTGGCTTCGAAGATGTCACACCTAACTCAATGTTCGCAGTCGCCTCTAGAGATCACATAGGTAAATCAATGTAATAAATTTTAAACATCATAATTGAGAAACTTAGGTAGGTAGGTACCTATTTAAAAGAAACTATTCTTTTATTTTTAGTGGAATTCCTAAACTGGACATCTCTTTGTGGAATGCATCTCAGCAGATTAGCGGAAGATCTTATTATATACAGCTCACAAGAATTTGACATAATTCGATTATCTGACCAATACTCGACTGGATCAAGTTTAATGCCGCAGAAACGTAACCCTGACGGGTTGGAACTCGTGCGAGGCTCTGCTGGGCTGCTACTGGGAGACAATTTTGCATTTAATTGTGTTCTGAAGGGGCTACCCACCACATATAACAAAGATTTGCAATCTGATAAAGAAATCTTGTTTAGAGCATTTGATAGACTACTTGATTGTATTAAAGTTACCACTGGGACAATTTACAGCATGGAAGTAAGTTATCATGCATGAGAACTCTATTTTAGACACAACCCGCCTCTCGACGTTAAACAATAAAACTTCTATTGTTGTCTGTTGGTCCGTCCCGGAACGTGTTAATAATCAAGAGTGCCCTGGGATATACAGTCCAATTATACAATATATAATTATTTTTCCTTGTTTCGACTATTTCAAATTGTAACTAAGTATTAATAAACGCTTGTAAAAGGAACAACCGTTGAGTTTGTTGCTCGTTCTTCTCTGGGGTGTCAGCTTTGTGAATAAGGAGTAGGTAATTTCCATAATTTGAATGTTACGAGCAAGTTGATAAATGTAACGTTTCAAGTGATAACTTTATCCTATGAAATCTTACTTGATTTGTGCGTGTCATTAACTGGTTTAAATAAATTGTTATTATTCTGAAATATTATAACAGGTACCTAACTTCATTATATATTATGGATTTATAAATGTAGGTGAATGCAGCGAAAGCATTGAAATGCTTGGAGCCTGGTATGCTGGCTACGGATTTAGCTCACCTGTTGGTCCGCCGCGGAGTGCCCTTTCGCCGAGCACACCACCTGGTTGGCTCTGTGTTGCGCCGCGCTGCTGAATTAGGCGTGGACTTACAAAATATGGGTCATAGTGAATATGCTGCGATTTGGTGAGAATAATCATTAATTGCAAATGATGGCAGGCAGATGATTTAATTATCTATATACAGGGCGTCCCACGGCTTTGCCACATGGAGGAAAAGTACCTTGAATTTTGTAGATGGAACATTTTACTGAAAGAAGACATTATTTTAATTTAAAAAACAATTTAAACTGCATTCATAGATTTTTAAATAAGTACATGGTTGAACCGGGAATCGAACCATTTATTTATAAAAAAAAATTACCATGTAGCTTTATCATACCGATCGAAAGGCTTCATCATAAGGATTATTTTTTGCTAAATAACATATTGTCAGAAATAAAAGGAAGACCATGAATTTTAACATTAGATGTTCAATTTTGTTCAGAAAAATTAAAAGCTGACAATGCCGTAAGGACATACAACTGACATTATCATTACTAATACTAATTACCCACTCGAGAAGTATGCATCATTTCCCTATTATAATTTAAGTTCATGATAAAATGATAAAGAGATACGTAATTAGTAAGTAGGACTATCTCAATGAACATTTTCTTTCCTGGATCGGGACAAATGGACGAAAAAATGGCCGCCGAGATCCCCAGATCTAACCCCGTTAGATTTTTTTTATGGGGTTATGTAAAAAATTTACTTTACAAGAACCAGTGTCAAAGTGTCCACGAGCTACAAACTGAACTTCGACGTATTATTCTAAATATCCACCACAACATGATCAAAAAATCGACAGGGAGCGAAATAATCAAAAGAGTGCGACACTTGTATTGAACAGGATGGGACTCATTTTGAGCATTTGATAAATTTGATTAATTTTGTATTAAAAATGTTAAAATTCATGGTATTCCTTTTATTTCTGACACTATGTTATTTAGCAAAAAATTATCCTTATGATGAAGCCTTTCGATCGGTATGATAAAGTTACATGGTAACTTTTTTTTATAAATAAAGGGTTCGATTCCCGGTTCAACCATGTACTTATTTAAAAATCTATGAATGCAGTTTAAATTGTTTTTTAAATTAAAATAATGTCTTCTTTCAGTAAAATGTTCCATCTACAAAATTCAAGGTAC
Organism: Oegoconia quadripuncta; assembly: GCA_949316235.1. NCBI lineage: Eukaryota > Metazoa > Arthropoda > Insecta > Lepidoptera > Autostichidae > Oegoconia > Oegoconia quadripuncta. The sequence continues at coordinate 12,710,791 of OX438752.1, read as the reverse complement.
TTTCCCTCCATGTGGCATAGCCGTGGGACGCCCTGTATAGCGGACATTTCCTGTACTTATTATTAGAAACCGCGCTACGTTGTGGAGACATGGAGAATCCAAAGGAGCCTAACACAATCTAACCAATCGGTATTGAGCAGCGCTATTGAAATAGAACACATAAAAGCGGAAATATCCGCTTCAGTTGCGCCTGCGCATTGAAATAGCTAATTAACCATCTGCCTAAGACGTGTATAAAAGGTTTTATACATATATGTATACTCGTATCCAACGGGAAACAGGCCGGAGCATATGTATATAACTGTGTGCGAAGTGTGAGTTTTGTCTTGTTTTTAACTTTACCATCGCTTTCGCGTTTACGAAAAAAGTCCCTATGAAAAAAATCGTTTTGCAAACTATCCGCTAGAGGCGCTGCACATTTCTCCATACAAATCGTCACGTAAACGTGAACGCGGTAGTAAAGTTAAATCGAAACAAAACTCACACTCCGCCCTCTGGATACGCGTTTAACCACAACCTCACCTGATAGAAAGTGACAAAATGGCTGAAGGTAAAGCACGCGATGTCAGTAGATGCCTATTCAATTCAACCGGCTCTCGAAGATCTCAAAGTACACAGGAAAGACTGACGCCAGAAGGACATCAGACTTTATTGGAAGAGTGTTGAACTAAGAAATATACTGTATCTACAGAGTTAAACCTAGCTATAACATCTTTTTTATTTCAGTCCTGAATTTGGTACAGAAGAAGAGCTGCGGAAAGTATTCTCTTGGGAAGCAAGTGTGGAGCAATACACTAGTGCAGGAGGTACGGCGCTTACTGCTGTCAATCATCAGATAGAAGATCTTGGCAGGTGGTTAGACAGCCATCACAACTTAGTTCCTAAATCCTGATTTCTATAAAGTGGGCATCGCATTTTTGAGAGGATTACATAAAGGAAACTGCTAATTTCAGAACAATTACGAGGGCTGCCTTTCAAGTTGTTAGGTTTCACTTGGTAGGTAGGTATACAGGGCGTCCCAAAGTTATGGGACATGAAGGGGAAGTACCTTAAATATTGTAGATAGTGAATTTTGCTCAAAGAAGACTTTATGTTATTTTTAAAAGTTAGTAATTCTGCATTCATAGATTTTCTAAAAATTACTTGCTTCGGCTGGGAATCGAACCGACTTAAATGTGAAAAAAAAAACACCCTACTTTTATGATGCCAATCGAAAGAATAGCTAAAAAATAATAACTCTGCCTAAGTAACATAGTATTTTAAAAGAAAGGAACAACATAAAATGATTGAGTCAAATTTCAAGAAAGTTATTTATTGCCGACGACGTTCGAAAAGTAGCGATATTATCATTCCAAAGATAGCATTGATTATTCGTAAATAAGTACCCACTTCATAAAATCAACAGGCAGCGGGCTCATTAAAAGATTGGCGATTTGCGTAAAACAAGAGGGATCACATTTTGAGCATTTAATTAATTAATTTACAAAAAAATACCTACTTAATTGACTACGGCAGTTTCATGTATGTTTTTTATTTGATTAAAATGATTAATTTCACGTTGTTCCTTTCTTTTAAAATACTATGTTACTTAGGCAGAGTTATTATTTTTTAGCTATTCTTTCGATTGGCATCATAAAAGTAGGGTGTTTTTTTTTTCACATTTGAGTCGGTTCGATTCCCAGCCGAAGCAAATAATTTTTAGAAAATCTATGAATGCAGAATTACTAACTTTTAAAAATAACATAAAGTCTTCTTTGAGCAAAATTCACTATCTACGATATTTAAGGTACTTCCCCTTCATGTCCCATAACTTTGGGACGCCCTGTATATAAATATTTGTATGTAATAAAGGTAATAAAACTGTGAACGTCAAGATGAGGGAACCACCCCTCAAAAGCCAAATTTTATCAAACCAGTCGTCAATACCTATATCAAAAAAGTTAGAACCTCAAAATACTTATTCCAAAATATCATGTGTAATTATGTGGTTCCTCCATCTTGATTGACGTCTGTGTAAGAGTCCCGGGAAAATGGGAGTGCTATGATGATCTGAAGAATAAAATCACAAAAACTCATATTTTTATCATTCCGCACTGTTTAGTTTATGTCGAGAGTTTCGTTGTCATATGCAGAAGTTTAATGACAGAAATCACATAACCAGTAGCTCCAACATAATCATAAACAAAAACTTTTTTATGGAACCTATATCGAAATCTCAAAAAATGTTTGGTTCCTCATACAAACTGGAAAAGCGGATTGGTCAATTAGTTAAATCAATATCAACGTCAAATAATAATGTGTTATATATAATTATTTAATATGTCCTTATTATCGTTTTTGTGGATACAATTTTATTTGAAAATTGTCATAAGTATTATTTATTACAGAAATCGTAGATATAGTGATATACATCAGTTTAACCACTATAACGTTTATAATTCTGTAAAAAAATTATAAAAATAATTAATTATAACAAATTCTGAACGCCATAATACTATTGTAAATAAATTTCTTATTTCATACATTTTGCTATAACTTTTTACACAGGCGTTGTCATATCTTTATTTTTAAATTAATTATGTGCGAATCAGATAGAAAAACGATGATAAAGAGATTTTCTTAGGAAGTACCAACTCTAAGCTTTAGTGTGGTCATTTTAACGGTATATTATATTCTTCTAAAACCGAAGGTGGTCTTGACTTCTAGATTGAGGAACCACATATAACACAATCATGATATTTTTGAATACTTTGAGGTACTAACGTTTTTGATATAGGTACCAACAGGTACCATGCGGGTATTGACAACTGGTTTGATATTATTTGGCTTTTGAGGGGTGGTTCCCTCATCTTGACGTTCAAACTACAGCGTTGAGGGATCTGTCAAAAGAATAACGTAAGAATCGACCTTGCTCAAAGGAGGTTGTCAAAATAATGACCACAATACAAACATTTTCGAGTATCTGAAGGGCAATTCTCATAATATCTCGTATTACAATTACAGTCAAAATTCAGTTTGGATCCAGTCTCGATCTCCTAAATGTCAAATACGACACTAAATATAAAGATTCGTAATGTAATTATATCGAAATATGATCGAAAGTTGAACAAGGCTCTCACTATTAATTGTTCAGTATTGCCATAGAGGAATAACACTACCCGAAGTATTGCCCAGCTGAAGTGATATAAGTAGTTTTTTGACAAATGTGAAAGAGAATAAATAGAAGGAAGCAAGCGCATATTTAACGAACTGTAATTTTTTTTAATCTCGAACTTGATGTTAAAAGCTTTGTTCAACTTTCGATCACATTTCGATATAATCACATTACAAACCTTTATATTATAGTACAAGAACGACATATTTGACATTTGGAGACCGACACTAGATCCGAACTGAATTTTGACTGTAATTGTAATAAGAGATATTACGAGAATTGCCCTTCTGATTGATTTAATTATTTAAGACTAATTCTTATACTAAAATTCTGAATAATAATAAATAATATAATAAATATCCTTAGACATACACACAGCGCCATCTAGTTCCACAGTAAGCAACTATATGCTTGTGTTGTGGATACCAGATGGTTGATATAATACATAAATACATTTTTTTTTGTAAATAAATACTTATTATAAATGAAAACATCCATAACTCGGGTACACAATGTCCGTATTCATCACACAAACGTATGCCCCTAGCGGGATTCGAACCCGCAACCTTTTGGTATAGTGGTCAGAGTTGCTAACCATTACACCAAACAGGTCGTCAATAAAATAATATAATAGAAACTCACTGCTTTATTTTCTTTATAAATACAAGCCCCTACGTGAGGTTTTCAAGAACAGCTTGAACAATAGAGGGTGTACATTGTACGTGTGTGTGCCCTCCCTGTGGGAGTTTGTATAAAGGTGACACGTGAACCTCATCAATTATTGAATGAACGACGACACCGGTCGCTGATCCCACTCTGTCTGTGATCCAATGTAAAGTATAGCGGAATGAAAATTTGATATTTCTTGAGGGCGGAGTGTAAGTTATGTTTCGACTTAACTTTACTACCGCGTTCACGTTTACGTGAAGATTTGTATGGAGAAATGTGCAGCGATTCTAGCGGATAGTTTGCAAAACGATTTTTTTCATAGGGACTTTTTTCGTAAACGCGAACGCGATGGTCAAGTTAAAAACGAGACAAAACTTACACTTCGCACACAGTACTGTATTGAATTTCTGAATGTCACTTCTATTGCACAAAAACATCGTCATGCTATGTAAGTCATTCAGAGATGCATTGATCGTTGCAATTATAAGACTAAAAACAAATTATAATGAGAGGGGATCAATGAATAAAGGCCATATTTCTGTCAAACATACCTATATTGTACCATATTTAAAACGCTAAACTAGGCTAGTTAACACTAATTAAATTTACCAAATAACCACAGTTTAGACTGCAATCAAACATTCACGTTATATTTACACTTGGTAGTTACTAACAATATGTTCAGATAATATTAACAATTCATTGTATATTATATATAAGTATCATTGTGATTACAGTTTAAGTCTGGACTGCGTCAGTCACAAACCTACGACTGAAAAACTAATACGTTAATATTCAATAAAAAAAGGAAAAAAAAACCAAAAGGCAGTTTGTATAAAAGACATCTTCTGGGGTACGTTGTGCAAACATGCAACAATATTGATAAATTAGTTAATTACTATACCAAAGTCTTTGAAGTCAAATTAAGAAAAAATAACTAATTTTGACAAATTCCAAATTACTAAGATAATTTATTATTAATTCTTATAAGTAGATAATTATATATTTATATCTTGTACATAAGTACATAGTAGAGTTTTTATTATATTATTATACTACTAGAAAAATATTTCTCCAGTATGCAAAGTGTGATTTTTTTTCGTTTACAGTGGAACGAAATATCTATAGCTGCAAAACAATTTAATTTTAACGTGTAATGTAAAGTCTCATTTATCCGTATAACGAAATTAGACTTTTTTCAATTTTTTGAGTAATACAGAAAGCTACAGCATCTTTTTAAAAAACTGTTACACAAAATCTATAAGCCAAAGTTATGCCAATTGCAGATTCTCATTTTTTATTACAACTCATTTATTTTTTATATATCTTTCATATCATGATTTCAAACTATGAAACATAACTTCCTAAGTCATGCATAGATGAAAATAAGATAATTATGACTCCAGCAATGTATATTTACATTATTATTATTATTATTTACTAAGCAAAAGTAAATTGTACCAAACTGTAGCCATTTCTAATCCCTATTACTGTATATTTTGCGATAACGGTGAGTGTGATGGCAAAGTTAAAATCACACTCCGCAAACTAGACTATACAACCATATGGCAACTAGATAAAATTTTCTGATTTATCACATGTGTTGTTTTGTAACGATTATGTATTGTAAGTCGATGTTTGCAGCTCAGCACCAACGAAGTCTGTTATTATTTTACGCGATTTTCAAGGTAGGTTTATAAAAAATAAATAGTTCCAAATAATTCGATAGATGGCACTGACTACCCATAATGTAACACGACCATTACGACAAAGAAATAGATTGTGGTAATTTTTAAAATTGACTTCTAAGTTCTCAGAGCTATTGTGTTGCGGATGTATTACGGTTGTGTATTGGCACAGAATTAATATAGTACTTAGTGTTGGTTAATTTGTTAGCTTTTCTGAGCTTGATGTTGAGAAAAGTTCAACTATCAATTTAATGGACGCCACATATCGTCAATTTTATAAACACTTCCTGGAAAATCGCTATTCCTTAGTACAATTGTAGATGGTGTCGTAGTGCCTGGCACTCATAAAAAAAACAATGACGAATAAACATGGAAACAGTCGTATTATTTTTGGCGCCTTTTTTTACGTGTACTAATTTCATCATGTATGATCCGAATCAAAATGACATATTTTCAGTTCTCGTTCTTAAAATTTGTACCAGTCGTGAAACAGCGAAACAGCAAACACATTAACAGCATAGGCTTCTAGATGTCAAGAAGCAAATGCAATCAATTTCCTTTAAACAACGCCGTACACATCGAATAAAGGTTTCTAGTGTTCTAATGTCCTCACTAATAATTTAGCCAATAAGGGTTCCTTCAAAAACGTAGATTCTCATTGAATTCACGTTAACCGCCATAACGGATATAGACACACTTTTACGTTCTGCAGACCACTACTATTCATTTAATTTACGCTGTGTACAATACGACTTAGGAGTCTAGATAAATTATGGCGAAAAAAAAATGGAAAAATAAAATCAAAACTTGAGCGAGAACCCGGGCGCAACGTGGACGGACCGCGGATGTACGTGGAAGCCAAGGGCTTCGTCCGAATCTCCTCGCGAGTACTGAGCATACGCCGCCCCACCGGCCGGCGGACGAGGACTGTGGGTCGTGCGACATTTGCCCTCCGACTTGGCAGGCCACGTCGGGAACATCGCCGGGTCTATTGCAACCGGATTCTCCTGAAATTAACAAAACATATACTAATACTTGTAAGATACTACTTAAGAGGGTTTATCGGGCATGGTATTACATACAAACTTTCAAGTCCAAATTTATCGAAATGAATACACCGATTCTAATGACATTTTATACGCATATAGCACTTACATAGATCTAAAAAGTTCGTAGAAAACGTTTTCGAAAAGAGTAATAAAAGTAAATTAGAGCGATTTCAAGTTTTCCATAGTAACAGAAAAAATTATAAATCCTTTTAAATTCGATATTTTGATGTTTTCTACGTTTCATTTCGGAAAATTTGGACTTGGGAAATTTAAATGGATAAACCGTCTTAACAAAAAAAGTGGCAGATGAAGTTGCTGACGAGGAAACAACGACGATAATAGTAACTCCCCACTGCTCGTGAACCTCCTCCCTCCCTCCCTCCACTCCTCTCACCAGAAAGTGTAACGGAACCGGGAATACTACTATTAGTCTATAATGCAACTGCGATTTTTCGGTACTTTCAATAGGCACTAGCTCTTTTTTTCAATGGTAACGTAAAGAGAAAGAGTAGTATTAAGATTTTGTGTATAAGAAATGTTTGTTACTATAAGTCACAGATTCATTGGAATTGGATGTTAGCTTACTTATAATTAAAATCTTTAAGAGATACAATAATCCCAACTTGATTATTATTAAATATGAAAGCGTTTGTTTGTCCTTCTTTCACGTCAAAACGGAGGCTATTTTTAATCCCGGTAACATATCTTATACCTCGGGAAAATTCTTTATTGAGGGAATTACAACGTAACAACGGAGCGAAGCGACATGGGCCATAATATCACCTTGAAATAAGCATGTTCTAGAGCCGCGTCAGCCGTGACCCGTTTAGCCGGATTGTACGTCAGGAGACCCTGTAGCAGTGACAGGCCCGTCTCGGACAGGAGGTCGGACCCGATACGTTGCCGCAGACCGCCCTGCGGGTTATCAGCAAAAGTCATCTTTTGAACCGCTGGCAGTTCGCTGTAGCCCGGCCATACTGCTTCTGATGGGGTACCTAAGTCCTGCAAATAAAGTTTCGGATATTAAAAGCTGAATAATGTCGTTTATCAGTTATAACTAGTATATAAGTTCTACATTACGAGTATACACAAGATGAGTAACTCGAAAGTTTTACTATAAGCTATTCCAGAGCCCACCATCTGGTTCCATTGTCAGGTCCTGGATACCACCCACGATCAGACTATTTGTTCAGACAAATCAAATAAGCCCAAAATCGATCGGGTTGCATTATGGCCACCTTCCGGCTTCATCATCAAACCGGCTCACAGACACCATCATTGTATGTAAAAGTGGGTCAAAATTCACTTGCAAGATATGAGTAAAAACTCATTGTTACAAGGCTGGAGGTCTACTCTCTAACGAAAATAGCTTCGGACGGACGTAACTTGGGACTTTTTCTTTTGCAGTTTGCTGTCAATTATAAACCAATCGGCATTATTTTACTTTTGTTGTATATACTCGTAGTTGGATTTCACAAGTTAGTACGAGACACAAGGAACGTCTGAATTTATGCAAATAAAGGATTCATAGCAGAAGAAAAAGTCCGAAGTTAGAGCAGTCCGAAGTTGTTTTCAACCGGTTGAGAGCATATAATTGTACTCTCGATAAGTATCATAAATTTGAGAGCAAGATATATAGGCAGATTAGAAAGCTACAGAACAAACCTTGAAAATCTTGTTCAGCTGATCAACTTCAGACTTTCCGGGAAAGAGGGGATTCATAGTGATGAACTCCGCGAAGATACAGCCCACGCTCCATATGTCGATGGGTGTGGAGTACTCCTTGCCGCACAGCAGCAGCTCCGGCGCGCGGTACCACAGCGTCACAACTATCGGCGTGTACTGACGCAGCGGCGAACCGTATTCACGCGCCAGACCGAAGTCACCCACCTGAAACAATAAGTAATAGTTTCTATTTTATTTGGGACAACAAACGTTGTTTTACTAAAGCTAGTGAACTGAGTAAACTAATTATACAACGTTGCAACAAGTCTAAGGCCCATATCTGCGCTTGAGCATAGTTTTAGTAAGAGATGCAGTTGCACAAAACTGTCCCTTTTTAACTGACCTCAAGTGGAGATTTGAGTTGAGTAACATTCTGTAATACGGGCCTTACAATTTTATGCATTGGCACTCAGAAAATAAAGAAAATCTGACTAACACTAGTAAATAACAAGCAGTTACCAAGTTAGAAGATATTTTACCGGATGAGTTTTTACCGTGAGGAAAAAAATAGGGCATATTAGTACATGTAGTTTAAATTTTCTTTTTCAAAAATGCATGCGTTTGTTTGATATGCGACTGGCGGGATTCGTAGGGTTTCTATCATGCGAAATTTATTTGTAACTCGTATTTTCTCCAAGTTTTCTTTATTTAATTGAATGATGTAATTATGTGGAATAGGCTACAAACGCGATCCGACAATTGACACAATTATCATGTTATTCGATGATGGGTTTGAAAAAAAAATTAAACGATGCCAATACCTTCTATTTCAGTTACCTAATATGCCCTATCTTTTTCCTTACGGTAAAAAAAACTCAAATTTAATTTTAACGTTAAAAAATAAAGAACATGGAAAGTTTATTACGAATTAGTTGAATGACAAATGCTTTACAAAATTGTATTTGTATGATACGTTTTTGAAAATACCCCCGATATACGACCATCGCAGAGGAAGCGAGATGTGTAATCACTGTCACTGTTTAGGCCGTAGAAACCTTACGCCTTAGCCATTGGCTGAGCATCACTATATGCAAGTGACAATGTTTCCAGTCTATTCACAATCCTTCGTAAGATTTGATTATAATTTTGTTTATTACCTTTACATGCTTATTTTTTTAATTTTTAATGCATTTACGTTAGGAAAATTGTCGATTGTTATGGAGATATTTAGGGGAGGCCTTTGTTCAGCAGTGGACGTCTTTCGGTTGATATGATGAGTAAAATCGTGTTCGTTACAAATGTAAGTTTAACCGCCTCCGTGGCTCAATGTAAAACATTAGGTTTACGATTCGGAGGTCGCGGGTTCGATCCCCAGCGGGGTACATGTATAAGTAATCGGTTTGGTTGGTGGTAGGGCATTTTAATTGTCCGCCTGGCTATCTACCACCATCTTATCTAAATCTGCCGCCAAGCAGCAATGTTAATAGCATTGTTGTGTTCCGGTTGTCAGAGATAAGATAGCCAGTCCCCCAAATGTGTTGGGGTTTCCGGGTCAGTACGCTTCCACCTTCGTCCTCATCTTCACTTAACATCAGGTGTGATTGAGGTCAACGAACTAACGAACGAAACGAACCCGTCGTGCATAAAAAAAAAGGACTGCATTATGTCTTTAAAAATAAGGAGGTATTGGTATACAGAGTGGAAAGTTTCAATGGGGCAGCCAAGGGAGGTACCTTAATCGTTGCAGCTACAAGAAATTGGTCTTAGGAGACTATCCATAATTTTTCAAAAAAATTTCATTCCCATTCACAGATTTTCAAAAAAATGTACGGTTAGCAAGAAAATTACCATTTCTCACAAAAAATTTTTTTGATGCTAATCGATCCTGTTTCGATGCTGATCAAAAAGTTCCATGGGACCAACTGAAGTTTCAGTAGGTACTAGAAAAGTTAGAAATCAAAAAAAACTTTTCCCATACATATGCAGTCAATTAATTTTGTTTCACTTGGAACTTACGTAACCTCGATAGTTTTCTGAAAAAAGATTTACTTACCTACCTAGTTCAAATTCAAATAAGCTTTAAATTTCGAACTTTATTTTCTTTTTATAATGCGTACTTTCTTTTGTTGCTTATGTCAAAATTTGATTGCGTGTGGTGTGCTTTTGCGAGTAGGTGCTTTTAGTTATTATTTTTTGCAAAAATGAGTTCAAATTCTGAACGTTTAGACTTGCTGGAAGCTTATTTTGTAAATCATAAAAATTCATTTGCTGCGTTGCAATAGTACAGGAGGAGATATCCAAATCGACATGTACCAACCAGAAAGGTTATTACAAACCTTGTAAGAAAATTAGCCGAAGGTGGTTCTTTTAAGAAGAAATCTGTACGTCAACCATTTGTTTTAGACGAAAATTTGGAAATTTCCATATTAACATTATTTTTTTTTATTTTATTTATTTATCATTTATTGCACACAAGAAAAAAAGACATACAGATACAACATTAGTCGAAGCGTTTCCCGAAACATCTTCAAGAGTCGTCGCTAAAGAAGTTGATGTCTCGCATACCCTGGTACTGAAAGTATGGAAGAAATATGGATATAAATGTTTTCGACATGGGCGACTAGTTCAAGCTTTACATACAGGGGATGCCGCTCGTAGACTAGCTTTCTGCAGATGGTTAAATGGGAAAATAAGTAGAGATATGCAATTCCTTGATTACATATTATGGTCTGATGAAACGAATTTTTCAAATAACGGTATGTACAACCGGCGAAGTAATCATTATTGGAGCCAAGAAAATCCTCTCAGACTTTGGGAAACCCATAATCAAATTCGATTTTCTTTTAATTGTTGGTGTGGTTTAAAGAGAAACGAAGTAGTAATGGTGGAATTTTATGAGGGCAACTTAAATTCCGACACTTACAATAACATAATATTAGAAAATGTATCAAACATGATTGATAATCTACCATTATCAGAATCACGAAGAGTTTATTTTCAACAAGATGGTGCTCCTGCACACAACAGCCGAAACACTCGTTGTTCTTTGAATAGACAATTTGGTGAGCAGTGGATTGGGACTCATGGCCCTGTTTCTTGGCCAGCGCGTAGTCCGGACTTAACGCCGCTTGATTTCTTCCTGTGGGGCTATTTAAAAAATGAAATTTATAAAAAGAAATATGACAGTGTCGAAGAATTAAAAAACTCGCTCTGTACAATTTTGTATGGAATTCATCCAAATAAATTATTGGCCGCCACGCGGTCAGTACGAAAACGAATACATTTATGCATTAATCAAAATGGAGAACATTTTGAGCACCTTATATCATAAAGTTATTAATAAAAATAATTATTATTTTTCAAATAATTTTATTGTTTGAATGCATATGCATCTTCTTAATCATTTTTGTAGCTACAACAAAAAGTTACCTCTTGTTATGGCCTGACAAAAAAATCTAAGTACTTTAAATGTATGAAAAAAGTTTTTTTTGATTTCTGACTTTTCTAGTACTGAAACCTCAGTTGGTCCCATAGAACTTTTTGATCAGCATACGGAACAGGATCGATTAGCATCAAAATTTTTTTTTGTGAAAAATGGTAATTTTCTTGCTAACCGTACATTTTTTTGAAAATCTGTGAATGGGAATGAAATTTTTTTGAAAAATTATGGATAGTCTCCTAAGACCAATTTCTTGTAGCTGCAACGATTAAGGTACCTCCCTTGGCTGCCCCATTGTTTCCACCCGATATTAAATTTCACAGTATTCCCACAAGGACAAACGTGAAATTACCTTCAAAATTCCCTTGTGCGACAGTAAGAGGTTGCTTGTCTTGAGATCTCTATGTAATATCCAATTGTCATGAAGATGATGTACCGCTTTCAGTAACTGCGTCATGAGGCATTTTACTTCACCTAGAAATAGAAGAGAGTATTAAATAGCTTCAACGTTGTATCCAATACTTGAGGAGAAAATCATGAGGTTGTATTAGCTTATAATAGGCCTAAAGTCTGTCTCCGCAATTAACTATATTCGTAGCTCAAAATCAATGGCATAATTATCTTTGCTATTTGTGGAGACTGAGTTCAATTGATCCTTATTCCTACCAAACGGACACAACCGCACATAAGAGAACTTACAACTAGAGTCCGACCTAAAATAGATTTTTTTTCTGGCAATACGAAAACAAGAATGTCAAGTTACTATATGTATATAAATAAATAAATAGGAATGTAAAATCTATCGCCCGAAGACTCAAATGCTTCTTAACTTTAGGAACTTCATGTCGTTGACATTCAAAGCGACGGAATTTTATTAAATGGGCTCTTAAAGTTAACAAGAGTTTGAGTATTCGGACGTACGTACAGTATTTAAAATGATGTTTAGATTAATTTTTAATGAATCTCTTACAACCACATAAGAACATTACACTGGATTGGAATTTTGAAACTTGTTTCGTGTCTAAAGGCCAAAAAAATTAACATAGTCGAAAATAATTATTTTGGCTGATAACGAAGACAACATTCAGTCGGTTTGTTTGTAAGTTTAACAAACCAAACATAACCCATACGACAATTACCTGGAAGAAAAACTTGCTTCTTTCCCCTCATAGTCTCCATGAGACTCTTGAGATCGTGCTCGACATAGTCCATGACGATGAATATCTTGTCCATGTTGGAGCCGACGACTATCTCCCGCACCGTCACGATGTTCGGGTGCTGGCCCTGCAACAACGAAACAGAATGTGCGCCTCGTTAGAACAGTCAATGGCAGACAGGCCCCTCAATGCCAGTCATCCTTGCAGTCCATTGTTCTCGCATCGAATCCATGTAAAAACGGCTGAAAATGCATACTTCACAATATTTTCATACAAGGTACTCAGTTATAAACAATGTAAAATACAATAGTGAACCGCTTTTGTAAGAATACCCAAGGAATCCATATTTTTGTGTGCTCGGAATACTGTTATACTGCGTCACCATAGCAAAAATTTACGGCGATTCTCACATAATTTCGCATGTTTGACAGATGCGGTCAAACTTACATAGTGTGGTGAATCAATGCGGCAATTGTGTGTGCAGAAATAATTCTGATACTGGGCAGCGACTAATTAGTGAGAATCGCCTAAGTTCCCCAAGTAAGTGAATTGTCGGAAAAATCATTTAGCAAGGCGTCCATTGGGCAGTCTCGTGTGAATTGCAAAACATCGTGTAAATGAATTGATTTTATACAATATCAATTCAATTAATAGAAACAGACCATAAAACACAACTATCAACAACTTACTCACCTGAATTGCCAGCAAATCATCTGTTAGATCATTTAAGAAATAAATTTTAAAATTGATTTATTATATTAGTCACTTTCACGAAATGAATCCTGGCGCTACTGGAATAAAACACAGTGAAGAGTTTAAAATAGATGCTACAAAAAGCATTGGCACTGGTTTTCATTAACCCACAGAATTAAATAAAAGACAAAAGAAATACATCCTCCGGGGAAATATTACAAATGTCGTAATTTGTCTTTTCTCTTTTTATCAAACAGATAATTTACTGGAAATCGAAATTTTAAAAATCTTTTGCAGTGGTTCGAAACCAATCATTTACATTATATTTTTCAATTTGATGTAGTAATAAAAATGAAATATTTTCTTATTAAATAATAATCACGCAAATTACATACCTACTTATTGCGAATAGGGTTACAATTTCTTAAAACATCTTTACCTTGTAGTAAAGGTGGAAAAAAATTATTGTGCATTTATCGGACAAGAGAGTTACATACTGCGATTTGGATCAACACTTGATAAGTAAGTAGTTTTTATCTCACCATGTTTTTCTGCTCTGCTCACTTCTGACCACGGGTTTGACGCATACCGTCCCATTCGCATTCGGTCCCATTCGCATTTTGTCCCATTCGCAAAAAGGTCACACTCAGGATAAAATTTGTTTTTAACATTTTCAACCTACAAGTTAATTATTTAAAGCTACATGTTTTTATTTTCAATACTACCATTTTTGAAACAATAGTTCAACTTGTAGGTTGAAAATGTTAAAAACAAATTTTATCCTGAATGTGACCATTTTGCGAATGAGACAAAATGCGAATGGGGCCAAATCGAAAGGGACGGAATGCGAATGGGACCGAATGCGAATGAGACCATTTTTGAATTCGTGACGAAATGCGAATGGGACGTTATGCGTCAAACCAGTCTGTCTGACCACAGACCAGTGGCACCCCACTGTCTGGTCTGTGCTTCTGACACAATTATATAGGGGGTAGGTGGCGTCATATAATATTAATTGGTATTTATAATAAAAAAAAAACCATACGTCGTGGGCCCGTGGTACCAGAATGATTTTATTCCCGACTTCCTTGTATGTTGTGCGTCTAAAGTTTGTGGAATTATGTAAAATTACTTAATGTTTTTTGTAAATTACGAAAAGATAGCACAACAAAGGAAACCTAATGAAAGCGACGGATATTTTGCACGCAGCATCTGTGGGGCTGTTTGTTAGCCGCAGCAGGTTGCAACTGACTGTACTACCTTCTACCATAACAAATGTTAACATACATGTGGTTTGAAAACTCCTGTGTTCAAAATTCTAATCTTTCAGATACTCCAGGCTCACGGTATATAAAAAAATCGATACTTTAACATTGTTGTTGATCGCATCTAAACTCACATTTCATCATTATCCGATTATTTAAACATGATGTCAGCTACTAAATAAATCCCCTGACCGATTTTTGAATTATCACTCACCGATTCATTTCACGACAGGAAACAATTTCACGTACGATTTTGGTTTACTTATATTGATCACGTTTCTGAACAAATCGAAATGCATTACGAAGTTTGGTCTAAAGTCAAATTTTATCCATTACACATGATATCATGTACTTTATGTTGAAATAAATATTACATTCTATTTAGAATTATATTATGAAGTATTTATATTATCTAACAAAAACTTCTTGTACTCTCAAAACTTAATGCAAACAACTTTTAACAAATTTCAGAAATTCAAATATATAACTTTTTCGTGAATTTGCTAAAGCCGCATAAAAAATTTGTTTACGTACACACAAACATATGCCCCTAGCGGGATTCGAACCCGCGACCTTTTGGTATAGTGGTCATAATTTCTAACCACTACACCAAACACGTCGTCAAGTGTTCGGCAAGGACTTTCAAATATTGTGTGTAATGTTTGCAAACAAATAAATGTTTTTTATTTTATTTTGATCTTTATTAACAAAAAAAAACAAATAAATGTTGACGACCGATTGGTGAGGTGGATTGTGACTCTATCAGCGAAACCAACGGTTGCGGGTTCAAATCCCGTGAGAGGTAAATATTTGTGTGATGAATACGAATATTTATTCCCGGTCTTGAATGTTTATATAAATATTTATGTATGTTTATCCGTTATCTAGTATCCATAGCAAAAGCTTTGCTTAGTTTGGGACTAGATAATTGATGTAAGTGTCCGAAATATTTATATATTTATATTTAACGAATTCACATTACAAATTGTTCGAATTCGAAAACAAGTTTAGCATACATCGGAAACATGAACGCAATGAATTTAAAAAATACCAACTTTAGAAATTCGAGCACGAGTCTGTAATTTTCGCATGCAATCGCAAACAAATCAAAAATCGGTCTGTCTATCAAACGCGGATAACGGCCAAGAAATTATAACAATGGTGTCGATTCTGGTGGGCTATCTCTAAAACAAGTTTTACACAGGTACTATTGTCTTATTATTCCAAGAAGAATGCGACATCACAACTTTAAAACTGGTTTTAGTTTAGAGAAGTCGCCATCAGAATCGACACCATAGCCACCATACCCACACTTACCATCCAATAACAAACATACATCGGTGTCACACTATGGTTGAAATATATTATTTATGGTTAGCTAAAAAGATTTCTCGTGTGCTTTAACATATTGTTTTCCAACTTAAAGCAATTTTACACAAGACTAAAGAGAACACAGTTATAGGGACAAGCAAATTTAAAAATAATACGTAGAGGGCGACACTGCGACGTAACAGATACTTTTTGACAGAGATTCAATGCAACTGTAGTTTCGTTATCATATTTTAAGGATTAATCGAAATCATCTTTTGAACAATAGGCCTTGGCGCACACGCAGAAACCCGTGCGAGTAAAAAGGATGAAGATTTTTTTACTCACACGGGTTTCAAGGACAGACAGCATCTGCCAAACGCGGACAAAAACTTAATTTCGCGCGACCTTGAGATAATTATTTAAAAAAAAAACATTAATATTGAAATTGCTTACAGCGAGTTTTGCAATTTCATAAACTTATTAGAGTTCACAGTAAAACAGATTATTATAAAGGAGATAGGAGACTTTTACCAAGTCAACATAAATGCATTAAACTTTATTCAGAGAAGATGTTATTTCCATCAATAACACTTACGTATTTTTTCTGAGCGTAATACTGAAAGAGATCGTATAACGTTCAAATTTGGTAGGTACTGGTGAGTTACAATGCTTGTCAATTAGAAATTTAAATTCGTATCACTTGAAAATCTCTACGTTCATGTTTTCATAAATAATATAACTTTAATTATTTAAACTGTTTTTTGTTTTGCTTGTAAATACTCTATCCAACTATAGATACTAAAACTACATTTGAATAGAAACTCTTATAGAAACTTACGGTGCCCATACACAAGAAATATGATATTCTACATGCATACACATATAATATAACAAAAAAAAATTTGAATTGTCTGGGATCCACTGAACAAATCGGCAGTATTTTTGTCGTCAAGACTACCCTAACCATTGTTATCAAATGGCTTTGTGTATTACATTCTTAGGTCATGTTCATTATGTCATTTTTAATGAAACTGAAACATTTACAGTTTGTTCACTAAACCCAAGGCAATAATAATTTAGCAACGTCAATATAACTGTGGTCCAACTTATGAATTCATTAGAAAAACAATTGGCTTTAAATAATTGTAATTGTTTTACATAGGTAAGAAAAGATAATATATGCACGATATTCATGAATAAAAATCGGGTCTGCATTATTACATGTTCTTTTCGTAAGTACAGTAACATATAAATAATCATTCCTCACTCGGTATAATACAAAAATCAGATTTTTGTCGAAATCAATATGAATGCGACACCTGTAAAACAAATAATTCATTTTTATTACCACATCTATCACCCGAGAGATTCTTACAGCCGAATTCATAGATATTTTTTACCAAATGCTTGCAATGCTTTGTAACTAAAGCCTTCTTTACGGTTTAAAAAGTGTTGTAAATTATCATGATCTGGGGGCACGGCAGTGCCCCCGCCAAGTCGAGCGCGAAGCAAACACTGCCGTACCATCCTTTACTGGAACCATTTCGCCGCATTTTCAGGCCCCTATTTTAGAACCTCTGGATAAGACTAGAACGCAGAAATTTTCGTCATCCAGTAAGCTATAATCACATACTTAAAATCCAAAATTTCAAGTCTGTAGGTCATTTAGTTCCGAAGTTAAGCGAAAGCAAAGTTTCGCATTTATGACACTCACTCACTCACTCACTCACTCATGATCATCAAAATAGAACTAGTACTTCCCATAAACTCAGAGAGCTGAAATTTGGTACAGAGTTATGGTTCAATGGCCACATAAAGGGAAAACTATAAAAACTAGGATAATCGAAGATCTGGAGTACCTGGTGACCCTGATTAGGAAACACAAGAGCCCAACCAAACTATTAGAGATCGACATATACCGCCTTTACAAAAAATATTCAACTTGGTGGGCCGCTTCATTTGATGTCAAAAATCGAAGGTCTGAAGTATCTGATGAAGAACCCTCAGCTGGTCTCAGCTGTATTAGAGATATGGTAATGCCCCCTTCTACTATTGGTACATAGAAAAATCGACTGTCATTGCAAAAATCCAGCGTAGTGGGACACATCTTCTAATTTAATCTAGCCTATAGCGTCCCACTGCTGGGCGAATGCCTCCCCTTCTGCTTTTAATACGAATATAAATAAAATTAAAGGAAAACTCTGGATAAGACTAGACTGGCTTTTATACTTATACTTATTACAAGTTTACAAGAAGAAATAGTCAAACGATTAATTTTATTCTACTCGAACATTACACAAATTAAATAAACAAACGAAAATTTGGTCAAAATGTAATGCATTGGCTAAGAGTGGCGGTGATACCCGCACGCGTCGCTAGATGGCGTTGACTGTATTTTAAAACGGGCTTACGTTTTGTTTTTCCGATAACCTTATATGGCAAAGTGGCAACCGGCCGCGTTACAGTCGTTTACGACATTCTTCTATTGCGCTTGAAAATGTTTGCTAGGGATTAGGAGGGATTATTTGCATTTCGTTGATTTCGCTGATTATTTCGTGAGGTTTGCTAAGGTTAATTGGCAGGTTGTTATTATATTAATTCAAAGATTTAAACAGGTTAGGAATTATATGGTTAGTGACGGATTACTGATTATTACTTAATTATCAGAATTAAAAGTAGTTTCAATTGAATACTTTATTTAATTGTTAATTATTTAGTACCTACTTTTAGTTTTCTAGGTTTAATTTACAGTTAGGCAGTACTTCGAATCGCGTTCGTGTTTATAAGTACTTTTCTAGTATTCTAGTTTAGTTTATTTAGTTAGATATTACTTCGTTTCGTTTAAAAATATCATTAATTTAGCTGTATTTCAGTACTAGGTAGGTAGTATCTTTGGTAGAAAGTTCATTGATAATTAATTATATTGACACTTGTCTAATAATTAAGAGTTAACGTTTTGCTTATAGTTTGTATAGATTGAGTAGGCAGAGTAATATTTTCTTTAAGTTTTTCTTATTAAGACAAAAGAAGTCTTAAAGATATAAGTAGGTTTTAGTCTAAATATTATCGGTATTTCTGATTTGTTGTCCATATACTAAAGGTCGTTGAGTTTAATTGTGTTTGATTTCGCAAGATAATAATTATCGTAAAAAATGTCGATATTATTAAAAGACGACGATGAACTTAGTGGCTACCAAGTAGTTGGTATGCCCAAAGACGGGTCTTGTCTCTTCCATTCAATATCTTTCTTGGTGTATGGTAGAACTGACTCAACTTGCAGTATCAAGTATATTTGTAGAAACGTGGGCATATATGTAATATGCCCACATTTCTACAAAAAGAAGTGAAATCCCACCAAAAACATTCTGTAAAAAACTAGCCAAATCTCGATGGAGCTGCTTGATTATCTCTAAAAAGTAATGAAATCTATACAAAGTCGTGCCAAGTGTAAGGTTCCTTACTGCGATTTCTTTATTATTATAGTTAATGTTGTGTGACTTGGCCGTTGAAGGGTACACAGGGGTACAAAACCAGGTGCTCCATGACACCATTGCACCAATCTGTCGTCAGAACCGCTACGCATTGACGATGGAAAATTGCCACTTGGAAAACGTTGATTCAATAACCAGTCAATTGTAGGCTTGATAAAGCCACTAACGTATAAAGAATGTTATGTAAACGCCACACAGATTATTCACTAATAGTTTGCCGTTGAACATTCTTAATAACATAATTAATAACATTAATAGCGGTTCTGGCGACAGATTGGTGCAATGGTGTCATGGAGCACCTGGTTTTGTACCCCTGTGTACCCTTCAACGGCCAAGTCACACAACATTAACTATAATAATAAAGAAATCGCAGTAAGGAACCTTACACTTGGCACGACTTTGTATAGATTTCATTACTTTTTAGAGATAATCAAGCAGCTCCATCGAGATTTGGCTAGTTTTTTACAGAATCTAATTTACTAAACGCACTGTAACAAAGCGCGCCAGACCGACAACCGTCGCATTTCCTCGGTTTTCGTACCTAAAACGAATTTTAGGGTCTACGAATTACGATTTTGTACACTCGTCTTGTAAACCGTTAGTAAATTCATTGCAAGAGAATTGTACATTCTATGAATTCGTCTATCTTGTGTTGTATTGTAAATGTAAATAAATAAGCTAAAAAAAGCGCTAAGCATATTTACAATATAAAACAATACAAGATCATGCGAGTAAGTACAATCGACCACACATGCCTATCGTTAACGAAATTCTTATTTATAAAATGCAAAACGGGTTAACACTATGTCGGTCGATGTAAATACCACAATTTAGAGCTTTTTCTGTCTTACACGCATTCTTTGAATCCGGAGACAAGGCCGGCATTCACCTGAGACAGAAAACGCTTCTTCAGTCGAAAACTATGATAATTACAAATTGTGAAGAACACATTTTCAGATATTTAAATCACATTGTAAAATAATTTTACATGATGTCGAATAACTTTTAAGGACCGCAACGACACAATTCGGCTTACTCATAAAATATTTTATCTAAGGAAACCGTACATTTTCGCAAATAACAGTCTCCTATCATAAAAGTTCGTAGTTGAGCGAGGACATTCATCGTACCTTTATCGTTACAATTTGTAATACATAAGAAAGCTTTTCTGAATGGACAGGTCATCCAGTACTTCTAAACCAGTACTACGTTAGTACTATATTAATTCTGTGCCAGTAGTAGTAGTAAAAATATAACTCATTTATTGTCTCAAATGCATCATAAAAGCAATCTTATTTATGAAACATAATTATAAACATATTAGGCACATAAACTGAAAAACAACTTGGCAACATAAGAGGAAATGCAAAGGAAGGGAGTGGCAATGCGCAAGCGCAACGTCTTCTTCCCTAAGGGATGGGAAATGATATTGATTATTTAACCTGCACACTCCCTGTTAACTTGCCAAGATACGATAGTCAACATGTTATTTCGCATTAGGATAATTAAATATTAACCGCGATGTCCTAGTATGCCAAATTATATAACATACATAAACAACAAGAATAAGTATGAAAAATATAATAGTAATGGGACTGTTCCAATAAAAAAGTGTATAATTTTTGAAAACGGTACCACTGTAAATTCTTAATCACATGAAAAAGAAACATTACTATTAGTTTTTGCAAATGCAAAGACACCAATGTGATGTTACTCTCATTTTAACAGCGGTCGGGCCCAATTCAGTAAAACTAAACCAAATTTAACAGCACTGGTGCGCTTTTCTTAACAAAAAGTATGTAAAGAATGACAATAATAACGTTGGGCGCTGTCAAATTTAGAATGATTTTAAAAACTGCTGAATGGAGCCCAGCAAATCACATTTCCAGTTTTTTGTTAGTTTCTCCACTTGCCGGCGTCGGTCAGTAGTCGAACATAAATTGAATACGAACGTCGACGATCAGTATATTTGAGATGACCTTAAAACACACAGTAGACTCCAAAAAATAGTTACTCGCAGTATTATCTACATAAAAATAAATACATCGAAGTATAATTATTAATCATGTTATAATTTCTCAACACAAAATCATGAAACTCAAACCTAAATCATAATATAACTTTGCGTGCCTCTTTGCCACGAGTGGTGGCGGATAAAAAGAAACTTTAATTTTGTTCCCATCGGTCGTTATTTCCTAATCATTCCCAAACAACTTTAAAAATCTAAGAACTACTGTACAACTGTTGCAGTCTGCAAAAAAATTGATAATTCTATATGATAATAATAATATGACAGATATTTGATGTACTACACTAAATTCCTTATATAAACAATAAAGTGTATTTGAATAGATCAAATGTATACGTAGCCACCATAGTAATAAACTATATCAAAGAGTTAACTATCTCAATCAGTTAACAATTGAGGACAATATGGGGACGAACATAGAACGTCCTCCTTTTTTGGAGTCAATTAAAAATACAAAAAAGTCTAAACTGTGGTCCCCGAGTTCACTAAAAAAGACATGTAAATACGTGAAAATTACTCGACTAAATGCATGGATACAATGGAGCAAAATATTAACGTAATCTCAAAATAGCGTCTTGTAAAACTGATCCCTCATTCCATGTGTCTACTGTCATATGCACAACGGGTTAGCACTTGACCTCAATCACACCTGATGTTAAGTGAAAATGAGACCGAAGGTGGAAGCGTACTGATCTGGAAACCCCATCTTATTTAGGGGACTGGCTATCTTATCTCTGACAAAAAAGTTTCAATAAAAATGTGTATTGATTAACTATTACCTGAGAGAATCATTTTATATTTTATACCAACTTATAGAAGAAATTAATATATTTGAAGCAACAACGTGCGATAAGTTTCTGTTGTATTATTGAAATGTAGTTCTTGAATTAATATTTCTAATCTACCTGTACCTAAATGATATTTCTTTAATTATTATTTGAATAACTCTATATTTATATGCCATGTGGCTGATCATAGACAACATATTTAATCTTATCATATACCTGCGTGTTACACAAAATAAATAAACATCCTATCAAATTCTACGATGATTCTATAACCAGTGACCACGCAATATATCAAAACGTAAATACAATGTCTTTTACATACTATACCTAAGTATATTAAGTAGATTATCTGAATAGGTATTCTACACATTCTACTTTTCGATACTTATGTAAAAACTTTTTAACCTTAGTTGACTTTCTTATATTCCTTCCGTCAAACAACGCATATATGAGCAATTATATCAAAAACTTTAATAATAAGATAAAAAATGTGACGTTTTCAAGTGATAATTTTTATCCTACGAAATAAATATTTTTTTGGTTTCATTTGACAATAGATGTCTGGATTGATTGAGGACCTGTTTTACAAGTCGCTATTTTGAAAAGGCCAATATTTTTGCTCTATTTAATTTTACAAAATGTTTAAAACTTAATAAAACATCTTTTTTGTGTGGACTGAGAAACAACAGCTTAGACATTTTTTATCTTTAACACTTCATGACTTAGTAAATAAGCATTCAGATTGTTTAAATGTTTTAAGTTGCGTGATGGCCCTTATGTATAGGCTCACTAATCCAGAAAGCTCGAATCGTCATACAAACGTATATAAATAAATATAAATATAATATCTATCAAAATTACAAGATCATTCGAAATGAAATTTCGTATGGACAATCATATGGTAAATACTTAGGTTTACAATTGTTTTCTACTGCAAAATAATAAACTGGAACTCAATGCTTTTAGAATAGACTATAAAATTATAAATAAAGGTATAGTGCCATCATCATGCTCCAAGTTACAGCTACCCACGGAGAAAAGCTACACCCACACTACTTTAACGCCTGATGTCCAACTGCCATATGCTTTTACGAACCTACAACTAAATTGTGGGCCACCCACGTGTTTGTTTGTTTGTTTTCTCAAATCTATGACATGGTGCCCAAGAGGGGGCGTAAATAGATCACCCAAAGGTCGGCACTGCATGCGTAGACCTTGAGTGTCGCAAAAATATTCATGGGCGGCGACAACGTTTTCTAGTCGCCTTTTACTACACGAAAAGACAGGTTGGTATACTACGCCAGCTGCACTAGTAGCACGATAAACGTTTATGTCGCGCGAGATATTTGTCCTGCTCATTCACTTTGACGAAATATGCAACATCCCACTCTCACTCCTACGTCGCGCACGAAAAACGAATAACAAGTGTTGTAAATGTAATAACAATTGCTAAAAATTAATTAACTAAATAAGCAAAAGTTGAAAAATGTGTTTCTTTTAAAAAAAATGCTCAATTGATGGATATTTCTTTAAATTCAAAACATTTAGGGAAATTGTCGTTACAAAAAGTTTAAGTTAAAGTTCTCATTATTATTTCTTAAGCAATGCAGCTCGACGACATTTTCAGCTAAAACACATGCATGCCTAACTATAACATGCTTAGTTTATTATCTATCAATAAGTTAACTGTGTTTAACAGAAGTCTACCTAATTAACTATCAGTTAGTATTTATTGTTATTTAGATACAAATTAAAAATACGGTTTTCTAAAAAAATCTAGACTAAGCGCTTGTTTTTTTTTACTCGAATAAGTTTCATTAAATTTCATTTTGTATCAGCTCTGAAATTACATTATTTAATGGAATTTCTGGCAATAATTATTCATCGCAAAGGAAATTTCTCCTACATAATTTTAATTGATGACATACTGGCTGAAGAAATGCGAAAATTTTATTAAAATCGGTATAGCACAGGTCAAGTTACTAACTATTATCTAAACCCAGAAATGCAGGAAGTTTTGTAGAGATTTACTTGGTGGGTCGATTTGTTTTTTATGACCAGTGTAGCTAGAAGCTAAAAAAAACAGTGGATGCGGCAAACATCTAGTTCGCCGGGGCTACTCTCTAGTCTAGAATCTAGAGGAACCCGTAAGAAAAATTAAAGATACGCTTGATCAACACCATAAACCGCAAATATTAGAGGCAACCAACGATCTTACAAATATCTATAAATTGAAAATTTAGATAACCCCGATACTGTGATACCGTGTGATAAAAGCTAAATATCTTCCAAACTGTTTCACAAATTTTAATACTTTCTGCATATTATTATGTTATAACATCACAATAGAATATTCTATATCTTGTTATAAACAGTAATGTCTAACAATGGCAACCACAATGGTTCCTAAATTATACTCCATTAAACGGTATTCAACCTCACCACAAGAACCTCAAAAACGCCATAGCAGGTGGTGTTTTACAGTTGTTATAAGTGTGTTACCACAACTTACGTTTAACCTCTAAAATTACCTTAAAAGGAAACGTATTTAACTGCGAGGGTATTTTATAGTAACACCGATTGTTTATATTGTTCTGTATAGATAAGTACAAACTTATTAAACGATCCGAGTTTTCCAACCGGTTGTCGTAGATATAGTGAATATTCACATTAAGCGATTCGCTTTTACATTCATAACGCGGAGCGAGCTGCTTTCTGCAGACCCGACGTTTGTATCCACCGAATCTTACAATCTTTGATGCGGTCTTGTCAAGGTTGAATAAGCATTTCTGGGTCGAGCGCATCATCTTCCAGTACATCGTGACTTTCCACAAAGTAACACATTGGCCGGACCCGTCTCCAGTCCATTTAATAACATTTGTTATGTTTTTTACATATAAATGGTACCAAAGAGTAGATATGATTTAATGACACTCTACAAGCTGCAAATATATTTCCTTTTGCAACTGTTCAAGAAAGCTAGCGGACCGTTCTTCAACAGCCTTACACACCCCCACTGTTGGGGCACAGCCACCTGTCACTTTATATATTTAGGACCAGTGAAAAAACAATGTTGCAGCTGTCGATTATCAATAATTATCATAAATGAATGCAGATGACTGTAAATGTGAAGACCTGCGGAAGACGGTACAGAACCGTATTCATTGAAGCCTTGATAAAACTAGTTGAAAAGGGATATATTATTTTTGAGCCAGGAAAGGGACAGCAGTGCTACTGACTTGATTCGGTCTGTATTAGGGGCCTAACAAAATCAACACAGTCCCATAAAACAGACAAGTTACATGGATTAGATGAAAAATCTTATAAATCTTTGGTTGGAATGGTAAGGTATTTTTGCAAATCTATTATCTTGTTCAATTGTTATCAAAAATGTCGCTTTGCTGCCGTCAATAGTTAAGTGTTGACTTTTGCAGTTGGCGTGCGGATTACTCGACTACGCAGTACGCACCGATCATGTGGAATGCGGACTAACACAGATGGCAAAACGCAACTTGTAATCTAATCTGTGTGCCCTCGTCGCATGTGTCTACATCTAGCGGGATCACCGGTCATGAAGTCAGGTTAGAAAATTAGATCTGTTCCTATTTCAAATTGAATTTGTTCCGCAAATGTAAAGAAATGAACGCTTTTATAGACGTCCTCCAGCCAGCAGAACACGTTTTCACAAACAAATCCACATGTAAAAAAACAATGCTCTATCACGGTTAATTTACAAATACCTAATTCAGTGGAAAAGAAAATTCTGGCCAACAGGACACTTTTTTTGTAGGATTGTTACATTTAAATTAGTCTCAACCTTTAGATCTGAATCTATTCTATTTATTTCAGAAGAAAACAATCTTTTTATCACGTTTTCAACAAATGTTATTCCACGAAAACGATACTTCTCGCTGTCCTTTTTTTCGGAATTATTTCTGTTGTAGGCGTGATCAAAGAGTGTTTTAGAATATATTCAGATCTAAAGATTGGGACCATTTTAAAGTACCTACATCAATCCTTTACCAAATAAGTAACCCGCTGGCAGAAGTTTCCTTTTTCATTAACCGTAATAGTGATTTTTGGCGGAATAAGTGGATCTGAAGCAGAACTAAATTTTGATGCCAATTTTAAGTTGATCGGATCTATAACAAAAAAAGTGCCACGCAGCATGGAGTTTGTCTATAAAAGTCTTTATTTATTTTACATTCGCGGAACGAATTCAGTTTGAAACCGGATTTCTTAGAACAAACCCCTTTAAACTCACATATACCTCGATAAAAGATGGTACCGTTGGGTATCGTCGCCAGGTGGTATCATGTCAGAGTGCAATTGAGCCGAGACGGTGGCGAACTAACCGATCCTCGTACTGCATTTTGTGGTCGGTTGCTGCCGCTCGTCTGTTGAAACGCTTAATTACCGATATTTATCATCTAAACATCCTTAATCATGGTAAGTATCATGAAAGATGATCATTAAAAGATAAAGCAGCTGTTTACGATGTACTTTGGATTACCAGTACCTACATGCCGCGACAATACAGGTATAATATATATTTAATACCGATCAACCTACCTATTTCAAATGTACTGTCCTTATACCCAAAGGTTGCCTGGAAGAGATCGCTTTTAGTGATAAGGTCGCCAAATTGTACATTCTATTTTTACCACTTTTCTGAAACTGTATTTTCTTATCTGTCGTGCAATAAAGTGTATTTGTATATTCTTCAAGAGCCTAAGTTCCGAGCAAATAACACGTTCTGCAAACATTACACTTGTAAATACCGTGAGCAGCATTGCCTTCCTATATTTTGTTAATAACCAAATCATGTGTATTGAATTGAGTACAAAAAAGGAAAGGTCACACAATATTTCCGGGATACACAAACTCCGTTGACTTTGTTGCAGTTACGTCCTAAATATTGCTTAGTACAGAGTACGATTATATATCTAAAGAAATCTATGCAAAATATACCACACTTAGTAATATGAAAACTTTGCTATATAACTAATGGCTTACTCTAGTAACCCCCGAATAAATTTTTGAGTTCTTCACACAATAACTAAATTATAAGTTTACCTGTCACCGATGACATTCTTGAAGATTTAGTAAGAACGGTCGTTGACGTCAATACTGTTGTATCGCCATTTCAAACACCCTTCGACGTTCGTATTCATTGCAAGCAATATCATTGATCAAATCGGATATAATTTCTCAATGAGATTTAAATTCGTACATGAAAGAAGATAGCATTGGAGGGTTGTCCCCTGGAATAAATTCCTTATAAGATACTTAGGCCCGCCCGTGTATCGAAGTTGTTAACCCTTGCAATTGGGTCACACCTCTAGCACAACCCTCTTGCAGGTAAGAGGTGCCGGGCCTGTAGGAATAAAATACAAGGCATTAATCAAATGAAATAAACACATGAGCCATCGAGTGCTTCACAGCCCGCGGCTCAACCAAGCTGCATTATAAGTGAAATTCCAAAACATGTACCTTCAAAATGAGAGCAGTGATGCATTATGATGGCTCAAGTGAGCTTACAGAGAAGATAAATAGAATTGTGATCCTACCTTAAGCAATGTATTGATCTCCCTTAGAGAAGTGATAGGAAATCCTTCTTTTTCCTTTTCCATTTTAAGTCGTTTTAAAGCAACAATTTCCTCTGTTGTTTTGTCACGTGCTCTGTAAACAACTCCATATGTGCCTTCCTCTATTCTATTGAGACATTGAAACTCCTCAACTGATCGACAACCCTATAAAAATAAATAAATTAATTAATGTCCTTGGGCACATTACGGGGAGACAAAATTGAGGTTTCGATTATTTAGAAACATAGATTTCTGATAAACCAAAGTGGTGGGGACGATAACTAATTATAATTATACATAATATGTAATAATAACATACTGTAAACCAACAATTTAAGTTATTTGTGAATTGCTAATTACAATGTCCTCATTGTAGCCGCGCCATTAAAAATAACTATCACAACAACAATAATATCAAAATATTAAACATTTTAGTTACCTGCCAGAATTTTGATAAAATATATGAACATTATAAAGTATAGATAATACATAATCATAGATCGGAGAAGGTAGATCAATTTAGCTTATAGGCTAAATTCTGCCGTAGCAGAATTAATTGAAATCTTTATGCGCCTTACGTTATTTTTCATACGAAAGTACGGTTGAATTTAGCTTGTAAAGAAAATCGAAGTACCTACTCCGATCTATGATCATAATAAATAAGAATACTTTTATTTCCATATGTACATGGAAATAAAAGTAATTAAACACCATTCTGATTACTAAATAAAGGAACTTAGTCTTACTTGTAGTGCTGGGTAATAAGGCGGGAGAGCGTTAATTGCTTCTTCTCTTATCCTAATTTTCTCATCATCTTCTTTAGGTTTCTCTTCCTCAGTTGCTTTTCCATTTTCTCCGGGAGGCGGCGGTGAAAAGGAATGTGATCTACTTCTGCTTTTAGATCTGCTACGTGACCTGTAAATAAATAAAAATACATATTATTTTACGCATTGCCCACCGTAGTTCACACAATCGGAAATGGTTTGTTAGTCGTCACACTCAAACCACAAACACATCTACAGGCCTGAGGCCTCAATCAGATAGCCTATAATTTTTATAGGTTTACAATACAATACACTTTTATTACAGTATGTACTATAAATAAAGAAATAGAAAGACAATAACCTTCTTGAATCATTCGATGATGGTGTACCATGACCTGATTTTGGAGTAGGAGATTTTGACTTCGGTCTAGGCTTCTCACTTGTTCTTTCTTTCTCATCTTCCTTATCCGACTTCTCTTCCAGTCTATTAACCTCCTCCTCAGATTTAGAATCTGCTTCAGAGTCTGAACCAGTACTTGTGCTGTCTTCTTCTGTCTCACTATTTGAATGTTCACCTAAAAAAGTAATTTTAAAGTTAAGTACAACTAAAGAAAGCAGCATGGTATGATTCAAATAATACGCAATATTTCATGCTATTCTGAATCTCGAAAGCTAAAAATGTATTTTATTAAACATAATTCTACCTTCTTCAGGATCTGAATGTGGCGAAATACTTTTCATTTCTGCGTCGCTGTTATCAGACACAGTGACAACATCGCCATAGTTAGGTGAATTAGTAATTTTTGTTTTCTTGACTGATATATCATTTGGGGATGATGAACGTTTTTTGCCACGTCGACGTCGCTCCTCCCGTCTAGCTTCTAATTCGTTCCGCGATTCGTGTTTTCTCTTCTCGATTTCACGCTCTGTAAGAAAAAGAAGTAGATGTACATTAAACAGTCAAATAATACATAAAACGTCAATTAGAACTATGATTTTTTTTACCAGCTGCCAATAATTTCTTTTTTCTCTCTTGTTGATGTTTATCCAGAGAAGAATGACGATCTAGCTTTGCCTCTCTTTCTGTATAATCAGAATGCCTGCTGATGCCTTTAGCTTCTTGGTTTTGCAATTCCTTAGAAATTCTTTTACTAAGTAACCTACTCCTCAAATCTTCTAGTTCTTTATCTCCAGATGTTTTATCTCTATTTTCTTTTTCGTTACTATGGTTGGTCTGATTTTCCTCAGCCAACAATCTTAACCTTGATTCTATTCTATCAGATTCTGCGCGTTTTCTCTCCCCATCGGCGTATTTATATTGACGGTCACGATTCATATACAAATCACGGTCCCTTTGTACATCTTTGTCTTTGTAAGTCTCTTTCTCTCTATATGCTTCTCTTGTTCTTGTGGGATCCCTGAAGGAAGGGTTCTCTCTATACATTTCCCTTTCCCTATAATGTTCTCTCTCTCGGTAGGGATCCTTTTCTCGGTAAGCATCCTTTTCTCTATAAACATCTTTGTCCCTTACTTCCCTTTCTCGGTAAAGATCTTTCTCTCTTATATCCTTTTCTCTGGTGTCGCGATAAAGCTCTTTGTCCCTCACATCTTTTTCTCTATTATCTCGGTAAAGCTCTTTCTCTCTAATTTCCTTTTCTCTGTTCTCTCGGTACAGTTCTTTCTCTCTAATTTCCTTTTCTCTGTTTTCTCGGTAAAGCTCTTTCTCTCTAACTTCTTTTTCTCTGTTATCTCGGTACAGTTCCTTGTCCCTTACATCTTTCTCCCGATTCTCTCGGTAAAGTTCTTTATCCCTCACCTCTTTTTCTCTATTCTCTCTGTAAAGCTCTTTCTCCCTAGCATCTTTCTCTCTATTCTCTCTGTAAAGCTCTTTCTCCCTAATATCTTTTTCCCTATAAGATTCCTTCTCCCTGTAAACATCTTTTTCTCTATAATATTGTTTTTCTCTATAATAGTCTTTGGGCATATCTTCACGTTCCAAGTTCTTACTAATTTCTCGCTTGGTCTTTTCAGATTTATCACGTTCCCTAGAGGAAAATAAATGGTGTAGTTATTATAAACTATAAATGAAATATAGTAATGGGTTCTGGGATAAAAAGTTACAGAGATAATTTCTTAAAAAAGCCTTCACTACTTTAGAAAAGTAACTCGACATAAATCTTTAAAGGACTTTTTAAATATTATTATGTTATTATTATTATTATTAAATATTATTATTATTATTATTAAATGTTATTATTATTATTATTAAATGTTATTATTATTATTATTAAATGTTATTATTATTATTATTAAATGTTATTAACTAAATAATTTTTTACACGATAATTTCGTTAGAAAAACTGCTATAAGTATTGGACGTTTTTATAAAATATTTACAATAAATAATATATAAATAACGGGTTACATACATAGTTTCGATCGTTCCAGGGGAGCATGCATGAAAAATTTTCATTACCTCATATGTTCGAAAGCTTGTGGACTCTAATTATATTGTTTGGAATATAGTTCTTGCGAAGCACGCTGTTGTGAAAAAAATTCTCACTGCCTCATATGTCCGAAGGCTTGTGAGCTCAAATATGTTATTTTACTTATAATTACCTATACTGTATACGTATACACCGTGGCACAGATTACCAATAAGTTACTAAAGTAAGTGGGAACATCATTTAATTTTGATGACTTGTTTGGTGTTTTTTTTTCAGTTACGGTAATATTAAATATTTGATACGTAAATATTACAGTAATTGCAAAAATATTCATAACAGTTCATAAGTGCAGGTATGTATTTTTGTATTATAGTTTGGGAAAGAATCATCAAAATAGGTTCAGTCATTTAAAATATAGCAACTGTTTCCCAAGTCGTTGATCACGTTTATCAAGTTTTCCCGTTAATATAGAAGATAATTCTTTCTTTCTTTCTTTCTAATGACCAAATGAGTGAATCAACAAAAAAACCATACAAACGGCCGCATTGGGAACCTCCTCCTTTTTGAAGAATGACCCTTTTATTATCGAGTATGTGTCTAAAGTTCACATTTATTCGAAAATTCATAATCGATTTAACAAGCTTTCAAACGTATGAGGCAGTGAGAAAATTTTTAGCTGCAGCATATAAACTATCTTCGAAACTACGTACGTAACCCATTAATACTAGACCTACAAAATCATTCTAAAATTGAATGTAAACGGATCTTAAAACACACATATTGTGACCATTGAAAAATAAAGTCAATTTAGCATAAACCTGTTGATATTATTTCCTTGTATCATCAGATTCAATAGCTATTATGTACAAATGCTTTCTAAAATTACTTAAAAACAATGAAAACACAAGTAGTGCACTGCAACATTTTTGCAACCTATACTAATGTTAAAAAAATAGTTATTTATTTCGGAGAATCAAAAAATATGACTTAACACATTCCCTGCCAACTACGAGTATATACATAGTGAGCAATGAATTTTGAATTGATAAAATGTCAGTGAATGTATTAATGTCTAAATTTAATGTAAGGAAATTTAAAGCCTTTCAACAAATAAATTAACTTTCATCATGTTAAATTATTTAACTTTCAAATGGGTTCCCATACAATTTTTAGTAAATGATCAATTTCTTACCAAAATGACCTTGAAGTCCGTTTTCAAAGGATTTCCAATTAAAAAACACTGCAGACAAACAATTTAGAATAAAACTTTAAAAATACCTATACATATGTTTCTTCTCTTTCCTCGAGCTTTCCTTATATCTGTCTTTACCGGATCTTTTGTGACCCCTTTTATCTCTATGGGATGGACGAATCACTGCTTGTGGTGGTTTAATGATCAATGAATCAGCATTGTCTCGATCTTCGTCTGATAAGCTAAAAAGAAGTTGACGTAAAAATATTAACTTCAAAATGCAGAAATATATGTGATTGAGGCCATACCTTTTGCAGTCTGAGTGTGTGAGTAATTATAAGATGTTGTCTCCGTATATACATTGTAGTCTTTGAGATGTTGTAAACAGAAAAGAAGACCCATTGGTCACAAGATACTCAAACTAAGGTCCATATTACAGAACGACATTCAAGTCAGAGTATATCTATTATTATCATCTTTCTGACGCAAAAATATGATTGGTATCCCTTTTCAACTACTTTAAATAGAGATTATGACTTGATCATGATTCTGTAATACAAAAAGCAATCACAGACCAGAGTATTATTATTTATAACACATTTAAGTACTGGGACTGAAGCAATGGTCAGACATCTAGCGTGTTCGGATTACCTTCGAATACCAACTTAGCTATGAAAAAAAACCACCCTTCAGCTGCATCTTCAACTTTGCCAAAATATGCCAAACCCAAAAAAAAAATAAGTGAAAGGTCATGCATTATAAAGGGGACCTTATCCTCTACTGACCCAAAGGCATGTTGGCATGTATCACCTCACGTAGCCGCAATATAAATTCTACTTCTATTAGTGTATAAATCAACAAGTAGTTTAGATCAGGGCTGAAGTTTTTTAGGGCTGTTGAACAGATTATACGGAAATTACAATGGGACCAACTCGATAGTAACCTCTTTCATTTACAAAAAGGATCACATAAATCTGCTAGCAAATTATCAGATACATAAAAAAATACATACAGCCGATTTCTCCTCCTTTTTTTTGATTGAAGTCTGTTACAAATGTAGCCTTATAGGATCAGTTTGATGATGGTCTGTGTGTCAAGGCCCTTTTATCTCAGGAATATGTGGAGCTTCTTCGTGCTTCTAAGTCAACGCAATTAATAACAATATGTTGACACAAATAAATCAAAAACTTATCCCCTCTTTGACCGGAATCTCTGGTCTTTTAAGTATAGTACAGTGGGATTAAATTTTTTGCAACTAATACTGAATTCTTCAAAATCAATTAAGAATATGATAGATAACTTTGTGATGTCTCCATGAAACACATTTTTTTATAATGTAACGTTCATGGAGAAAAATCATGCTTATGTCTCTTATTTAATTATAAAGTACGTCGTGCGAGTTTACAAGTGTTAATTTAATCAAACCCAGAGAAGTTTCGAACACTGGAACCACAATGAATGCCACGCTAGCCGGTTGACAAAGTCTCATTTCAATTTACATTTCAAAAATTTTAACTTGGTCCACCATATACCTGGTTTGGTGGATGACTAACCAAACCAAGTATATGGTAGGCCAAGTTAAAATTTTTGAAAGAAGCAATCTTAATTTATGTTTATGTTCTGGCTGATTGAGATAAGGTAGCCAGTCCCATAAAAAATGTGGTTTCTGGGTAAGCGACGTCAACCTCGTGTTCCTTACCTCATGTCCACCTTGCCTCATGTTCACTTAACATCAAGAGTGATTGAGGTGAAGCCTAATCCCATTGTGCAATAAAAAATGTTTTCTGACTTAATGCACCTTCGATTTTAGCTAATATAAAATGATTGGTTAAACCAGTGATTATATCATCTAGTATAGATACATGAACAAACTATGGTATGCCCTAAATATTTTCGAAATGGCCCAACCAGTTCCATCAAACATGGCTATATTACACCTTGCAACCACCACTGGCTTTCGAAAATAATAAAACGATTGTTGTCATTTTAGCTCTACAACGCTACAGATAGACAAACAGAGAGGCATATTGAGAGAGAGGTTGGCATCAAACTTACAATACTCCTTTTGCATCAGGGGATACAAATGAAGGAATAAGCACAAATTAATGATTAATTAAAGTTCATATTTATTTAGTCAATAAGGAAAATTGTAGCTTCTCATTGTCTAATTATGAATTAACTAATCCTACCACATAAAGTGACGTCTTAGTAACTGGTAGCTAAAGTTCATAGTTGACTTATTTTCGAAAATTCGAACCACAGTGAAAGAACCAAGGGCATGACAATGGGAATTATACGTACAGGTTGGGGTGTAGCTAAGGGGACTCCGAGACAAAAGACTAGGATTAAGCTTCGATACCACCCAAACAACTGTTTTAGATTCTGCAACACTATGAACAAGTAACTCTCGACTAATTAATGTATTTTTTTATTGTACTGCCATATCTCTCTTTAATTATTTCATTTTTGAAACGAATATATTGTGTAATAAATCGGTAACTTTTCTGTTAACTCATATGTGACAGTATAATAAATAAATAATGAATACGCTTGTATTATGGATACCAGTTGGACATTTAGAATATTTATACATTTTATAGTAAAAATATATATATTCTAAATGTAAACAACTATATACGACTACACATGTCCCGATTCATCATACAAACAAACAAATGTCCCTAGCGGGATTCGAACCTGCGTCCTCTGGACATGACAGTTACTACATCAAACAGTCATTGAGGTAGAAACAAATCTGAATTTAAAGGATTTCACTAAACACTGTTCAAACTTTCTGAATTTTTCATGCCATCTGTGTTTCATACATTTTTGTTTAAAATAAGAGTGTCAAAATGTTGATAAATAAATATATATACTCTGCACATTGGTGCTGAAATTTTCATATCCTAACTCTTTGGAGTATCCACTCTAATTTAAAATCTGTCATAAGTTTGATAGTCGCAACCACAGCTCTCAGAAGTGTTTGCTCGGGAGCTATGGCTCCCTATGGCACTTCTATGGAACAGAAGAAAGTTGTAGTGGTTAGGTGTGGTGCAGTGCTTAGAGTACTACAGACCATTAAGGGCTTCAGAAACGGGAAGCAGCTTGGGCAAGTATACAGAAAAATTTGTGTTTGTCACTATTCTCCACACTGTAAAAGTATTTCCTTATACTGAAAAACATATATGCAATTAATGTAAGCAGAATAAACCTGGAAAACGAGAGTAATTAGACATAAAAAGGGAAGTTCTTTCACTATCACTCAAACCTTATAATATAGTCCTGTTAGAAAATATATTTCAGAAAGTGAACTGGGAAAAAACAGTATAATATATAGAAATATACAGCTCAGACATCTAAACTTAGCTGATCACATTACAACCTTTGCCGAGAGTTGTAGAAAGTTGAAAGACATGATCAACACATTCCACAAAGAGAGTCAAAGTGCAGGCTTGGTGGTTAAAGTAAAATAAAAATAATGACTAACTGCACAAAAAACACAATATACCTCAATCGCCAAGAGTTGGAATATGTAGACCACTACATCTATCTGGGGAAGCAAATGTAATTCAAAGACTAACACAGAGGAGGAGCTTGAGCTTAAGTTGGAAAAAATACTGGGCACAAAAAGAAATCTGAAAGGTTACTTTCCTTTCAATCACCTATGCATGTCAACGTTGGATACAGACAAGGTTAAAAATAAAATAAACATACTATGCTAAAGGGCCGTGCAGGACCATACTGAAAATAATATAAATTGATAATGTAGCAAACCCCTGAGGGACTGAACATAATAATATCAGTTGGGTATACAAAGCAACTGTGTCAGAATTTATCAACTTTGAAACTGCTAAACTGATTTTCTTCAAACATGGCTAAAAACCTTTACCTGAGTCATCTTGTATATAAAAAAAACCGTTTTCAAACTGGACCATGCATTATTGAGACACATGTAGACAGAGAAAGGACACACTCTAACACACAACACCATCAAACACATAACAGAGATTATGTTTCATCAGGGGTTAATTAGAAAATTTCAGAACATTTGTTGCAACCATAAGGAACAAAACTAAGAGATACTTCAATTTGCCTTTAAAATAAATTGACAATGGGCAGGACACATGATTCAGAATATAAGGACATCGCTGGACAATATGGTCACAGAGTGGGTGGCCCCTTATGGGGAAAAATGATGACCAGGGAGGTGAAGAAATCTTACTGCTTCGCAGGACCTAAATGGAATGAGGAGCCTTTTAGCCAAAAGGGATCCTTATGTATAAAGAAGCCTCATTAATCTAGTCATTTACTTTAATAATTTAAAATATGACATGCACATACATTTTCAGACATAGTTCTAATAGTTGCAAGCTTTGTAAGGATAAATGGATATCTTATTAGGCTTGTTATGCTGTCCAAAGCTTGATCAAGCCTCATGTTATTCTAGTTTGTAGTAGCAAATCACTTTGAAATAAGCTCAAATACAGCTTTATAATTTATAAGAAATATTTAGACTGAATTTTACCATAGAATGGGAATTAAATTATCACTATTGTGTAGTTTGTGATCAACCAGATGACATGTTACACTTTTGGCTGGAATATAATCAGAGTGAAGCTATTAGAGAACTACTTTTAATTAAATCATCAGATCTTTGCAATGGACGGCTCAACTATGTGTTAAGTAATGTGGTCTGTAAAAGTGCCATCAGTCTATATAAATTGCTTGAGTTGTCCATTGCAAAAAGAGATTGATATTTGACAAGTTGAAGGATCAATGAGGCTGGCGTAGTCACCCAGGGTGTACAAAAACCTTTAAAAAATGATTAGAAAAAAAATATATGAACACTCTTAAAAGGTTTCTTATCTCTTACATTTTAATTTATTTCCTGGTTAATGTTGGTTCTTGATCCATTTATTTCTCTTCTTCTGTAAAGTTTGGGCTCGGCACTAGTCAATGTGTTTGCAATTCTAGATAAGCTGATATTTTTTTTATTTTTGTCATAAAGATGTTTCCCTTTCCTAAGTTCGGGTGTATCCTGGTATAAAGATATTATTAGTAGCAGCAAAAACTTCGGTATCAGTGTAGCCTTTGTCACTACATTCATTATTATTATTACCATTAACACTTTGCACCCTCTGTCCACCATGATTGCTAGTATAAACTGATGCAGTTGTCTATTAAAAAGAATATAATTTTTCATCAAACATGCGAAAATTACGCAGTGGCTTGATTCAGCATCGAGCAAATTTATACAATCGATCAGGCTTGACTAAAGTCACAATCTATGCAGTTAGATCAAGCGGCTTAACCGTCTGAAGCCTTTTAACCGTTGATTAGATTCATAACCCTTGGGTATTAGGTTCTTTTGAAATACTGTTGATGAGCGTATCATTTGGGAGCGCGTAAAACACTGAAGTCTTTTATTGTGCCCCTTTCCTCTGATCATTGATATATACACTAATAGTGATCAGGCCCCTACGTTTACTTCATTTGTGAAAAATTTTAGATACTACATACAGAATACATACCCCTATGCCTCACCTATACCTACTTCACTTATTGTTGGTTCATAAATGTACACGCATATTGGAAACTACTTGGAATTGTGCAATGCAGGATTCGATCAAGATCAGACAAATATTGACATGTTAATTATTTCAGAATATGAATTGATTCCAGTACGTGTGCTTTTCTTACCTGAAATCCATTTCATCTTCCACAGGACTGCGTGCTAATTCTCCATCTTCACTTTGTTCATCATCGTAATTATTCATGATATAATTTCACTTCTCCAAACGAAATAGTCAAAATGAAAGTAAAATTGCCCAACAAACAAATTTTAAACATTCATAATTAGAATGTAGTTACAATAAAGGAAAATTAAAAACGCGTCAATATAAATTCGACGAACGAACACGACTCGAAATGAACAAGAACGCCATTTTGAAATTTAGTTTTGGTTGATTCGTCGTTTTTTTCTCGGCTCTGGATACTAATTCTTTTGAGTCGTGTGTGGTTTGTAAAAAGTTTAGTTTGTAACAAAGCTTTCGGGTTTTCCACAAGAAGCCGCCAAAATCTTCCGTAAAGCATTCTGCCACTTTACTGAAGAATAAGAACAATGGTGTCGATTCGGTTGTACGCAAACTAAACTAAAACCAATTTAAAGTGAGCCTGTCTTCTTCTCTCTGGAATAATATAACGTGACTATTAGTCTAAATTTCGTTTTAGTTTAGTTCGTGTGCAACCGAATCGACACCACTGACTAGACTCTTTATACGCCAAGTATACGACGAATGACTTGTTTTGACTGAGACTGACTTCACAAACTGTAGAAGTAAAAGAAATAAGACGTCGTTGTATGGGCTCAGATCGCTTTTCCTTCCCTGAAAGGAGAAAAAAACAAGGGCTTATTGCCGGGAACGAGTGATGTTGCATTTTTGTTTTTATTATTTATAATTTGTGTATTCTGAGTTTAGAAACTGAATTTTGGGCTGCAAAAGTCAGTGATATGGTTAAGCTCAGACTAAACAGGTTTTGTTAGTCTGAGGATACAAGTGAAGGGAAGTGTAGTGACTTATAATCTGAAGAATTTTGAGAAATAAGACATGGCTGTATAGGCTCAGATCCCTTTGCCTTCTCCGAGAGTAGTGAATGGAACCAAAAAAAAACGAAAAAAATAAATAATTTCCAACTTTTGGAGCTAATGGCAGAATATTGTGCAGCATAAGTTAGTGATAGTTTACAAGTGAAGGGAAGTGTAAAGTGCGTAACGAAGCTTTTGGGTTCCCACAAGAAGCCGCCAAAATCTTTTGTAAAGCATTCTCCCACTTACTGAAGAATGACTTGACCGTGACTAGACTCTGTATACGCCAACTGTACGACGAATTACTTGTTTTGACTGAGACTGACTTATAAACTGAAGAAATAAGAGAAATAAGACGTGGCTGTATGGGCTTAGATCCCTTTGCCTTCTCTAAGAGGAGTGAATAAAAAAAATACTAGATTTCCTATTTTGTGTCTATTTTATGTGAAAATGGAAGTAAACAGTATGAAGGAAGACAATCTGTTTTTGATTGAAATGTGTTGATTAGCCAATGCTTATCATGGTAAGTTAGCAACTAGGTATATAACTAAAAACTAAGGGTAACTAAGGATGATCTAGCATTTGGCAAGAGCAAAGATTTCCTACTAGGACAGTGTAGTTGGGGCTCTTTTTAGCGAGAGGAGGCTGTGCCTTAGTATTTTGGGAATGTAAAGTTGTTGAAGTGTGTTGTTAGGGTACAACAAAAAGTCCAGGTGTAGCAGAGGTACTACTCGGGAAAACAAGGCAAAATATTTAATACTTGTTGATTATATTTAAAAACGTACATTTGTGCCCCTATAACCGAGAGTAATAGAAGGTTATAGAAACGGACTCTTTGTCATATATATCATTTTACTTTCTTCATTCAGAACAGTAAGATATTAAACACTATAGCAAATGCGTTAGATGGTAAAGAAGAATTGAAGAAGCATGTGGAAACTGGTAAACAAGTTTTACAGGAGTTGCTCAACTGTATACAAAATTGTCAAAACCGCTTTGGAGGGAAATCTGAATTAGCCACAGAGGATGACGTAAGGTAACTATGAACTAATTTTTTAATAATTTCTAAGATTTATTTACATTAGGTCATTGATAAAGCACATGTGAGAGCTGGTGCCTACTTTGCTCAGTAGCTGAGCTTATGCATGCTTAGGCAATAGCGCTAGCATACTAGGTACTATGCCTCTCGGAAGGGTGTTGGATGGTGTATTTTTTCTATAAGATATATTTACAATTGTGTGTTATAAGAGTATTATTAATTTTAGTGTTGGCTGTGCTTTATAAATGAACTAATTTGAACAATTTATGAAATCCATCTATAACTTTGATACATACACAACTTTACACATTAGTCATCATATGCATAAATCACCTTGATGCATCATGCATTTGACCTGAATTACATCTGATGTTGTGAAGATGGTACCAATGGTGAAAGCATGCTCCCTCTAATGTAAAGGACTGCTAATCTTATCCTACTGTTAAGTGGGAGACTTGGATTTGATGGTGGTAGCTAGTCATGTGGACCTTTAGTCTAGTATTACTTTAAAAAATTGCATCTGAATCTGAAGACTCTTACTTAGCTTATGGATAATGTTCCTCTTCAATTTCATATTCAATGTTTTTCTGTTCGACAATTAAGACAATAATACAATAATAGTAAATATTCTTGGACACACAGTGCAATCTAGTTCCACACCAAGCAACTAGGCTTGTATTATGGACACTAGATGGTGGATGTAGTAGTATGTTTTTTTGTAAATATATCCATTTATAAATGAAGACATCCATAACTCTGGTACACATGTCCAATTTATCATATAAACATATGCCTCTAGTCTGATTCGAATCGTGACCTATTGGTATAGTAGTCAGGGCTTCTAACCACTATGCCAAACAGATTGTCCAACCACTATAATATGTATGTTTTTTTTTTTATGCACAATGGGTTGGTACTTGACCTCAATCACACCTGATGTTAAGTGAAGATGAGGTCGAAGGTGGAAGCCATATGTACAATAATATGTACATATGTGTACAATAATATGTACATATGTATATGTACATATATGTACAATAATATGTACATATGTGTACAATAATATGTACATATGTGTACAATAATATGTACATATATGTACAATAATATGTACATATGTGTACAATAATATGTACATATGTGTACAATAATATGAATTCTTAATAATTGCAGAATAGTAAATCTTTGTGACAAATGGGAAAGAGTGCTCAGCCATGGAATTAGAACAAATTTGTCAAACTCTGCGATACAAAGTTTGGTTACTGCTGGTTTAAATTTCACTTTTAACATTGTCAATGTTGGTAAGAATAACATGTTTATTAATTTTTAGGGAAAATTATTTTAATTAAAATATGTACCTTACCTAATTCAAAATTATTTAATTGTTATGAATTAGCTTTAAATGTAAGTCTCTAATGTTCAACCTTGAGTATTAGATTTTGTTGAGTCTAGTTCAGGCACATACATTTTGAATGCATTATACATAGAGATAATGCATTCAAAATGTATGTGCCTGAACTAGACTCAACAAAAGCTCAACCAGAGGGTTGAGCCTAGAATTTGGATGGAATGTAAGAAATATAATGAATTCCGTGTGAACACACATACAATTTGCAATAATTCGGCAAATTAAAATTAAATATGCAAAAAAATTTAAATACAAGTGCCCTTAACTTCACATTTTGTGGTATGTGTGTAGGATTTTGTTTATTTTGTCCAGTGTGGTAGTCCATGTTTTATAAATTCTGGAATGTTTATGTACCTACGAATTATAGTAACGTTTGTATTTGCAGGAAATTCCTTATGGAGTTACACATGTCTCCATCTAACTAAACATGAGAAGGAGAGGTTTAAAATTCTTACAAATATCAACACTCCACTTGGGTATTTCAGGGCATTTTTGAGGGCAGCTCTTAATGAGAGATCATTGGAAAGGTATTGATAATATTCCTTTACTTAAATTCATAAATATGGGTTCTAATGCATTTCAGTTTAAATGTTATACAACTAAATTGGTTGAACATTGCCTTGTGACCACTGCTATACTACAAAATTGTTGTTTACTTTAAAATTTAATATGTTCAATGAATTCCATGACTCATAAATAAAGTAATGAACCTATGAGTCATTTATATAACACATGGAAATGCAATAAATAATTATGATTATGATTATGATTATGATTATGATTATATTTATTACTGTTTAAAGGTATTTGCAAAGCTGGGTTGCGCACGGTCTATTAATGGAATACTATGAGGAGGGTGCCCTAGTTAGAAATGCTGAAGCTTCTCTACTTCCAAATATGGCTACAGGTACAATTTGCAAAGAAAGTAACCTCAGAGCCTATTCAGATGGGCGTTAACGCTGAATGACGCCACTGTGATTGCGTAAAACCAGATTTTCTCTACGATTCTCTCTATGCCTATTGTATGTCATCGTGTGAATATCACTACTGCAGACTGGTGAAAATGCACATGGTTCCTAGTTTAACTAAGGAACCCCAAAGAGATGGACTCTGCCTCAGCATACCATTTACTACTGACGCTCATGTGAACAGGCTCTGAACATATGCCCCTCCTATCAATTTAATTATGTTATTATTTATTTTATTCCAGGCTTATCAACTGTTTTGTTTGCCTTATCAATTGACAGAACTGAGTTGAATGAATCACAACAATCAAATCACGCCAGCAGAACAGAGCTTGTTATACCTCTACCTACTCCTATGAAATCGTCTGGTAATCTTAAAAAGAGACCATTACGTCAAGTAATATCATTTGATAAAAATGAGCAAAAAACACAACCGAAAGACAAAAGTCGATCCATGGAGCCTGCGGAGCATAAAGATGAGTCTTGGAATAGTGCACCAGCGACATGCCTTAACTCACCGGATCCAAAATTAATTCCTCAAATGGCATCTGGCAGTGAACCTACCAGTTCGGAATACAAAAGCAGAAGACATTTCTTCCCTGATAGTGTAAAAGCCATAGACAGTCCATCACAAATTCTATCGAAGCTGTCTGAGCGTGCCAAAGAAATATTCTCTTCATCTAATAGCATAGACACAAATAATGTTGTTAAAGATGATTTTTCAGACTTAAGTATAAGCAATTTAAAAATATCTGAAAGTGATAGTGAAGAAGTAGCTGGTAGTATAGATGGAAGCACATCTTGTCTGGAACTGTGCTTTACAGAAGACGAAAGTGTACCTGAGGATAGAAATTTAAACTCCATTTTAGATATTAGGGAAAAAGAATATTTAAATTTACAACTAAAATGTAGTCAAATTGAGATAGCCAGTAAGGACAAGGTACAGAAACTAGAAAAGGTTGTAATAGATTTGAGCAAGTATGTATTTAACAGTTTTTTTAAAATTAATTGTGTGATATCTTTTTATTACTTTTTCTATTTGATTTCATAATTTAATTACATTCAATAACTTATTACGGGGAAGAAGTGCCACGGTGCTGTTCCTTTACATGCTGATTTAAGCAAGTAGCCTAGTGGATAAGATTCAACTTGCAGCATAAGAAGCCCTGAGTCCTATGAACCTTGGTTGGAGTACGAACTCCAAGCATAGCTCTTTACAATAGTATTAAAGCAATATTGAGCTTTTTAACTAATCATATCGGCAGCATCCATGTTCCGCTTCCATACGTCATATAAATAGAACACACTGTATTGAAGTTGAGAAGATATATCATAACTTCGGCTACCCGTCGACGGCAATCAGCAGGGTCCAATGTTTTCGTAGAGGGGTTTTCAGATCTCGATCTCGATAACCACACAACATGGCGGCGTAACTTAATCTAAATCTTCTTCGAGTTCATCAATTTGTTTGTCGAGCTTCAAAATTCGTTGGGTTCAAAGTCGCCAGGGTTAGTCGTTTGCGGCAGTTTCCGTAAGCCGTGGTCTTAGAATTGGGACGGATTGGGCACAGTTAAGAGTTAAACAATGGATATTTTACCATTTTGTGGTTGTTTGTTAACCATGTTTATTTAACTAATTGTTTGATTTTAGAGAAAACGTTAGATTGAAAGAACAATTAAGACATTATATGTCAGCAGTTGAAATGGGTATAGCTTTAAAAAGTGGTAATAGTGACAATGAAGAAGTCAGTCAATATGAAAGGAAGCTTGTTCAGGTAAATTATTATTCAGTTTTTATGTATTTCAATTGATCATTTATTTTTAATAGCGCCCTTCGAATTGCTTTGTGCATAGTAATTGGGAACT
This sequence comes from Oegoconia quadripuncta, assembly GCA_949316235.1. Taxonomy (NCBI): domain Eukaryota; kingdom Metazoa; phylum Arthropoda; class Insecta; order Lepidoptera; family Autostichidae; genus Oegoconia; species Oegoconia quadripuncta. The sequence continues at coordinate 12,666,539 of OX438752.1, read as the reverse complement.
GCAACTTGCAACATATGAACATCATCACTCGCCGCAAAGATCGCCTTTGCTTTCTTGTTGAAAAATAACTATTGTTTTAGTATAGTATAATAGTCATGTTTTTGCTAGAAAGTAAGCTTTATTAGGAAGATATATCTTCCTATTGCTAGTGATTTTCCGTTCAAACTTATCATTCAGATTGCGCTATAAATATAATTTTCTCTGTGTATTTTTTGTAATCAAAAATATCAATAACGTTGTGAGAGATGAATTATAAAACTTTATTGTTTAAGGTTTTGTATAACTTATACAATTTAAATTGTAAAAATATTAATGAAATATATAGGTATATTCTCATTGTGTTTTCCCATATAGGTACTACATTAGCTTGTAGCGTGTAACATTTTTAAAACTTTTATTAAAATCTACATGGATTGACCCATCTGTGGGAATTCTATCAAATAAGTCTATCCAAATAGATTTTACCCTTTTTTAATATCTGTAGGTGGCCGAGATGCATGCTGAACTAATGGAGTTTAATCAACATCTTCAAATACGTTTACATGAATTAGAGAGTACATCTGCGATGGAGGTGTTGGACTATCCAGAATCTAATGTAAAAGCTCACATACCAAGTGCATTTCTGGTCGGAAAACGAACACATTCCTATCATGTTTACCAGGTATTATTTTGTATTATTGAGTGTGTTCAGGATAGTATTCTGTAGATTGTTACACACTTATCCCCTAGAAGCCACTCTCTGATTGGGGAAATTTTATGTTTTACTGGAGGATGTTAAACTCATCGCCTCCCCAGATATCATGCGGTGCGTGTATACAGCTAGCCTGGAGGACGATCGAAAATGGCATAATGTCGCAGTGCTTATAGTAGGTTAACCCTACCCTATTTTAAATAATAATGGGCCTGTTATTATTTAGAATTTTTACCAGAAATATCTATGTTAAATGCTCTCCCAGATATTAAGGTCATATTGCATTCGAAATAGCAGTATGCACTCTTGGGTGTTCTGCTCAGCAGGAAATGTACGTAACTACGGAGCAAATACAAAGAGGAGACTATCACTGTGTCCCTTGGTCCCAAATGAGCTCGTAATGTCATCGTAGTGAAGTGAAGCGATAGATAAAAATACGTTGGAAATATCTGCAAAACGATGATGTGTTGTAATTTTTCCTGTTATTAGCAGATCTTCGAAGGATATGATTACATTTCACAAGGGATTTTAATTAATAATAATATTAATATCCTTGGACATACACACAGCGCCATCTAATCTCATGCTAAGGAACTAGGCTTGTGTTATGGAGATCATATGGTCCACAACTCGGGTACACGTGTCTGTATCGTCATACAGCGGGATCTTAATCTGCGACCTTTTGATATACCTAGCAGTCAAGATTTCTAATCACTATACCAAACAAGTCGTCACCACGGATTAAAAAGATCGTAGAGAGTCCTTGTCCATTTAACAATAGATGTCGCCGTTAGCTGGCGCCACAACGACGGCACGGTATGGGTAGCCATGCAGAGGGTCGCCCCGCGTTTCCCCCATACCGCGGTAGCGACACTCCGCCACAAGAAAAACGAATTATTCTTGTGATTCCGCTCCATAGGTAAATCCGTAAAAAAAATTTTGCTCCGTGGTGTCGACTTACTATAATTAGGATTTTTCATGGATTTTTATACACCTATTTCAGATATTCCTTAAGATTGGCCTGGAAGAATGGAATGTCTACCACCGATACGCCAAATTCCATGAATTACACATACAACTAAAAAAATGTCATCCCGATATAACCAGTTACAAGTTCCCGCCGAAGAAAACATTGAGAAAGCGAGTAAGTGAATCGGTTTATGTGGGAGTATTCACAGGATTCAGTCGGTTTTAAAAATGATTTGTTTATTTAACAGTCTAAATCGTATGTTACGTAAATTATCTGGGTGAATCCAGAAGGCTAGAGGATTTCTCTCACTCCAATAAAGATTTATTATCTGGCATGTTCATTCCGAACTATGTTATTATGCAATGGATTAGCGATCATCATCATCATATCAGCCGAAAGACGTCCACTGCTGGACAAAGGCCTCCCCCAAGGATCTCCACAACGATCGGTCCTGCGCTGCCCGCATCCAATCAATCTCGATCATATCTAGTGTTCAGTCAAGATGAAGCCGAAGGTGGAAATGCGCTCATCCGCAATACAACAATGCGAAATTAACGCACATATAAGTAACAGCGGCATCGTGGCGATTACGAGATGTAAGTGCGGCGACATGGCGAGACGTAAGCATGACGAATGAGAGACGTAAGCACGGTGACAGCGAGACGTAAGAGCAGTGACGGCGAGACGTAAGCGACGGTCACTGCATCTTGACTACCGTATGCCGTTCAACAATTCGTCCCGAGGCTAGACGATGCCGCAGTTATTTCAAATAATCGTCTAAACTGTGATTATGAGGGCCGCGACCCGGTTCCACTGGGCCTGCGTGAACGAATGATAATTTTTCTAATTGTTCTGCTTAATTTGTAAAAAAATGTATTTCGCTTTAATTTGTGCTAATTTAATATTCATTCGCACAAACAATTTACATATATTTATAAGAAACTGTAGTTTGTATGATGGCTGGTAAATAAATGACCCCCGACTCGAAAGCTGAATCCGCCCTTGACTTTGGACTGGGACATCCAATTGCTTTGGTGTGCAATAATGGATATTGTATTACAACAGAACCCCCACTTGGTGGAGCAGCGGCGCACGGCGTTGCAGGCGTACCTTCAACACATACTGCTGGTCCTGCCCGAACTCCGCGAGTGCACCAGTCGTGCGCAGCTCATCACACTTCTGCCTTTCTTCGGGTAAGGCGACCCATTTTTAAACCCCGAATCAAAAAGTCTGTCTGTGGAAATTAAGCGCCAAAACAGCTGCATGGTTTGGAAATAGTTTTTATTTTGGAAAGATGGTGTTTAGCCTGTTCGAAGATACATGTTAAGTAGCTTTTAACATAGTGTGTACACCTAGTGCAGTGTACAGTGACACAGTGCACGCGTGGACGTCGTTTGAAGTTTATAGTGATAGAGACGGCGTCGTCGGTAAGAGAAATGAAAACCATTCAAAGCCGCTTAATTGATTCAAACCCATTTGATATAACACTCCTTTGTACTAGATGCTGATTTAGGTTTAAAAAAAATAAAGTGGTAAACAAGCCCTGACTTGAAATAGTATAAGAAACACCTCTTTCGTTTCCTCGTATGTCCAATCGGCCGATGTACAGCCGACATCACAGTTATTCGTTACAGGACTGTCTTATATGATTAATGGTAGTGTGATGCCTATTCATTCAAAATGATCGTCTTGTCTAGACTTTCATTTTACAGAACTTCGTGTGATACAGCTTAGATAGTCAAGCATACTCACATTGTTAATATAAAATTGCTCTGTGTGGTTAATTATGGTGTCGTCTATACATGCAAGATAAAAATTATAACAGTATCTGTTATTTTTAATTTCAGGACGTCTTCGACTTCAAAAGAGAACGGGGTCAACCATATATTGAACCGTCAGCAATCTAATGACTCGGTGTCGACTTACGACGCTCTGTAATGTCAACATTTTTTAATATTGTGATGATGTTGTAAAATAGCAGCGATGCTGTGCTGGAAGATACGTTACGTACGACGGATATAGGTACTGAATGCTGCAAAAACGGTTGCCAGTTTAAACGATTTAACATTAAATTTGAACTTACAGAGATTAAGTATAATCAATAGGTAGGCTAAAGAGTAGAACGACTACTTAAGAATAGGACTCAATTATCATCTCAGCCTATTATAATCCAGTCGATAACTTGAGTTATAGTTCGAAAATATGTAAATCATTTGAATTGATTAAGGATATGCACTAGGAAGCCGATTGTATCTTATATGTAGTGGAGAATGCTGATCTGAGGTATATAGTGGTTGGAGTTGGTCTAGAGTATATTTCTTGTTACCGTTGGAGGTAATGAGTTGGGCCTTGACTCACGCGGTAGCTGTATATAAGATTGGTTAAATTTTTACGTAACGACGAAAATAACGAGAAATTAAGACAGCGTATCCCGGCCCATGATCGGCAAAACGAAAATACGCAATATTTTTTTATATAATAAGCATGTGACTAAAAATATATGAAATTGGTGGCCACCTATATTAGAGTCAGACATGTGAGCAAAGCTTCGTACAAATGTTATCAAGTTGGCCTGGTCCCCGACGAAACGTTAATCGAATGTATAGTCATCTTAATTGAAGCATAATTAATGTTCTGTTTTATTTTAAATGGAACCAGACGTTATGAGCTAAGTCCAGAAAAGCATAATGCTCTAGAGCCGGTTTTATTGATATGATATCATGTAAGTACAGTCGACTGCAAGTGAAGGGACACGGTAAATCTAGTGTTAGCCTTGAACTGCTGGCCTCTTGTTTTAGTATCTAGACTTTGTGTTAACTTTGAGTCGAAATAAATAACCTCTTAGATTATCTGTTGCATATTTCACCAATACTGTGCACATCTGGTCCCGTATATAAAGTGAGCTTTAATAGAGATACATAGACTAACATTTCCACAAATCTAAAAAAAATTCTATAAAAAATACAAATTAGTCTATAGTCTAATGTAAATAAGGCATAATAATCACATGCCTCTTAAAAATATACCTAATAAAAAATGTTAAACCCTAGTGATTCGTTTTCTATAAATTTTAATCGAACAAATAGTAAGTTACTGACCTATATATTCGGTATTTAAGTAATATAAATTATATCTGGTAGGGTTTAATGGGCCCACGAGGTGGACTGATGACGTCATAAAGTCGCTAGATGCAGGCGGCTTTCAACCAGTCTCTATGGCGCCTAGGCCTATGTCAGCGGTGGACATACTGCGGCTAATATGATGAGAATTTAGTCGTGTTTCAAAGATGCATAAATGCATTTGTAAGTTATTGTTAATGATTATTACATTTATTTAATTTCTCATACAAATAATTTGCTAATATATTCGTACTGTCGGTTACAAAATAAACATATTTCCTTCACTAGACCTAGGTGTAATTTTGGTTATACAGAAATTGTAATTATCTCACATTTGGTCGATTAAAGTTTGACAGAAGCGTTGAAGAAGACCACTAGCGTTGCGTGCGTGCAATACAATTTTAGATGATCGAAGGTGCAATAGCATACAATACAATGTAGGTTATTGTATATATAGAATATTTTGTACCTTTTTGTTAGTACGATTCACACCTGACTGAGCAAAGATCGCCTGTTTCACTGGCAATCAATTATCAGTTTGAGAGCGTTGAAAAAAATCGAAATAAACAGCTCGCCGATGCGTGCGCAGTAGATAGATACTTTATTCTATTTGACGACCGATTGGTGTAGGGGATAATGACCCTGTCAGCGAAACCAACGGTTGCGGGTTCGAATCTCGTGAGGGGTAAATGTTTGTGTAATGAATACGAACATTTATTCCCGAGTCATGGATGTTTATATAAATATTTATGTATGTTTTGCGACTAGATTTTTATATTTCACTTCACTTTTTGGGGGTTTTATGGTTCCATAACTTTGTCAAACAATTGCGTGTCAGTGAAAAAGTCTGTCCGGGCACATCCGTAAGGTGTAAATCGTGCTGACGTACCGATATTTCACATCGAGCTATCACTTGAACTGTTATCTATCTGCAACTTTATACTTGACTCACCGTTCGATGTGAAATACATTGGCCTAATTATGTGTACGTAGCAAGTAATGGGGTTCCGATAATTTTCTTTCAGTAGGTAGTTTTATTTAAACTGTGATAATATTAAGGTAGTCAATGAAATCAAGCACATTTATATCTAGAGTACTCTAGAGCTAGCACTCCAGCAATAATTATGAGAATTTTATTTTTAGACAAATATTATGTTACAAAGCAAAATTATTTACGAAGATAAAATATACATACCAATGAAACTATTAAGAAATGTTTATGTAGCTATAAAATTATTTATTCTCTTGCGTAGGCAATGAATATAAATTATATTAGTTATGTAACTTTATATTATGTATTTACCTTAGTTTAAAGATGTTCCCAGTTATTTCGAAAACGATTAAAATGTCAGTATTTTAAAATTTTGTTTTATTTCAAATGTAGGTAGTCAATTGCAAATCAAGGTAATTTCTATATTAGACGACCGATTGGTGTTAGTGGATAGTTCCTATTCGAATTCGAGTCGATTCGTAAAGTCCCCTATCCTATCATACATATTTTGTGTGGTTTCAATAAAATGGCACAAATAAAATGTACGTTCCAAATTGTGTCCGTTCTTGCTCCCATACAATTCTTTTAAGGAATGACTTTCCTTTTTAGGATTCGGCCAGCATCAAGTCTGTCATGGGCGTGACAACATTGCAGATAACTGGTTGGCAGATTTTTAACGCGTGGTTATTAATTTAGTATCACTTGAAGTTGATCCAATCTAGAACGAAACAGGACTCACAAAAGCAATGACACAAACATACACAGTTAAATTCATTTTTGTGGGAAGCGTCAACTTTTTTTTTTAATAGAAATAGGCGACATTTATATTTCAGAGAGAACTATCGTCTGCTTACACTTGTCGCTTTCACCTGTTATTGAGTATCATATTTGGGTAAAATAAAAAGTCGCTGTAGCAAATTAAATTCATAATTTTATTTTTATAATAAATAAAAACCGGAAAACGCTCTTTTTGAGAATCCTCCATATATTAAATACATCATACAAAAGATGTCAATACAAACTAAATCACTTGGTGCAAAGGCAAGCCTGTCGGTTTGGGGTTCGCCCGGCCACCGAGCACAAAGTTGCGTCGCCGACGTCCGGTTTGAGCTATTTATGCAACAGGCGAGTGGAAACCGAGGATAGCCTCATATTTACCTACACTTTAACAAAACAACTATGCTTAAAAATTATGAAAGATACGTTTGCCTTCCGTTTGGAAAGTATCTTTGTAGACATATCTAAATTTTGAATGAAAATATATGTATTTGATCATGATTTATTGTAAATAGAGGTATGTAAAAAAGCGTATTGCACTTCAAAAGTGAAAAACAAGTTAATTTAAGTTTTATGACGTACAATAAATAAAATATAATAAAATCAAATATCTAACTTAAGGTGAAAATAATTTACTACAACTTTACACCTAAACAATATAAATGTATTGCAACACCTAAGGAGCTTTGGAACCATTGAGTAATTGGGCTTATATTTAATTTCAGCTGGTGTATAGTTAATCTCGAACAATAAATCTAATAGAAATTGTGATTTATCTTTGGCTTTCTGAACGTTTTATCGATCATAGTTCCATAACTCCTCGTAGGACACAGCATATGGGCTTGCCTTCCGAGACCCTGGCAGGCGACGCATCACACAACGCAAGCCTACTTCGAACTGTTCCCCTGTGATTATTTCATAAGTACTTACGTAAGTTACAGATCTACTATATGAAGCTGATTTACCTTAAAAGCAAATTGAGAACTATACCCCATCGAAACTTAGCAATTTCTTAAAGCACAAGTTTATTGAGTTTATATTATTAAGACTTACAGGTTTGAATGTGTTTTGGGCATGAGATATTGGACATGAGGCCTCCGTATTGTTACCAGCTATAAGAGGCAAAATTTTAACTTATCGACTAAAATTACCACCGAAACAGACGCCATACAAAAGTATAATTTACTAACAAAACATCACAGCACAAGCAACGTGAAAGTGACGTGCAGTAATGACGGCTAAGCGAGAGGTGGTATGAATGATAAATTGATAATAGTAACCTACACAATACCTCACACTAAATTATGCATTGGCAAATACTTTAGATACCAGAGTACAAATTTATATTTAGTTGAAAGAGATTTTCGTAATTCATTGCTGAATACAAAAATCACCCACTAACTGTAATTTAATCGATCTGGCGCAAAATGTACCTAGTAGCAGAGAACTTGCTTATTATAGCAAGTCGCCCAGGTACCACGCACATTACAACAAACAATGCTTACTGGCCAGATAAATATAATGAACACGCCGGCGCATACCACGGAACAAAAAAATAGAATGAAACGGTTTGATAAAAAAAAAACGAATATGTATGACAGTCGAATGTTAATTTAAAACTAAGTTCAGTTTTAACAGTGGCCATTACATTATGAGAATTTAGTTTAATATTTTTTTTGTTCCGCTAAATGTGTCGGTCAGAGTATTGCATCCCCAACACATGGGGTTAACATAAAAGCTTGTCAGGGAAATGTTTTCTATGAGCGGACGTTAACTGGAAACAAAGCTAAATGGTTGCAATGAGTCTTTTTATTAACTATCACCCATCATGACACCTCGTGAATTTAAACAGAATTCGTTTCGTTAACTACTATAAATAAATGCTCGCATGTCGGCATAACAACGCTTATCACAATATATAAAAATATATATTAAAGAAGCTTAAACTACAACTACACATTGAAGATGCTCACTGGGATGCATTTGCCACCACACGCGTACTATAATAAAAATAACGCAGCTAATTTAAAATATTGTATTTTTTATATTTTTCTTATTTTAGTGGTTATTATTTGTGCGGCAGCATATGCAGGTTTGAAAATAATTCACAGCATTTTCTTAGAGATGTACATAATATTGCATCTAAGAAGTCATTTCATTGTGTATCCATTGGGAAAAATAGGGGTACATTATCCCGGTGACTGCACACCTATATTGGTAACTGGCTCGGTATTTTTTGTACTTCGTACCTGACTTTACCACAATTTTTCCCACAAGATGACTCACAACTACTTTAGTGTTATTTGTTAATTTATCACGAAAAGCGTTTAAGTTGAGAAACTAAATTTAATACTTTTGTCATTTCATAAAAATATCGTTTTATCTGATTTATTAAAAATAGCAACATCAAGACCGACGAAACCTCTGGTCTACTCCGCATCGTAATACTTTTGCGCGGGTACCTAACGATAACCGACAATGAATTTATATGAAACCTTGATCTACAATAATAATTAGCGAAAAGCTATTATTGCTCTAAGTCCATGTGCACGTACAGACGTTAATATTAGATAAGTAGCTCGAAAGATTAAGCCTAAGAGAACTACGATTTTTATTTTTATTGCAGCGTATTAGGCTTTTTATAAACACAGCAATATAATGGGTATAATTTTTCAAGAATGATTTTCGCCGCCTCTGTTAGGTACATCTATGAAGTTTCATTTAAATTCTCTACGATGTTCCGGCTGTCTCTTCAACTTTCATCTGAAATGAAAATAACGTAAATAATCATCATTGAATTTTTTAATCACTCAATATCAGTCAGGTTATTGATCAATTGAACAGGATGCCACAGTTATGCTGGTTACCTCGTGCTCCTACAATGATTGACTTCCGCTTGATGTCCTGCGCGGGCGCAGGTCGCACCACGCCAGGCGCCCCGCCTCCCGCCAGGTGACCGCCTCCAGCTCGGATAGGTTTCGCTGAAATAAGTAAATTTATTGCACAATACTGGCTTATACAGCGTGGAAGCAATAAGTGATTGAAATAGTTAAGAGCATTTGTACGGCTTTATGAATTTCTACACTCGCACAGTTCTCTCGCAACTGGGAGAAAAATTCTATACTCCAACTATTGTAACATCCTGAAATTAAAACTATTTCTAAAATGTACAATTGTCGATCTGTAGTTGCATGTGTTCAAACTCAAAAATGGTCCCTGGTCTCTTCGTGTCTACCAGAGAGTCACCAAGCTCAATAAACTGTCATCACATATAACTCACCGATTTGCGCCTGTGGGCCCCGTCGGGCGAGATTCTTGGCGCGGACAGCCTCCTTGATCCTGTCGACTTCAAACTGATATCTCTTACGGTCCCGCATTGCACCCTCTTTAGCTTCCTGTGAAAGAAAATAAGACGCATTATTGCCTTAGATATCATAGAAACATCCATTCTAAAACAATCATCATTTTGTACCTGACTGTGGTATTTATTTATAATATTTTATTTTGCGAATATCTAGCTCTGATTTGCAAAACATGGCTGGCCATGTCAGCGTGAAACCAGTTACGCTGCTAGCGGCGTACTATATGAATAGAGACACAATTATGAAGTTCCTAGAGCTAGAAAGGGAGGTATAAACAATATGCTCCCATATAACTGATAGAATCAACTAATTTCGGTCTTCAAGGCCTTAATATTAAATTTATTGTAAAGGTGTTATCTCTCCGTGTGGCCACAGATAGAACAATTTTCTTGTATAATTTGTGTTCTGTCTTGCCCGTATTTTTAGAACATTGAAATTAGATTAAAGCCAGCTGGGTGTATAGATTTAATGAACTTCTGCAGGCGGGAAAAACTGCAAGTGTTGTAAAAAATAACGCACGCAGCATGCCTTTCTAGACTAAAGGCTGTTGATATGTGTTTCACCTTGAGGGCGGTTTCGAGAGCTTTCACCCTCTCCATGGTGGCGCGAAGTCGCTTCTCTAGCTTCGGCAGCTCGCAGCGTAAGTCTGCGTTGTCGCGCACCAGCTGCTTGTGCACCTTCGTCAGCTGTTCAAGGTTGTTCTCCAGGAACGAGATCTTCTGTTTCTGGGCTAGCGAGCCGCCCTCCTCCTCCGCACCCTCTTCAGAGTTGGTTGACTTCTTTATCCTCGCCTGAGCGATACAGAAGAATATTGTTACAAATTGTAACTTATATTGCAAGATATATAGATATAAATACATCAAGGGGGTGTGGTGCGTAACGATTCGATATGACCGCAAATGCGCATAAACTTTACGTAGCTTTACAAATGCATATCACATCGCAGAATTAGTAAACTAGCGATGGATACGCCAATGACCTGCGGGCATCTTATCAAAAGATTTTTCGAAATTGCGGCCTAATTGAAAGACAAAGTGATTTCACTTTTCGTTCGCATTCATAGTTGTTTTATCACGAAATGATTTGAATCGTATTTCAAATTTTCTATCAAAAAAACTTAGACGGAACGCGCCGTTTTTGGTCCTTTGCTCGCGTCCCACTTACCAGACAAACTTTCCTAGTGTTACGTGATGGTCAAATCAGAAACTATAGGGAAAAATACTCAAAGGACCCATTTTCATAAAAACTGAAACTACATAATTCAAGCAAACTGGAGATACACGAGCGCTTTATCTCTCAAATAGTACTCACTTGCAAGTCTTGTACGAACAATTTCCGTAGATTGTGCAATGTCTGCAGCTCCTTAGCCACAGTGTCCTCCAAGCCCTTGAGATCAGCACGAGCCTGTTCACGACGCTCCACGCTTTGACTGCAAAAGGAAAATTCATCTTTATTTATTGTAACCTTATTGCTATATGAATAAAGAGTTTCTTTCCGTCTTGTATGAAAGCGCGGTTTATCCAACGCCAATTACCTGTAAACAGATGCGATAGAGCTACCATTCTTCCAGCACGCACCCATCCATATACTTCGCCGCCTCGTGGTATTAGGCCAAATACATCAGACAATGCCAACTCCCGGCAGAATGAGTATGAATGGGATACGTGCGGAATAAAATGACAACTCAAAATTGTAAAAAAAGCAGAAGGCATTACAAAACTTCGCACTACAACTACTGTTAAGGTACTTACATTCACTACGAATTTATCCGTGTACGGTTTTTAAACATATAATTTTTACTTAGGTAATGTCGCATCGTGTCATTTGACAATTTAATCTAGAAGTAAAGTATTTTCAGGTTAAAACAGTAAACTAGATTAAACTGGTTCAAACACGCCATGACCAGGTTCAAAACTACATGCAAATAGAAAATTCCATAATAAAATAATTTATTGTATGGTTTATTTTATTTGCACAAGCCTGATACAATAGATAAGAGGCGACAATCACTCTTCGGCATTTTGAGTGCACATAGACTAGAAGGAAGTGATGTGGACACTAGGAACAAAAACATAACAATCATTATGATGCGTAATAATAATGATGATGAAGGAATGACAATGAATAATGTATACATGCGTCAATCATCAAGTGCACAGTGTCATATAAGAAGTATATAAAAAATGCCAGCATTGGAATGACATGATAAAAATTGTTTCATTTACTAAATGCATTTGTGGAATATTATCGTTTGAAATGCATTGTGAAAACTGAAGGCCGTAACTACTAAATGGTTCCACGATGAAAATCATATCAGTCATCAACACTAATTTAAATACGTAAAATTGTAAATATTTCAATATTTATTTTGCACATAACGTCTGTAACGATTGTACATAAAATACATATAGGAGCAATACCTATAAACACCGAGAAAGTAACGCGTCATACCAGTTAACGCACTTCTCGATTATGGTCGAAATATATATAAAAATACGCTGATAAAAATATTTTTCACTGTCTCTCTATACAACATTCACATTTATTTACAGTGATATTTACACAGCATTCTCTCGAACAGCTTCACTTATTACCAATTTTGATATTTTTGAGCAAGCTTCCCAAAAACGATTAAAGGTATATCAAGATATGGCACAACGCCATCGTAGAGAGCATGTAACACGAATACTGGTAGAGATTCCTAATATCTAATATTATTTAATAGTTACAAGTGGTAGTAACAACGTGTAACAAAATAACAAATTAAGGCAGTGGAATATCTTCAACTCAACAATAATGTCGTAACCACGATGCCATTATGTCTATCCTTTATTTTACCTACTGAACAATATTCTAATACAATCCTAACGGGTTAACACTCTCCTATAACTAACATTCGAGAAGTCTATAAGGCGATGGAAAACTTAACACGAACGCCCTTTTACGTAGGACCATAACGTTTAAATTCATGCTAGTTCTATCACAAATACAAACAATAAAGAACATGCTAAGTAAGGCTACACGATATCTCACTATAAAAAATATTTCTTACGTTAGTATATTTTAATCTAATTTGTAAATGCCTTGTTGACTAGCATTATATTCAAACTTCGAAGCGAAGCTTTCAAAATGCATAAAAAAATATGAAGAAGTTCTTCAAAACAATGTCCTTTCATACAACTGACTTATAACAAATTATTTAAAAGTAGGTATTAATTGTGTATTATTGCTATTGATAAATGATATAAGCCAGTTGATGAGACAAGAAAAGCGTAATAGGATTTTTACTATATCACGAACCTCTCTCCTACAATCAGTAATCATGTTATGTTCAATATTCTGATAACATTTCTGAATACAAAAGGCACTGAAAATAATATTGTCTTTAAATGTCTAAAGAGAGATCCATGCATATATCACAGAACACAAGCTAACAAGCTTAAACCAAAACGACTATTTGGGGATAGCGATGGGTGAGGAGGATCATGGTGACAGAAATGAGTAGATGTAATTGGAGCGGATGTATGTTGCAGGTATGTCTTGGGGGGGGTTTGGGGATTGCCGAGAGCGACTTTTCCTCCCTGGCCACAGTCTTCTCAATATCGAGACCCATGAAACTGAGCCTCTCTTTCTTGGGAGAGATAATGTAGTCCTTGAAATGGTCGCCTTCCTCTTTTAGGATCATTTGTTGGTTGGCGACCTCTTTCTCGGCCTTGTCGAGGTTACGGCGGGGTGAGCGTGACACTAACATGAGCTCCTTAAGTTTCGCCGACTTGTCTGCCTCCTCGCGTTTCAGTTTGTCGTAGTCGTCTTGCAGCTGTTGGCGCGCCAGGGTGAGCTCTTGGTATGAACTGGAATAACGAATTCGATCATTATTATAGGTAACAAAATTTATACTTTTAAGGTTAACAAATTAATTTAATCTTTTTATTCCATGAACCGGCGGTAAGAAATTCACTGATTCGCAGCTGTTGAGTAAGGTCATTGGCCCAGCTTTCTTATTGCCTAACTACAAAGAAAATGGACTCCAACGCCAACGGTCACTTTCGACAAATACTAGGGCTACAAATATCAAAATTCGACGAATTGTGAAAAAGATGGCAATGAATTGAAGTTAGACAATAAAGTTGCTGGTATGTGAGAATATGTTGGCACTAAATTTTTTACAACTATTTATATCTTTATCTTTTTACAACTATTTATCATAGTAGTAAGATATTTATTTTGTACCACAGCGTTCAGGGCAATTCACTGATTCTGCAAATGAAAGACTCTCCATTATGTGGGCCATCAGCCTGTTTATCATTCTGTTACATCGCCTGTTTGCGTCTCATTACCATTAAATGTATCAAGTTAATAAGAGGTTGGATTACAATTCCCAAGTACGTCCAAAACAACGGCCAGTTCAATGCCGCCCAATCTCGTCTCTCGAACACATATTTTCCGCTATTAGATGCATTATCAACCCCGCTGGTCAAGTTAATAGTAAACTAGGTAGGTGCCAGGGTACACTTAAAATAGTCAATTTTACATACAAGCAACAGTCAAAAAGCAAGCTCTTTTAAAAACAGGTTTTATATTTTACAAATAGGTTTTATATTTCACTATTATTTGTGAAGTAGCCTGCGAACTAACTGGTTATGTCCAAGGGTGTTTATCATCTAAATAGTTTGATATTTTATAATATGCTTTAAGTTTCCGTTTTATAGTATCTTTAAATTTATTGAAAAGAACATTTTGTATATCAATAGGGTTTATGTTTGTTATAAATAATAACATTTAAGCCTCAGTCACGGATGTTTATATATCCACAGGCTTTGTCTAGTTTAGGACTTGATAATTTAAGTGTTCGAAATATTTATTATTAGTATTTCCTTGTTTTTAACTATCATATATAATACGGTCGTAGAAAAAGAATTGTATGAAAACTGCACAAATAGCCATTATTTGAGCCGTATTTTACTTTACTACCCATGGGGTGTACCCTGCCGATACTATCGTAGGTAGGTAGGTAGGTAGGTAGGTAGGTTGGTACTATCGTAGGGTGAAAGGGGCAATACTGACTCCTTGAGCTCCTGCAGCTGCCGTTGATTGGCGGCCAGCTCGTCCCGCAGCGCCGCCAGCTGTGTGGAGTGCGCGGCACGGAGCTGCTCCAGCTGCGCCTCCAGAGCGCCGCGGACCTGTGTGTCGGCGCGCTGTTCGGCCGCCGCCTGCTGTACCCGCTCAGCCGCCTAGCCCCAACATATAAAAATATTGTATTATCCTCGTATGAAAAATTTTAGATCAACCGCAAAACAAAGGGGCTTGGTTGGAGTAATTTTAGTAAAATGGACTTCGCATAACGCCCCATTACAAAATGTTCTATTTCCGTGTGTATGTGAATGTGTTAGTCAGACTTACTGCGAATAAGATCTTGTGCGAATCGGAGGTTTTGCATCAAGTCAGGTACTATCGATTAACGTGAGTAGAAGACTTTAAACGCTAATGGATCACTAATAAAACCGATGAGATGGCTCGCTCGTGCTTTTTTAGTGTCTAGACTCTGGGCCGGTTAGAATTCTGATCTAACTTATTGACTACTATTAAGAGAAGTGTGTGTGTGGTTGTAATCTAATATTTTACCAAATGGCACGAGGTTTGCTGAAGCGCGGCGAGACAAATCTTTGGTACTGCTGAGAAAAACTGTAACTAATGGTGTTTAACACCATTCTGCGTCGGAAAACTTTTGCGAACTCTTTAAAAACCAAAAGGGTCGCTTTGGCATTTAATTTAATAAAATTGAGAGTCTCAATCTTAGGCTCCACCTGTAATGTAGCAATTATACTTTATTATCATAACAAAAATGGTATAGAATATCGTACCTGTAGACGTGCACATTCTTCTCTTAAAGCATCAGCCGCTTCCTCCAGCTGTCTCTTCTTATTTTCGGCTTCGCGCATAGATTCGCCGAGGGACGCACATCGCGCCTCGTGTTGTGAGATCAATAGTCTGCATTCTCCAAGTGACCTTTCGTATTCTTCAATCTGTGGAAAATAAGGTGATAAAGTTTGTAAAAATAAGAAGCACTCAGGCTGAAAAATAATAATTTGGATGAGACAAGAATAGCAATGGTCAAAAGTATGCTATTGCAAAATAGAAACATAATCTGTAATAGTGAGCATATAAATAGATTTCAATATTACGTTTCTTTACAAGTAGGAGTATTTTTATGCATGTATAATTGCGAAAGATCGTTGTATTCAGCAGTGGAGTACATGACTTCTACAGCCTGCATGTGAGATGGATATGACATAGAATACTGACCTTCTGATTAGCATCAATATTGGCCGATTCAAGGGAGTGGCATCGTTGCACTATATTTTTCACTTCGCTCTTCATCTTACTAATGTGTAAACGGGCGACGGTGAACTCCTCTTCAAGTTTCCCTACAGTGTCCACGTTGAGTTTGAAGTCCAGCTCGGAACCCCCGACGGCGGCACCGATCTCAGCGAGGTCCCTTAGTAGATTCGTGAGGAGCTCCGCGATACGTTTGCGCTGGTGCGCCGACATGTCGCGCAGTTGTTGTAACTCGGATGTCGCGGTCGCTAATGAGCTCTATTGAGGAAACAATTATCAAAACTTAAAGCTGTACCACAAAAACCTTATTCCTCAAAAATCACGTTTAATTCACTGATTTAATTGAAGCTTTAGGTGTAGCAAATAGGGAAATTCGTTTGATTACTGTTATAGTGGGAGCACTCATAGAATAGTTCTATCGAAAACTGTCAATTAATTATGAAAATTTGCTAACTGTTGTCGGGATCGAAAGACGAAATCTGTTGAGAAAATCCGATGTGAGTGGTAGTTTAGTGATTACTTTTGCATATTACTAGCGGGCGGTACTAGCGGGAATTACTTTTGCACATATGCTTCATAATAGAACAAACCTGTTTTGTCTGCAAGTCCTCTGAAAGCTGGTCACACTCGCGGCTCTTGCTATCCACCTCCTGCGACTTCTGGTCGTAGTTGACGGCAAGCTCTTCCAATGCTTGTAACACTTCCTTTACCTCCTCCTTAGCTGCTTCGTTCTCTTGCTGGATGCGGTTCATATCACCTTGTAGCGATTCGTAGTCGCGCCTAGAAGAATGTTCGTGAATAAGAAGGACAAGTCTCTCAAACCCAAAGAAGAGAATCCTAGCCAAGCAGGTAGACTATCGTACATATTTTCGCAGAGCTGCTACGTTTGATTGGTCTGTGCTGTTATACTCACAATCCCTTAATCTCTATTTACGACACCCATGGGAAGAGACAGGTTGGCCCTATTCTTCCCTGTCGGTAACAACCCGGTAATGAATAGTAGAACTAAGTAATTTTTCATGATGTCTTCTTCCCATTATATAGTAATTATTTGGCATACAACTGAAAGCAAGGTAGCCAGGGCTGGCAGTGGCACTGGACTCTTTCCCGCTTGTGCTTTCCCCTAACTTCCTGAACACCTTTATCGCTATTTGCATCTAATTGCGTTTGGCTATACTCTGTATACCTTGTGCAAGCGATGAGCTCTTCCTGCTCCATCATCTGATCCTTGAGTTTCTCAACAAGCTGTGACTGCTGGTTGATCTCCTCGTCCTTATCGTCCAACTGTTGGTACAGCGCTTCCAGCTTGCCCTGCATCGCAGCGTCCTCCACTGCGCTCGATACAGCCACCGGCACAGGCTGTACGGATTATTACATATATAAATGATTATTAGTTTACATGAGCGAAGGCCAGTGGTGGTATTGACTAAGTAATGAACTTCGGTGTCATCTATCTCACCTTTGGTCGAATGTAACAGAGAATGTTGATGAATATTGTCCAAGTTCATTAACATTGAAGTTAGAAAAGAGTGCAGGTTCCCTAAATCGTCGAGTTTGTATGTAGAGATTGAGAGAAGGTGAAGGTGAAGGGCAAGAGGTGAAAAATTTATAGTTCCTGTCTACCCCTCTGTCTATAAATCAATGTTGTTTAGAGGATTTTCGGAAAGAACAGCATATTCGCAATCCACTTCCGTTAACAATAATAAATTTATTTTTATACGTATTTATATAGTTCGCACATTATGGCCCGTATTACAACACAACTCTGATTACTTTCTTTTTGGCAACAAATATACTTTTCGAATCGAGATTCATGACATGAGTGGTTGTACTGTGATATGGGCCTAAGATTTTCGGTGTTGTAATTATCAGTATCATCCCGTTTTATTGGGACAGGTTAGCCATAAAGGATGTTAGGCCTTTTTCTTGTTTATTTATGTATTCTATTGAATGACAATTAAAATATAGTGAAAATAATAATAGAGTTTATCTGTGAATCAGTATGTCCAACCTACATTGCTTCGGAAACAGAAATCTTCTGTAAAAGAAGCGTCACAAGGAACTACTGTTACAATCCAGATCCACCTCTGGCAGATCTCCATTGTATCTGTGGTTAAAAATAGAATGTTGAACAATAAAATGAAAATAAAAATATCTACGAACCGGCACTGGCGGCTTTTCTTCAATGAAGGATGTGACTGGGGTGACAGCTTCAATCTCTTGTAGGTTAACTTGTTCTTCGGGACGTACGGTCTCACCAGAGCGCCAGCGGCTAAGTTCGGCTTCCAGTTTTTCAACCTGTTCGTTATACATATCATAATTATATTTAACTGCGAGATCAAGTTTAACAATTGAACATCACACAATTAAGTAGTTTCTCACTGGGTATACTGAATCTATGTAATGGTTGCTGGGAACTGAAAGGTATCCGTGATGCCATGTTATATTGCTCAATACAAAATTATGCTACTGCTATGTGATGTTTAATTATTTTATTCCCAAGATAACCCTGTTATTATTTTTTGGGGGCATTGTGTTATATCTGTTCATAAATTTATATGTAACATCTTTTGTGTCTCTCGAGATCTATTTATGTATGTATTACGTTTTTATATATCTTAGCTTGTAATAATATTATTTGTACTGGCTAGTGTCCTTATATTGTAATATTCTATTTTTCCTGCAACTTTTCTTACTCTTTATTGGTATTATTACTATTATCTAATATTTATATTGTTATGAAGTATTTATAATGTTGTTTATATATTTTTTGGAAAAAAATGTCTAATTACCCAGTTACATACTTTTCTGGAACCATATGATAATTTTAATAAAAGCTTAAGAACAAACAGTAAAATCGGTTTGGAATAGCTGTGTATAAATGTGTGCTGCTCGTCAGTGGAACCAAGCGACTGCATGCGGTTCGCGCCGAGAATCGCCAGCCAAATTCCTAGTAGCTACTGCACTCCTGGTACATTAGAAAAGGGCAGCGCAACTTTTGGCTGTTGTTGTAATGAAAAATAATGTTGTAATAATATTTGATGATTTCTAGTTACCTTTCCTTTAAGTCTAGCCACCTTCTCCTTTTCTCTTTCATATCGACGTTTCCATTCCTCTGCAGTAAGCTCCTCATTGACACATACAACATTCTTGACAGTTTTCGCTCTAAAAACAGATGATTATTAGACACGTTATTAATACAGAAATGTTGCAAGAAAAACCTGCACCAAGACAAATTTTTGTTTATTCACACAGCAACTGAATGTGGTTTGCAATAATGATTATACATTTGATATAAGGTTTTTGTAAGGGTCAGCGTAAGATGTTGGAAAGGCGGCGAACCTTTTGAGAAACAATTTAAACTCGGTTTTATCGCCGTGGTTTTGTCATGCTCGTCTGGATATCGCACAGAGCTTATTCATTGATAAGCTAATTTCAGTCACAGGTGCAGTCTGATTTTCATAACAATAGAAACCAAACCAATTATGTTAAATGCTAAAATCTTCGAAACAGGTCAACCGAATTCCAACATTGCTAAGAACCAGCTCAGGACCACAATATTTTTTTTTAAACTATTATAAAAGTCAAACTATACTCATATTATGCATGAATTAAAATGTTATCAAAAACCGCCACTCACTACTTTTTACGTTGACCCCAATACAACAATTTAAAGAAAAGAGTAATAAGCACATTTTGTCAGATACTATACCTTTTACCAAAGTCAAGAGTACTTTTGGTTTCACTCTCATTGAAGGAAGCAGGTGAACAACAAATGACAATAGTAGTTCTGGCATTACCACCAAGTGACTCTTGTAAAATACGAGTTAGTTTGGAATCTCTGTACGGGATGTGTGATTTGTTACCATCTGCTAATGCCGAAATGACGTTACCCAAGGCCGACAGTGATTTGTTAATGTTTTTAGCTTCATCAAGCACAGTACCTTCAGCACCAGTTTTAGATACCTGATAGAAGAGAATTATCGTCATAATCTTTATTTTAATGAACAATGTGTCATTACATTTACTTTTCACATACACACCTTTTCAGAACCAGCCAAGTCCACAAGATACAACTTCCCTGATAGTTTCTTTTGATTCTCCAAGTTCTCCTGTTTTACATTTATGAGGAAGACTGAATGAGATCTTGATGAATGTTCATTCATGTCTGTAAAGTGAAGCAGATAGAATTTTGATTCATTTAGTTAGATTTGTACACATGATTATTTACTTTTTATTATGAATACATACTCGTCACTGCAATGTGCCTGTTAGATTTACCCTCTTCTATGACTTCAAACACTTCCTCGGGACTTGACACAAATCTTTCAGTAGCACCTTTTACAAATGGGACTCTATTTTTGTCCTCATGAACGCTGAGATTAACTTTTGACACTGAAAGGTGTAAAAAAAAAAAGATTAATAAAAAACATCTACCTGTAGAAACCAAAATAAAATACTAATAGTAATTAAAATTTACCATCTAACAAGTCTCTGATTTTGTCCATGTATATTTCGAAATAGGATACTTTAATGTGAAACTCGAGGTTTTCTTCCATTGCATAGATGTGATTGAATATATCATTGACTATCCGTGGAATTATACCCTGTTTACCTGGATCACCTGGAAAGCGAGAAAACAATTTTGATTTACCATTTTCTAGCCTAATTAAAAAAAAAGAATACCACTTAGTTTACAGACCTATAACACCTTCCATGGTATGTGTCTTTCCAGAACTGGTCTGACCATAAGCAAATATGGTACCGTTGTAGCCAGCCAAAACATCTGACACAATGCTCTTTGCAGCTTCATTGTAGACCTTTTCTTGAGTTGCATTAGGTTTGAATACTTTGTCAAACAAATATACTTTACCCTAAAATCATGAAAAACATATACTGTATCCATCAGTTCACTCTATTAACAAAGTGCATATTATGTACTAATTTAACAATGAATCAACCCAACCTCGTACAAATTGTGACATCATCATTGAGTAGGCACTTGTTTGTTCCAGAATAGGTTTATAGTAGGTAGGTGTGGTATACAAGAACATGATAATAAAGAAGACTGCATGTTAAGTTTACATACCAAACAATTTTATTGAAATTTGTAATCAATAGATTGGTTGTTACATAATAATGTAATGCTAACCCACGTTAATGCGAAAGTAACGCAGTATGTTTTCTAGTGTATGTGTTCGTAAAAAATTTGCACTAAACGCTGAACCAACATATTGAAATTTGGCAGAGAGAACGCCTGGAACCTGGAGAAGGACATAGAAGTCACACACTGAAAGTTTGTTAGGTGCCTTTGATGATGTGCGACAATTCCAATGCTTTATTAAAACATAAGATCTAATGATCGATTTTTAACAACCTGTTTGGTGTAGTGGTTAAAAACTCTGACCACTATAGTAAAAGGTCGCGGGTTCAAATGCCACCAGGAGCATATGTTTGTATGAAGAATATGTACATGTGTATCCGAGTTATAGATGTTTTCATTTATAAGTAGTTATTTACAAAAAGAAATATGTATGTAGTAACATATGTAGCATATCTGGCATCGACAACACAAGCCTATAGTTGCTTAAAGTGGAACTAGTGCCATCTAGATGGCATTGTGTGCATGTCCAAGGATACTTATTTATTAATGATCACAATTTTCGTGCCATATATCCTGAGATTTAACAGAATTTCTGTTGTTATATAGGACCAACTAAATTTAAAATGCTATTATTCATAATCAATCATGGTTATACATATAAAAGAATAAATTACAATAAAAACATTTACATCTACTATACAGGGTGAAATTGAATTAGTGTAATTCCTGTTTACTGGTGACTCTACTCCTGATTACGAACAACTTTCCGCATGAAAACATACTCAAATTTGTTCAAAAAAATTTCAATAACCCTTAAAAGTAAAACATTCTGAAATCACCTTTAGTATGGAAGTCCAACAATTTTCAGCTGGTTACTCCAATCCTGATTACGAAGAACTTTCCACTGGGAACCATAGTCGAATTCAGCCGAAATTTGTTGGACTTCCATACTTATAGGTGGTCTCAGTATGGTTTACTACGTATGGGTAATCGAAATTTTTTGATAGAATTTGACTATGGTTCCTTGGAGAAAGTTGTTTTTTCGTTTTTTCGCAATTCACAATTTGCAAAATTGTTCGCAATCAAGAGTGGTGTCACCAGTTAAAAGGAATTACACTAATTCAAATTCACCCTGTGTAAACAACAAATTATCTTTCTTAGTATAAACAACCTGCAAGTAACAATTAGAAAATTTACAAATAAAGGCCTCCACGCCCCTGTCCCAGGCTTCCTCTGACCATTTGTTGAGGAACTTATCCAGGTTATTTAGTACTTATGGTTCTTGCAAATTATTTATCCTTTTAATTTATCCATCTTACTTATCATTCTTGATTTTTGTAAATTTTTTATTATTTGTAAATCACAAATTCTCACAGTAATAATTTAGAAATATTATGCTTGTATATGGAATAATACTTGTACAGCATTTATTTGAAATACCCTGTATGTTATCGAGGACATAGTCCATGTTGTAACAAATTTCGCCCAATCCATTAAGGCATACATTGTGATTAACAAATATCCAAACTTTTGCATTACACATATTAGCTTCTCATGTGGAAGTGTGTGTGTGTGTGTGTGTTTCTCACGTTATCATATTGTGGGATTTATTTGTAATTCTTGGATAAAAAGCAAAGTACCCCTATAAGGCACTTTTATTATTAACATAATATATCAATCCAGGACACAGTCTGTCTCTATACCAAATATCCAAATTAGTTCAGGTGTTATAACATGATTAGGCCACAAATTTTCATATTTATAAAACAGTCTGGGGTGGTACATTACTGCGCCACAGATTGAGCAAGAATGTGGGTAGTTCATTTATGCTTAGAACATGCTACAACTTTTCTAACTCAAGTGGCAATATACTGGAACCTGGCTGTAAGGCTAATTCATGGTCCAAGCATTGATCCGCCTCGTCAGAAATTTCCCTTTGCCATTGCCAAAAAGACTTCCCACACATGTACTCAACTTGATAAAGATACATGTAAATTTACAAAAAAAAAGCAATTACATATCATATAGGACACAATATGTCCTCACATGGTACTAGGTATAATATAAATCATCACAAACTTCTTGAAATGTACCCATTTACACTGTACTGTACACCAGCTGAGATTGTAGTCAAACACATATCCAGTTAGGTAGTCATAATAAAAAAATTCTAATGTTTAGAATTACAGAATCTACACAATAATTATAGTAAACAAGAATTCTCATTTTTCCAAAACTATTCAGGCAACCCTTAGGTCAAGGTCGAGAACGTATTTGTATTGATTTTCGACAAAACAAAGACGTAATACAATAACTTAACGAAAATAGATTGAGAATCTTTGAAATTTAGCGATCGTAATCATGATCATCGAAGCGGAATAGAAAAGAAAGGCCATTTCGTAGCAGGTGAGCAGTCGTAATGTATTAGTCATCATGATCTAATTTAGGGCGATGATAGAAGAATGCAATGTAAGGGTTAAACTTTATTTTTACTCACCCCTATAGAAATGCAATTATCATCCTGTCCTGAAGGAAATTTCACAATAAATTTCGAACCAGCTTTTTCTTCAGAGTCATTCAGTGGCCGAAATCGGC
This sequence comes from Oegoconia quadripuncta, assembly GCA_949316235.1. Taxonomy (NCBI): domain Eukaryota; kingdom Metazoa; phylum Arthropoda; class Insecta; order Lepidoptera; family Autostichidae; genus Oegoconia; species Oegoconia quadripuncta. The sequence goes on along the minus strand of OX438752.1, from coordinate 12,642,594 downwards.
AGACCACTCGTATGCTGTCTTCAGCAGCAATCTCACGATCAGCTGCCATTTCTTTATAACAAAAATGCTTACACTAAAGATTGTCTATTCAATTAAAAATTAAAACAATTGGGAACTTAAAACCGTGCATGAAGAACAAGAAAGTTATAATTTCGTCACTGAAAAATCTTCATGACAGCAATATCAAAATGTCGGCCATATTCTTCGATTGTGAAGAAGAAGAAAAGTCCGAATGCTCTTATTGGTTGGACAACCAACAAGTAACCAACTTTACAAGAAAAATCAATGAGCTGCCAACTTGTCAACAATACTGCAGTCGCGTTCAATTTATTTTATATCTATGAAATATGAATGGACCGGTTGTATTTAGGTAAAATATTACCCAAAGTAATCTTTGGAATGGAACATTGAACTGACTGTAAAGCACATAATTATAACTCAAAAGATATTATAGTAAGTATTGTATTTTCTTAGCTTGTCAGTATGTAATCGTTTTTCAATCATTTGGATTATTATTACATCCCTTGGTAAAGGAAAAGATTTAGATGCATTTCAATCACCTCTGTCTACGATCTAAAAGGTCCTATTACCATAATATTGAAGAGCAATCCAAAGAGAGAGATTTACACGCAAGGAGTAGATATACAAAAGACCTGGCTACATAGACTTAGTGCCCTTTGCCTGTCCAATAGGACAAACTTTCTTTACCAATAGAAAAAAAACAATCATTAATCATCGCGTAATTTTTATTTTTGTGTTTTTATTTCGTGCTAAGCTTGTCTAATATTTACAACATAAATATGTGTAATTAAAAATGATAGCAGATCACTAAGGTTTTCGAAGATAATATAAGACTGGTAAGTGTAATCTCTGTTTTACCATTTAAGGAAAGTCTGTCCCGCCCGTCTAAATTTCCAACCCACGGCCGACCTTATTTGCTCTGTATACATTTGGAATATGATTTGTTTGCATTTTTTAACTCTTTTTTTGTTTAAAGCTTTTATAAAAAATATTTTCTAATTGTAGAAGGTAGGTCACATCATCGCCCTAGATAATACAACACACACACACGCAAGGTGTTACTGAAGAATAAAGAGTTGACTAATTGGGTTAGAGTATCGTTACGGGGCCCTAAGGCAAGAAAGGACTTAGAATTTTTTATCTGACCATCTCTAATACTGAGGGGGACAGTAGTGTTATGGTCATCATTGAAGTCTAAATTTGTTCATGCATAGACAGACAAAGCTCTGTGAAAAGCCAACAATACTGACATAAAATCAAAATAGTTTAGTTATACAAACTAAAGTTAAATTTATTTAAAGTAATATTCCAGACACTTACACACTCTAGTTCTAAATTAAGCAAACTGTGTACTATGAATATTAGGTAATGGATGGCCGGAGATGAACCTCCGGCCATGGTTATTGTTCACCATACATACATTGGTTTCGAAGGCAGGGTCACTACCCACAACACCAATTGGTTGTCAAAGTAAAATGTTTTTATTTTATGGAGTTTTATTTATTAAATGTTAAGAGGGTTTTGTTCTGTCCAGTGGTGCCCTCATTGGAGAAATTAATATTTATTTTTAAAGACAGAATAAATAAAAAAAATTGCTCTGACCTGCATTTGAGAAGCCTAAAAGCTAATTATAAATAATACCTAAATAGCTTTAATTGCAGTTATTTTCGAGAATTTCAGTTTATTGATTAAAACTGCCACTTTTTTCATCACATCACATTCACATAATCCCCATCAAAGCTATTTAGGTATTATTTATATTTATTAATTAGTTTTTAGGATTGTCGAGTGCAGGTCAGAGCGATATTTTTGAATTATTCTGTATTTACAAAGAAATCTTAATTTATCCAATGAGGGCACCACTGGACAGAATAAACTCTCTTAAATGATTTCTAGTGACATAAGTATTATGGATTATTATAGTTTTTTTGGGATTACAAAGTGAACTAGTAATAGTAAGAAAGTTAGGGCTTCAATTTTGCATCCACATTAACAACTTTTTTTGGTATAGCTAAATTCATCACTCAGTACTTATATATAGTAAAACAAAAGTAACAAGAATATCTGAATTCAATTCTCTGTTTTCTACAAATATTTTTACAAAAATAATAAAAAATCAATCAAACCTGTAATTATTTTTTATTTTAAGTAATAATGACAGAGTGACATAGTCACATTTAAGAGACTAAGCTCTTTAAATATAGATAAAAAAAAACCTGTAATAGTCGCTAAAATGTTGGAGTTGGATGCCCATTTTAAATTGCCATGAATTGTTTGAGAGAAAAATTAATGAAGAATCTCATAATCATGAGAACAACTTAATTAACTAATAAATACTATTAGTAATTATCATGTGTTATCTTAAGTTGACTGTCATGTTCTGTGTGCCATGAATGTGATATAACCAACTGTTTTAAACAATCCAAAATGGTGTTTAAAATATCTTAATTACCTTTGAAAGACTAGGTTAGTAACTACTTCATCCTGCTATAAATTTAAATTTAAAGTAGGTATGTGAACAGAAGACCAATTATTGTAGTATTTCATTTTTACCTAATTACTTTTACACTTAGTGTACTTCTTATTAAGTAATATAGAAATTGTATTTACTATCAATAACTGGACAGATACCCTTGGTCAAGTGAATGGTTTTGATTAGCCATTTTTAACCGACTTCAAAAAAAGGAAATTTGCGGAAATTCGTTTTTCCCGTGGGAACTACTCACTTTATCGGGATAAAAATATCCTATGTTCTAATCCAGCCTATCTTCTACCTATATACCAAATTTCATCCAAAAACGTTCATCCGTTTGGCCGTGATTGAGCAACAAACAAACAAATAAACAATTAAACTAACATCCAAACTTTCGCATTTATAATATTAGTAAGCTTATACAGATTTTTAATTTAGATATGCGACATCAAGGCTATTAAAAATTCAATACAAAGAAGCCATAGTTATAATGCAACAAAATATAAACCTAAAATGCATGGTGGGAAAAGCCAAACCTTCACATATCGATTTTCAAAGGAACTTCTTGCAAACAGCCACTTTCGAAGTTACAATTTATGTAGGTATGTATGTATATGTAATGGTGTGGCGCCGCACCCGACAAAGCAAGCGGGAGCGGACATTGACCCCCGATGCACCCCCGACCGTTATCGTCGATTTATGGAAACTGGCCGAAGGCTGTGCGGAACTCACGGTTCTGTTATCAAGTCAACATTCTATTAATCTGTCCTTCTTAAACTACACTATAAGATAGATTGACTTTACTACTTGATAGTTTTACATGGTTTACAAACTGAAATGAACTAGAGTTAGGTATAGGTACATGCATAATTTTTTTGATATTCTAGCTGGTGAAGGCAATTGTATCATTTTCATTTCTCTACTTAAATGCCTGTAGGCATTTAAGTAGAGGCGTATTTTTACTTAGACTATGTAGTCTAATTAAAAATACGCCACTTAGAATTAATTAGCAAACGTCAATCGACTATTCGTCCCGCAACTCTACATCCACTCGTTTATCTACCTACTAATCATTTTTATTTGCATATTGCTATGGCCATCGTGTTGTATAAGCGAAGGAATGCTTACGATAGCATAGTTTGAATCATCACGGTCAATGACGTAATATGTGCGACCTACAGAATCACCGGTTTTTGTGAGTCTTATTAATTACAACGTTTACCGTGCAAGAAAATTTTGTGAGCGCGAAACCTGGGTTGGTGGGTACCTACTCTATCGAATACGAATTCGATTATCGACAAGTAAATTGCCAAAAATTGGCAAAATATTAGTCTACCGCAGGGTTCCGGTCTTTATCTTCCGAATTCGACATATATCTTCACAAAATTTATACGTAGCCACTCTGTCGGTTAAAAAGTGATCGGTCAATTTGTCTACTGCTGGACGAATACTTTCACCGAGGTAGGATATTTATTTCATCGTTCGTATTTGTGTTACGTCGTTTTCCTGGAAGTAGGTACCTATTTGTCTTAATTGCGAATCTGCTGGACATGAACGCTTATTAGGAGTCATGTAGGTACTGCTGACTGAATGACGCTGTGAATGTGTAATGTTGTTACGTTATAATGATCTGCGAAACTCTTGAATCGATTTGCTATCCAACATGGCTAAGACCATCTCCCAAAGTCAAAAATAAAAACCATTTGCAAATCTGTTCAAGTTGTTTTGGCGCTACAATGCCACACAAATCGACATAGGCATCAAACTAAATCCCTTTTTTTGCGCCGGGGTTAAAAATCAATTTTGTCACATTTGCCATACCCTTCTATTTTGCCGTAGCTCCTGGTGACAATTCCGTGATACTTTTCGTTCTGATTTCCCCAATTAAAAGTAAATTTAAAGTATAGGTACTTTTAACCATTGCTGGCCATCAGCATACCACTAATATTACATTCGGATACATGTTTCCACTCCGTTTTCGTAACTTTTCTCAAATTTCTTCTCCCAAAACCGCATAAAGTTTCCTGAAGATGGATATTTATAGGATATCTTCAGGGAATCTTGAACACGAAAAAATCTTCAAAATTTAGGGGCAGGTGGTAACTGCATAAAATATACATCTAGTGTTGATAAATCAATATTTGAAACGAAAAGAAACTTATATTTTTATGTAAACCTTTTTAGTAGTCCGCAAATAAAATTCGTACATAAAATGAAAGCTCATTGCAATTGCAATCATTTATGAAACGTGTAATACATTATTGGTGCGGTGCGATTCAAACGAAAAACCGTGCGGGGCATTTGCATACTTTCACATATTAAAACGGGCCATTGCATTGAATTATAACTGCATACTACTAAAATCATAACATAACTGCCGTAAAAGTGGGAAATCGCAATTATATGTATGTGATCATAATAATATATATTTAATCCCCTAAATATCTGTAATGACTATCATCATCAGCCTTAGACGTCCCCAATTTTGAGGCATATCCTCTTCTTACTATGGGCTATAATCTATCACACGGGCCCAGTGTGGTTAAGCCGCCCCTATAGGCTACCGACTTGCTTAATGACAGCTTCAATCGAAAACAATCGGGATCGCGATTTAACGTACACTCCGTGAAACCTTCATATTAAATTGCTACTAGTGGTAACCCATCCAAGGAGGTACCGGACCAGACATGGCTAAACGAAAACGAACAGCGCATGCGTCTACGCCACCAGTGCTTCACGTATTAATTAAACCAAATTTAAATTGTCTACTTGAAATAGTACCTATCTGAAATAAATAGCGGTCACAGATAGGCTATTAATTTACTGTTGCCAATTAAAAACAATAAATAGACGTGCTTCTGCTATATGCATTTACATTAACAATATACTGGAACAAATCCAAAACGTTTGTAAGAATACTAAAGTAGCGATGCGTGCCCGTTTGTTCTTGGAATCAATAGTCGGTCAATGTACAGAAACCTTCAAAGGAAAATATAGCGCTTGAAAACGCTGGTCGTAAACGGGATTTCACTTCACGGTCAGGAGTTTGTACATTATGTTATGTTTCTTTATATTTAAAATTAATGTGATGTGCTTTTATTTAGGTAGTGTTGCATTGTATATACATCGGAGTCCTTTCTCTTTATCGATCCTTCAAAGGAAAGTTATGTCTAACTGTTGTAATCGCTGCTCAGTAAACGAGATTGTACCTACTTCATGGTCGAAAGAAGTTACTACTAACTCTACATATATACAACTCTACACTGTGTATATACAAAATGAATGTGATTTGCTTTCATTTTGGCAGGTTGTTTCCTTGTCGATATAATGTTGAAGTCCTTTTTACCCAACTGCCGCAGGAAAGAAGGTGTTTCGTGTGCATGTGTGTATGTAAATTTTAATGTTACCTCCTGTAGCCTAAACGGCTTGTCGGATTCTGAAGTGCAAGGTGTCGTTTGATTCGTCTTGATCGTCACATTGAGCGTCATACATAGGATACATTATGGTAAAAATCCAACATGGCCCTCGCTAAATAGAAAACATGCGTCGATTGGTTTCTAAATACTTATAATGTATTCATCATCGCGTAATGCATCACATATAGTACGCTAAATGTATACCATCGATATTATGCAAATTAAGAGACTATCTTCATTCACCAAATTCGATTTTGAGCCTCTAATCGATTGTACGATCAGTTAGTTAATTCCAATCAAGGCTACTTATGTCGTACGAGGACATACGTCTGCTAACCAATGTTTTGATATGTTCCTCAATTCATTGACTGACTATTGGTTCCGAGAAGAAACTGTGACGGCGCCCGTTGTATCACCCGCTGACGAACTCGTAACAAGTTATTTTCTGTACAATTAGTCACGCGTGTATCCGGCGCGGGCGCAGGTCGCGTGCGCTGCTCTCGCTCGTCTGAATCGCTAAACGAATCGTAATCTTTACAACTCGAAGTTTGCAGAAAACATCACATTACCTGGCCCGACCTCTTTATCGCGTCGTCGGGGTTTATATTGACACACTGAACAAGTGAACACTAATATTGCATATACTAGGTAGTTAGTCTTTAATGCTCATAGAGTTGAGATAAAACATGTAACGATATTATGTCTGAAGTCTTATTGACGCTCAGTGTTTATTCTGTTTTATATTCTAGCAATTTTTTTGTAGGACCAGTAATATCTAGTTAATTTAAAAGTTAAGTGTTAATAATAAGCGTGAGTCAACCTGATGTGCTGTGATATTGTCGTACAAATATTTTTTTACCCAAATAAGACACAAGTGTTTCGTGTATGGTGAAGGTGACTGGTGTGTTATTTAAGCGATGTTACTGGCCCACGTTACGTATTTGTAAAAGAAGTGGTTTATTTTGGTATGTACCTATAGCTGAACCTTCTATTTTTACCTGACTCTACTTTTAAATTTGAAATTTTATATTGAACTTATAATCACATCATTATACAGTCACACGACACGAAATTATACATACATACATAATGTGACGCCTTATTCCCGTAGGGGCAGGCAGATACCACATAGTTCCACTTGCTATCCCGACACACCTCTTTTGCTTCATTCACTCTCATAACATTGTTCATACATGCTTAAAGAAAGGCCTAGTCAAGAGTACCCCTTGACTAGGCCTTCCTTTAAGACGTCCCCGATTTAATCATGGTACGTTCGCCGTGGTCTTCCCCTACCAACACTACCATCCACATTCGCTTCGTATATCTCTTTCGTAAGTCTACTTTCATTTATCCTCTCCACATCTCAGCATACCTTTTTCAATCTTTGTCACTACGTCACAGAATTAATATAGTACTAACGTAACTATCGTCTTCTGTTTATTTGCTTAAAAGCTAATGTTTCCCAATTACAGTCAACTTAGAGTATTGGCACAGAATTAATTTAGTACTAAGTATTGGTTAAAAGTATTAATAAAAGATTTGTTCATTGGCATATTATTAGGTAACATATGATTAGTTTGTCAGCAACTAACAGCTGAACAGCAATGAGAGGGAGTAGTCAACCTTATCCTCTAACTGTATGTATCCGGACCGCAATTATATAGAACTTATCCTCATCAACGCCTTACATATAGGTACATACACATCCTCACTGTTGCTCACAGTCTTCTTTTACTGTTCGCTCTACATAAAACCACCAACCCGCAATGGGCCCGCATTGTGATACTATATGAGGTTGTACCACAACAGTAGTAACGACGTAAGGCTTATTGATGTTGATGTAAGCATGTTGTATTGGTTAATAAACTGGCCATATTTAACTTCCGCATTAATATGCTTAAGCATAGCGTCATTATAATACTAATCTGTGGTTCGTTTCTATGTCCAGCTGTGGTTGATATATAATAGAACGCAACAGATGACGGTGGAAACGCAATTATACAAATAAGATTGCGGATAATAAATTCGTAATTGGGAGTTTCTGGGTAATCGTGCATCCACATTAAGCTTCCATTTTCACAGGATTCAGGTTAAGCGCTAGCTTATTTTGTAAACACCTGAACAAAAACATTAAGACGCGGTACGTAGATTAATGTTCGACCATTATTAATTAACTGACCCTCAGCTGCGCCTGCGTGAAATCGGTTTATCGTCCTGCGGGATAAAAATATCTGTTAATCCAGGACATAGTCCATCTCTGTACCAATTTTCATCCAAATTCGTTCAGACTTAAAGAGTAACTGATGAACAAGCATCCAATCCACGTATAATTAGTGGGATGGTATCACTTAAAAACTATAATTCGTGTGGATTTTTGTAAACTTTGTTAATAACAATTTTTTGTCAACAACCTTTACAACATAATATAATATTCATTCATAAAATAAATATGAATATCTATAAGATTTGATAATTTACTACCGAAGGAATTCAATGTTATCTATACTGAACTATACTATGTAGTAGTCCTGAAACATCGAATTCCAAGTTGTTCATAGGCTCCTCGCGCAGATGGAAGGCAATGAAAAATATAAATAAATAGATTTGTGTCATATGGTAAATCTCGGAATATCAATATGAGAATTGGGGCCGTCCATATATTACGTCATTCTAAATTAGGGGGGGGGGGGGGGTTGGTCTGCGGATGACGGTAAATGATAGATGGGGGGGGGGGGGGGGGGGTGTTTTGACGTCATTCTATCATAGTTATATTATATCAATGATTATTGCCAAAGTAAAAATAATAAAAGGTGATTCTATAACCAAGTGTTTTAATCATATAATACCCTATTTTTCTCAAATCTGCAATGTTTTATTTTGTCAAACTAGTAATGACGTCAATTTTGGGAGAAGGGGGGGGGGGTCATTAAGAAATGACGATAGGATGATTATAGGGGGGGGGGTCTAAAATCTGAAAAAATCGATGACGTAATTTATGGACGGTGTCAACCGAGTTCTAAGGTCTGTCCCTATCACATGTCGTTAATATCGCGTCTCTTCCCACGGCGCCGGCGCAGTGGCCTCGATACGGCGGCGTGGGCGGCGCCCTTTCTATTTCGCGCCCGCCCACAGGTGCCCGTCGTCGTGGTGTCCCAAACGCTAGTGAAACCATGTGCACCTAAAGGCGTGCTTTGAAAAAAATAAACACATGTCTGTAACATACAACCACAATATGTACGACTATGTAGAGAGAGGGGCTTTGGTTCGTACGTATTTTAAGGTGGATATCTAAAGTAGGTGATTATTGTATTTTTTTCAAACTTAAACCAATATGTGTTGTAATTTTGTTTGTTTTCTGTCAATAATGCTTAGAATCTACCACGATTGACATATGTTTATTGTTTTTATTTATTGGTACCAATGATTAATTAAATTTTTTTGATTAATTCTCTGAGATTCCATGACTGATTAGTACGATGTTTTTACTCGGTTGCCCCAGGAAGGAGGGTAATGTTTTTTAAGTGTATATAGTACTTGTGTTAGTGTGTATAGATTTCTACATTACCTCCTGTAGCCGAAACTTCGACCGATTTTGCAGTAAAAATTGCGTCTTAATTCCCAGTGTCAGAGGATTTTATAGTAAACATCAATCATGACGCCCGCAAAACACAAAATATGCTGTCCGGTTTTTGATTTTTAAATATTTATAATATAACTACCATACTAATATTATGCGTAGTTGTAGATCAGATGACTCTGTATGATGCGACAAAAGTGGGGGCCGATCGCGCTAAGTTTGAACGATAACACCAAAGCTAAACCATAACCAAAAACGTTACGTTGAGCACATTTCGTATCGCGCTAATCATTTGAACGGAAATTAAACTAGTTTTATTTAATACTCGTGGTTAGCTCTAAACATTTTAAGTTTTTCTTTTATTTTGGTAGCGTCAACGATATAATCGTTAACAAAGAATACCGCGATATCATTGTTTACATCAGCTAAACCAAAAACGTCTCGTTCGAACGGTAAAACCGTTATAAAACAGCGCGATTGGTCCCCTGGTCCCTGGTGATGCAGTCATGGGATATTTATCGATACATTTGTGGGGTAGAAAATTAATAAGCATTGAGGTCGCTTGTTTTCCCTCTTTTTAGTGATCCCTTCCTTCCTGTGGGTGTCGTAAAAGGTGACTAAGAGACCGTGAGGGTTACGGCATTCACTAATGATGTGCAGTAGCGTCAACAAAAAAAAATGCAGATGCACGCTTGACGAACGCGAAAAAATGCCATCGAATGTGATGCAAATTGCACGATGGGAGAGGTTTATGTCCAGCAGTGGTATGTGAGTGTATTATTTGTTTGATATCCAATTGTTTGTTTGGTTGGTGGTAGGGCATTTTAAATGTCCGCCTGGCCAGCTACCACCACTTTATCTAAATTTGCCGCTAAACAGCAACATTAACAGCCAGTTGTCAGAGATAAGATAGCCATTTCCCCCAAATATGTTGAGGTTTCCGGGTCAGTACGCTTCCATCTTCGACCTCATCTTTACCTAACATCAGGTGTGATTGAGGTCAAGTAACCCTAACCCGTAGTGCAAAAAAAATCATACGCATGCATTACGGAAGGACTATCTTCATGCAGTAATGGAGGGGTGCAGGCGGACGATGAATTTAACGGGCTTTTATTTTAATTTAGATAGGTTATATTAGCTCGACAACTGGTCGGAAGCGTGGAGAGAGGCGATTGCACAGCAGTGGGACAATATGGGCTCCTAAAAATAATAATATATTTAGGTAGTAAGGAGTAAATTCAAACATTACGACTGCATCTCGGAACGAAATTACGACTGAAGCTGGTCATTAGCAGTGTTTACTTCTATTTATACCTCGCTCTATTAACCTCGTAAACGTGCCTTGGTTGGTGGGCTAAGTAAACTAATTTCAGAACTACCTGTAAACGTCTTTTGTGTAAGGTTAAGCAAGTTCAGTAATGAGATAGTCGGATTTTCATTGCTGTGAACAAGAACAACGACATTCGAAATGGCTAAAAATCTCAAGGGATTTTAAAAATTTTTACGTTATGACTAGTGCAGTAGGTTTAAAGCCTTTGTTTTAAATTGTGCAACGAAACCTTCGCCTAAAACAAATAAATACTTTATTATTTCAAATATCTACGTATTATCTTCCGAGTCTGGAGGCACCAGTGGGACAGACGAGAGAAGAGTGCATGCGCCGGAGATGCGAATGTTAGCAAAGATATGAATGTTAGGGGAAGTAGGAAAATAGCGCCAGTGACTGACAAATGATGTAATGGGTTAGCGTGATATGGACATGTCATGGAGAAGGAAGAATGGCATGTAACTGGAAAAGTTTATAAAAGTGGATAATTACGATTGTGGATGATATAGGAATAGAGGTAGGCCACAGAAAAGATAATGTGAAGATGACATGGGTAGGGATGGGTGTGAATGTTGAGATGATGGCTGATATAAGTAAATTAAAGAAGTTGTTGTGTCGACTCTACATAAAGTAGTGTAAGAGCAGGAAGATGATGAAGAGATTGAGGATACTGACCTGCTACTGTTATATTATTTATATTTGCAATTATGTTCCTCTCTATTTTGGTGTTTCCTAGTTTTTCCGTCTCGTTGTTACAGAATTGATCTGAATACTTAGCAAAATAAATATGAATAAACGCGTGACATTGCGATTGTGCGCGTGGGCGAGCCTGTTGGTCGTGTGTTGGGGCCAACGCGCAGAGCAGCTATTAGCCCAGAACCCATGCTCCAGCAAGACGACGTGCAGCGACTGCATACGAACGGCGAGCTGCTCGTGGTGCTTCGCCGCCTCTTTCAATGGCCCTAGGTGCTTCAACCCCGCTATGGAGGGCGGCGGCACCGCGGGATGCGACGAAGCCTACATATTCAATCCCGATAGTCGACGGTCCATCGACCCCATGTATAACAAGGAACTGAGTAGAGGTAATCAAAATAATATGAAGAGCTTTACGATATCTCTCTGAACACAGACTTCTTTACTGCCCTCTAAAAGCCGTGCCTTTTGGTTTGAGAATGTCACATTTTGCTAATTACAGAACGCCAATTTAACAAAGAAACTACTTGATTAATTTTGTTGAAACAAATACTTAAAATATTGAAAATGAGATCCCTATACATATATGATTGCTGGCGCAGTAGAATAAATGAACTCATTTCCTTCCGTGGGTAGGTAGTAAAAGGCAATTGAGGTATTACGAGCAAAGTAACATAGACTATAGTGACCAACAGCCTCAATGGTTAAACCACTGAATCTGGCGATTACAGACAGTTCTCCCATAATAAAATGTAATGGAACTTGACCTGTAGAAGAAGCTGATGTTTAACAGAGCACTTCTATAGGCTGTTGAGTTGCGTGATGGATGATATACATAATTAAATTGAATGATGATTCCAACAGCACAATTGATTAAGTCTGAGTTTTTTTTTTTCATTTTAGTTGCGGGCTCGAGACCGATCTTCTGAGATTTCGAAGTAAATTTTGTCCAAATACAATATGTGACGTTAGTAAACCGTTAAGAAGGCAGTAAAGGAGGCTATGACCTGACTAATCGTTAGAAAATCTATGGTTAGGAAACCTGTTGTCGTTCTTTAAATTTTAAAAAAATGCACTGTTAGTTTATTCCATCAATGGCTTACCTATCGCGTACTATAATGAATTGTAACCAATGTTTTATTGTTGCAGCTAAAAGTCGAATGGGTATTAGTTCCTCATACGAAGAAACGATGATCAGCGCAGGTGGTAGCGGCTCTTACGGAGGCGGTGCCATCGCTGGCGTCGCAGGAGAGAATTTAGTACAAATCAAGCCACAGAGAGTGCAGATGAAATTGAGAATGAGTACGGCTTGCTTTATTGTTCTTTTTCTGATATATTTGCTTTAAGATTGCGGAGATATTGATGAAATTACTTTTCTTATAGATGAAATGCAGAAGCTGTCGTTTGCTTACTCTCAAGCGCAAGACTATCCGGTAGACTTGTACTATCTTATGGATTTGAGTAGGTCAATGAAGAACGACAAAGAAAAGCTCAGTATATTGGGCAGTCTGCTCTCGAGTACCATGAAGAACATAACTTCCAACTTTAGGATTGGTTTTGGTTCGTTTGTGGATAAACTTGTTATGCCTTACGTATCAACTGTGCCTAAGAAGTAAGTGATATTTATAATGTGTAACCTTGTTTCTGTGTTACCTATTTGAATTTTTGAAGTTTTGCTTTTTTTACTGGTTAACACTACAGTTGAAATGATTGGATTTTTTGACATCACCTTGCAATTATAATGTGAGAGACATAATTTATTAGAAGAACATCGTCTGCAAAAGAAGCGTTAACTGTTGGCCTAACTAGTGCCAACCGCTCAACCTCTGCTAATCATAATACCATCACTAATAATCTAAATTTTGCAGTCTCATCTCACCATGTGACGGTTGCGCAGCGCCGTACGGATTCCGTAATCAAATGTCTCTAAGACAAGACACTGAATTTTTCGACGTAAGTGACTTACACTATCTTGACATCTTGAGACAACACTGTCTCCATTTTCGGTTGTTTTTATAGTTTATTCGCATTTTCTTTAGAAAGCCGTTGAGAATGCCGACGTCTCAGGAAATTTGGACGCACCCGAAGGCGGTTTCGATGCTATTATGCAAGCAGTCGTTTGCAAACAAGAGATTGGCTGGCGTGACAAGGCGCGACGGCTGTTGGTCTTCTCCACTGATGCAGGATTCCATTACGCTGGTGACGGCAAGGTATGTCATAAATTTGAGGCTGGTCTACTGCAAAAGTTTTATTGCACTCCTGCTCCATATTATGGCTGATATTGGGACTAATAACAAGTTTCACTTGTTACTTTTTATATAAACTGAAATAAGTGTGCGATTTAATTTTCAGAAGATTTTCATTCAACATTTTTATTGTATTTAAAATATTATTTGTTTCAGCTTGGAGGTATAGTACAACCCAACGACGGAGTATGCCACATGGATAACCACTCGTATACACACTCAACTCTACAGGACTACCCCAGCATTTCGCAGATCAATCTCAAGGTTCGTAACTTAATAAAAACTAGGTAGTAATGTTAGGTTAACTATAAACAGATTCTATGTACCTTGCTAACTATACAGGGCGTCCCACGGCTATGCCACATGGAGGGAAAGTACCTTGAATTTTGTAGATGGAACATTTTACTGAAAGAAGACATTATTTTAATTTAAAAAACAATTTAAACTGCATTCATAGATTTTTAAATAAGTACATGGTTGAACCGGGAATCGAACCCTTTATTTATAAAAAAAAAAATTACCATGTAACTTTATCATACCGATCGAAAGGCTTCATCATAAGGATAATTTTTTGCTAAATAACATAGTGCCAGAAATAAAAGGGAGACCATGAATTTTAACATTTTTAATACAAAATTAATCAAATTTATCAAATGCTCAAAATGAGTCCCATCTTGTTCAATACAAAGTCGCACTCTTTTGATTATTTCGCTCCCTGTCGATTTTTTGATCATGTTGTGGTAGATATTTAGAATAATACGTCGAAGTTCAGTTTGTAGCTCGTGGACACTTTGACATTGGTTCTTGTAAAGTAAATTTTTTACATAACCCCATAAAAAAAATCTAACGGGGTTAGATCTGGGGATCTCGGCGGCCATTTTTTCGTCCATTTGTCCCGATCCAGGAAAGAAAATGTTCATTGAGATAGTCCTACTTACTAATTACGTATCTCTTTATCATTTTATCATGAACTTAAATTATAATAGGGAAATGATGCATACTTCTCGAGTGGGTAATTAGTATTAGTAATGATAATGTCAGTTGTAAGTATGTCCTTACGGCAATGTCAGCTTTTAATTTTTCTGAACAAAATTGAACATCTAATGTTAAAATTCATGGTCTTCCTTTTATTTCTGACAATATGTTATTTAGCAAAAAATAATCCTTATGATGAAGCCTTTCGATCGGTATGATAAAGTTACATGGTAATTTTTTTTTATAAATAAATGGTTCGATTCCCGGTTCAACCATGTACTTATTTAAAAATCTATGAATGCAGTTTAAATTGTTTTTTAAATTACAATAATGTCTTCTTTCAGTAAAATGTTCCATCTACAAAATTCAAGGTACTTTCCCTCCATGTGGCATAGCCGTGGGACGCCCTGTATAAACAAACCGCCATATTGAAATTGTCTCTAAATGATGAATTTACTAGTGATGGGCAAGACTCTTACTTACTCCTTTACATATCGAACGATAAAATACCGAAAGTAAAAAACAAGTAGGTACGTGAGAGATTGAGATAGTCTTTTGTTTACATAGTTAGCAACTTTCATAGAATGACACTTTACGTTTAAATGGAAGGCCGAATAGTCTGAATAAACGCTCCAACCCACGATAATTTGCCCAATCGGAGTACACAAACCTATTGAAGTCCCTAGCTTTACAGTAGCAGTTCAATAATATCCTACATAATGTTATATATAGGTCAAGGAGCACGCAATCAACGTCATATTCGCGGTGACAGCGGAGCAGATCAGCGTGTACGAGGAGCTGAGTAAACATATTGAGGGGTCCAGCAGCGGCATCCTCAGTGACGACTCTGACAACGTGGTCGACCTAGTGCGGGAGCAATACAACGTGAGTCATCTTTTCCTACATCCTTACATTGAAAGGAATTAGAATTGCTTTTAAAGATCTTGCTATGCTACTGAACTACAATCTCGCACGATGCCCAATTAGTCTACTGCCTTTGAAACTAACGGTAGCGGGTTTGAATTCCGCGAACGGTAACAGTTTGTGTAATGAATACGATTTTTAACTGCCGACACAAAAATAGGGATGTTATTAGTTTGAAGCCTATGTCTAGGTATCTGAGTGTGTTTGTAGCATTGTAGCCCCAAAACGGCTGATCCGATTAGAAAACGGTTGGTGGTGCGCGAGGCTAAATCGTTTGATAGATTTATGTAGCTTCTAACACAGTTGATTTTTTTCATTTTAATGATTTCATTATAATGTTATCATCAATCGTTGTCTCTAGGGGATTTTCTAAATTTTCCGTTTACTAAATATTATTTATATCTGAGTTATTGATGTTTATATAAATATTTATGTATTTAAGTTTATTCGTTAAGTAGCATCCATATATACATTTGCCTACTTTGGTGTAGGTAATTGATAGATAGATACGTTTGATACAGTTTGCTCAAGAGCAAATAACAGATTTTTTTATAGATTTATGGCAAGTCTACAGTGTAGTGTAGTAGTGACTACAACATTAGTCGTACATAAGGCCGGCATAATGCACGCGGCCCCAAAAATTCTACGGAAACTGATGCTGTGTCGTCACGGAGTTATTAACAATTCGCAATATGTATGAAGAAGCAAAACGTAAACAATCAATTTAACAATAAATAGTTTTTTACTTCGAATTTAATCGATGACAAATTGTTAGCCCAGTCACTTGTGATAATGAGTCACTACAACACGCCAAGTCATCGTCTCGCCGTGTATGCACTAACGTATCTGTAGTTCGTTCAACGTCTGTAGTGTATTCAATTTAACACCTTAGCACGGCTATTAAAGAAATACTTATGTTACGCATGACTTATACTAATGACTTAGAAAGAACTTGATAAAATATTTTCTAAACTTCCAATTTTGATAAATTCATTAAAGAAAACTCCACATGCTTGTCTCTTAGTCTGTTTGTTAAGATCAATTCATTTAAGTCAAAGACCGTTAAGAGTTCGAGTGGATGGCTAATACACTTGGAAATTAATTTTTATCTATGAATAAATAGTTTTTATCTGTGTTAATCTTATTTATAGTAAAAGGAGTTGCTATTGGCTGAACGTTAACAATTTGTCTTTTTTTTCTTTTTTTTTTTTTTTAATTAGAATGGGATCGCTCTTGACCTTAATCTGGACTAATGTCGAGATAAGGTCTACGATGGAACGAGCTTTCCCAGAAGATACTTAACTGTCTTAATTTAGAAAGAAAAAAGAAAGTATTTATTTGGAGTCTGATTGCACATTCTAGAATAAGTAGTTTATTTTTACTCAGGAAAGTGCTCTTTGAAAGTCAAAATAAAAAATTATTGCATTATTGAAGAACTGCCTAGGGCTACTTGGCTGAAGATTGCAATCGGGAGTATTCTACCTCGTCGTTTATATTGGTAAATTTCTATAAGTACAGGGTGAAATTGAATTCGTGTAATTCCCATTAACTGGTGACGCCATTCTTGATTACGAACAACTTTCCCCAAGGAACCATAGTCGATATCGATGTCAAAAATTTCGATTACCCATACAAAATCACCATTCTAAAACCACCTTTAGTATTGAAGTCCAACAATTTTCGGCGGAATTCTGCTATGGTTCCTAGTGTAAAGTGGATGATAAACGGGAATTACTCGAATTAAATTTCACCCTGTACATTGATATTATGAATTGACTCTTACTCGATATTAATAGTGCTTCACTATCATAAAATAAATATCTGAAAAAGAAGCTGGATATGTCCAAAATTTAGATTTTCTTACTCCCATACCTTTACTATGGTATAACTGTCATTGAGGAATTTATTTTATTTAAACAACACAATCGAAGTTGTACACACATACTACAATGTTTCGTTATCTAATATATACTTGTTATATGTTTTTGCAGAAAATTACGTCAACGGTCGAAATGAAAGACACGTCCAGTGAGGCGGTGCAAGTGGTGTATTACTCATCATGTCTCGGCAACAAGGATAATATTGCACAAACAAACAAATGTGACGGCCTCAAGGTAAATGTTAATCCTTTTGCTGATTAAAGTCTATTTCTACAGCGTTACTACATATAATCATCATAGTAGCCACAGGACGTCCACAGCTCAAGATAGATTTCCAGTGTGACCGGTTGGAAGCGGCCTGCATCCAGCGATTTCCCGCGACCTTTATCAGGTCATCTGTCCACCTTACTTACCGGTGCGTGGTCTCCACTCGAGAACTTAGTGTTCAAATCAAATCAAAATATTTTATTTCATAGGATAAAATTATCACTTGAAAATGTCACTATTAATATTATATTTAAATTTACTGCTCATTCACAAAGCTGACTCCCCAGAGAAGAACGAGCAAGAAAATCTAGGGTTGCTCTTTTAAACAGATTATGGGTTGCGATTTGATAATTATATGAATAATAAGACAGCTATGTTTTTTTTTTTTTATATGAGAGAGCGGCAAACGAGCATGCGGGTCACCTGATGGAAAGTAATCACCGCCGCCCATGGACACTCGCAACACCAAAAGTGTCACAGATGCGTTGCCGGCCTTATGTCCATGCTTGCTTATCATTTAAATAGTCAGTGACTTTATAATAGCCTTTTGTTAATAATTTCTGTTTTATGATTGCTTTAAATTTATTTAAAGGCAAATTTTGAATGTCTACTGGAACCTTATTATAAAAGCGTATACATTGCCCTTTGAAGGATTTACTAACTTTGTGAAGTCGGCTAACATAAACAGATAACTGGTTCTTATTCCTTGTATTAACATTGTGCCTATCACTATTTCTAGCGAATAAGGTTATATTTTTTTGCATATAACAAATTCTCATAAATGTATTGAGATGGCATTGTTAAGATATTAATTTCCTTAAACTTATCTCTAAGAGACACTCGAGATCCTAATTTATAAATGGCACGAATAGCACGCTTCTGCAGAACAAAAATGATATGTATGTCAGAAGCGTTTCCCCACAACAATATGCCATATGACATGAAGCTGTGGCAATAGCTAAAGTAAAGTGTCCCACCGGCCATCATTTCTTCGAGGTGTGTGCCCTGCCCACTGCCACTTCAGCTTGCTAGTCCGCTGGTCTATGTCAGTGACCTTCGTTCCTTCTTCATTCCTGATTCGATCACATGGTCAAACGTCGAGCATCGCCCTTTCCATAGCTTGTTGCATGACCATGAGCTTTCTTATAAGGCCCGCAGTGCGAGACCACGTTTCAGTACCATAAGTTGTCACTGGTAACATATTGATTAAAGACTTTCGTCTTCAAACATGAGGAATTTTACATATAATACATACGTATAATATCATTTTATTAAACTAACTAATATTAGGGGCAAAGGTTTCAATGTTTGGTTGTTGCTTAATAACGGCAAAACAGATAAACGGATCTGGATGAACTTTGGCATATACGTATCATACATAATATTTTGGTAGCAGACGGGATACTTTTTACCTGATTGTCCCAGGAAGGAGTGTAATGTTTTTCGGGATAATTTAGATTTCTATGTTACCTCTTGTAGCCTAAACGCATTAATCGATTTTAAAATACAAGGTGTCGTTATAGTCGTCTTGATCCTTTTTATGTTAAAAAAAATGTAACATGGCGCCCGCAAAATACAAAATATGCTGTAGGATTATTTAGTTTTAAAATATTTTTTGTTATTATCCCAGTTTAAAGGTTCCCTAGGGATAATTTACGAAGAACTCCGCGATAAAGATTACTTCATGCGAAGCCGCGGGCGCGTCAACAATATATTATAATTTATACTGTATCATGTAGTACATGGGTATGGTGGTATTTATTATAGTTTTTAATATTAAAGTAGTTATGCTAACTGCCAGTAGAATATTGCAAGTTAGCAATGCATTTTTACATTGCTATTTACCTTTACTTGATGTGTCTTGAATGATCTCTTATAATTTTAGGTGGGAGATGTTGTAGAGTTCTCAGCAGAAATTACACTGACCGAGTGTCCCAAAGATCCGAATCAGTGGAGGCAGTCTTTCCAAATTTACCCTGTGGGCATATCCGAGAGCCTCACCGTTGAGGTGGAGATGATCTGCGACTGTCCCTGCGAACATCCCGGCCATCATGTGAGTAAATATATGTACTTTTAAATGCCATTGACATGTCATATAAGCGATGAGTGATCGGTGCGAGTGCGGAGTCTCCCCGCAGACAATAGATCACCTGTTGTCTTGCTCCGCGCGTTCTGACAGCTATACCTTTGACGACCTCCTTAACGCCACAGAGTTTTTTTTTTTTATTAAAAACTGGTTTCGCGTTTGACTACAATCTCACCTGATGGAAAGAGACGATGTAGCCGAAGATGTATCACTAAGTGCTGTTAAAGTGGCTAAGTTTTGGTCCAATAAAATTTGAAACTTGCCTCGACTCGAAAAGAAGAAGTCCTATAATGCTGTTGGTGTGACTGCATATTTGATCGCTATTGTACATGTAGCGCACCGGGAATCGAACTCGCCATCTACATTTGCAAAACCGATGTTGTTTACCATCACATAACGAAGACCTTTATCCCAAATGGAGTGGTCAGACATATCCCAAACATTTGCGTTTGGGTGTTCCAAACATACAAATTAAATGCTTGAAACAACATCTACGGTTCACCTTTCGAAATATACAGAAATGTACCTGTGATCGGGGGTGAGCCCATCGCCGTTAAAACGTACAAATCTGTAGAGGTTTTTTGGTCGAAAGTCTTATAGTTTTTTAAGTCTTTTACTTAGACTTTACGTCGTCCACGGGAAAAATGGGTTTGTTCATGTCTTTGCGTGTGGAAAACACACAGCAATTGAATAAAAATTTTTGTTAATCCGAGTAAAGTTATTGAAGAGGCAACCAAATTGAAGATGGTACTAATGACGGATGAGCTCAATATTATTTGACGAGGATGATGAACAGTTGATGATGACAATTGTGCTCCTGTTAGTTTGACAATTGTCTTACGTTTATACCTTACCTTCCTTACCTAAAACCTTCCTTATTTAAACAATAAATAATATAATAATAAAAAAAATATTTCGGACACTTACACCAATCATCTAGTCACAAACTAAGCAAAGCTTGTACTATGAATACTAGATAACGGATAAACATATATAAATATTTATATATTTAACATCCATGACTCAGGAATAAATGTTCATATTCATCACACAAACATTTACCCGTCGCGGGATTCGAACCCGCAACCGTTGGTTTCGCTGACAGGGTCACTATCCACTACACCAATCGGTCGTCCAATAAAGCGTATTTGATTTGATACAGCTCTGCTTTATAATGTTAGTCCCAAACATACATAGTCTTAGGTCTCCACATCCCAGGGCACAACTTTCTTTCATTGGGAGAGGACATGGGCCATAATCCACTACGTAGATACAGTGCGGAGTGGTGGGTTTTTGTCAAACTAGTTGTCGATCACCTGACTGTTTTCAAGTCGACCATCAACTTAGTTTAAGGTCTTCATTTTCCTTTCAATGAATGAAAATGGCACTAGCCACTCATCCAAAGACTGACCGCGCCAAGCGTAGTATAACTTTGTCGATCGAAAACGAACATCAAATACGACTGTCCCAGGTGTGTTTGCTGAAATAGACCATAATTTCATTCTATTTACAGGCGTACAACGACAATCCTCTTGTGTGCAATGGACAAGGCATATCGGCTTGTGGCGTGTGCATCTGCAACCCTGGCCGCTTCGGGAAGAACTGCGAGTGTTCCGCCCATAGCGGTGTCTCTATCGAACAGGTAGATAGTAGTATAAAAAGAGAATCATAGAATACGTGTACATGAAACACAACACAGCCTGTAAAAAGGCCTTTATCGAGGCACACTTTGTAATGCTTTTCATGTGACAATTTGCCCTCATTGCCACGCTGGGTTGCCGATTACAGATTGTTAGCAGTTTCTCGCCTCCTTATTAGCAATTTGAAGAGAAATTAGGTGACTCCATTTCATTTTCTAATACTTCCATATACTAAAGGTGAATGTTTATTACTAGTACACTACATAGGGCAACGAGTAATAGACTGCACACGAGCTTTCCATGGACCGTATCCACTTTACGAGTAAAGTACTTGTCCCTATTTTTGAACATTATTTGGCCGAGTTGCAAAAACGTAACACTTTAGTACAGTTTAAAATCTTAGCTGCGCGCAATAAAATCACCTATTTTACGCTTGACTTACAGTCGACTATGTGTAGATATTATTTATGATTTGTTAACGAATCCAGGAACGCGGCTGTCGGCCGACCAACGCGAGCTCAGGCCCTCTATGTTCAAACCGCGGGACCTGCATTTGCGGCGTGTGCGAGTGCAACAAGATGGATGACTCCACCAAGGTAAACACTAAAACCTATTTGTACATTGAAGACAAACTAGGAAAGCTTATAATTTTGCCATGTCCGTCGCGTCTGTATGTCACGGCAGTTCTACTCGCAGACTATCAGTGCTGTATAGCTGAAAGGCACGGTTATACATATTTATCATTTCCCATCGTTAAATAGATCTTTCAATTATTATAAACCATTGCTCACTTCATATTACGCAACAGCCGGAATGAACTCGACCTTATTTAAAAAAATGTTTTTTATTGATACGTGTATTTATTTACAAAAAAAGTATTTGTGTAGTTTATCAACCATCTGATATCCATAATACAAGCCTGGTTGTTTAGTCTGGAACTAGATGGCGCAGTGTGTATGTGCAACGATATATTATTTATTACCAGCTAATTGTTATATTTTATTTATGACATCTAGGTGATATCGGGCCCATTCTGCGAGTGCGACAACTTCAGCTGCGACATGAACAAAGGACTTCTTTGCTCTGGCCCTGAACACGGCGAATGTGTCTGTGGCAAGTGCAATTGCCGACCGGAGTACACCGGGCCCGCCTGCCAGTGCCTCAAGGACCAGACACCGTGTCGGTCGCCCGGTAAGTTCTAATGGTTATATTTAGATGACATAGTAAGTGCAATTGTCGGCTGGAGTACAGAAGTCTGCCTGTCAGTGCCTCAAAAACTGGTAGCCAACCAAAATTTTGGTTATTAGACTTAATGCACACAGAGTAAATCACCTAGGTGAAGTCTACTTACCGTTAGACTCGATGCACCGGTAAATCACCTAGGTATAAAAAGTCGATCGATAATAATTCGCTTGCTTTCGGTCGCTAAATTTGGTACCACGTGAGCACCCAAGGAGAGAAACGTTTAAATGATAGACGTATATCAAAAATTATTATTCTTCTAGGACTCTTACGTGGTCCCAAATAAAGCAAACATTTTTATGTGGTACGAATAAAGTTTCATATAAAAGTTAATGATTGACTATATTTAGACGATATTGTAGGTGCAAGTGCTGGACAAAGTATACATGCCCTGCTTACCTGTGCCCAGTGGCGTGCACAGCGTTTCGTCACGGGGTAGCCAGAATGATAAAATTTGCTATTGCTAAATATAATAATAAATAAAATATCCTCAGGCATACCCACAACGCCTTCTAGTTTCACAGTAAGCGACTGTAGGCTTGTGTTGTCGATACCAGATGGTTGATATACTACATAATTTTTTTTTTGTAAATAAATACTTATAAATGAAAACATCCATAACTCGGGTACAAATGTCCGTATTCATCACACAAACATATGCCCCTAACGAGATTCGAACCCGCAACTTAATAACAATAATAAAGCATAATAACTTACTCTTATAGCAATCCTCGCAACTGTTTAGAATATTTCTATACACATCAGTATGAATCAGCTGTCTTGACAATGCATTTCGAGGAAAGCTTACAATTAGCTAGGGTTGGCACTGCCTTTCTGCCTGTATGGAGGGCACGCCACTGCCTGTGCCACAAAGACCAGATACTTTATCTAGCAAAATTATGTTACAGAAAATGGGGAAATATGCAGCGGGAACGGCAAGTGCGTATGTGGACAGTGTGTGTGCAACGTGGACGACGATCATCACTACTCTGGCAGATACTGCGAAAAGTGTCCCGTAAGCACCTTCTTTTAACGTCTAATAAATGAGCTAGCAGCTGGTCTCTGACAGTAGACATCTCGCCCCCATAAGGTTAGCCGCTTTGGCTTTTTGCGTCACATTCTTTCTTACTTTTCACCCTTACATACTTTCTTTAATTAGTCTGAGGTCCAAGGTAGCAATAGAATCACGTAGGGCACCGTCTACCTTCAGTAGGCGCCGTGCAGAGTACCACTGTTTACAGGAGGTTTACTGTTCCTGGCTTACAGGAGTTACAGTGGGAGGAGAGTGGAGGTGGGATCTGACAGTAGACATCAACATAATTTCTTTCTCTCTTATCTATGTCGACCAGCAGTGATAGCATGACAACTTGCGATATAGTTTATCCACACCTTTTATCGCGGTCATCTGTCAAAATGAGCGACATAACAGTGGTACAGCAGCATTTTGGCAGATGCGCGCGATATAACGTGTGATAAACTATATCGCGTGTGGTCATGCTACCCATGCCATTCCCTTATATTTGCTATATAAACGTCAGTAAAAGCTTCTACTTTATTTTTCTACTTCAGACATTGTCATTTGTTTTGCTCGTGCTCGACTCATGGTCAGGAGCTATTAGGTAGGTAACTACGATTCTCGCTATCGTGGGTGGTTATCGCGCGCAATTTGACATGTTCTCAATGTTATCGATGATAATAACGATAAAGTAACGCAATAGGGTCGCAGTGGGGTTGATGAACGTCTACATTGAGCTTATTGAGTTGAACAAAGGATGTCTCGGATGAAGTGGACATTTTTTTGTTTATTTAGACATGCCCGGGAAGATGTCGCGAGTTTAAGGACTGCGTTCTATGCGAGGTTCATAAGCGTGGTCCCCTGTACAACCCCGACCAGGTGGGCCACGAGTGCGGCGAGTGCGTGCTATTCCCCATTATCGAAGAGGGCAAAATTGAAGGTAACTAACGTCCGAGTGTTTGAACGTTTATTAACTTTAAGAGCCCCTTAAATATCATGCTGTCACTTTCTTATCGTTGATATTCACAGCGACGCAATAATCTTTAAGGGGCTCTTAAAATTATGAACCCTTTGAGTAGTCGAACGTTTGAATGTCAATAATATAAAAGTGACAGCGTAATATTTAATGGGTCTTTAAAGTTAGCCGATTCAACAGTTTAATCGTTGTTGGTCTAAAGCTATAGACTAGTATGACATACAAGTCGCATTAAATCTCAATCCATTACGAAATCTATCTCCAATAACTATGGCAACATCTTTACAATTGAATGGTATTCACGGATTTAAGACCATGTATCCAATTGACAAGTTGGAACATCTTCGAAAACTCAACATGATACCCGAATTTCTGACGGAATTGTCAGTCAATTGCAACGTTTGAAATATCTGTGGTGTTGAAAATATCTGTATATAAATATCTATCCCAGAAGGCGTCGCTGCGTGTCCCCGCCTAAGCTTATTTATTTATAAATAACTCTTATAATAAAATCATCGTTATTATTTTTGCAGCAAACGAAACACGAAACGAGCATTTGTGCAGCTTCTACGACGACGAGGACTGTCTGTTCGTGTATGTGTACTCGTACAACGAAACGCAGAACTTACACATTAGGGCACAGAAGGAACGCGAGTGTCCACGGAAGGTACGGTAAAACTTTTATATATTCTAGAATTCTGTTATTTAAAAGTTAAAATTTTTACCAACTGAAAATTTGGCAGATGATAAAGTTAACGGTAGATTAATTAACGTAGGTTTATTGCCTTATATATAAAGTAGTTGGCGAACCCAGTTGCCGTATAAAAGTTTTTTTTTTTTTTTTTAAATCTTTATTTATGTTTAGGGACTTTTGTCCACATTTAGACATGTCAGTCCCATTGTCTCCCTAGTTTGCATACATTTAGTTAGCTGGACAAAGTTACGGAGGGGTACCCCGAAGTGCAACTAAATTACAAATCAATCTCGCCGCCTCTGAGTATGGGTCTGCTAAAATGCTATGAATAATGCCAATATCGAAAAGATTGAATTGCAATTTGCTCACCAGAGCATCCCTTTCCCTCTTATATATAAAGTAGTTGGCGAACCCAGTTGCCGTATAAAAGTTAAATGTTGTGTATTTAAAACCCATTAGGAACAAAAAAAAATTTAATCTCAAGCCATGTTTATGTATAAACTAGCTTTCCGCCCGCGGCTTCGACTGCGTAGAATAACTTTATCGCGGATATTTCTTCATCCCGCGGGAACTATTCACTTTATCGGGATAACAATATCCTGTCTTAATCCAGGGTATATTCTACCTATATACCAAATTTCATCCAAATCCGTTCATCCGTTTCACCGTGATTGAGCAACAAACAAACAAATAAACAAACCAACATCCAAACTTTCACATTTATAATATTAGTCAGATCATGTATAAATGAATATAATTTATAAATGTCTTACCACCAATCAAACCGCGGTACTAAACATATATCCCGCTGGGAACATACCCGCGACCTTTTTATTGTAAAACCTTTTCTGTTGCTTGTTAAGATTCAAGCCTTGATTCCAACGAGAATGAAATAAATTAGCACGTGGTTTACAACTCTCTTTGTATTTAGCTGAATTTATAATATTGCGACAGGTTCAGCCAGCTCATTCTAATGTCCAACGTTAGGCGGGGTACGGTGAGCTGCCAGCCAATTCCTAATGGCTAAGAGGTTTTTTCAGTATTACAACCTAAACCCAAATCAGCACTAGTTTTCTGCCTGTGGCGCGTTTGCAAATACCGCTAGCGCCATCTAGCATGTCTTTTTAGAACTCCAACGACCGATACCTCAGAGCTTCAACTTCATCTTCGCAAAGTTTTATATAGAAAATACAAAAATGTTTATTTCCAAAACCAGAGTAAGTTTAAATAATATTAGTTGGTGGTTGGTCCCCGCACTTCCATAACATAATTCACATTTTCAATTTTGTATAACGTTTACATTCCCAGTTTTGCATGCCAGGGTATAAAATAAATTTAAAATATACATATTTTATGTGGTCATAGGTATTCATCCTGGGCATAGTGCTAGGAGTCATCGCTGCGATAGTTCTGGTGGGTCTAGCGCTGCTGATGCTGTGGAAGATGGTCACCACCATCCACGACCGCCGCGAGTTTGCGCGCTTCGAGAAGGAACGCATGATGGCTAAATGGGACACGGTAAGTTGGAGTCTGCTTACACCAGGCATACTCGCACATTACTCACAACAGGCGGATGTAGACGGGTGAAGTTCTATGGGATTGAGAATTTTACTCGACTCCCAAAAAGGAGGAGGATGTTAATACTTCAATATTCTATTCCATTTACATATACACCAATGATACAAAAAAAAATGTTTAATTCGTCCCTCACAATTCTATAACTAGATATATGGTTGAGACCTCCTAGTAAGTATTAAAATACTTGTATCAGGAAGTCTCACTCAACTCAAAAAACAAAAGTTATCTCACTAAAACATCATCGCAACTAAAATATAATTTTGAGAATTATGTTAAGACTCACGCACACACATATTTATGTACACATAACTCGGAGAACAAGTAAATACGTGTAGAAAATATCTTTGCTAACATTTGCTCTTCTATGAATGATGTCTCTGTACTTTAGATTTAATTTCCACGGATTTTATAGTTGTATCACGCATAGGGGTAATAAATATTCTTATGGCTGCACAGTAATATCGTGAAGTTTGTTGGGAAATAAAAATATTATTTTGTTTGAAAGGGTGTACCGGCAGGGTGATACCATTTAAATGAACTCCGAAGATAAAGAACAGAGCCTTAGTAAAGGCTCTTGTTCGAGACGGTTCAATAATTGACAGTGACGAACGTCACGAAATGTACATATTATTTATTATACGGTACAGCCGGTACGTGGTTAGAGGGGTAATACAGGGGATCAAATCAACAATACACACAACCATGAATCGACCGGCTATCGGATTATGATCATAACTAAAGCCTTGTTTGCATTGAGTAAATGGTAATGGCAAGCGACTAGCGGTAGCGCTGCGGTTAGCGACGGAGTTTTCTGCGGTTAGCGACGGAGTTTTAAAGATAACGCCCACGCCCCGCTTCCGCTCTTCACACTACCCGAAGTCGTAGTCTATACTGTTCGACGTACACTACAGTTTACTTGACTTGTGTATATAACGCTTTATTAGTATTGGAGTCATTCAGACATGACAGAATTATTGCCTTGTCAGTAATAGACTTCAATTATTTAATGATGAAATTAGTTATTGACAATTATGTAAAGAGTATCAAACCGACACGAATCAATGGATCTTTGTGGAGATACATGCACGAAAGTGACTAGTCTAGAAAGGGTATAACAGTACACTGACGAAGTTAATGTCTTTAACCGACTATAATAAAATGGGTTTCCCCCTTTGTATTAATAGTATAAAAAATCGTTATTTTCTTGAAGTCGGAGAACAAAAGTTGTTTGTCTTCTTGAATACTTAAACACCTTTGAGTGTCCAACAGGGTTTTTGTTACATGATTGTATAATGAATAAGCAATGAATCTACTTGAATACTGGATTGCTATTTCAATAATTTACGATGCACATTCTCTTAACTTATTTTTTTATGTTTTATAGGGCGAGAATCCAATTTACAAGCAAGCTACATCGACATTTAAGAACCCGACATATGCTGGAAAATAAGGACGATGTCAGTAATACCGCGAAACTGTACTATGATCAGCAGTAGCCATCTGGAGTCATCCATATATTCAGCATTTAGACGACCAGGGTCGCAAAAAAATCTAGTGATTTGTAGAATATAGGAGGAACGTAAGCGAATCTAGCGGCTTTTTGAAATATGTTTAAAATGTTGCCTTAAAAATGTGCCTTTTGATGAAATTCGGTGTTTTTAGGAAAAAACGCACAACTTCTCATTCAGTTACGAATGTGTCTTATATATTTAATACTTTATCTCGCAATTATGAAATCGTAAACCGTGGAAAATGACGTATTTACATCAACTCGGTTGCATAATAGATATTACAAAACGGCTTTTCCGTTGTTAATGAACTAATTATGTCAACTACCCCGCTGCTCTATATATTAATTTCAAATATTACAAAGAAACATCTACTAAATTATAGGCGACTAGATTTTTCGTCATTACAAAGTGCAAAACTTCATATATTTGCCTTTAATTTAAACTAGTCTGTCTAGAATTGTGTAGAGAAAAATTATACTTAACAGCCGCATTTCATTTAGCCATATTTGTTGGCTATAGGAACGGGGCAGCTGCATATCTATTACAGTACGCCGAACATCAAAATTTTATATTGTATGCTATTTGTACTTATATATTATAGTTGTGTCTGATACAGTAGTGTGTGAATGTATGTCGTATGTACTTACGTGTTTTGAGTAGTTAAAGCAATCCAACGTGACATGGTACACTGCCTTAAAGATATTGAATAATGTGACTAGAATACGGCTTTATTCTCATTTGGTACCATGTTCCGTATGGTTACGTATTAGAATTTTATTACGAAAGGGGTAGGTGCTGATGATTGCCTGTAAAATTATACATAACATAATGATGCTTTGAAACCAAATTGATCGTGTGTTTGTTAAAAATAAAGTCACTGCCAACATATTTATTATTGTTATGTAAACTACTTCAAAGCAGCATATAGAGACCCTGAATTTCGCCCACAGTTTGTTGCCGAAAACTGGGCTGATTATATAAAAAAAATTATATTTTATATGGAGGAAAAGTAAATGAATTACAATACTGTAAGGTGAATCTTACTGCTTCCTTTATAATCTCGTGCCTTATACACAAAAAGTTATGAAGTAACAATCTAGTGCCATTACTAATGATAAATTGATAATACTGTAATAAGATAGATTTTTTTATTTATTATTTAAATTGAAATTTTAATATTGACTAAATAAGTTTAATTTTATTTTGTAAGCAATAAGTGAATAGTTTTAACTAAAATAGGTTATGTTTTTATACATATTATACAAAATTATGCATTTTTATGACAATTTATCAAGTACATTTTTGCTTCTAATTCATAATGTAAATGCTATACTGTGATGGCTACATTTATTTTTGTGCGTACAATAGGCTACAAAAAAGCATATTCATCTCGGCCCTTCACCTCGATTGTAAATCTACAATAAATGTCCGATAATATCTAAATTCTTTGACCCAGGGTTAGTTATGCACTTTTGAAGCCCACTGTACAATTTTTAACTGGCATACGTATTGTATGGTCAAGTACAATCTCATTTGTCTGTTCTGTAGCCATATTTACAAATTGTATATATTTACTATTTCGTATTTATATAACATCGGAGTTTAATTTACACAGTCGTGGTCTCTAATCGTAGATAATAAACTTTTAACTCTATTTTTACTTATTTTAATTTCCCAAATCCTAAGTAGTTACTGTATAAACAATAAAATACTGAAAACAATGACTCAGTACGTGCGTTTATTGGTATGTGCTCAGTACGAACCTAAAAGGCTTAGGCCTAATCTTCAATGCTAATGGAACCGATGGAATAATCGCATTAATAAATATAGCATATTGTTATCTCGATTTTATTAATTCTGTGGACGCTAGAGCTGTGACTAGAGGATAGTGGCAACCATTCCGTCGCCAGCGATGGTAGATTTGGTGGTGGCCGATGGGAGAGATGGAATGGTTGGGAATTCTGAGTAAACATAAAAATATTGTGAACACGAGTGTGTCCTTCTTATTTCAATTGAACTAGTCATCGTAGTGGGTTTTAACTAGTGTGTGTTGCCTGAAACAATAATATATTTTTTTTCGCCTTTGAACTTTTGTCTCAACTCGCCCCAGTTTTGGGTCTGATGACTCATGATGTGATGATGATCCATCACATCAGCCTTAAGACGTCCACTGTTGAACATAGGCCTCCCTAAATTTCCAGAGCGACCGGTTGGAGGCGACCTGCATCCAGCGACTTAAGTAGTCTGTCCATCTTGTTAGTCTCCTGCGTCTTAAACTGTTAGATTTACATTATAACATTAATTAGGTAGCTGATGAGTATACTCTAGTGATTCATCATCAGCCCGTACATCCCACTGCAGGGATATAGGCCTTTCCTAGCATAAGAGATAGTATGCGCTATAGTCCACGTTGGGGACTTCACATCTTCGAATTTTTATTTCTTAGGCATGCAGGTTTCCTCACGATGTTTTCCTTCAACGAGCAATCGGATAAAAACATAAGTAATTAAATTATATTTAAAAACTCATGACTTGCCTGGGAGTTGAACCTGGACCTCCCAAATTTGGAAATCGCGTCTTAATCGCTGAGCCACCGATGTTCATTTAATGATAATATACTTTTTTAGTTTAACCCGTAAATCGCCTTAAAGTAAAAATTTTCTACACTTTTGTTATGAGATTATTTTGAACTTTCTACTCATTCAACTACATGGTGTAAGTTGCTCGAGTGTGACTCGAAAAGTAGTAGAACCTACATTGTTGTGATAATTTTGACGTGATTCCAGCTGCTACCCCTCTCTCCCCCTATTTCCGGAGCCACTGAAGTGACAAAATCAATGCGATTTGAAAAAATCTTGACTAAATGTAGTTATATGTAAATCGTGAGAGCTGGATCGTGAGATTGTGGCGTAGCTGGAGCGATGCACACACCCTTTTCTTCCCATGACGGGAGATAAAAGCGACTTCACACGAATAAACATCTGTGGAGTTGCACGTTTCCAACGGCTTTGGGCTCACATCATTTCTGTTATTTCGATAGGTACCGCCTCCGTGGCTCAATGTAAACAACATTGGTTTTACGATTCGGAGGTCGCGGGTTCGATCCCCAACGGGGTACATGTTTAAGTGCTCGGTTTGGTTGGTGGTAGGGCATTTTAAATGTCCGCCTGGCTAGCTACCACCATCTTATCTAAAACTGCCGCCAAGCAGCAATGTTAATAGCATTGTTGTGTTCCGGTTGTCCGAGATAAAATAGCCAGTCCCCCAAATGTGTTGGGGTTTCCGGGTCAGTACGATTCCACCTTTGACCTCATTTTCACTTAACATCAGGTGTGATAGAGATCAAGTACCAACCCGTCGTGAATAAAAAAAAAAAAGGTGAATCGTAGATGTTGCTACTTCTTATGTTTGGAAAACTCAAACGCTGATGGTTAAGGTACTACTCTGTGTAAAAAGTATCGGAAATATGTCAATAAAAAGACCCGCGTAAAAGAGGTCGTTCTAATTTTTTTACTGCATGTTGGTAGCACTGTACTGATTTAGCGCGCAAAATTTGAGCGGGATCTGTCATTTAATTTGTTTTAAACTACACTTTTTGTTGGTCATAGTTTTGAGTCCTCGGCGATTTTTACAATGGAAAATATTGTTGAACAAAGAGTGTGCCTTAAATTTTGTGTTTCAAATGATATTTCATGTGGTGAATCACTAAAAATGTTGCGAAATACCTACGGCGAATCGTGTATATCGAAAACAAGGGCTTATGAATGGTATAAGGCTTTTAAAGAAGGCCGAGAAGTAGTAGTAAACTTGCCTCGTTCTGGTAGACCTTCAACCGCTACGACCAAAGAAAACATCGACAGAATCAAGAAGCTAGTGCTCGAAAATCGACGTATGAGTCTGAGAGAGTTGGCTAGTGAGGTGAACATATCTTTTAAGTCCGTCCACAACATTCTCATTGACATTTTAGGCATGAAACGCGTCGCCGCTCGACTAGTTCCAAAAGAGCTCAATTTTGTTCAAAAAGCGCAGCGAAAGCATGTCGCTGAAGACATGGTTTCCCGAGCTTCTACGGATCCGACCTTTATGAAACGTATAATAACTGGCGACGAGACATGGGTTTATGAGTACGACATGCAAACAAGCCAACAGTCTTCAGAATGGCGTCTCGAAAACGAGCCGAAACCCAAAAAACCGCGGCAAAGTCGCTCCAAAATCAAGGTGATGCTGACAGTTTTTTTTGACTACCGTGGTGTGGTTCACTCCGAATTCCTTCCAGAGGGAGAAACAGTGAATAAAGAATATTATTTAGGCGTCATGAAGCGTTTGCGTGAGAGTATCCGCCGAAAACGTCCAGATTTGTGGCAACACAACTCATGGATGCTGCACCATGATAATGCACCATCACACACAGCCATTATAGTGAAAGAGTTTTTAGCGAAAAATTCAACAAAAGTTCTCGACCAAGCACCGTATTCACCTGATATGGCTCCGTCTGACTTTTTTTTATTTCCCAAGTTAAAATTACCACTTCGAGGAAAACGTTTAGAGTCGATAGAAGCCATAAAAGAAAATTCGCTGAATGAGCTAAAGGCCATACCGCAAATAGCCTATGAAAAATGTATGGAAGACTGGGTGAAGCGGTGGAGATGTTGTATTGCAAGCGATGGGGCCTACTTTGAAGGCGATAAAATAAATTTAGATGAATAATTTGTATTTTTTGTTTTATTGACAAATTCCCGATACTTAGTACACTGAATGTATATCTTATCATCTTATTTGTGATAAAGGTGACGTTACGTATAAAAGTAGCTATTCAATGAAAAGTTGGAGTAAGTATGCAAATAATATAAGTTTACAAATCAAAAAACCTGACGGCATATTTTGTGTTTCGGGGGCGCCATATTGGATTTTTTACCAAAAAACGTATTCTATGACACTCCAGGGATCAATAGCAATCTAACGACACCATGCACTGCGAAATCGGTCAAGCCGTAGGCTACAGGAGGTAACAGAAATCTACATACGTACACTTGAAGAATATTACCCTCCTTTCTTGGGCAGTCGAGTAATAAAACAAATTCATGCCCATTTTACATACCATTCCTACAACGTAGTCGATGCGTTATGATAGTCGTATATCAATAAAAGGAGGGCGCGTCGCACAGATGTGGCAACGCAACGAAATTTTTTCCACGAGCATACGCAAAGTATGCCGCGCGCTCTAAGTAGGTACTTTGATAAAGGTAGGTACCACATCCGTGGCTTTTTCACGTGCCACGAAAATATTATCTTTTTTTGATTCTTCTAGTCCTGGGTTTTTCAGCTATCCCATGAGAACCTTAGAGATATAACGCGATATATCTACGTAAAATAGGTAATATGCTAATCCAGTACCCAAGAGTACCTGCTATTAGGACGGATTTGGTAGATAAATCGCGAGCTTAGCAACGGTACCTATGTAGAATACCTTTTTATTTTTTCGCGATCCGTTGTCTAACTAGGTTTTGCTATGTCAGTTCGTCTGTTTGTAGGTTACGGATGTTTTAATCGGAGAATATTAGTACTATATAGCTAAAACTTGGCATGTTGGTACTTATACTCGTACTATATAAAGCCTAACTACAAAGTTTCAAAATAAAATATGTAAAAAAATTTTTGGGTACATGGGCATGTACCCCTATGAATTTATTTCATTTGCATACCCCATTCTGTTAAGTATCGTTTAATAGGTCCTTCAAAAATTTTGGGGTTTAAATCCGTTCAGGCGTTACAGCGTGATTGAAGAACAAATATCCAAACTGCTCCCGTACATGACCTCTAAATGTGGGATAGTTTTATATTTTGTTCAAGTTAATGAAAAGGACAAATTAATATTTGTCGTGAGTAAATTCTCACGACGTAAATCATTAGCGTGCCTGTCATGGTATTAGTGCTGGACCTTCCGCATTTTATAATATTAGTGAGGTGTGAGACGACAAAGTTTATTTAGCTCAGGATCAAACAATATTAAAATTCACCATTCGCAACGTTGACCTTGGAAAAGAGAATCCTTCAGACTTAAACTAAACGGAGTCGGCTTTTATGTCTGTAATTCGATTGCTCTCGAATCAAATTACCCTAAATATTTTTATCCATTTCTTATTTTTAGGAAATTAAAACAAATTATTTACATTAATAATAAATTAACACAAACTATTTCCCTCGGGAGCATTAGCCATGCATTAGAAACTTTTTTCCTTGTTGCGTAGGCGGTAACTTGTACTGAAGGACTCACGGAGGACTACATTTGGGGCTTGTAGTATACGAGTGAGATCCGACCTATGGTTATTTACTGCTCTGTAGAATTTATGTTATACAGTAGTTGTATTCCCAGTTACAGAGTGATTCTAATTGGTTTCTATTGGGTCACCCTATACTATAGGTACCGTAAGTAGGTATTGATTCAGGAATTGTTTCTTTGGGCGCCAAAATTAAGAGGGTTTTTTCCGTCCACTGGAGCTCTCATTGGATAAATTAAGATTTCTTTTTTTTTATGATTGACTGGATTCGTGTTTGACCACAATCTCACCTGATGGAAAGTGACGATGTGGTCGAAGACTTAAAACACTAAGCAAAAAAAAACACGGAAATAGACCCGAACACGCCCTCTACTCTCCATAACTATGAAAGGTAAAAAAAGTGTTCGGGAGTGTGCCCAAAATACTGTCGGCATTACCCCGTTGAATGGCAAGGCTAATTCGCTGCCCGAGGTAGCTGCCAGCTCTTTTGTCACCCCGAGGTCTCATTTAAGCGCGACGACAGGTCTTTAAAATAATCGTCGCGCTTAAATACAGAATAAAAAAAAATGACTTGCATTCGGTAAGTCAAAAGCTATATAATACCTAAATAGCTTTGATGGGCATTATTTTTAATCTTGGCAGTTTATTCCACATCACAGCGCAGCTGCTTGAACACTGAAAGATTGAAAAAAGAAGTTTTCCAACGCTTTTCTAATTCAAGATCGCCTAGAATGATCAGAAGGAATAAGAAGCGGAAACTCAGATAATTTACGGGTTATAGTGTCACGTGTGTTGGGTGTCAATATGTTTTACAAAATAATTATACTACAATCCAGACATAAATCCAAATTAAATGTATACCAAGAACATATTTCTAATAAACAAAACATTACAAATCTAATTTATCTATAGCTATATCTAGATAACTATATTGTAGTATTTCCTTGATGGATATTGAGAGCAACTTTAATACAACTTCTGTATCTATTAGTTCTGACTGGGATCAAAAAAATCGATAACCTTGTTGGGTGTAGACAAACTATTATAAATGTGCAGCACATTTCTAGAATTGAAGAAAGATGGAGTATTTCAATTCAATATTTTAAATACCTATATTATAATACTTATCGTTCAAATCAGAAAATGCAATTTAAAATTCATCCCATTCAACATCGATCAAGACCCGAATTGAGCATATTGTCGTTCAGTCAACAAAAATTCAGAAATTCAATTTGCTCATGCGTCGTAAAAGTAAATCTACGTTAGCAGTTCGACAGCTCATAAGGGGAATTGTTTACCGCCCACAATCTAATACACCCTCTAATACCTTATCTCAGCTAGCATATTGGGCTCACGTGAATCAGGTTGTTTATATTCGCGTCGTTCTATATTGTGACACAAAAGACGACACTTACCGTACCCACCTCCCATATAACAACCTGTTATATCATGCCACTTTCTGTAGTTTAGATTAGGCCTGTATTAACTTAGTATTCCACTTCTTGTCTTGTGGTAATATGTATTTGAAGCATTCGCGACGCAGTGGTTCTATGTATTACCTAGTCCTAAAATCACTTTGTAAAGCGTCATTTGTGGTGAGAAAATAAACAATTTTTATTATTTATTTATTATTAGTGGTGTTGTATTCGATTAGAGAAGTTCAGCAACGTCTGGTACTGTTACTCCTGGGGTGGGTGACCATCATTTTGATACAAGTGTTTCCATGCTTCGGAGGGCAAATTAAATAATTGGTCCCGATTGTTTTCAATTCAAGGTCGTTAAGCTAAGTCGGTGGCTAGGGGTGGTTTAAAAACACTGACTGTCAGGCCGCCACTAGTTTTTGATACAAAATCACCAATACGCACGGGGCTCGCGTGGAATATAGTCCATTCCCTCTCCCAGTGAGAGGAGGCTGTGTACCAACTGTGGGTACGTATAAGAAAAGGTAGGTACAGATACAGAATATGTCCCTCTACTAACAACTAAACCGCCTCCGTGGCTCAATGTAAACAACATTGGGTTTACGATTCGGAGGTCGCGGGTTCGATCCCCAGCGGGGTACATGTTTGGTTGTTGGTAGGGCATTTTAAATGTCCGTCTGGCTAGCTACCACCATCTTATCTAAATCTGCCGCCAAATAGCAATTGTTAATAGCATTGTTGTGTTCCGGTTGTCAGAGATAAGATAGCAAGTCCAGATGTGTTTGGGTTTCCGGGTCAGTACGCTTCCACCTTCGACCTCATCTTCACTTAACATCAGGTGTGATTGAGGTCAAGTACCAACACGTTGTGCATAAAAAAAACATGTGTATGTGCTCAAAGGTTACATTGACTTTCAGTTACCCGTGGAAAATCACAGTGCGATATATAAATAAAAAAAAACAATATTGCTGAATTAGTGCAGATATGAGAACAACATATGTAGCTATATTAAGTTATTTTTATCCAACAGCTCCAGGAAGGAGAGTAATGTTTTTTCTGATGTAAATAGGTAATTAATAGGTAAGTATGTATTAGAAGGTGTGTCAGGATCGTAGCAAGTGGACGTCTGTGGTCTTCGCCTACCCCTATGGGAAACAGGCGTGACTTTTTGTATGTATTATGAAGAGGCCACAAAATACAAAATTTGCTGTCCGGTTTTTTGTTTAGTTTATGTAGGTATTAAGCGTAGAGGTTATAAGTTACCTTATATCACTATGAGGGTGACATCTTCTTTATTGAAGAAACCCTCCTTAAAATAAATACTTACTGGTATATTGCTATTCTGTACTGTGAAAAAATTGTATGATGTAAATACATCAAAAAAGTATAATAGAACAATGTAGCTAACTGTATGTAGCTAAGTTAGCGAAGTTTGAAAACCCAGTCTACTGTTTCTTAACGACGATCATGGTTGACTGGAAGAAATGCCGCTGTGGGATAAATCCGCCTTTGTGCATAGTTTTGAGTAATTTTTTTTTGTATTTTTTTCTTTTGTATAATAAAGCAAACAATACAATACAACACAAATACACTTTATTGTACAAGAGGAGAACATACATTTTACAAAACACAATACTGATAAGAGTACAATTAGGCGGCCTTATCACTAAAAGCAAACAAACAATATAAAAATAGAAATCGATAGGTATAATAGGTTTATTGAACAGAACGCACGCGTTTATCTACATTTCCTTTAAGAAATTTTTTTTATTCCTCTTTTAAGAAAATGCCCTTTAATTACGAGTTTAATGTTTTACAGCGATCACCATCGCATCACGATGTCTCTTTATCAGTAATTCAAGAATTTATGTTTTTATAGTTTCCTAAATGTAATAGTACTTAGAATTCAATACTCTTAATGGAGGTGGAATACCATTCCAACATTTCGTCGCTTGATAGCGAACGCTGCCAGTAAATCCCACGGTTGTTACGTAACTAGTGGTGGACATGGAGCCCAGTATTATTTACCCGACTACGGCGCAGCCAAATGGAGGGTAATGTATTGAACCAATGAGGTATCGTTAGATTCGTACTCCGGGACTACATTATGTCATCATGATAAATCGAATATGTTGAACTCCACTTCGTCACACTTGACGACCATAATTCCAACACCCCGTCGGAATGGGTATATCCAGTGATATGTCTTGACGAAAGGAAATGCAAAATCAGGTATGTTCTATAAAAATGCTTAAATGAAAAACTTTAAACGCTCTATAGGATAAGTCCGCCCTTGTACTCAAATTCTGTATCAATGCAAAATTAATGTATTGCCTTTTTGTACAATAAAGCGTTTGCAAACCAACAAACAAACTTTAATAACTATTTAAGTATTTAAAAGCCAAAACACCCGCCAGTATAATTTATATTTTGCATGCGCCATGTTGGATTTTTGAATCCTATGACACTCTAGAGATCAAGACGAATCGAACGCCACCTTTTCACGCAAAGCTACATACACTCGAAAAACATTTCGTCCTTTTTGGGACTGTCGGGTAAAAACACGTAAAAAATATGTACAAAAACCGACCCGGTTATACCTAAAATACCTATAAAGGATATCAAAAACATTGATATAAATTTATTTTAAACGGTAATTTTTTTTTATTAATTTAAAACAGTGATTCTTATACAATTTACCTATATCGCATAATAAATAATTAATAACAAAACTAAGGTCTAACCATTGGTGTAATTTAGATAATTACACCAATTACCTTAGTCACCTCTGTTTTGATTTCTTGTATGTTGTTGTGGTTTTTTTTTCGGTGTGTGGAAATAAATGGTTTAAATAATTGAGAAATTATCAATCGATGTGGAGCGTATATTCTCGTACTATATGTGCATAAAGTGTAAGTAGGTACGTAGCACGGATTGCTACACAAACGCGCTTCATTTAGCACAAGCTTTGATTAGTTTGGGACTATATAAGTACGAACCCGACGTGCATTAAAAAAAATAAAAATATATGATCGGTGTAAGTGTCCGAAATATTTATATTTATTTTATTTATTTTCACTTGAGTTGCAAAATACACTTGTTTAAAAGCGGCGACTCTAGAACCAGTATATTAATTTACAATATACATATACATGGGCGTCCTCAGCATTCACTTCGAGGTGGGGGAAAAGTAAGGAAAACATATTAAAACAAAGAAAAGTCCATTAAACTTAGAAAAGCAATGAAAATCGCCCTTAATTTGGTGGTGCATACGAGTTTCGCGATTCAACGATACTGCATCCTTTCACGCGGTATTTTTTAAATTATGAGAATAAAATCATTATTTAATTTTTGTTTGTGATGGATTCCGCAATGTAACGTCTGACCAACTAATTATTTTAAACAATTTTGTAACATAATAACATACGTCAAGTTTCAAGTCAGGGTGGAGGGTGGGTACGCCCATAAACATTACCGACTTCGGTAGTGAAAGTATGAAATTTCGTTCATCGCGAAAGCAAACATTCGAATTAACGTTCACCGTGCTCGTACATTTTCTAACTAACGTAGGATCGTAGGTAGTCGTATACTAGTACACTCGTAGTAACACATCTCGAAATTTCATACTTAGAAATTCAGTCGGAGTCACATATTTAAGTCACACATCTAAAAGTAGATGTTGTTTCCTCAAATATATTAATTAGCTAAAAAAGACCATCATTATCATGGCAGTCATAGGGTATCCACTACTGAACATGGGCCTGAACATGGGCCTCCCCCGTAGATTTTCAGATCGACCGGTTGGAAGCGGCCTTCATCAAGCGCTTTTCGCGACCTACATCAGGTCCTTCGTCCATCTTTTGGGAGATTCCGTTTAAGAATTTTAATGCCGCAGATGCTCCGAATGTCTTTATTCCTGACTCGATCCCTTGAGGCCCATAGTGAGAGAAGAGACCACGTTACAGTGCCATAAGTCATCATTAGTAACACACATGATAAAGATTTTTGTCTTCAAGCATTTCGTATGAAAAAAAGAAATAATATAGAGATAACTTTGTAGGGGCGATAACCTTAAAAACCGCGTTCTACATCGTTGGTTTCTGAAGGGCAATTCTCGTAATATCTCTTATTACAATTACAGACAAAATTCAGTTCGGACCAAGTGTCGGTCTCCAAATGTCAAATACGTCATTCTCGTACTACAATATAAAGGTTTGTAATGTGATTATATTGAAATTTCGAGATTAAAAAAATTGACAGTTCGTCAAATATGCGCTTGCTTCCTTCTATTTATTCTCTTTCACATTTGTCAAAAAACTACTTATATCACTTCAGCTGGGCAATACTGAACAATTAATAGTGACAGCTTTGTTCAACTTTCGATCACATTTAGATATAATTACATTACGAATCTTTATATTTAATGTCGTATTTGACATTTAGGAGATCGAGACTGGATCCGAACTGAATTTTGACTGTAATTGTAATACGAGATATTACGAGAATTGCCCTTCTGGTCATAGGCCTCTATTGTCCATGTTTTTTCTAATTTTCCTATAACTTTTCCATAAACCATTTATACAAGTATAGGAATAAAAAAATGTACTTAGTAAGTTAACCGGATGGATCCACCCTTGGTGCTCAGGGACCTTATGTCTCACCAAAAAAGGATAGTCCCCGAGGACATCGTACGGTACGGCCGCAGGCGAGGCGATAACCTTAAAAACCGCGTTCTACATCGTTGGTTTCTGGTCATAGGCCTCTATTGTCCATGTTTTTTCTAATTTTCCTATAACTTTTCCATAAACCATTTATACAAGTATAGGAATAAAAAAATGTACTTAGTAAGTTAACCGGATGGATCCACCCTTGGTGCTCAGGGACCTTATGTCTCACCAAAAAAGGATGGTCCCCGAGGACATCGTACGGTACGGCCGCAGGCGAGGCGATGGCACATTAGGCCTGTACGTACTTAATGGAGCAGTGCAGGAGTGGAGTAGGAAAACTTTCCCTCTCATAAATAATATTATTTAAGCTAGTCGCGGTTCTCGAGTGGCGACCACGCAGCGGAAGACGCGGCGTGGGCAGGCCCCCCACGAGATGGACCGACAATTTGGTCGGAAGACGCAGCGTGGGCAGACCCCCCACGAGGTGGACCGACAATTTGGTCGGAAGACGCAGCGTGGGCAGACCCCCCACGAGGTGGACCGACGTTTTGGTAAACTCGCGAAAAGCCACTGGAGGAAGCAGCGCAGGACCGATCGTTGTGGAGATCTTTGGGAGAGGCCAAAGTCCAGCAGTGGACGTCTTTCTTTTCGGATGATATGATGAAGCTAGTCGCTCTGATTTATGCATTCTCAAGTATCAGTTTTGAAATTAGAATTTAAATTGTTTTGACAAGAGACAAATGGTAGGATATGCATCAGTTGCGCCGACAAGAATATAAAAATTCGTAAGTTTTCGCATGGACGACCCAGGAATTTTAGCAAAGAATTGGTAAAGAAACGATAAGTTTGTTGTTTTCATAAAATCATTGTAGGTATGGTACTTGAAAAAGTAGTGTATAAAAGTGCGTAATTAGCCGTTACACCACTCGTGCTATTTGTAGACTATTTGTGATGAAATGGCTATATTATTTTGCATAAAGCTCCACTTTCCTCGGTGTAAGAATACTAACAACTACTATGCCTCGGTTATAACTTATCAATCACATATGAGTTCCATGGTACGATTCTCGATTAGGACAATTTAGAAAATAAACTTAAATTTCTGCGGTTTGTGTGTTTTGCGTAGCAGAGACGGACGACGAAAACACTCGTAGCGCAGTCGTATTCACTAGTCGTTTCGATTAGCGAATTAAAGCTTTTTTTTTCTTTCTTTATGCACGACGGGTTCGTACTTGACCTCAATCACACCTGATGTTAAGTGAAGATGAGGTCGAAGGTGGAAGCGTACTGACCCGGAAACCCCAACACATCTGGGGGACTGGCTATCTTATCTCTGACAACCACATCCCAAAATTCTATTAACATTGCTGCTTGGCGGCAGATTTAGATAAGCTGGTGGTAGCTAGCCAGGCAGACATTTAAAATGCCCTACCACTAACCAAACCGAGTACTTAAACATGTACCCCGCTAGGGATCGCACCCGCGACCTCCGAATCGTAAACCCAATGTTGTTTACATCGAGCCACGGAGGCGGTTAAACTTTTCTGACCTTGGTTTGAATCGGTTAGTCCTTGGATAGGTAATCACTAGTGGTATTTTTGTACGACTCACTGATTCCGTGAGTACTTTGAGGTGATGAATGCGAACTTTTGACTGCATATTTGTTTTTCAGGAGCTACGAAATAGGATAAAGAGGCGGCATAGACTATGGACTGCAGCGGCTTTAGTGCGGGGTTTCGAACCATCGATGGCCAACCCGCCTATATATTCACTGTAACGATTTGGGAAAATTCTTCCCTGAAAAGTGATTCCAATTGTATATACGAGTACAGTGGAGTTTAATAACAAAAGCAATATGTAATACAAAATATACAATATGTAATATGTATTTACAAAAAGTACAGGATATTGGAAAGTACCGCAGGCAATTTTTAAGGGGTGATATGGAATCGAGTCATAGACTCGATCCAGGAAAACTGTTTTAAAATCCATTCTAAGTTCTCAGAAAAAAAATGCAAAGTTGCAGAATTGAACGACATGATGACGCAGTTTAATTAAAACTATTGATGAATCAAACCGAAAAATCAATCTAAATAATTTATTCAACGCTCGTTATGGCACGTGGCGGCGCACGGTTGATATACAGCCCACACAGTTCAATAACCCCGCGTTCGAGTATGATAAGACGAGTTATTTTCCAGTAATCTACAGGTTGTGCACAATGACATGAATGGGACTCCAATTTTCTCTTCGTATATCGTGATTATATGAATGAAATGAAACGCATCTGTAATGTTTTCAATGTATTGTGATGTAGTGTATTCAAAATTGTTTGCAGAAACAGAACACATTAGCAGTACCTATACAAAGGCTCCGCAGGTGGCTTGGCGATTAATCACAGCAAGTAAGGAATTCGTAGGCGCGATGGGCGGGCGGCCGGCCTGTGGGCGGGCGGTGGCGGTAGCCATGGCGGCGGGCGCGGTAGTGCCACCGCGGACCCACGCCGCGCCGCACGCCAGCGCCCACGGGCCCCCTCGACCCTCGCGCGACACAACAACACACGAGACGTCGAAATACGGCACACTGAATTTCTTCAACGTAACTAACAAGGTAAGACTTTGATTTATAAAATAATAATATTCTGAACTCAAAATAGTGATCTTGGCCCATTTATAAAGGTTTTAACTTAGGCGGGAACTTTTTGTCTTCATTAAGTTAAGTACCAACCTGTTGCAGTGATAGGAATTTCGCGGATTTATTTGATTTACTTGCGAATAAGTTTGCAAAACATTCTTAATGTTAGGGCTATATTTAGAACTATTCAGTATTACTTATCGTCATGTGTAATTAATTATTAGTTCAACGTGTAAATTAAATTAACAGATTAAGATACTGTTATTAGGATTAGGGAGGTTATTGGGTATACCATAAAGAGAAAGTGGGTCAATTGTTTCCGTTCTAACTATAGTCTTACTAAACTGAATCAGATCAAAGGCGAAAATCACCGAGCGGACCTTGCGGGCGCCAAGGGTTGAGTTAATATTGTGTTAAATAACATTTAATGAAATTTCACAGCATAGTTGGGGTGGGGAGTTCACTATTTCCATCGATCGAAATTCATGCACTTTTTCGTAATGTACAATATATCTACCTCTGCAATATATCACATTAATTTTCATTACGATAATCTTTGTATTTATTTACGTACGGAATATGTTTTACTGAAAATGTGTTTACTTTGAGTAGCTAACTACTTTCAACTTTGTACACTCACGGTAACTTTGCAAATCTTTATTAATAGAATCCAAGTTGGTGCTTATTGAAACTTTTATGATTACCAACTTTGTAAATAGATATTCCCTATATATATTGCATAATCTATTGTAGACCCAAATACAAGCTGACATATTATAATTGTACTCAAAGGAGCGTTATTGAGTGATTGAGAAAGAATTTAACCATAATTTT
The DNA here is from genome assembly GCA_949316235.1 of Oegoconia quadripuncta. Classification (NCBI taxonomy): domain Eukaryota; kingdom Metazoa; phylum Arthropoda; class Insecta; order Lepidoptera; family Autostichidae; genus Oegoconia; species Oegoconia quadripuncta. Next base: position 12,598,219 of record OX438752.1, on the reverse strand, counting down.
GTATAACGAGTATTAAGTCTGAAATATGAAAATATTTTTTCTCATCAAGCGTTGGTCTAATTTGGTTATCGAGAGAAACGTTTGAGCTTTGAACGTTGTCATAAAATTTTATGTAAAATTTTTTTTAAATATTGCGCTCCTTTCAGAGTATCTTTCCGGGACGGAAGACTATTATCTTACAGTCTCTGTGTCGGTATTGTATTTTGTACGTAGTCACTATCATAGCATTGTAATGCAATCCTTTGTCGTCGCAAAAATACCTTTGCTTAATTAAAATTCTAGCTCCTCAGCTTTATAGAAGACAACGGCTTTGTAAACAGTTTTCCTACACAAATCTTCATTGAATTGAAATACTTATCAAGTAGCACGACTTATCTTTCTATTAGTTACGATATTATATGACTCGGGTGCAACGGCCTATGTGGTAACCGATTAGCCATATACATGGTATATTGTTGACATCGCCGTGATTGTATGCGGCCAGCGATGCGTATCGACGCGCCGCCCGCCGCCGCCGCTGCCTGGCAGGTCGCCGCCACCCGCCGCCACGCCGCCCGCCCCACTGCATCTCCGCTCGACCTGTGTCGCCATAGACCTTACATTCCGATGTTAATTTATGTAACTCGAATACCAGAATTAATTACAGTTGATGTACAGCAATTTTCCTGAAATGGCAGCTCTGCTATTAATTAGTTTGTTAAAAAATGGAAATAATGGGGTGCAAACGGTATTTAACTTCTGTAACTGGTCACCTTGTGTAGGTCAAATATATTTTTATTTATAAAATGATCTATCAGTTATGGGTAGACCAATGAATTTACCGCAAACCAAAGTTTTCCACGTATAATTTCTATATGTTTATGATAATAATTTATTCATACATGCAATACATACCTAATAAATTATGATTCAATTGCATAATAAGTGTCCCCAAAATACCTAATCTGATTAAATACCTAGAATTCCTAAGTTTCTTTATAATCACTGTAGCATTTTGGGGGTGAATTGTACCTTGCTTGTCATTTTTCCTAATTCGAAACCTTAGTGTCAAGATTTTGCCTGTAACTTAGTTCCATTAGGGGTAAAAGAAGTGTCTTTTATTTGAAACAAAAACTCCATTCACGGAACTCGTGTCACAAGTAACTGTGATCTAGTCATTTGCAATATCTATTGAGTTGTGTACTGATTTGATATATAATATAAAAACATAAGAGTCGGTCAAATAATTAGTAACACGTATCCATCGACTTTAAGACTATTGTAATGAGGTACCTATAGATACATATTTTTAAGATGTTATGGTAAATAATAGCAATAATTTCACGCTCCTCTTGAAATTTTACATAACAATGTTCAACCAGTCAACTATTAAAATATAGTAACATTGATAATTAACTTAGAGCCAACGCGCTCTCGTGATAATGAGGATATTTAATCGGGCGATAGTTAGATCGTTCAGGGATTCAGTAGGTACATAGTTATATGTCAGTGAGCGCACGAACCGATTGAACTATCGAAAATGACTTCGACTAAACTATCGGTTGACTAAAAGCGCAAGTGCGTGTAAGTTACCACGAATGATCAAAACCTCGATGTTAAACTTCAATCAAAAAAAATTTCTTTACACTATTACTATTACTGAGGTTATCGATAGCATTCAATAGCAGGTACATAGAGTCTGTTTATAGTGAACTTTTTTTGTGAAGCAATTCACGTGCGGAGTGGAGTGCCCGCTATAGGGGATGATGGTGTAAAGCGTAGACGGGGATCATGAGTGCACATTGTAGCAGCTTTTAGTCCCTCCGCATTCGCTGGGGGGGCCGGCGCCACCCCACTGTCCCCTCAGGCCACCCATTTGCAAAATGACAGGAAAACTCTCCTGTTAATTGTGCAATTGTTCCCGGTGTTATCAATGACCCCTTAAAGATAGTGCTACAAAGACCGGATATTAGGTTACACGAAGTTGAGATATCTTATATCTAGACTCGAAAACTAAGAGAGGTCGCTTTTGTAGGCAAAAATAGGTGTGTGTTAGTTCCACTCAACCTGATTTCATCACCTCATATCAGCAACGGGACGTCATTGCTGAACATAGGTTATAGATTTTCAGAGCGTTGGAACCTGATTCAGTTTTTTATAAATAAATAATATCCTTGGACATAATATACACAATGCCATCCAGTTCCACACTAAGGAACTAGGCTTGTGTTGTGGATACCACATTGTTAATGTACTACATATACAAATACATTTTTTTTGGTAATAAATACATAGGTAATATAAATGAAAAAACATCCATAACTCGGGTATACCATGTCCGTATTCATCATACCAACAAATGCCCCTAGCGGGATTCGAACCCGCGATATAGTGGTCAGAGTTTCTAACCATGAATGATTTGTTTAATTTCATAGGATTCCAAATAATTACTTGAAATCGGCAATTGTTTCCGTAGTCAATTTACATGACAAATTCTCAAAAAAATCTGAAAATCGTTAATTTGCAGTATATCACATAAAAGAAAATATTTTTGTGTTTACAATCTTATATTTCGAGACTCGATTCCAAGTCTATGTATTAAACACATCAAAACAACAGAAATTAAATTTATTTGTTTATGCGGATCATGATATCGTCAAATATAATTTTATTTTACATGCGAGTTCCATGCACCGTCACGTAAGTTCTCACGGGTCGCGTGATAAAGAGGTTGAGTGAGAGATAATATGTCCCACTTTTGAAAATTCATCCTTATTTATATTTTACTGTGGCTAAAATTAGAATGTCCATTAGGGAACTTTTAGTTCCATCCATCCCTTCTCGCCTTGGGTTGTAATGTTTACAGAAATCTAAGTAAACAAAGATAAAAGAGTCAGCGTAGAATGACAGGGGCTTTGACAAACCTCGTCTCTTATACTCATTTATAATACTTTCTTGAATGCCTGAATCGATTTTCTTGAAACTTTATGCACACAACTGAATTACGATTTCTGAAGTTTCACCAAATCACCATCGGTAACTATTCCACTTGCATATTTGTTTTCTGTTTAGTTTTTACAAATTTTTAGACCACTCGAAATAGTTGCCAATTTCATAAAAGAGCCAAATATTATTCATTAGCTTTCAAAATAACTTTATCGCAGAAAGTTTATCCCTCGGGAACTACTCACTTTATCGGGATAAAAAATATGCGACTCTATAACTTATTATGTCGCATCCCGATGATCGAAGAGATTCTATCATTGTGAATTATGGCGAATTCGGTTTATGTAGCAAATTATGCAGCTTGTAACGAAGCATTATTGCCACACAGCCGGAGGGTAAGTTTCACTCGTGCGAAATTTCAATGTCGATAGATAATATTATGTGTGTCACTTTCACACATAGGGGCAAATGCAAAAGTGAGAAACCTTTGGATGTATCTCGATTTTGAAATCTGTGTAGTGAGCAAGATTAGGGGCCAGAACCTAACACCCCGTTTTGAGCTGCGGAACTGTTTGTATTACGTATGACCATTATTAGAGTATGTTTTGGAAACCCTAATTCGTTAAAGACCGGAAGAATTGCCTGAAAGAGTACAAAGAAGAGTCACAAGAATGGTGGCATCACTTCGTGGTTATACTTATGAACAGAGGCTGAAAGAATTACAGCTACCCTCTCTCGAGCAGCGTAGACAGCGTGGTGATCAGATTGAGACTTATTTTAAAGTCCTTTGCGGACAACTTGCCAAGCTTGAGTGGCATATTTGTTAGGAACAAAAACAAAAGACTGAGATGACACTCTATGAAGCTATCACTCTCACCAATCCTAAACACCACTTCTGATCAAACCGAACAGCATTTTATAAGAATTGTAATAAAACATTAGAAACTGTAATTGGCATAACTTCGTTTTTATAATGATGCTGATGATTATGTATTATTCAAAAATAATAATAAAATAAAATAGATCAGCGACATATATGTTGTAGGAAGATTGTTGAATTACTCATTCAATTGCATGTCTATATATGGCGGACATTTCCGCTTTTAGAGAAAACTATGCTGCACAGAGCTGATTGGTTATGTTCTGTAAGATTCCTTTGGATACATACTACCGCGGAGCACCCACTCAGTGGGGCTCTGCTGAGGGCAGCGCAGTTTCCTGTAATGCAAGAAATGTAGGATATGCATTACGATACACCTAGACATAAAGTAGCTACCTCGTAGCTTCAATGTAAATGTCATAGATGAATTTATTTTTCCACTAGGTACCTATATCCATCTGATCTAACTAATATTATAATGCGAAAGTTTGAATGTGTGTTTGTTTGTTGTTCAATCTCGGCGAAACGTATGAATGGATTTGGATGATATTTCGTATATAGGGATATTTTTTATTCTGATAAAGTAAGTAGTAGTAGTAACAAAAACATGCAAACGGCCGAATTAAGGGCCTCCTCCTTTTTGAAGTCGGTTAGAAGTAGATTTAACTTTTAATCGTGAAGAAACATGTATGATAATTAGAGATAAAATGTTTATGTAGAGATAATGTATTTCATATCATAGACGATCATCCTCAGGTTTTACGGGGTCACTAAGAAAGAAGGAAGGAAAGATTTATGTTAGTTATTATATGCTATGGATGGACATGAATGGCTTCCCGAAACGACGGACATACTCATGGAACAATGGCTCTCACTTCTCATTAGTAACAAATTTGGTAGGACTCTGGAAACCCGCCAAAAACTTTTATGTATAAAAATGCCCCACGTAATTGACCCAGATTTATTTATATGAGAACTTTTTACGAATGTACCAAAGTTCAGCATCAGTTGTTTTGAATGTTTGGGAACATTTTTATTGCTACAAAATCTATAAGTACCTAGCTAACATTTGATGTTGCTAGAGACGACTTGTGAACAGAACTTCAAAAGATCAAACAGCATTGTAATATTCGGAGGATATGTACAATGTAAACATGCTGATTTAACATAAATAAATAGTCTCGCTGACTGCAGATTTCAAGTATTATTATGGCGTACCTAAATAAACTTACGGAAATATTTGAATTGTTGGGATATGGTGGCGTACATTTGGCTACATCTCGTATTTTTATTCTTGCCTGAATAAGTATAACCACCTAACCTAAGTGCTACGTTTCCTTTAGAAAGCTAATTTTAGTAAAACTACTGTAAGGAAAGCCTTTTTGGAAAAAAGTCTCGCAGCTCACACGAAACGGAAGGTATAAATCTGTTCTCACAAAAAGTATGCAGCAGCTAGTAGTTCCGCTGCGAGGAGCGGAATGATTGAAACTACAAAAGGTAGGCGAAAGCCCCACCGACCACGACGTAGCTTATCACCGGCGCAACTGGCCATTTGCATTCATTGACGGCCAAGAATGCAGCTGTTTTTAAACGCAATTTACTTAACTTTACTGAAATAGGTACTTAAATAGCCTAGTTAGGGATAGATTTTCATTACGACTCGGCCCGAAGCTAAAAGTTTGTTCGAGTGAGGAGTGGTTTTTCGAGAGATTTGTGTGACAAAACTTTTGCTGATTTCACAAGTTTCCGCTGATATCGGGTTGTGTTGTATCGTTCACCGTCGTATCTACACATAATACCTGTATACCTACGTATTTTTTTGACTTCGAAGAATATCTACCTATATGAACCCACTTATTACTATAGGACCAAAGACCGACGTCACATTAATATTTTATTTCCCCTTGATTTAGATTAACATTAGAACATCAAAAATTTTAATCAAGAAAAACGGTTTTGAGTGACCCATGGTATTTTTAAAAGTCTGCCTGGCTAGTCACTAACACTATCTTTACCTAAGTCTGCCGCCAGGTGCATTCGCAGCCTTCTTAGCTCAAGTACCACGTCTGTAATGCTAAAATCATCACACGGGAATTCATCTAATTCGATAATGTCAAAAATTTCTGTTCAAATACTGAAAAATAGTGACAAAAAAGAAATAAGTGCCCCTGTAGTTTAAGACTTATTCAATATTTTTAGTAAGGATGCTGGCGTCACGTGATGATAGAATCCTCAATTCTCATATGCAGATACTGCTTTACAATGATTATCATTTGTATCCTAAAAAAATGTGTCCAAATAGTGCCTCCGAGGTATACAAGTTCAAAAACAACGAAGACGACAGGCTTGTTTGCCGCTGGATTTGTCTTCCGTGTGTGTTATTTCATAGGATTTCATACATTCCATCCTCGCAGACAAAATTATCGGATCTGGATTTTTAATTTACATCATTTACATTTTGTCCTTGTTTTTACCGAGTGGGGAATCAGGTGTTACAGTAGTAGTTATATGGGCGTTCCATTCCATAATGAATTGTAGCTATAGCTTCTATTATTACGTAAATAACAATTGTTTTAGTAAGATATCGATTCCTGATTTCACTTCCGTTCAAAGTTTTCCTGTGTATATCAATGATATAGTTTTTTGGAAAGATACAATTAATATTTATGATAATAATGATTGAAAATATCAATTTATATTTAATTTACATTTATATCGCTATTGATTTATCGACATTTTTATATAATTTTTATGACACAATAAGTTATTCAATTGTAAACATTGCTAAATGTCTTCAAACTCTATAAATAGCGGTGTCTGGCATAAGTTCGGTCATTTTGTTTGTTGCTGTTGAACCGAGAGGATTAAAAGAAGTGTACGGTCTAAGTTGTTTCTGTTCCCGACCCGCTATCTGTTTACACAGGAGACCACATGGTAACCTAATTTGGTCTCCTATCTCCCACATCATAAGTAGGATCATATTTTAGTTTATAAATTGTGTAAAATGTAAAACTGTGATGCTTATGTTTGAGAGAAAATAAAGATATTATAAACTATTTCAATATTACCTATGGAAATATCCGGTGATCATGTTTGAGGTATCAGGAGTTACCTCAGTTTTTTAATGTTTAGAAGGGCTGTAATGTTTTCACGCGTCCAGCGAGGACGTGATTTTTCAAATGTTTTAAATTACTTTGTGCTATTTTATCCAGGTATTTAAAATTTCCGTAAACTGTCAAGTTTTAGGAGATTTGTCAAATTGATGTGAATGATATGTGAGTTACATGATCCACTGTGACCTCCCGATCTTCACCGTCTACCACCAAGCAGCATACACATACTTAATAGTGTTATAGCTGTTTGTAATAAGATAGCCAGTGCACCAAATAAATTGAGGATTCCAGGTGAGGCGCTTCCACCTTCGGTCTTAATGTGGCAGCCTTATCATTAAATACCTTTTACGAAATTATATACTATATAGTTTAGCCACAAGCACCGAATCTTGTTATTTACAACACGTATATAAAAGATTGGCAAACTAACATAAAGACACAGATGATATGATACCTAATATGAATGAACATTATATTGCCCGAAGCGGCACCACGATGTCGGTCGACGCTTTCTATTCATGCACATCAGAACCTCTGACCCCGTTGCATTACATACAGGGAAAACACAAAACGGCGGTTCATTCCACAAATTGTACAACTATAAACTTGAAAGTTTCCTACTATAGTTGACCAAGTAAAGCGGTAAGGGAATTGTTAGCATCCTGAAGTTCTAACAAGCTAAACTTCAAATTAATGATATGACTTTAGAATTTCTCTCGCGGCAAAATGTTTTTTTACCCGATAAATTAAAAGATGTTGATATGCTTTTATGAATTTTTCTTCTTGTGCGGGAAAATAATGTTAAGCCCACAGTTTCGTTGTTTCCATGATAATAGTGGTACTCGAGTGCTCGCTTTGTAGAGATATTCATCACAAAGTCACGGGTGATAGCTAGTAGGTATATAGAATCCACATATGATAATTTGCAGGACATCACTAATAGTCGGTAGTGTCGAATGGAATAGTGATTCCAAACAACATCACGGGTGTTGAGTGGAATGAATGAAATAATTGCATCATTTATTGGTAGACGAGTAAAACCCCATAGAATATATAATATATATATATATATATATTTGTTTAACTTGATACGCGTTTGACCACAATCTCACCTGATGGAAAGTGACGATGTGGCCGAAGATGAAGCATGCGATCTCAGTAGATGTCTATTCACCCTAGTCTTGCAGATCCCAAGGTTGTAAGATTCAGGAAAGACTGACTCCGGAAGGGAGTTCCATGCCTTGTCTGTTCGCATTATGAATGAAGATATATTCTTTTTTAACCCCCGACGAATAAGGGGGGTGTTATAGTTTGAAGTCTGTAGCGGCAAAACGACTGAATCGATTTGAAAAGGATTTTTTATTTTCGAAAGGTGGCGTTTTTTTGATGAAAATCGAATTATCGCTTTTGAAAATATGTAGTTGGTTTATTAATTTGGATGAAATATGCAATCATTGTCTCTCGAGGGTTTTCGAAATTATCAGTTTATAATATCAATAGAGCTGGGCCAAACTTGACATATACAGAGACACATGTATAAAGTTTTCCAATACAGGTTGTTATTGTATGCAGACCGGTCCTAATATGACTAAGATTTTGAATAAGTTCGCGTCACCTACGCAAAATTATTTAGAAAAAAAAAAGTTAAAATTGAGCCGTTGCCGCGGGATAGTCCCAACCTAATGCCACGTGAACAAAACCATACACAAAACACTAGCTCTCTTTTTTTTTTCATAGCGAGGCACGGATCATGCAGACCATAAACTTATACTATTTGATGTCTTTCCTGCGTTATCATGCCATGCAAACCCACACGCACGCAGGCCACACGTCTTTTATTCGGCGGCACACACACGCCATAAAAACTTCCTCGCCGCAGTTACCACTTTACAGTTTTTCTTCCGAACAGTTAAACCGCTTACGCAGATGAATGCCTACCCAATAAGAAGCGCCAGAGCGAAGTATTCAACGATGAGTTATTGAGAAATGAATGTGCGTATATTTTCATGAAACCGCGACGCACCATCTGTCTCCGGGTGACTTCAATATTATATTTTGTCAGAAATTGGGGTACGGTTTCCTTTGGTTGTTAATCTTATTAGAGGTGAGGGGGGAGGGTTGTTTTCTTCGATCTTGGCGTTGCTATCGTGAACATAATTTGAATTTATGTATGATGTATTCTTTTTATGTAGTTAATCTCATTCTGTCAATTATTTTTGGTTTAGATTTTTTATAATTTCTAGGCGAGTGGAGAACATCGCATCAAAAATGACCACATTATGTTAGTTTCATATACCCCACCGGACCAACTATTGTTGAAAGATTTAAAAGTATATACTAATACCTCAGTAATTACTGACCCAGCCAATTGACCCAGTGTCTTTTTAATCTCTGAAAAGCGGAAAACCAAAGACCCTGCCTTTCTGTACAACATTTACTATCGGATCGACTTTGATATTGTATAGAAAAAAAGCAACTGTTTCATACATTTGTTAGAGTAATTGAACGTTTTGTATGAAACAGCAGATTTTTCTCACAATATCAGTCATCATCAGACTATCACGAAATTCAAAGAAAATTATCCAGGTAAGTGTATAGACACACACACATAGGTGTCAGCTCTACTATAGTTAACGAGTAATATTCGACCAATTTAAGTATGTCAATGCAGTTGACTATGTAAGAAGTTCATACAAAGAAACACATAATAACAACTGAATAAATAACTTTGTACATATTCAAAAATGTTTCTAGGTTCTTAGACCACGGAGCTGGATTTAACTGATTTTTTTACTAAGGTGCTATGTAATGCTGCTGACCTCAAAATATTAAACAACGACTGTCGGTACCAATTAATACCATTTCCTTCAACAATGAAAGCCTTTGTTAGGTATGATTAATTCCTTGACGGAAGGAAAATTTCCGGAATAAAGCAGTAGCGATATTCGATAATTCATCCTTGATTAGATTCACTTCACAAACAAGCAATTTCTTTCTTCAACAAGTTTTAATCATAAATAAAACTACTGCAGCTAAATCAGCCCTGCTTCCAGAATATGTATAGATTTAAATATATAGTTTAATCTATAGTAAAACACTAGCAAACTGGGGTGGCAGTGCAGCACAGCGGAGGCGGCAGTGGCGGATAGATAGCAAGGAAATAGTTAGAATTGGCCAACGATCGGGGTCGTGTCGCATAACCAGGCTTATCTCATTCTAGTGCACTAACTTATGTCTATTGCTGAGCCGTGCCGACCTGGCTTAGTGCCGCCTCCAACAAGTGTGTACCGAATTGTTTCGTTTAATAAACAGAGAGGCAATCCTCTAATTTACTGAACGGAAATGTCTATTAAACTTGAGTACCTAAAAGTTGATTAACGAACTTTTAGTAAATCATTTGTTCTTGATTTCGAGACGTACTATAAAAGCGATAAAAGTGAAGGTATCTTAGAAAATACGCCTGTATTCTAAATTGATGCCTTATCGAGTTACTTTACAAATTAAACAAATGCAATTAGCAACCTACTTGTTCCACTTCCTTGAAAACTCCTTTGAAGTAACTGCGGGTAGGTATATAAATTAATATTTAAATGGTTTAAATAACCCTCCGATAGAGATCGTAAACGGCTATCGCTATCTTTAACGGACAGGCTAATTCAGTGTAGGCTATACCTATACCTGTATACTTTTCTACCATGGTATGCAGTACGTATTATCTAATCTGTGACGTTAGTCTGAAACTCTATAGTTCAAAGGCACAGGTGTTTGAACACAAAAGGAAAATGTATTAATGTAGTAAGTAGTAATTAGTCACGTGGTTCCCGCAGAGTGGAATAGGACCAACGCGCCTCTTCTTGTGGGTATCGTAAAAGGTATAGCATACACCATTACACTAATTATAGGCAGGAGCATCGTTGGTGCGGAGCTCTTAAACAATCTGCGTTCGCCAATCCGCGCGCCCAGAGCGTGGCGGCACAGTGTTACAACAGTGGTGGCGGTTAAGGCAAATCCTCCTATGAAAATCGGTGCACTATTATAGGATGATGATGATAATACGAAGAATTAATAAATTTATGGCTTTCATATTATATAATAATTACTATCACATGCAACGTAGTGCTCTATTATATCTCAAAGTACGGAGGATTTTGATACAGTTAAGAACATAAAGCCTTTAATCTATATCAGTACATGATCATACTTTAATACTAAGACACGTATTTTATTTATAAGTAAGCTGAGTTTGCCAGCAACGAAAATCTAATAAACGGGGCCAGGCGCGTATCGGTACCTTGTCAACGGAAGTATGGCCTATCCCCGATAAGATTGACTTAAAAAACTTGCCTTGTGATAGGCACTAGGAATGTTATATAACTAACTATATGCCTTGAGGAATATAGAGATGACATTAAAGTGTCTATTTATTCAAATATTTTCGGTTAGATATATTGATATATATATATATATACTAGATTGTAATCATTGTCGAAGAGAAGAATGTATTTATTCGTCTTTCTAAGATAATTTCAGCGAATGTTATCACTCTTCTCCTTTTCTTCAATATAATGGACAAGTTTGAGTGATACTGTAAGTAATGGCAGTGATTCACAAAACTGCGTGAACCTTTATATCGCCAGTGAAATTTTGGCTTTGGTAATTTCCCTGCGATATATAACATTTTTTTTGTAAAATGACGTGAAATTAGTAGACAGGCCTTGTAAGTATAGTTAGCAAGTCCAAAATATTATTTCTTACTGTACCCACTTGCTTGTTTATTTTTATTAATATTAAAAAACAATTTACAGCAGCAAGCAGGTAAAGGCAGGTTGGTAGGAAGATGTGCGCTGCCGCTGCTGGGTCACTTCGACGACTGCGTAATTTCCTGCCAACTGCCACTAAAGTTGCTCTTGCACAAATTGATTTTGCCGATTCTGGACTATGCTGACTGTTGCTATCCTGATCTTACTGCCGAACTGCTCAATAAAATGTACCGACTCCAAAACCTGGCCATTAGGTTCATATTTGGGCTTCGGAAGTTGACCACGTTTCCGAATGCAGAAGTCGTGTCAAGTGGCTTTCAATTCGAAACGAAAATAATAATAATAAAAAATAAGAGATAATAACATCAAGTGCGTTATAACAGTATGTACAAATATGTTATTCAATATCTGTCTTTAATATCTTCGAAACGGCTTATCCGATTTTCAACAAACATGGCAAAGCACGATGGTTTGGAAATAGATGTATTTCCAAATCAGTCCACACAGACACAGTTATTCAAACTTATAACACCCCTCTTTTACGTCGGGGTTAATAAGAAAATAAGTACCATTTTATTGTCTTCAGCCTGTTTGTTTAGCCGCAAAATGAAACGATAATGATAGACAGTTATGCCTTTAAATAAATAAATAAATAAAAACAGACGAACCTTTTAAACTGGATCATTCGATTGACCGCGGTCGAAATTGTTGTGATCAGCAATTACTGCGAATGTATTTCAATTCCCAATGTTTTTATTTGTAGCGTCCGTGTTCGTACGAAAACGTATGTTTACGAACAATTCATCGTAATATTATTAGCTGAATTTCCTAAAATCCTGATTCTTAAACGGAACTCTTCCTGAGTCTTAAAGGGAACCTAAATTGTAAATCTGTTACTGCCAGTACTTGCGGTTTTAAGAAAGAGAATATGTAATTATTATACACCTCGAGACAAATACTTTACATTTGCTGTAATTTGTATACGCCCAATCTACTCTTCTCTAACTAACTCTATGGTTGACTGGAAGAAATCCTTCTAAAAGATAACTCCTATATCTATGTAAAATTAATGTATTGCCTTGTTGTACAATAGAGCATTTACAAACAAACAAATACTATAAACACCCGTATTAACATACCGAACATTCGCACTGAGCGGTTCGACTCTTCATTCTCTACTGAGATGGCATGCTTCATCTTCGGCCACATCGTCACTTTCAGTTAAACATTTTGCCTATTTACAGGCATCTACAGAGATCGCGTGCTTCACCTTCAGCCACATCGTCACTTCCCATCAGGTGAAATTGTGATCTAACGCGTATCCAGTTAATCATAAAAAAAATACTGGAACATAAACTTTAGTTGTCATTATTTTTGAAAATAGCTTTATTTGCTTTTAAATAATAATAATATAGGCTATAATACATTTGCAATACGGTATCGTTAAATAGCAAAGGACCTCGTAAGATATATACTAGAGAGTAGAGACAGTTTCTGTCGTGTGAAGATACATATCTTATGTTTAAATTCGTAAGACATTGAGTCCCTTAAACTAAACGTTCTGGTGAGAATCGGTGGGGTTTTATCACCTTGTCCCTAGGGCACCCGTCAGGTAAATCACACATTCGTTGTACAGGAGTTTTTTAAACGGCATTATAAATCCGAAAGTTTGTGAGTGTGTTTGTTTGTATGTATGTTTCTTACCTTGTCACGCCTAAACGGCTGAACACATTTGGATGAAATTTGGTTGATAGACGGATTAGGACCTGGATTAACATATATAGACAAAACTTGCTAGCATGTCCATAACTTTCAGTTTTTTAAACCAAATACACTTTTCGGTCTATTTTAAAGTTGACGAGCTGTCGCCCAAGTTGCATTTGAAATGTCAGATGTTGCGAGTGTTGCCAATCAATCCCTTGTCGTTGTTACAGTACGTAGATGTACCACAGCCGATCCACGTGATCAGAATTTGGAGGCGTCTAAAACTTATAAAAAAAAGAATAACCTAACGAGTGAAGTTCACTCTTTTCCCCCTTAAGATTATACCATACGATACAGGTAAACACATTTGTTACTCATATTTCACGAATTGGTAAAAGATTTATAAGTACTAGGTCATTGTATAAAGGAGTTATAAATAAGTAAAACGTATGTATATCTCTCGGGAGATGTGTACCAGTTGTTCCAGTTGCTATTTCATAACTCTTGCTCTTTCAAATTTGTTTACTTATCAGAATTTATTTATGAGCGACTTCACTGTGGGCGTATAATTTCACAAACAGATATTAGATTGCCTTCTCATTAGACGACTTAATAACAGTGCTACAGTATAAGCACAATTTTTGAGTTGCTTCACTCGCTGATCACAACTTAGAAAAATTCTAAGAATCCTGACTAGGTAAACATGAAAACTACGCCTCAAACGTGATTGTTACTGCCTCTACACCGTAAATACTTACCTACTTACTTGGTCTCTTCCAATAATATGTTGTAGCTAAAATAGATGGACCGAGCATGTATACTTCTCTAAAAATTAAAACAACAAATATTTATTTATGTTAATAAAGGCATTTTGAAAATAAATCAGTATTCAAAATAAACAAAATTTTGAAAAGAACACAAACATAAATTTTGGGTTGATTTTTTTCACAGCATTTTTAATTCGTATACAACCTTATAGTGCTCATCTCTGCACTCGTTTAAAAACTGTCACAGTGACAGCTATGGATGGTTCCATGTTTAAATATTAGGATACCATGCGTTGAACGAAAAAAACATTACTTGAGGAGTTTTATTTATTCCAAATTCAAAATCACTCGTTTCCTAGTCACTTTAAAATTAAATTAGCTCTGCACTTTCTGTCTTCTGAATGAGGATTAATTAGAAACATTTCATAGCATCTATTATTATCTATTTATTCTAGAGAATGGTAATATTCTTACATCAATATTAGGAATTTTAATTTGAAATGACCGTACCCAGCGCTGCTAAACTAGACTAATTATGAAGGCTCTCTAATTCAGACGCAAAATAATAAATAAAAGTAATCTCAAGGATGTTGCTCTACTGGTATTTTCTTGAAACCGTTGCCGCTGTTTTGTAAGTAATCATTTGAAAATTAGGATAATATAAGATGATTACTTTTATTAGCTGTAATGAGGAGCGGGCGTGGGCTGCCGTGATTAAATGAGATATTCCTCGAAAATCAAATAAGTTGGTATGGTAATCATTATTGGTATTATTATTAAATTATGGAGTATTATTCCTTCACTCTCAGTAGACGACAGTATGTGCCATTAGAGAGATTTTTGACTTCTTCGCTTTTGTACTTGTAGGTATTTGAAAATAGCTGATTCTCATTCGTTTGAAAGGATTCACTGCGTGAGATCACAACTGATCATGAACTGGCGTTTAAATATAATAGATAATATAAAATAATTAGTATTGTTTATTAGGTTGAAAACAGAAAATTTACAATTCTCACCACTTTTAATATTTGCCGAAAACGTACTATTAAAATAATTTCAAATAATAATTGAACCGTCAAAAATTTCCTATCACACCGGCATAAAATTTAAGCGATTAACTTGACTACTACTACGTAATCACAGATCTAGACCCTCCAGAATTTGTGGGAGATCTTTAGTAGGGTTCTCTGCCCTCCCGCCGAAAATTGTTTGCCAGATTTTCACTTGCCAATTAACGTTTCGCAGAATTTTATTTCGCCGAATAATCATTTGCCAATTTATCATATAATTTTGTTTTATTCCCCAACCTCACAATTACCAACTGTACGTTTGGTCTGCTTATCATAATGACACTTTTTAAAATGCCAACTTTCAAGTAGCAGAATGTTTTAGTTTGCGTAATATTCCTTTAGTTGTTTATTGTTTACCAAATATGTATACATGTCAACCTAACAGAAGAGCATTCCGGGCGAGGTGGGTTTGCTCGTCCAACTCGCTACCGCCATACCCTTCCAACCTAACCAAGAGATGTCGGGGTGCCCCGAACTCCCGTGCTCGCTACGCTCGCACCCGCCCTATAAACATTTTGTATAGTGTTTACCTACATTCGTCTAAATTATTGTTATTCCTTTTCAGGAAACAGTTTAGATCATTCAGTATGAAAAGGGAACTGTTACACTAACAAAACGTCATTCGTCTAATAGTTGTGGCCTAGTGAAATGTTTAACAAATGATAAATGTCCCAAACGTTTTGTGTCATTATAATAATCAGCTTAACAATAATTCTACCAAATTCTACCAAAAACGTTGTCATACAAAAACTTGCTGATCGTTAGTTGTCAAAGTGAAACATTGGCAAGTGATAATCTGCCAAACAATTTTAGGCGAAAAGGCAGGATACCCTTTAGTAGTATTTTAGTAGACCCACTACTCGGCCCAGCGCTCACTAGTCGTGCCATAAAATTATTGACTGTAGGTAATTTGAAAGTGTTACTTATATTGACACTTATATATAACGTCCTATTGATGGTAATAAAATAAAACACTAGAGTGATATACACGGGAATCCGTTTTTGTATAGTGTTTTCCTGAAAGGTCGCGCAGAGAGGTTTACCTGGGATAATACACACACCTGTGGTTTTGGATCCTTTATTTAGCGTGTTCCGGTATACTAGGAGTTTCGAATATTCTACGCCATTGGGTCTTATGCTTTTCAGAATCTACTAACCGCTCATATATATTAGTTAAAAAAATTGAGAATATTTTATGTGAAAATGTCAAGAAGTAGAAATATCAGGTGATACGATAATCGTTTCTCGATGTGGAAGTAACTTTGCAACTGAAAATGCCTTATTTTTACTAAAACATACTTATCTAATGGCGTTGTAGTAGAGGAAGAAAAAAATTATTTGAAAAACTTCGAGACTATAAAAATGTCATCTAAGTAAGTAAACAAAGTAACTTTATTAAAAGTTAACTCTTATCTTCGAAATGTTTGACTCAATTTCCATCAAATATGGCTAAGAACCATTTTGCAAACACCTGCTGTCGAAGGCAAAAATCATTTTCACAACATATCAGTTTAAAAAGCCGTTTTAGTGCTGCAATGATCTGATGACCACACATAGACATATAGGCACTCTTTGCATCAAGTGTTAATACAACAACACTACTTGCTTAAATAAAACGATTGTGATCTAAAAAAGTAGGTAAATAAGTGTATATACTTATACACAAAGAACTTTACCAATAAAAGAAGAATGAGTATAATCAAAAACATGAAGCGTTCAGCCTATTCAGGGTATGTTCCTTTTAAAGCATTAAATTGATAGAACATGATAGTGCAAATTCAACGTTTTCAAAGAAGGCTACAATGTTTTGTTGCTAGTAGAGTCAATCAAATGTTTAGTCAATTTTAATACTTCAAGTCAAGTTTGTCCACAGACATTATTAATGTTCTCCTATAATTTCCAAGGTTAGTCGGCAGTGTGACCTTGATAATAGGTGGAGGTAGGTAGGAAACTATACTAAAATGTGTACCCTATGAAATCGTAAGCGAATAATTGTTGGTCGAGTTTCCGTTACCAATTTTAAGGTCTTTTGTAGAGCGTTTTCGTAATAAAACGGTTTTTAATTCACCAAAATGTCAGCCTTATGTGAATTAATCATATATTGACCTAAGTGTGGACTTTACAAGAGAAAATTTCGGCTATTATCTGATTAGCGAGTTTTGGTGTTTGCAGGTAGTATATATTGGGTCTTTACGAATGAAATTGGAGTTTTTATTCTTCATTAATCATATATACCAATTCCTGCGATTTTCAAAGCTATTTTCAAAATTTGTTTTTTATTTAGCAAATGGAATATTATTTCAAGGTTTCACATGAAATATTTTTTAATTTCTGGGCAAATCACATAATAAAAAAAATTTTGAACATAGCTCTTTTCATTTGCTTCCCATAATCATTTCTTAGATTCACTGAAACTTTTATAAAGCGGTTACTTTTAAAAATTAACGCTGCCTATACTTAACTTAATGTTATCCGATAATACACACAAAGTGTAGCTAAATTTGGATTTGCCGTTCCCAAAAAAAATCAAAAATTCTTCACACAAAACGCCAATTTCATAGGTAAGGACCTAATAATATAATGTACCTTACCAATTAAGAAGTAATATTTTTAAAACTTACTAGATTATATTTTTATGAAAAGAGTTTTATCATGTTTCATTCCACTTACCTATTGAATGGCTGATTGCAAAAGTTATCTATCACAATAAAATACCTACCCACTGAAAATAATCTGTATTCAATCGATATCAATGTCTGTTAACTGTCCTATAATGGATACTAATTGTAAATCAGCCGTGAGTCTTCTGTTATACCCACGAGCAGCAAAACACCACAATTATATTGGCACCTTGCGTATGGTGCACGTAAAGTAATTAAATAATGCAATTATCGGGTTGTGTTCCTGAACATGAGAGAACCAAGAGATTAGGTACTCTGACTTCTTTACATTGTAATGTGCTAGTACTTATTTTGTTTTATTAAGAACACAATGAACTCAGATTATTTAGTGTTAGTTATAACATTTCTCATGTGAGTGAATTATAATTCTTTTTGAGAAATAAAGATTCTTTAACCGTAACTCTACCAACTCTTGCTAACTCTTCTCCCCAACTTTCTGTAACTGTCTTTTTCTTTTTTGTTATACAAACGTGTATTTATATTGTATTGTAATTATTTCAAGAGGTTACTTAAACATATGCCAGTTATAGGTTTCCCTATATTATCATAAACATGTTATATAAATGCGAGATAAGTATCACAACTACAATGTGAATTATCAATGTTTTCAAGAAACTGTTTTGTTTTCTAATTACTAACTACCGTTGTATGGTATATTACTGGAAGTTGTCAACTAATTATAATTAAAGTAAATTTCAGTGCGTTGAATTGTTGATTGGTTAATTAATTTGATGGCGATGACACAGATTCAGTGCCACAATATGACAATTCATCGAGCTTTCATTTTATCGTAATGGCTACTTTAATAAATTGAAAATTATTTTAAAATACGATAACAGTTTAAATTGGTGTAGAAGTTTTAGATAAAGAGACAATTTTTTTTTAGGCAACCGGTTTTATACCGAAAAAAAACGGTTGATGTGTTGTATGTGACCCGCCTCGCCTTATGTAGATAAGATATAACCTTAGTGATTGCACCGCATCCTTCATTATACGCATAGCACGAATCATGTGTTTCTTTTAATTGCGCTCCTGGTGCCCACATTGCAAATACAACCTGGGAGTTTTTAAATCCAAAGTAAATGCTCTTTTCTTGATAACAGTGCTTCGACAAACAACCTGCAGTATACGCTGCAAGTCGCAAGCACAACTAGTATAATAAAATAATAAATATCTTTGCACATACACACAGCGCCATTTAGTTCCACACTAAGCAACTAGGCTTGTATTATAGAAACCAGATGGTTGAAAAACTACACAAATACTTTTTTTGTAAATAAATACACATATAAATTAAAAACATTCATAACTCGGGAACACATGTCTGTATTCATCATACAAACATATGCCCCTAGCGGGATTCGAACCCGCGAGCTTTTGGTATAACAGCAGAATTTCTAACCACTACACCAAACATGTCGTCAAATAATAACATACATATTATACAAAAGTATTTAATAAAGATAATTCATTAATTTATTTTAATTTCTGCTTAGTATTTTAAAGTCAGATTAGTTAAAATACAAACGGCGACGACGGTAATTAGGTGAAGAATCCGCAATGTCATTTTAATGTTTAGCGTCCGGGCAATTAACTTTATTCGTGGTTCTTTCCCATGTCAGGGATGCTAACAATATTCTAATGCATGCTCCACGTAACAAAGTTTTAAATATTCTGTACAGACATGTTTTGTAGAAAGCTTTTCTGTATTTACACTAGATTTGATTACGCTAGTTGTTAATAAAACTAAAGTCGCGAGGTTTCCGGCAGGTTAGCATAGAACCAGTGGGTCTCTTCCTGTGAGTGACGTAATAGAGAACGAGAAAGAGAAGAAATAGGTTATTGAGTAGTTATTGAGTAAAACAGTATAGACAGTCATGGACAGCAGCGTCGTTGGAGCAGAATCACAATAACTTGCCCTCGCCGCCTGCCCATCGTGGCGATTAGGGTAAAAAAAAGTGAAGGCGTGGACTTCTCTGTGCATTATTGGTTATGTTGAAAGAATATAGTAAATTGGAGAACACTATTTGGCTAACAATAGGCTAACAAATTCATCAAATTGTGTGCTAGTGTTAGGTACGTACGTGTAGCTTAGGTTTGTACAATAGCTCGCCTCGGCACGCGATGCGAGGAAGTTATTATTAAAAGAGCTTTACAACTTTTCGTCATTATTTCCGAATACAAGAGAAAGTTCATAAGGAGGCACTTATCGGCGGGGCAGCGGGGCACGGGCGGCGCCTGTCGGCTGGTGGAGCGAGGCGCTCGGTTTATTTCACTTCGGCTCCATTCATTCGGACTCTGATCACGCCATTAATCATGTCAACATTGCTGAAGCCGTGACTTTGCCGTGAGTCGTGACTGACAACTTTCAGTACGAAATATTCAATGCATCATATCTCCCTCCATTCACCCAACTTGCTTTTGCAGTAGGTACCTACCTACCTGTCCAAAAGCTTATGGCTCCTGCCCCAAATTAATAGTATCAATCCATTTTTATCCGTGGGTGTCACAAAAGGGGACTATGCGATTTTCTATGGATAGTGACCCGGTCAGCAAAATCAATGGTCGCGGGTTTGAATCCCGGGAGGGGTAAATGTTTGTGCGATGAACATACAATGTTTATCTTTCAAAATGTTTACTTATATAAATATTTACTAATCTCCATAGGACAAGCTTCTTAGTTTGGGACTATATGATTAGTGCAAGTGTCAGAAATGTTTATTTATTATTATTTATTTAATTACAATGGGTCAGCGGTGGACTGCAATCACCAGGCAAGTGAAGTCTGGTGATGGACGTGCTGAGCTTCCAAATAATATGCGAATACTCGATCTCAGGGCTATAGTGTAGTCAGTAGATGATGTCAGTGAAGACGGGAGTGCATCTTCTCAGCAATTCTCAACCTTTATTTATTTAGGTGAAGGTGTAAATATATTTAAATACGTTACTATCGAAGGGGGTTGCTCAACATCGATAATAAAACGCAATTTACTTCCAAACATTAAAAATTTTGGAATTACATCCTATTTTGAAAGATAAACATTCTTTCATTATGTAACGCATTTGTACATCGATATTATATAAAAGTTCAATAATTTTTGTATATTGGTGTCGATTCGGATGTAAACTAAACTGAAACCAGTTTTAAAGTATTACTGTCTCTTTCTTCCTGGAACAGTACGATGCTACGGCACTACTCCAAAACTGGTTTTAGTTGAGTTTAGTTGGTGTACATCCGAATCGACACCATTGTAACTTCAGTTCAACATGTTCATGGGACTCTCTTATCTTGAAAAATTATTTTTATGTATTAAGGTTACCTTTATGTGAGATTTATATGATCTCTTCAATTGTGAACAAAGTGACGAAACTGTGACTACGACGTTTCCTACGAATATTTCCTTCGACGTGTCCTATACGACGGTGATGGTATTTATTGAGTTAGATAATTTTAGTTTTTAACTCCGGCCTCTAATAATATATCGACAATGTGACCGCTTTGATGAAACCAAAATAATCTAATATTGTTTAAATGTTAATAATTGAACCGCCAAAAGTTTAGATTTATAACATACTCTTCTCGAGAGTATACCCTTTCGAACACAAAAAGATTTATTGAAATAAATTCACCAATGTCGGAGATATTGCGGAAAATCGCCCTCCTTTTCGGAAGTCGGTTAAGAATATACGATATGGATGTCAGGTGAAAGATAAACTCAGACATCAGAGTTAGATATCATTATCATGTTTGCAAAGGACCCTTGTGTACAATGTATAGCTAGGAGATAAAAGGAGTTTATATTTTGTTTCGTTGTTTACTCTTTATCAGGGGGTGAGGGGGAGCGGGTTGGTTGTTGTTTTAGTGAATAACACTTCGTGGAAAACCTAGGACCTTGATGTGATTCAGCGCTTTAGTAACTACAAAAGTACATACATACTCGTAAGTTGTTGATCTTTATGTTTTCAATCGGTATTTAATTTCGGTATTGACTTTGGATTATTTGGAACACCCAATTTTTGGGCTCTGACCACCCAATGTGGGAGAATGGTCATATGGTAATTCGATGACCGATTGGTGTAGTGGATAGTGACCCTGTCAGCGAAATCAACGGTTGCGGGTTCGAATCCTGCGACGGGTAAATGTTTGTGTGATGAATATGAACATTTATTCCTGAGTCATGGATGTTTATATAAATATTTATGTATGTTTATCCGTTATCTAGTATCCATAGCACAAGCTTTGCTTAGTTTGGGACTAGATGATTGGTGTAAGTGTCCGAAATATTTATTTCTTTCTTTATTTATTATGTAACCTATGGTGGGATGACAAGTAAAACTCCTTGATTGCATTAAGAGCTAATTAGAGTTAATGAGGTTTTAACAATTCTAAAATCATTAAGAAATGGTAATTCCCTTTAGGAGCGTGAGTCTCAGACGGCCTAGTGCAAATGACCGTTATTAATCGGTCCGACAATAGTTGACAGTAACATAAATCGAACATTTAGAAAACCCTCGTGGAAATAAACCTAGTAATAGGGATGCAAATCTATGTCAAAATTAAAAACTTCGAAACGGCTGAAACGATTTTAATCCAACATATTACTATACAACATAAAATAGCTAAGAAGTAGTTTAATCTTAAATATATAAAATCAAACCACGCATTATTGAGGTACATCCGGACTGGATACACCCACTCACACACACAACGCCGTCAAAAACGTTACACCCTTCGTTTTTCATCGGGGGTCCAAAATAAAACATTAGGACATTAAAGAAGTAACCACGACCTACAAAAAAATCGGTCAGAAAAGGGAAATGTGGCGTTCTTCCATTAAAATAAATTTATTAAGGTGTACAATGTCAGTACTTAAGGGGCGTTATCCTCATCATTTTTCGTTTTGATTGGCTTCAAAAAAGTGCAGGGTATGTTTTTTTATAATCATAGATGTTGGATACGATTCCGCGAGGCAAGCAATTTTTTCAAAATCTTTGAACGCATTATTTCTTACATTTAAAAATAAAACAAATGTCTCCATAAAATACAATATACTATCTACAACATATAAAGTATGTACTATAAAGTTTCATTAGAATCGCTTTATTAATTTCGATAATTTTGAACTTCTTGTATGGAATTCTGAGAGGGTTAACCCTTTCAATAATCCAACACACTTGTAACTTCCTATAATTTTAAAGGTCGTGATGTTTTGCACATGGAGAGAGTACCTGTCAGTGATAGAATAAAAATATTTTCTAACAAATCGGTAGCTTTGATATTGGTAGTTGGCTAGTATTGGTATTTATTAATAAAACATAGACTATTAGATTAAAATTACCACTAAAATAATTGCACTTAGAAGTCCTGTAATTATTTTCAAAAATCAAATCAATCAATAACTTCTTTATATTTATGAAAAATTTCACCGACGGTAAATACTATGACTCGATAAACTATTCTTAGAAAATATAAAATAGATCTTTTACAACGCAATAGAATTCACAGTGGTAACTTTAATTTAATATTGCATGTTTTCAAACTAAATACCTATACCATGCCTAAAGCAATCTACAGAATTGTTAGAAAATATTTTTATTCTATTACTGATAGGTTCTCTATCCTTCTACAAAAAATCAGGAACTTTAAGATCGTAAGAAGTTATACCACATACGTATTTTTACTGGATTGGGGACGAAATTTACTATTCAAAGAGGATTTTTAGGATGTGGGTGTACTCGAGAAACCAATTTGTTTTAGCCCGAAACTTATATCAACGGGGGAGGTGTTGCAGAGGCCGACTTAGTAGCTCTACGTGAGGCTTATGGCCCCAAACTTCATAATACTCTCATATTAAAACTTCAACAGCTCATATACCTACATATTAAATTGAATTGTTTCAGCTCTGAAATTATTAATGATAATGTTAAAGTAAATTAGTTATTCCGTGATGTTAGTTCTCTATTACAGTTTACATAATAAATAAATGAAAGTGTTGATTTCGTAGAGCCTGTGCTACGGTGCTACGCCCACACCTTTTACTTCGTTTAATTTTATTGTGAGCCCCGTTTCTAATAAATAATAAAGATTTGTTATTGGTGGACTTAATTGTTCGCAATCACAACCTGGTTGTGAGCAATAATAAATAAATAACTGTTTCAATAGAACGCTAAATAATTTGTATGTACATTTACTTAATACTGTGTATTTATTCGGATCCATATAAAGTTTGTATACCATAGCCGCACAGGTTTTTTTAGGGTTCCGCAGTCAACAAGGAAGAATCTTTGGAGAGGTTGTTCAAAAATATTAGAAAATTAGTGGTTACTTTAAACTGTTTTTTTTTGATATAGGGATCTGTATAATGAAGTTAAAAGGAAAACTATTACAGGTAAGTACGATTTACAAGAGTAATAGTCGAAAAATTTATAAATTAACAAAGTCCCCCTTCTAAGACCACATATTGTAAGGACAACTGCGGAACCCTACACTGCGCGTGGCCAGACACACACTTGGCCGGTTTTATTTTCTAATTTCGATTAGTAGATTTTTTTTGTATATACTCTCTATTGCAGAAAATAATTTACAATAATTTTTGATGATAACAATAGAACACAATTAGGCGATCTTATCACTAAAAGCGATCTCTTTAAGACAACACAGAGCTATGAGAAATTTGTAGATAGAAAAACAGGTAGGGAGCACGATTTTTACTGGTAAATGTTGAACTAGTTTATTATTTTAGTATACGCGACTCCATGCTATGGTTTCTTGATATCGAAAAGTACTTTTCAGTACTTTTGGTTAAAATGGTAACAATGCTGCACAATCGTTGGGGTCAAGGATAGTGTTTAATGGGCGCTATAGAATGATTAGAGAAAGTTTAGACCAAGTTATAAGTACGTAGGTAATAGTGCAGAGCACGCGAGAACTATAATTTACTTCGTGGCTCCGTGCTCGTGCGTGCTTCAACGGTACAAAGTTATACAGGGTGATTAACTCATGTCTTACAAGGAATATGCACTGAACGATCACTTATTAGGTTGAAAAATGTGATATGATAGGATGAAAAATAGGAGTAGTGGGAGTTCTCTAACTCCTACTAAATAATATCTAAATTGTCGGAATAGTTCATTAGCCATTAGAATATTCTTGTCAGCCCACGCGGGGAAAATTGCCTGAGGCGCAAGGTCCAGAGTAACTTTAATTAATTTATTATTTCGCTGTTGTTGACTATATCGCTTTTACTTTGCGATATTTTTTTTAAATTTATTTCGTAAGAAGAAAAAAATGTAAAATCTTTACATGAATTATTAAAATATGATACACATGTTTGATGTTAGCTGTTATATAGAGGCGAAACTAAGATATCTAATACAAATTACTTCAAATTATATAGCAATACCGTACTCTTACTCTTTTGAATTATATAGATATTTGAAAGATCATATTCTTGTGATTGTTAAGTGGGATAAGCTATAAAGAACCGACTTAATTAATTTTATTAAAAAATAAGGAATTAATTTAATTTTTCAATATACCTACTTAACCAAATAGAATAGAATACCTGACTTACTCTAAACGAACTTCCCCTCGTATTCATCATCATTTGGTACACCAATGAATGGTATTCCTCTACATCACTATTGACTCTTGTCTTCCTCATCATAATAATTTGTTCTCTCCTGCAACAGCTACCTGCCTAACCCGACTCAAAATTTGATTGACGTGGCGCCTCTGTAATTCACCTGCTTCACTTCTCTCTCATCCAATAACACCTAAAAGTACCTATGGACTAATTTCTTTAATCTAATTTAATTGAATAATAACGCGATCATCAAAGTACTCTATATTATTTCATTATACTTTCACAAATTTTGCTCCTGGTCCTATATTTTGAAAAGCACTTTTTAGCCTGTAGTAAATGTTCTGCTGATCATTCTTTTTGCTTCATTTTCATGTAGCCTCATCTGATTTATTGTGGATGATGGATGTAGTCTTGAATAGTTGCTACACGATTTTTTACTGCAATTTTATCCTGAAGGCCCATGGCGCAAGTCGCTATTGAATTCACGGTGAGACGACCCCAAATGCCTACGAACTTTACGGTCATAGCTTAAAAAGTTCATGGCCACTGGAAATCTTACCCCGGATTCACACGCGAACCACATATACCAGTTTACAGAATAACCATGCTGTTCGCCAAAAGATACAACACTTTTGCTAATTTCTTTAGCCACGGCACGTGAGAAGCAGATAATTTTCTTAACTTATTTTTAAGTCCTTTCAAAATTGATTCAATTCTTCAGAACAAAATTTTTTGTAGTTATTGGACGCTAGAGAACCTCAGGTCCTTGTGATCAAAAAATTGTTTCTTCAATATTTGTCTATCTTTTTCTTCAACACATTTTCTATTGACATCAATTTAATAATATAAATGTTTTACTTGAAATGGGCCAGCAAAATCTACATAAACTCGGCCCTGTTGCTTCTCTGGAACAGCCCACGATTCTTGATCAGCTGGCACTACTCAGTTTGAGTTACCACTTTTTGATTTTGTTATCCACTTCTGGCCAATACACATAACTAACTTATGGATACGGATAATCTTTAATTACCCTTTTCTGTATAAAGCCAGGTTTTATCACTTTATTATTCCGTAATAAATATTTTGGAAAAGGGCGTCACTTCTGAGTCAGTATGGTGGGAGTGAGTCCTTCCAACCCTGTGTGTTAGGTGGTGCTAGCTGCGTAATACGGGAATTACATCTTTTTTGAGAATATGATCTTGTATTATTCCCTGTGCGCTGTGCGATCACATCTGATGCCATTTGCCAATTGTCAATTTCAACTTACCTACCCGAGAAATTTTGAACATTAGAAAAGTTTTTCGATTGCTCATTTACAGGGGCAAGTTCTGGGAAATAGTGCAAAGACATATTTACGAATATTGACAGTAAGGAGATGGCTGTGGGTTACCAAGAGACTTGTCTTCTCGAGTTCTACAAGATGGTGAAACTAGTACTCAAAATTTATAAACATGATAAAAAGGCCAGAAGAATATATTGTAAGCCTCTAGGTATCTGTATTTTCAAAAATTTGTAAACAGATACCTGTGAAAGAATGTCTCGATGTCTTTTATTTTGTCTCAAAAGACGACGCTTTTTTTTAATTCATCAAAACCATTTCTAATGGATTACGATTGGTGCGGAAAGCTCAACATTCTGTGAATTTTTTTGACCTCATGTAACAATTTGGTTTTACTTTTCAGTTTAATATAGGGTATATAATAATATAATATATAATAATAGGGTTGACTGGAAGAGATCTCTCTTAGAGATAAGCTCACCTTTGTATCTTTGTATCTGACAATTGTATCTTTTGTGTTTATTTGCAATAAAGAATAAATAAAAATTTAATGTAGTGACAACATTCTAATACAACTGTTCTAGAGTAGTCATCAATATCATAGATACTTTACAGCTTCATTAATTTGTACTTATTCTGGTCGTTTTAAACAAAATACATGTCAAATTTACCCCCTCCGTAGCTCAATATACACAATATAACTTTTGCAAAACGACGCGCGTTCGATTTTCGGCGGAGTACATAATATGGGCTTGTTTTGGTTGACGGTAGCGCATTTTTAAATTTAAAAAGCCTGGCCAGCTACCGTCATTTATCTAAGTCTACCGCCAAGCAGCAATGTTGGAGGTTATTGTGATCCGGCTGTTTGAGTTAGCCAGTCTCCAAATTTGTAGATAAGAGTTAACATTAAGTGATTGGGATTTTATTGGATTAGAATCGCATAAACAAATACACCTATTAAGTAAGGAAATCAGTCGTCAGTTAGCTCGTTGCAGTAGCTAATGGATACTGATGGTTTGCTTGTTTTATAAAATGTGCATTGTTAAAAGAAATTGCACCTGGGTTCTTATTGTTCAGTTATATAACGTAATAGTTGCAATAAAACACTTAGCTTGAACAACTACTGCCAGCAATCGTTGCTTACATGGTAAACAATAGCTAGTAACCCTTTCCTTAGAATATTCTAGAATATTTTTCCGAAAGCGCTTTTATGTTTCGAATACAATGGCGTTTTTAAAACTCTGGAAACAAAAAAAAGATTGTAAAGGTTTGAAGCTTTTTGGATATTAACATGAACAACACAACAATTATCATTAATTCTCAGTAAATTTCATTGGCGATCTGTTTGGTGCAGTGTAGTTAGAGGACCTGGGTTCGATTATCGATATCTGACATATGTTTGTATATGTTATGACTTATGAATGCTTACATTAATATTAGGTCTATTATTAAAAAAAATGTATTCGTGTCGTTTATCAACCATCTAGTATCCATAATATAAGCCTAAGAGCTTGGTGTGGAGCTATATGACGCTGATATTCATTTATTCGGGAAAGAATAATCAAGATAGAGAATCACAGAGAATAGAAATTTAAAAGACAGCAATATTCTAGTTGAATAACCAAAAGGTCACAAAACAGGTACACGATATTTCAACGATACATATTTATTTAAATAAAAAAGTCTTACTCGGCATGTAATTACTGTCCAATTTATGTATCCAATTTCTTGTTAAAACCAATCCGGTGGACGCGGCGGAACACGAGCCGAAGCGGCGAATAATTTTTTGGCCTCAAATTCGGGTCAGCACGCGATCCCTCGTTCTTCCTTTATCGAGATAAAGTCTATCAAATTCCTATCATACCGTTTGGCGTACCTACTTATGATAAAATGGAATGGAACACAGTATTGTAACGTGACGGTATTGCGTCTCGTTGGTGATTTTAGTTGGTAATCTTTTTGTTCTTTTTCCTTTTCGTTTCTCTATATTTAAATTCAAATTCCTATTTCGAACTCAGACGGCCGAAGAAAACAACGTCATTATATTTTCAACAGTTCTAAAGCTCGGACGTTTCTGTCAAACTTATTATATTATAACCCTATTCTATTATATTTCCGCTGAGTGCGCTGGAGCTTCCAGTATCATAAAATTCATTATCATTTGTAAAGGCATTGTTTTATAACAGTGCCTTTTATTACAATACAATATTCAAGTCTTCCTGTTTCTATTATTTGTTGCGGCCTACTCCTGAACAATCAGTTGGAAGCCTGGTTTAGGAGTAGTGCTACATTGGCGCCCAACGCCAACGTCCAACCAAAATATTGTGAAAAAATACACGCTTTGAGCCACCGTTAACCTTTATTTTTAACCTTATTTATTTTTATCGAAGTGCCCAAACGGCTGAACTAATTTAAAAACGTCTTTTTAGTTTCGAAAACGAGTGCTACGAAACGGATCTTAGCCATGTTTGATAGAAGTCGGTTTAACTGTTTCAAGGATATATGCTAAAATAGCTTTTAACAAGTTGTTTGGTTTATCGATGATAATTATAATTATTTTCAATTTAGAGTTATTTGTTGAAAGTTCCTTGGGTTATAACACTCTACATGGGTAACAAGTGGAAAGATCTCGATGACAAAGCTCCTATATACAGGGTGAAATTTAATTCGTGTAATTTATATTTACTTGTGACTTTACCCTTTTACCCTAGGAAATGGTTCCTATCCGAATTCGAACAAAAAAAAAATTCTATTAAGTACCCATACAAAGTAAATCATTCTGAAACCACCTTTGGTATGGAAGTCTAACAATTTTCCGGCACTCCTGATTACGATCAATTTTCCACTAAGAACCATAGCCGAATTCAGGCGAAAATTGTTAGGTTTCCATACTAAAGGTAGATTCAGAGTGGTAAATGTAGGTACTTTGTATGAGACCTAATCTAATTTTTTTTTATGGAATTCAGATATGGTTCCTTGGGGAAAGTTGTTCGTAATCATGAGTGGAGTCAACAGTAAACAGGAGTTACACTAATTAAATTTCACCCTGTATATATAATACTGCCTCCGTGGCTCAAAGAAAACAACATAGGGCTTAGAAATCGGAGGGCGCGGGTTCGATCCCCAGCAGGGTACATATTTAATACCCGGTTTGGTAGGAGGTAGGGCAATTTAAATGTCTGCCTGACTAGTTACCACCATCTTATCAAAATCTGCCACCAAGCAGCAATGTTAATAGCATTATTGTGTTCCGGTTGTCAGAGATAAGATAGTCAGTCTCCCAATTAAGATGGGGTTTCCGGGTAAGTACGTTTCCACTATCGGCCTTATCTTCACTTAATATCAGGTGTGATTTGAGGTCAAGTGATAATCCGTTGTGCATAAAAAAAATTAAACATTTGTGGAAACATAAACATTTTCAATTAAAAATGTAAACAGCTAATAAGTTTGAAATAGAAATATTTAGTTGACTAGCTATAGAACAGAACACCCTACTACGCAAAAAAAAAACTAAGAGAACCAACTCTAAAGTCTAGAATGTTTTTGAGAAATGTTGAATGCACATTGAAATATTTTCTAACTAAAAAGAAAAGGTACCACAAGGCACTGGTTTAGCAATCAACAACCAAACTTTTGTTTGTTCCGGACCAATGTTTCTTAGCTAAATATGAATTTGATGTTAAAATGCTACCGGAAAACATTTCATGGTGCATTCAGAACGGCTTAAAGAGAATATTCTGGATTCTAAGCTTGTTTATCTCTGTGATGATTTTGGTGCAACTACGTAACGTAAGCTTCATTCAAACAGAAAGATTTAAGTCAATGAGGTAATCAAAATATACCATCATCATTTATGGCATACCAATATTGGCAACCTCAATCTCAGGCCACATCCACCCAGGATGTGGCTTGAGATTGAGGTTGCCAATAGGTACTCACGTAAAAATTATCAGATCTCATTCCCCTTCTCTTATTTCTATTTCAAACTTATTAGTTGTTAAAATTGTTAATTGAAAACGTTTATTATTTTCCCACAAGTGTACACTTATATATAGGAACTCATCTCATCGAGATTTCTCCATTTGTTACCAATGAAGAGCCAGACCTTAACTACAAATCCTACATCTTGGTCATAATGTAAGGCTTGACTGTCTCTCAGCCGTCGCGTAGACTCTCCAATGGACATTAAGTCACGAATCTTTAATGTTGTGTAACGCAATAGTTCTCTGAAATAGCCAAGCTATAGTATTTGACCAAGATGTAGTGTGTAGAGTTAAGCCTTGTTTGATCTTCACCAGATCTGATAACTTTTAACAGCGAAATCGTTGTGAGCTTATGAGTATTGGCAATCAAAGCGCACGGAAGTGTCCAGGCCAAGTTCTTAAAAAAGTGTGCGTTCGTAAGCCGTATTCTTTCTACACGAACCATTGCGAGCCACTTTTTCACCCTCTCTACATCAGTAATTATTTGACATACATCTAAACTATTTTACTCAGGTAATGTGATGCCTATCATTACACAATATTCCAATTTTCAAACTGTAGGTACTCTTTTATTATTACTATTTTAATTATGTTTAAACTTGGTAAGTCTTAACTCACCAGTAAAAATTAAGTGAGCAGGTGCAAATTATTACCAAATTTAAACGGAATTAAAGTAATAATAATAAAAGCTTCAAACTTTTGAAATGAAACGTACTAGTGATATTCTGAGACATACCAATTTATAGATTTATTGTTCAACAACGTAGGTCTCATTGAAGTCATTTATTCGAAACTCTTGTGACAAATGTACGTTGGTTTTGTTTAAACATGGAAGTCTAAAAACTTGGCATTTTATCTAGATTTCAACTCTTTTGTAGGTCTATAATGATAAATGAATAAGAAGTGGAGGCCCACTTTTTTACAGTGATGTTTTTGGTGGGTTCTACTTTACATGAAATATTTTTGATGGGATCATTTATTATTGAAATATAATTCAATACAATTTTAAATCCACAAAACCAAAAGTATAAATGCTACAAGTGTCTAAGCAAACAATGTGTAAGATAAACATTGGGCATGAAATAAATACTTTTCCGTTAGAGGTTAAACGCGAGTGTAATCCAACCTACCATATCTAAAGATACAAGGCGCCGGGTGAGGACGGAATCACAGCTCAGCTTCTGAAAGCAGGCGGCAGACCAATGCTGAGAGCTCTTCAGAGGCTATTTCATTCCGTCATACTCGATGTAAAAACGCCATGGCATAGAAGCGTGGTGGTACTTTTATTCAAAAAGGGCGACAAGACCCTGTTGAACAACTATAGACCCGTCTCGCTTCTGAATCATGTCTACAAGTTGTTCTCGAGAGTCATTACGAATCGTCTCGCATGCAAGTTCGACGACTTCCAGCCTGCCGAACCACGAAGCCACCGTAGACCACATACTTACGCTGCGGTAGATTAAACAGAAGACCGAAGAGTGTATTCAGCCACTATGCTTAGCGTTCGTGGACTACGAAATGGCCTTTGATTCAATTGAGACCTGGGCTATGCTGCAGTCCCTCCAGGGGTGCCAAATTGATTATCGGTACATCGAGGTATTGAAGTGTTTGTATGAAAGCGCCACCATGTCAGTCCGTCTCGAGGATCGGAACTCGAAGCCCATCCAACTACGGCGAGGGGTGAAGGGGTCGAAGGTGGAAGCGTACTAACCCGAAAACCCCAACCTATTTGGGGGATTGGCTATCTTATCTCTGACAACCGAAACACAACAATGATATTAACATTGCTGCTTGACGGCAGATTTAGATAAGATAACTAACCAGGCGGACATTTAAAATGCCCTACCACCAACCAAATCGAGTACTTAAACATGTACCCCGCTGGGGATCGAACCCGCGACCTCCGAATCGTAAACCCAATGTTATTTACTTTGAGCCACGGATGCGGTTTAAACGGCGGTTTACCGCTGCATTGGAAAATGCCTTCAAGCTTCTGGATTGGAAAGGGCTCGGCATCAACATCAACGGCGAGTACATCACAAACCTTCGATTTGCCGAAGATATCGTAATCATGGCTGAGACCCTGGAGGACTTCGGCAAAATGCCCGATGACCTCAATAGAGTCTCCCAAGGAGTGGGTCTTAAAATGAATATGGACAAGACAAAGACCATGTTGAACGCCCATATTGTACCCACCCCTCTGAAGATAGGGGACACTACCCTCGAAGTTGTCGACGAGTACGTATACCTGGGACAAAGAGTACAGTTAGGTGAATCCAACTTCGAAAAGGAGGTCAAGCTTCGAATCCAACTCTGCTGGGCAGCATTTGGGAAGCTATGTAACATCTTCTCGTCCCAAATACCGCAATGTCTCAAGTCTTTGATCAGTGTGTGTTGACAGTGATGACATATGGAACTGAAACGTGGTCGCTCACTGAGGGCCTCATGAGAAGGCTCAAGGTCACCCAAAGGGCAATGGAGAGAGCTGTGCTCGGAGTCTCCTTGCGGGATCGAAACAGAAATGAGGAGATCTGCAGGAGAACCAAGGGGACGGATATAGCCCGTAGAATTACCAAACTTAAATGACAGTGGGCGGGGCACATTACTCGTAGGACCGACGGCCGTTGGGGCGGAAATGTTCTCCAGTGACGACCACGCACCGGAAGACGCAGCGTGGGCAGGCCCCCCACGTGATTGATCGACGATTTGGTCAAAATCGCGGGAAGCCGCTGGATGCGGGCAGTGCAGGACCGATCGTTGTGGAGATCCTTGGGGGAGGCCTTTGTCCAGCAGTGGATGTCTTTCGGCTGATATGATGATGATAATACCTAAAGATAAATCTATGGTTATACCCGCAAAACAACTGTGTAGGGTTGAAGTGTTTTCGAAATGTTCAATACATAAAGAGTAACGAAAACACCCATTCAGTTACAGCCCTCATCCTTAATTAATAAGTCTCGTAATTAGATCTCACTCGGTTTGCTCAGACACTATGGCAGCACCGTATACATACTTGAAAATAGCCATATTTTACTCATTTGCATGATTAATTGCATATGCATGAATTCTATGGCATCTAATTGAAACGCACCTACAATATTTATGTATAAGTAGGACTAGGTTAATTATCATAAAATCTATCTTTACGTAGGTAGGTATTAAAACTACGTTAGGTGAAAATTCGAATAATAACTATATAAGTAATTAAAAACAAAAAAACCCCCGACACCATTTTTGTATTTTTGCGTGCGCCGTGTTGGTTTTTTTACCTGAACGAAATCGTGTCCTTCCAAATCGGTCGAGCCGTTTAGGCTACAAGGAGGTAACATAGAAATCTACATACATACTTACATACATACTTTTGAAAAATAATATCTTCCTTCTTGAGGATTACGGGTAAAAATATAGTAAAGTTTGTTTTTCTGAATAGCTTTTATTGTATTTAAATGCAGTAAGTATAAGTGCATAATCAACGCACTAATCTGATAATAAGTGCTTCTGATCGTTGATTTTTCCTAATTGCCAAGAGAACCGAGCAAGTTTGGACCCTAACTTATTATTAAAATGAATTGTGTGGCGTACCACACAAAGTAGGTACTTATACCTAATTTATAAACTTTTGGCAATCTCAAAGAAAAACGATTTTCGCAACGACTTAGATTGAAATATGACATGTTTTTGTAAAATCGTTGCTACGTAACTATTTAAGAATTTTGTAATTTCTTACAATGGAAGTACTTTTTTGTAGTTCCCGCAGCTAAAACTCGAATAAATTCGATGAATATCCATATCCACGGTTAAACTTACAATGTTTTCTTTTCTTTACTATTGTGCAATAAAGTGTATTTGTATTGTATTGTTTAATACGATCAAGTTATTAAAACCGGCTTAGCTTTCGCTATTGATAAAAATAATTCAAAAACCATTAAATACCAGGTGTAATCGTTAAGTGTCGAAAACAGGATATTCCCGTAATTTAAGAGGTAATAAAAACATTTTTGGAAGGCCTGTGCGCTCTCTACTGCTACGTAAAAGAAAATGGAAAACGGTTAAATGTAGTTACAATCATATTGACAAAGTTAAAAAGTGCTAGGCACTCTACTCTTAACTTTACAATTAAAATAATATGTAGTTTAAACAAACTAGAAAACACGCTACAGTTTATATTGGACTCGATAAAACGAATCATGTAAGCCCAAACTGTAGTAGCCACTGAGGAGTTCCACCATCCACCTCCTGGCTCCATCATCAGATCAGCTCCAAGATACCAAGTTATAGTATCGTCATCCGAACTACATATACATTCCAAGTTTCATTTCGTTAGGGCAATTAAAAGTAGGTTCACTTCCAAGATTAGTTAGTTATGTAGTTACAAGTGAAGCTGAAGCGTGTTAAAAAAAATAGCCACGAGGTTAGTTACTGTACTATTTGTATCTGGTGTTATATACCGTAAGGGCTTAAGAATATTTTAATTGTTAAAACAATAAAAAGAGACCGATCAATTAAAACATTTACCACCTGACATTAAAACTCCGTTGCCTAATGATAGGATAAACTTTAACTTCCTATAATCTTAAAGGCCGTGACTATTTGCACATGGATGGAGTACCCGTCAGTGATAGAATAGAAATGTTTTCTAACAAATCTTGCTTTAGCTATAATATAGTAATAAAACATAGACTGTTCATTAAAAATCCCACTGTGAATTTCATTGCGTCGAAAAATATCTTAGAACTTCTGTAACTATTTTCAAAAAGTGGAACTTGTTTATATTTATGAAAAATTATTCTCCGATTATAAAATTATTACATATTATGTCCTATTTTTTCCTTACGGTAAAAAAAAAAATCTGTATATAAATCAAAGTAATTAATTACAAATCTTAACTGCTCTTTATTTCGGGCTTTAGTTTAGTTTAGTAAATATAGGAATATGAGCTTGCAAATCTACATACTAGTTTCTGAATTTCAAAATGATATTTTCATATTCAATCAGGATTCCGTTCAGCGACGCGGGTTGTGCTCGTTTAGATCGACGGCGGATAAGCAAACGATCCCTCAACACTTGTATCCAGTTCATATTTTTATGGTAATATACCCGTTGTACAGGTTGTACTTAAGGTTCAGAATTTCCAGCGCAGATTCCAGAATAAACGCTGCTCCGAATAAAAAAATGGTAATGGACTAGAATTCAAAAAATTGGTAATTATTCTTGAAAATTTAATATACATCGTTACAAATTACAAAAACAATATTAGGTAAAACATCAAATTAAAATACCATTAGATGTAAGATGTATATTTAACAAACTATTATATTTTAGAGATATGTTTGTTATTTTTATTTATCGAACCAAATAACTTATTCTTTATAAAAAAATTATTTATGCGTATAATATACTCATATTCATTACTTTGTTTCTTATATTTTCACTTTGGAAACATACAGTCACTAGTCTTTAATGAAACAACTGAACCCAGTGTTTAACGTGCGTGTAAAACACTTTGTCGCTAGTGCTCACCCATCCAAGGAATAACCGCCAAAACACTGCTTAATTTCTGAAATCTAAAATGAACAGCTAATGCGACGGTGCCATGAGTTACCTTCATCCAAGAATAGATATTGGAAAAAATAGAGTACCTACTTCAGTTTGTGCTATGAAGATGCAAATATTTTAATTCAGCTCACACGGTGATTGAACTTGTTACTCCACTTCACCCCGAATTCCCAAACTAGCGGTTGCGTATTCGGTAAAAAGGGGATCACGTGATGACGTCATTTGCTTATCGGCCATCTTAACGATTCCCCCCGCTTAAGTTCCGCTTCACATTAAGTACAGCAAGCAAGCAACCCTTGACTTGGCTGGTCTAAAGAAATGGACAACATAATAAAGGTTAATTTTGAAGGTCGTAATGAGAGATCGTAGAATGTGATTCCGTTCCTAGAAAAGATTTTGATTTTTGACATGCGAATATAGTCTACATAAGCTTTTCGAGTCTATATGAATATAACACCATTAATATTTACGTAATAACTATCTAACTACAGACAGCATCTAAAATTGATCAGTAAATTTTACTTTGCCGTCAATTATCTCAAACGTTTATATATGTATAGTAACTATCCGTACGCGGCTTAGTTCGCGTGGAATTTCTGTATCGCGGACTTTTTCAGAATTAAAAGTAGCCTATATACCTCTCCGGGTCCTCTGCCAAATTTCAATATAATCGGCTCAACAGTTCGGGCGTGAAAGCCGGATAGACAGACTTTTGCATAGTAGGTATGGACAAAAGCAAAGCGCAAATGCTTGTGTGTTACATTACACCATCAAAACACGCGGTAGCGTGTCAAGCCAAGTTCAAGAAAAGGGCACTTGGAGGTACTTTTGACACGTTAATTACTCAAAACTTATTAAATCTAGACACATGGCTGTATTTGTTAAAGCTCCTTAGATTGACTAGAATCCCAAATTTCATAAATGTAGCCCAAATAGTTATTGGTATATTAACGTCTAAAACGGGATTTTTATCACTGACCGACTCACTGGTTATCAAAAACCTAATCCACCTCTAGATGACTTTGAAACCTGAAATTTGGCGTCCAACTGAGTAGTAGCTTGAATACAAAGGAAAAAATCAGAACAGGGAAAAAAGACATACATAATAATAATTGATGTACAAAAGGAAATGATATCACATCAAAAACATAAATGTGAAAATGGGAGTCAAGTTCAATTTTAACCATAAACGTGGTTGTCGTCTGGCAAAAGAATTGCGGTCTAAATGGATAAGTTCTGTAGATAATTCAAGCTCATATACTCACAGACCATCTCCTCCTTGACCTGAAATGAGCGTCAAAACATCGAAAAATTCTTCACTTTACTTTCCTCGTCGCGTGGTGATAGGTAGTAGTTAAGCACCTAATAAACTCACAAATTCGACTTCAAAGGTTGTTTTAACGTCTCTGTAAGTGAGAATGTTACACTACAGCCACAGAATAACTAATTTATTAATGTAAACCCATTTCAACGTCGTCATACATTATCTCTGTGTAGTCTGCAGGTGTTTATAGCTTGACGCGCCTAGTCAATTGTAGCTGGTAGCCAAAGAAGTAAAGTTTGTAGATAATTGAACGAGACTTATCCTATCGTCATCTCATTAATAATTAAGTCACCCATGGCGCGTACATAAAATAAAATAAATAAAATTTAAATATCTTATAGAAACTACAATTTAGGCGGCCTTATCGCTAACAACGATCTCTTCCAGGCAAACCTATCATCACGGAATTCATTTCGAGTAATTAAGTGGGTTAGCACAAATAATTTCCTAATTGTTACATCTGAAAGTTCTGCATATTAAA
The DNA here is from genome assembly GCA_949316235.1 of Oegoconia quadripuncta. NCBI lineage: Eukaryota > Metazoa > Arthropoda > Insecta > Lepidoptera > Autostichidae > Oegoconia > Oegoconia quadripuncta. The sequence continues at coordinate 12,560,110 of OX438752.1, read as the reverse complement.
ATCAAAAAGTGGTATCTTATATAGGTATGCAAAACATTAATAAGTATTATATGTGATGATGAGAAACAATAATAACTAAATAATCTGAACAAATAAAATATATCTATAAAATTTATACCAATATAATTATGCTATTCTATGTATTCTTCATTGATGTTAATGTAATGCCTTTCCAATAACCGTCTAGAATATCTTCCAAAGCAATTGTGAAAACTTTTGCAAATAGTTGACAATCTCCTCCTCTGTGTAATTAGATATGTCTGTACTTGGACTGCCATTTGACACGGCGTTGTAGAGTCATCTCAATACTTCGAAGTGTTTTAATATTGCTCCAAGTATTTAGTCAAAGGCTAGCCGGACACTTCAGATCCCCTATTGTTCTCAATCGTCTTTTCTGTGGCGTCGCAGCACCCTTCGCATCAATTTCCAATTTCTTTATTGAGAACCTGATGCTGACCAGAGTGGCTAGAGTTTTTTCGTCACTTCCTCATGAGTTAAAGAATACCTACAGCTACAACCCCATTCGAGAGTGACATCCATTACATACATAAAGTCACTCCTGTTTCCCGTAAGGGTAGGCAGAGACCACAGACTTCCATTTGCTGCGATCCTGACACACATCTTTTGCTTCGTTCACTCGCACTCTCGAGGGCGAAGTTCTAGAATTTAGACATCCTACCCGTACGCCACGTACAGCAGAATCTTCGTTTTTTTATTTTGTTCTTTATAAATAATAGTAATATATTCCTACATAATCGTCAATATCAAGACTTCCACCAATATAGGTAATATTAGGTAGATATAGAGTATAGACTTTCATAAAAGTAGATTAGCTTTCCTGCTCAAATACGTTTATTTTTAAAATTCTGTGAGAGTAATTTATTGATGATTTAACCCCATGTTCATTTATCAAAACACAGGCACGGGAGTGACACATACCTTTCACATTTTTAAATTTTGTTCCAATATGTTTTATTTATGTTCAACGGATTAGCACTTAATCTCAATCGCGCCTGACGTTAAGAGAAGATGACGCCGATGGTGGAAACGTACTGACCCGGCAACCCCGTCTTTTTTTGGGGACTGGCTGTCTTATCTCTGACAACCGGAACACAACAACGCTATTAACATTGCTGTTTTGACCTAAGCTTTGACATCTAAGCTACCTACCTAAGCGACCTAAGCTAAGTTTTGACATAAGATAAGCCAGGCGGACATTTAAAATGCCATACCAATAACTAAACCGAGTACAAAATACCGAATCGAAACCGCGACCTCCGAATCGTAAATTATAGTTGTTTACATTGAGCCATTGAGTTGGGTTTCCGGGTCAGTACGCTTCCACCTTCGGCCTCATCTTCACTTAACATCAGGTGTGATTGAGGTGAAGTGTTAAACCGTTATGCATAAAAAAGCCACAGACACGGTTAAAAATACTAATGCTTTTGCTTTCCTTTTACTTTGTATACCCTATGAATATAATCTATTTTATTCTTTTATGTACTATCTATGTTTGAACGACATCTAGGTGTTTTATCTTTTTACATTTCTTACATGTAGGTACAACACCTAAATGTAAGAAATGTAAGAAGATAAAACACCTAAGATAAGTAAAAATTAATTATCTCATTATCATTTCCATTGAGCAAAAATATTAAAGTCAGATTTCAAACTGGATTGTTGTACCTACTCGTATGTATGTTCAGCAGTGGGCGTCCTTTGGCTGATATGACGACGAAGTTTTCAAACTATATTTGAGAACAAAAGCGACAATATTAAAGCCGTTTATTTAGTACTAGCTATCCGCCCGCGGCTTCGCCTGCGTGGAATAGCTTTATCGCTGATGTTTAATTTGTTTATCCCGCGAGAACTTTATCGAGATAAAAAGTATCCTATATCTTAACCCAAGGTATATTCTACCTATGTACCAAATTTCATCCAAATCCGTTCAGCCGTTTCGCCGTGATTGGACAACAAACATCCAAACTTTCGCATTTATGATATTAGTTAGATATGTATGTATTGTCATATTATTGTACAAAAATTGGCCATAGAAATGATGACTTAAAAATAACTCTGTTATTAATTAAAAATTTAGGAAAGAAGCCCAAAATTTCCTTGAGAATGGCAGTAAATAGGTCACGTTGCGGAAAGTGACTCGACTGGGTCGTGGTGCACTGTCATGGTTTTAATTTCCGGAAAGCTTCGACATGGGTCGCTTGTACAAGTATTATCTACATGGGGGCGAATGATTCGATTTGTTTGATTATATTAACCATAAGACCTTGTCTATTTCGTCATCAATGTCCGTCAATAATACTCAGGCATCGACAAATAAACAAAAGTGGTCTATACGCCTAACTAATGTTTCTGTCATTCAATCCAAGAACATTTATTATTTGAAAAAGTACAACATAATTTGGATCCTAAACATAAAATATGTCATAAAGAAGGCCCGCGCGAGGCTCTTCGGTAATGTCCAAAGGTACCTAACACAACACTAACCAGCGGGTTCTCAGAGTACTCAGAGTAGCACAGTTTTCTGAAAGATAGAAAGCGGAAAGACCGCCATGCATAACGATCCGCCTAGGCATTCACTTGAATGGCTTATTTAACCATCTGTCTACTACATATCTAAGTACATTGTATTTCTTTTAAAACCTACCGTTCTCTATACCTTCTTGAATAAATCACTCCAATGTCCCAATAGACTGACATGACCTACCTGATCAGTTTTTGAAATACAGAAATGTCATATATTATTTAGTGTAGTCAATCATACCGATAGGATCCTACAATCTCTGGGGATTATTGAGGGACATAATCTCTGTGTTGTTTCAACAGCAACAGTAAATAATACGATTGTGTACAATATATCGGTATTGTTTGCTTTCGATCCTCGATTCGCTGTTTTTAAAAATAAACCCAGAGATAAATATCTGTACAGATATTTAATTTATATGCAAATTGGAAACAAAAGATAAGCTGGTATATAGTTTGGTATCTATCTAACATTAATTTAAATCTAATTCGCTTGGTCTTTATCTGTACGTAAATGAAAGAGCGTGGGGGCTTCATGATAGCTGAAGATAAAGTCCATCCAGCGGTCGGCGGGCGGGGCCCGACACAAACGGAATCACTGATGTTCTTGATGGACGTCTGAGTCTCCCCGCGTGAGTGGGTAACCCCTAAATCCCCGCGGCCACATCGCTTGCCTAGGGGTCTTTCGGTCTGTATCTTTAAGATGTTACACGTATAACGTGACTAACATTAATCTCTTTATCCACTTGTATAGGTAAAGCTTCCGTTAAGTCGACCACCATAATAAGGCGTACAACTGTTAAAAACTTATGTTGTGTGTTATTGTGATCTGCTTGGAAGATGCTTACACTATTATTCATGTTGTCATTGTAATTTCTGTAAAAAACTTTTAATAACACTATTGCCAAGCGACCGGAATAAGCTCTTTCCTCCACAAAGCAATAGGTATTGTATTTAATAAATAATAAATAAATAAATATTTCGGACACTTACACCAATCATCTAGTCCCAAACTAAGCAAAGTACTATGGATACTAGATAACGGATAAACATACATAAATATTTATATAAACATACATGACTCGGGAATATTTATTTTCGTACCTATTCATCATACAATCATTTACCCCTCGCGGGATTCGAACGGGCAACCGTTGGTTTCGCTGATAGGGTCACTATCCACTACACCAATCGGTCGTCGAATTACAATTTATGACCATTATCCCACATTGGGTGGTCAGAGCCCAAAAATTGGGTGTTCCAAATATTCCAAGTACCTACAATCCTTGAAACAACAATCCTTGACCTAACCTTTCGAAATATACGGAACTGCACACGTAACAGGGGCTGTTGAAAATTGCAAGTATAAAAGTTTTCACGTGAAGTTCCTTTAGTCGCCTTTTACGACACTTACGGGAAGAGACGGGTTGATTCATTTATTTTTACATACTGGATACTACAAGTAACAAATAATCAGTATACAGGAACAGCCCACATTCACCCACTGTTGGGTATAAGCCTCGATCTTCTCTATTACGCTACTATAAGGAACTAGTACAATGTATAATCAGCTGCAGAGAAACCGGACCCCCCGTACTTCCCGTCATTATGTAAATTGGGGGTCCGGTTTCTCTGCAGCTGACTGTACAATACATTATTATATAACTAGCTTTCCGCCCGCGGCTTCGCCCGCGTGGAATAATCTCTCAGTTATCTCTCGGGATCTACCACTTTATCGGAATAAAAAATTTACTATGCCTTTATTCTGGATATATATCCTTGCACCCTGATCGGGATAAAAATATCCTGTCTTAATCCAGGGTATGTTCTACCTATATACCAAATTTCATCCAAATCCGTTCATCCGTTTCGCCGTGTTGAACAACAAACAAACTAACAAATTAACAAACAAACATCCAAACTTTCGCATTTATAATATTAGTTACATATACTTTACTCAGTTAATTGAGCTATAAATGGAACCTGGAAGTCGGTCCTATACGGTACATTATAAAATCTACGGACTAAATGCTGCAAATGGACCTTTTGGTAAAGCAGTGGTAAAGAGGTTACATAAATTTCAGTGGGAAAATGTAGTGAAAAAATAGGTCGCAATATTATGGAGTACATTATGATGTGGCGCTAAATACTTACTAATGAGAAACTTGAGATGTAATGTAGATAGAGTTAATTAAGTAATAAGGTAAAACTTACGCTCCTCCTTTAAATCAAATCAAATCAAAATATTTTATTTCATAGGATAAAATTATCACTTGAAAACGTGACTATTTATATTTATATTTATATTAATATTACATTTAAATTTACTGTTCATTCACAAAGCTGACTCCCCAGAGAAGAACTAGCAAGAAAGTCTAGGGTTACTCTTTTAAACAGGTTATGGGTTACAATTTGTGATTTGATAATTATATGAATAATAAGACAGCTATGTCCATGCTTGCTTATCATTAAAATAGTCAGTGATTTTATAATAGCCTTTCGCTAATAATTTCTGTTTTATGATTGCTTTAAATTTATTTAAATGCAAATTTTGAATGTCTATTGGAACCTTATTATAAAAGCCTATACATTGCTCTTTGAAGGATTTACTGACTTTGTGAAGTCGGCTAACATAAACAGATAACTGGTTCTTATTCCTTGTAGGTATTAACATTGTGCCTATCACTATTTTTAGCGAATAAGGTTATATGTATATATTTTTTTCTTTTATATTATATTTGTTTACCCGGTATAAACACTTTAAACGTAACGGTCATGCACTTATTGTAAATAATTCCGTTTTAGGGTTCCGTACCTGAAAAGGTAAAAAAGGATCTTAGGATAACTTTGTTGTCCGTCTGTCGCTCTATATATCCGAATGTCAAGGCCGTTTCGAAAAAGGGCTTTGCAACACGGACCGACAGACAGACATTATCTAAAATCTGCCGCCAAGCAGCAATGTTAATAGCATTGTTGTGTTCCGGTTGTCAGAGATAAGATAGCCAGTCCTCCAAATGTTGTTGGGGTTTCCGGGTCAGTACGCTTCCATCTTCGACCTCATCTTCACTTAACATCAGGTGTGATTGAGGTCAAGTACCAATCGGTTGTGCATAAAAAAAAAAGACAAAAAAGGGCCTTCAAAACTTTGTCAATGGTGATATTATGTACGGAACATTTAAGGCACGAGTCCCACTCGTACCTGACCGTTTTTTATTACATATTGTTATACGAGTAATTGTATTTACTTGTAATAGGTTTTAAAATTAGCGTTAATAAGTACAAGACATGAAAACCCTGTTAGGGCACCGCAATATTGTGAGGTGTTTACCTATATGTTAGAAAACAAATTAATTACATATTTAAATTACTAATTATGCGAGCAACGCTTTCATCAAGCGCACATATGTAAGCTATATACATATAAGTAATATTTTAAGAGTACATGACCTACTTAAGTTATTTGTGTAAGCAACTGTTTGTCTCTCAAATAAATAAATTACCTTATTTCATTACCTACACACTAAATAATAGTATATTATTATTAAGTAGTTACTCACATTCGTCAGATTCTCGAAAAAAACTGTACAGGAAGTGTAATAAACTTTTTCAGGGCTCTGTACCTCAATAAACTTCAAACTTCAAGCATTTATTTAAACGTAAGATACATGATATAATTTGTTGAATGTAAATTTAATTCTACTGGAAATAAAAAAAAGGTTCATTGCATTTATCTGTCAGTCGGTATGTCCAAGCTACTACCGCTTCGGAAAGGGAAATCATCCATGGGAAAAGAAGCGGCGCAAGATCATTGTTGGATCATTGTTGTCCTTTTTTTTAAATGAAGTATATAACTAATACAATTTTATAATTTTGGGGAGCTGGGTGAAGTACACCAAGCGTATTTGTCATTCAGGGAGTCACTAATTTTATAAGTTACTTAAGAATAGGTAAAAAAGGAACCCTTATAGGATCAGTCTCCTATCCGTCTGTCAGCCCATATGTCAAGGTCTGTTTCTCAGAAACAGCTGAAGGTGTCAAGTTGAAATTAAAATCGAATACTAAGGTCTACAGAGCATCCGTAGCTCAGCGGTTAAGACGCGGGCTCCCAATTTGGGAGGTCCGGGTTCGATTCTCAGGAAGGCCATGTACCAATGAGTTTTTAAATTTAATTTAATTACTAATGTGCATTTATCCGACTGCTCTTAAACGGTGGAGGAAAACATCGTGAGGAAATCTGCATGCTTGAGAAATAAATTTTTTAAGGCATATGAAGTCCCCAACCCGCATTGGGCCAGCGTGGTGTCTATGTCCCATACTCCCTCATTATAAGAGAGAAGGCATATATATCCCTGCAGTGGGATGTTTACGGGCTGAGATAAGGACTAAGGTCTACGGTCTCACATTGCTGTAAAAAATTCAAGTTTCTATTCTAACACAATAAAAAGATACGTCAAATTGCATTTGTCAATAGTAATGTCATTACCCTAGGGGCATGAGCCTTACTTACACTCGAACGATATTTTTATAAGGTTCTTTTTTATAAGGTTCATTATCTACTCGCATTGTATAGACATTTACAAATATGTCAATTTGTTGTTAAATTCAGGTTCTAGTTATTATAAGTATTTCGGAATTAACTCGTATTATAATATTATATCTCTTTTCTCTAGTAGAGACCATGTAGGATGTCCACTCATGCACAAGGTGGGCAGACGACCTAATAAAGGTCGCGGGAAATCGATGGATCGCTTCCAACCGGTCACTCTAGAATTCTATGGGGGAGGCCTATGTTCAACCGTGGCCATCCTATCCTGTGGTTGATATGATGATGATCTTCTTTTCTTATTCTCTTCGTCTAATGATACTCGAAAGCATCTACTTGCCAACCGTACCTACCTGCCAATAAAATATTTGTAAGGGCCATAAAAAAGAAATCCAACCCATATTATAAATGTCAAAGTTTGTATGTTTGTTTTTTGCTCAATCACGGCGAAACGAATGAACGGATTTCGATGAAATTTGGTATATAGGTAGAAAATACCCTAGATTAAGACATAGCATATTTTTTATTCCGATAGAGTGAGTAGTTCCCGCGGGATAAACAAATTTCCGCGATAATGTTATTCAAGGCAACCGCGGGCGGAAAGCTGTAGGTAATACTCTCACAAACCGAAATATATTTTGTCGAAAAAAAAATATAGCAAACAGGTTATTTATAAGAAAATACAAATAGATCTGTATAAACGTCTGTAAACACTGTTATTTATTCTAAACTAATTTAAATGTCAAAAGTAATTTCCTTTCATCTTTCAAAATGAATGAAACTGCTTGAATATAAATACGATATTGTAAAAGCCCACAAAAGAAATTCGATAATTTAATATCTTATTATTTTGTAAATCATCCATCACAGAATCACAAACCGAGATATTTTCCTTTGTAAGATAAATAATTGGTTGCTCAAACTCTTTCAAGTAAGAACATTAGATTATTTGAAAAGCTCGGGCGAAACTCATAGTGAAGGTTAGAAAGATATTAATGTTTTTCAAAAATCTACAAGAGATTCTGGTTACACGAGTATCATGTATACAATCTAACCAGCAATATCATGCACGACAGTTCAATTAAAATAATATTAAGTACATCTTCATGTACAAGCTTCACGATCTGATATGCAACTACGCATACATCTATAGTTAGTAGCCCAGTCGTTTCGGTTTTTTTTTATGCACGACGGGTTCATACTTGACCTCAATCACACCTGATGTTAAGTGAAGATGAGGTCGAAGGTGGAAGCGTACTGACCCGGAAACTCCAACACATTTGGGGGACTGGCTATCTTATCTCTGACAACCGGAACAGAACAATGCTATTAACATTGCTGCTTGGCGGCAGATTTAGATAAGATGGTGGTAGCTAGCCAGGCGGACATTTAAAATGCTCTGCCACCAACCAAACCGAGTACTTAAACATGTACACCGCTGGGGATCGAACCCGCGACCTCCGAATCGTAAACCCAATGTTGTTTACATTGAGCCACGGAGGCGGTTTAAAACGGTTCGGTTTCCCCATGCGCTTTAGTTCTTGATGTTTAAACGGGACCACCTTGAGAGTATCTTCTTTCTAAGAATCACGCAAATGCAGTCACGGAATTTTGGAATATACGGTATACGCACATAGAAAAAAAAAACGAAACTGAGAACTTCCTCTGGCTTTTGTAAGTCAGTTAAAAAGATAATTAAATTATACTACACCACCAACAAAGGGAGTATTCAGCTAATTCAGTGTTTTCAATGCAAGCAAGCAAGCTATGAATATTTACGACTAATTTTAGTTTTTTTTGCCTTTAATCCTTCTTATCTTGCGAGTGGTCGGGGATATCAGATAATAGAGTACAGTCTGAAACAGATAAACATATTACATACAGCCCGGCATAACATAATCTAAATTTTCTCAGGAAATGATGAATATTTTTCAATAGTACCTACTTTTGGTATATTGTTGTACTTAGTAATTGCTGCAAGTATTTAAAAATTTATCCAAGAACGTCGCTGATTTCCTGAGAAAACGTAATTTGTGCAGGCCTGTTATTCTGTTTCTACTTTTCTGTATATACTCCTTGTATTTTAAATTGTCCTGGCTTACTAATATGAAATAACATTATAGACATAGATAATATCCCGATGTTCCAAATTGCTGAAAAAATGTAATGTAAAATCTTGAAAAAAAAAATTTAGGGTACGTTATTAGAGGTTATCTTGATCAGTTTTTCGATGGTATCCTTTTGCGATAAGCTTTAAAGTGCTAATTTTTGGTGTAAAGTCAAATGTCATCGTCGTTTACTACGTTTCCTACTTCAATGGTCAGGATGAATGGAAGAGATCCCTTAAAGAGGTCCACCTTTGTACATGACTTATCATTTGTACTCTGTTATATGTTTTTATTTTGATGCAATACAGAATACTTAAATATTTAATATCCTTTCATTATTATTATTAAAATTACTTTCGGAATGATGATGATGCCTGTGCGAGGGTATTAGGTATGCGTGGTATCTACTGTATACTCCGTTGTTTTGAAGACGCCAGACTAGAATATATAAAATTACTCGTACATAGACACTTACCTATTTACTACGTTTATTATTATATAGATACCTATTCTCCTTATTCTCATATTTGAAAAACTTAATGAGGCCAAGCAAGGAATGAAAGCGGTGCTATAAAGCATTTTATCCTCTTATAATAGATTAGGCGCTCATTTTGGTTACACGTTCCTATTTCCTAACGACCCGTATAAACATGGGTTAATTAAGTAATCATTATAGATATATTAAACGTGAATGTGGGAGGATATATAAAAGGAATTCATTCATGCGTAAACTAACGTATTTACCTTCTATCAAGGTACATGATGAAATACAAGGCAACTAAGTAATAGGATAGGTGCTTCGTTTCTCATGTTCATTTTCAATTATCATGGCAAGTAGGTAGCTATGTCGGATTTTGGAACGTTTATTATATAAATAAATAACGTACTTTTTTACGCGTGAAATGATTTTTTTTATTTCGGAAATTGTGGGAGTTATATAGAAGAAGAACCTTGAATTGCTCTCAATTCCAAGACTTTTGAATAAAAATCAAAAATTCAATACTACTAGCGATTAAATCTCTTGAGCTACTACTAATTAAAACTAATTGTACTAAAACGCTCGGAATCAGTTACCTATTGCTATGTTCACTGTCGTGGGTAATTATTGTCATAGGTAAACGCACATGAGTAAAGAAACGCTCGGAATCAGTTATTCCTATGTTCACTGTCGTAGGTAATTATTGTCGTAGGTAAATGCTCCGAATCAGTTATTGCTATGTTCACTGTCGTAGGTAGGTAATTATTGTCGTAGGTAAACGCTCGGAATCAGTTATTCCTATGTTCACTGTCGTAGGTAATTATTGTCGTAGGTAAATGCTCCGAATCAGTTATTGCTATGTTCACTGTCGTAGGTAGGTAATTATTGTCGTAGGTAAACGCTTGGAATCAGTTATTCCTATGTTCACTGTCGTAGGTAATTATTGTCGTAGGTAAATGCTCCGAATCAGTATTGCTATGTTCACTGTCGTAGATAGGTAATTATTGTCGTAGGTAAACGCTCGGAATCAGTTATTCCTATGTTCACTGTCGTAGGTAATTATTGTCGTAGGTAAATGCTTCGAATCAATTATAGCTATGTTCACTGTCGTAGGCAGGTAATTATTGTCGTAGGTCAAAGTTCGGAATCGTTATTGCTATGGTCATTGTCGTAGGTAAAACCTCGGAATCAGTTATTGCTATGTTCACTGTCGTAGGTAAACGCTCGGAACCAGTTATTGCTATGTTCACTGTCGTAGGTAATTATTGTCGTAGGTAAACGCTCGGTATCAGTTATTGCTATGTTCACTGTCGTAGGTAGGTAATTATTGTCGTAGGTAAACGCTCGGAATCAGTTATTCCTATGTTCACTGTCGTAGGTAATTATTGTCGTAGGTAAATGCTCCGAATCAGTATTGCTATGTTCACTGTCATAGGTAATTATTATTATTTCGAAATGACAATATTTTTTCGAAGTCGGCGCCAATATTTACTGCTTTAATGAATTTACATTATACTCACTATAAAATAAGACGCCGACATAGAAAGACCATTTTTTCATAAAGAAATAGCAATTATAATTTTTTTTTTTCATTTTTTAACGTGCTTGGTAATCCTGAACATTGTTGTGCGATGGCGACCCTTCTAGCTGTTTTGATAGGCAGTTGGGGTATCTCAGCTCGAGCTGATATTCATCGACTTGTCATATTGGCAATCACACGGACAATCTTCTCTACACTTTTCCACACAAAACCCAAACTGTATATAGTATCCATGTGTGAAATACAATAGTTTAAATATGTAATGCGACTGCTGAATCTACTGTTTATACTCGTAATTACAAAAAAACTAGTGAACCTATTGTAATTAAATTAAAGGCCAATTTGAGAATTTACTCTCCATTTTAAGGATTTGAAACAGACAACTTACATACAAACAACTAACTAAATAAAAGCTTGTAAAAAAATAGATGTGCCATTGAACAAGGTTACGATGCATTCGTGATGCGTTTTAAAAAGTTGTTGAATTTTGATTTAATTTTTAAAGAGTTGTCAAACTAAGACATGAAGGATGGAGGATGGATACCACACTTAGATGCAACAAGAGAAATCAGCAAATAAAATTATGATGTTGGAGCCTCGTTTTACGCTTTAAGCTTACACTTCATCTTATAGCACGTATCACATCATATCTGGCTATATAGGTGAGATATAGGTCTTATCTAATCCTCATTCAAAGACTTCTATCACGTAGCTTATGAATATTAATGACCGAACTATGAACCTACATTACGTACAAACAAACGAAACATTAATATTCCGCTAATAGACTGGAGAAGTACCTATATTACATAACATATTAAGGTAGTTAGTACATCTTTCCCACAAAACATCTAAAGAAGGGGAAGAGCAGAATATGTTCTTGTACAAAAGAGATAGGCACAGTATATGTCGCAGGCAGATGGTTTAATTGACCATCTATTAGAATGCCTTGCTTTAACGACTCTTTTCAATTGAAAACAACCGGGACAGACTACTTAACGTACCCTTTGAAATATGGAATCACCCGTATAATGCCACTAGTGGTCACCCATCCAAGGACAGACCGGGCCAGACATTGGTTAATTTCGCTAATCGAAAATAATAGCGAGTGCGACAGAGCCACGTGTGCTTGGGTAGGTACTATAGAGTAAAATGCTCTACCACCAACCAAATCGAGTACCAAACGTGTTACATTGCTGGGAATCAAACTAGCAACTCCGTTTTTAAACCGTATGTCGTTTGCATTAAGGGAGGGAGGAAAATTAGTATTTTCTTTAAGATTTCATTGTCGTCATCAGTTTAGGTACTAGAAGGTATGTATCAAATATCGACATGAATGTAAGTTGTTTACGCTATTGTTAGGTACCTTAAGCCACTGTTCAGACAAAATCGCGTTTTAAATTTTTGTATTTTAAAATGAAAAATTTGAATTTTCTTTACTTATTGCTCATCAGACTGCGACGTTGGGGTAATTTATGTAACTCGATTAGGTGTTTTGGGTTTAACTAATTGACCTTACCTATTGTGGACTAAGGTCCGTAATATAAAGCGCCTACCGATCCACGTATGAACCGTAAAAAAATCGACTTCAGTAAGGTTCCGTTTTCTATCTCCATAAGTGCATCATCAGATTTTCAACTTTATAATATGGGTCCACCCTTTCCAAAGAAGACCTATGAAATCGGTTCGAAATTTCGTAGGTAATGTAATACGGACCTAAGTAGGTACTTTGACAATTTGTTCATCATTCATCAAAGACGTTAGTAAGTTGCGTTTTACTTAATTCCTTCACTTAGTAACTTACATTATTTCCAATAGATTTAATTTGACGTGCTACAAATGATATCATGTATCTTACGTTATAATGTTTGAAATTTGAAACCTCTGCACTTGAGTTACGAACTCTCTGAAACTTTAACATATTCAAGTTCGATGTCAATCTTGACTCAAGATTCTTGAGGCCGTTTTATTAATATTTGAAATTCTCTGACCTACGGATGGGTCAGCGGTTTTAGGTAATTTTATCTTATTTTACATTTTCTTAATATGAGTAGGCCAAAAAAAATCATCAATTCACATCATTCGATTTTCAAAGTAAGGTACTTTTAGGCCCTTAAATTTTTTTCCTCATTCGATTTTTGAACGACAAAAAAAAATATTATCAATTTTTGAACGGGAGCTTTGACGACTTTTCAGCGCTGATTACAAAAATTCAAAATTAGAACTATCTTCAGCTTGACCGCAAGAAGATACTTGTTTATAGGTATTTTGAAATTGATAGGTATTTTCCAGTTTAAAGTTATCGAAGTAGTTATGTAAAGAAATAAAAATCATGAATGTTAAGTATAAGTTGTTATTGGAGTGGTATCAAGATTGGGAATATATTAATTCATGTATTTGGGTAAGTTTTCTTTCAGCATTAGTAACACTACAGGCTTTCTTTGGTAATATCTCAGAACACAGAGTTTGTTCTGTATTCTGAGGGTAATATGCTAACTTAACACTCCAAAGTTTATTTTAATACATTTTATCGATAAATTGCATACTTATTTTTATTGTAAGTGTAGAGACGTTTATCATGCCGATGGCGACGCCACGTTTCGTATGTAAGTTTACTCTGATAGAGAATAATCGCAAAACCTACCTGGAATACGAAGTAGGGTGAAATGCGGTATTCAGCACATATATACGTATTTATTATATTTTGAATTTTATTTATAATTTTCCGCCGCCTCAGTGGCTCAAAACGGAAAGTCGCGCATTTCGACACCCGCAGCCCCGCAGCGTTGTAACTTTGTAAGTAGGTATGTTTTTGGAGATAGGTAGGTAGGTACTTATGGTTGATTTGGTTGGTGGTAGAACATTCCCCACTAGCTATTACCATTACTAATTAAGCAACAATATTAGGTTCCTATAGCCTGACCCAAAAATTGGTCTTACTACTTTACCTACCTAATTATAACTCTTTCACTTGATGACACTCGTGGCATAACTCATACGGCTACCTGTATTACATGAGTCTTGAACTTAGCTCGACTTGTGTGTACTAGACGTGTACCTGGTTTTATAATAACGAGAGGTACATAAATGAAAATTTTTGAAAAAGTAGTTTATTCTTGTTAACTCCCAATAACTAAACTATGTTAATATAATTATAAGTAGACTAGAAGAGATCTCCCACATGAGATAAATCTCTTTGTGCAATAAAGTCTGCAAACACACAAACTCCCGAAAGAATGTCATCCAAAACGAGAGCGCGCCTGAAAAAAGGCGGGAAATTCAAACTTCATGTGGTTATTGCTAACTACAGTAGGAGAAAAAGGCTTTGATACTTGAACATTCGTTTTATCGACAATCAATTTGTAATTTATTTTATTTATTATTTCTTTTTACCCGACTGCCCAAGGAAGGAGGGTAATGTTTTTCGAGTGTATGTATGTACGTATTTATGTAAGTATGATGTATGTAAGAGCGAAAATATGCAGCCCTGGGACAGGGCTATGAATTTCTGATTATTGGGATAGAGACCATGGGACCGTAAGGACCGCAGGCGCGTCAGCACTTCAAAGAGCTGACGTCGCGTCTGGGAGAGTTTTAAGTGATCAGAGGGCTGGCAGCTACTAGCTAGTCTGACCATACAACGTGGTAACGCCGCCAGCCTTCTGGACACCCCGCCTCAAAGGAGAGGCCTGGCATATGTGTTTTACCTATGACTTGAACGTATGTTCCAGAGCTCTTCTTTTCATTTTCTTTTTTTCTCTTTTTTAATATGTTTTGTTAATACTTTATAAATATATCTTGTATTGTAAAATAAAGATACCCAAATAAATGACACCATGCAGAATGTATGTAGATTTCTATGTTATCTCCTGTGGCCTAAACACCTGGACCGATTTCAAAGTGCATGGCGTCGTTTGTTTCGTTTTGATCCCTGGAGTGTCATAGGATACATTTAATGGTAAAAAAATCCGACATGGCGCCCGCCAAATGCAAAATATGTTGTAGGGATTTTTGGATTTTTTTATTGTTATAGTTTTTTGTTTCCTACCTATAATAATAATAATAACTTTATTCCAAAAAAGTTTACAGTTTATCTTATAATCTATATTAAGCTAGTAATTTTGTATTCCAATAATATAGCCCCTGTTGCCGAACTAGGTTGAAAAAACCTGTATTTCAGCATACAGTGCCCTTCCCCATAGGACAGTATCACTAGCCTTATAGTCATCATAACTAAAAACATAATAATAACATTATTGACACGTGTAGGGATACAACTTGACTCTCGACATATAAAACAATAAAAAGCATATTGTGTCTGATGCAGTATCCCAAAACGTGTCACAAATATCGATTAACTTAAAACTAAAGAATTAACACTATATGTGTAACAAAATTGGTAAGTATAGGCGAAGTGTATTATGAGTTATGTAATTGTGTTTGTATGTGTGTTGGTTTGTGTGGGGTGTGTTCGTGTGTGTGGGGTGTGTTTGTGTGCGTGGGGATGTTCGTGTGTATGATGATGTGCGTGTGGATGGTGATGTGCGTGTGTGCGTGCGTGTGTGTGTGTGTATGTGTATACTATAAACTATCTATCTGCCAAATCTCAGCTTCATAGGTCTCATAGGTCAATTTTGTGTTTAGTCAGAGAGTGAGTGACATTACGACGACGTTCGGTGGAGTGGTTATAAACCCTGACTGTTATACCAAGGGTTTGAATACCGTTAGAGGCATTATGTGCCTATGATGAATACGCACATGTGTACCCGAGTCATGGATGTTTTCATTTATACATATATTATGTATTTATTTACAAAAAAATATGTATTTGTGTAGTTATATTAACCATCTGGTATTCATAATACAAGCCTAGTTGCTTAGTATGGAACTAAATGGAGTTGTGTGTGTGCAGATACAAGGATATAATATTTATTTATATAGATTTCATCCACTACTATCAAGATTATAAAGTTATATATACTAGCCTTTCACAGCTTAATATTGTTGCCATATGAAAATTTTTAAGAAAATTCCAGGTCGCGCTTTCGTTGGCCACACTTTAGAAGCTAAATATCTTCGAAACGATTTAACCAATTTTTATCAAACATGCCCCCCTCGTCCGCACTCAAATCGGACCACGTATTAGTGAGAAACATCCCGACAAAGACTGGACACACACACAACGCCGTCAAACAGAACATAACACCCGTCGTTTTTCGTCTGGGGTTAATGATAATTAAGTAATCGACTATTTATTATTTTATACCCAAAGATCTGAATAGTACCATAGAGGAATAACACTATAGTACCCACAAGAGCTATTTTAATAGGCATCAATCTCAAGGGACAATAGCAAAAAGATATAATTTAGAAATGAAGTCTCTGTGTAGGATGTGTATAGATACCTCTCTATCTGTAACGGGTGTGGGAAGATTTCAAAGGAAGGTACTCATTTTCCTGCTTATAGTGGCATCTAGTGGGATTTTTTACAAACTACATACACGAGAAAGAACATGGTTTGGCATTAGTAGGTGATTGTAAACGTTAGGCTGCAACATACAATAGATGGCGCTGGCATGGAGTTTGTTCAACTAATTTGTTTCGTTGGGAACTTGCAGCTTTTTTTTCGTTTTAATACATGCTTGTTAACATTTGTCATCAACAACCTGTAGAGAAAGTCTTCAAGCCTTGATATTTGCATGGCTTTTTACAGAAGGGCGACAAAGTGGCGGCCCCGAAAACTAAACAATTTACAAATAGGTTCTTAGAGGTATCTACCTATGACCGGGTAGTGTTATTCCTCTATGCTATGACGGATTTTATTTTTTTAAATTACTAGATAAACTTACATTGATTGAATAGTTTTACATTGTTAGAATATAGGTACCTACCTACCTATTATAGACAGGAAATAAAGTCGCCTAAATAGTGTTTGCGTTGCGTTTTAAAGATTACAAAACTTTATTGAATTAATTGAATTTATAAAATATTTCATGTTGGTAATAATAGGTAGGCCTATGCTGTGTGTGTGCCTATTTTGGCAGCATTTTCATTAAAATAATTATAAGATAATTGGTTGGGAGGGAGGAGCGCCCCTGACACTATTTATATGTGGCGAAACCCTCATAATACCACGCTCGAGGGTTGGCTATTGCCATATTTTTTGACAGAGTTATCCACGCGGTCTACACTCACACGAATTACAATCTCTTTCACCTAGGTCAACCGTGCGAGGTAGTCTTCTCAACCAGGTACCAAAACGTCAAGTTTGTTGTTCGTCAGTTTTGGTTAGTTTGTTTGATTGCAATTAAAAAACCGACCAAGTGCAGTGGGGTTCTGTAATCAAATCAGATAATATTTTTAAGTAGGTAGGTTTAGTTAGGTACAAAGTTATTTAAGTAACTTTATATGGAGTTCCTATGAAATTTTAACTAATCCAAATTCCTATGAACTTTTTACAAAATCTACATAAGCATACCTACCTACCTACTTATAGTTACGTTGATCGACATTACTCGTACCTACCTACTTTGTAGTTATATTTATTCTTTTCAATTTCGTTACTTTTAAAATTTAGGTAATAGGTAGGTGATGAAGAAAATGGCCTTCGTTGGAGGGAGAAAGTAAAGTGTAAGTTGTATTGAGTACCTATAACTGAAATAGTTGTTTACTCTTAATGTTTACTCCATGATCATAATCACAAACAATATTGAAAGGCGAAAAAAGGGGAAACAGAAATCAAAACAAAATAGCCTACCTAGGTCGGTAGGTACTTTTTGTTAGATGGATAAATGCAACACCTATAATCAATTAACTAATGTGTAGTTAGCTTCTTGTTATCTAATAGTTTAGGCAGATAGTGTGCTAGAGTAGGTAGGTGAGTACAGTTATAAAAGGCAGTAATTAAGTAGGTAGGTACCATGTAAACTTAGATTTTTAAACATATTTACATGTAGGTATTACCTACCCGATTATTTTTACTCTCGAGAGTTTAGTTTGCAAAATAAAAACTAACTCCCTGGAGAACATAAGTAGATCGTAGGTAGGGGGTGATGGGAGCGCAGAGCACGGTTGGGATGACGCCGGGATCGGGGGCCTGGGAACGATTCATTGATCCGAACCATTCTCGGCAACGCGACAGGGACCGCGCGAACGAAGGAGTTCCCAACTTCCCCACGCAGCCTCTAGCTCTCTCTTTCACACTTCTCCTAAGTCTGTGTGTGATGTTTTCCTATTACAATAAAATAACTAAGTAAGTAATAGCATGTAAAACCCCCACTGGCCCATATCACAAATAATAATGCCTGTGATATTACCTGTGATGCGTTCACTTACCCATCATCTCGTAAAGTTTGACAAAGAAAAAGAGTTTGTCATTACAAGCCTGTGGAATAGTAATATCTACATACGATATGTATACTTACATAATAAATAAAAATTGTGAATAGGTGCTCTCAAACTATTTTTATAAAAAATAAAATTGACAACAAAAATGCGTGCGTAATATAAGAAAAGGACAGCATTACCGTTTTATCGCGTCTTTTGGCCGAATGCGACGTTCTTATTCTGTCTCTATCGCACTCGCGGCAGTCTGTATGGTGGTGCTCGTAGAGCGGCCACGCGTGCCCGTCCGTTGTTGCACTTCGACACCAACCGCTTTCAGTGCTACAGCGCGTTCCTCCGCGCTAATCCTACATAACCTAAAAAGTTAAACAATCCTGATTATTTTTAGTAATATCCATTGTAATTATCTCAAATACTCATGATTACCTCGAATTTATAAAGTTAGTGTTGTGAAACTCAAAGCCCAACCCAAGGGCGTGCGTGGTGTGTATTTTTGTGCAACACAAAGTAAATACAAACGGCAAGCTGTGGGGATCGGGGGCCTTTTTTTTGCCGCCGCAGGGGATGTACTATCCTGTGAGTATACTTTTAAGCTTTTGATTAAAACGAAATAAAGGTCAAAAATTCTTACGAAGTCGTGAACATTCCGATTATCATCGGTAACTTGAAGCCTCATACAATGTTATGATGGCGCATGGTGATGCTATTATTATTACTTACAACTACACCTAGTTTCTTCCGTAGCATGAAATTCATTAATTAAATATTCTTGTCAATAAGTTTCATAATTCATGAACGCAGATAAACAACGTATTTGCTATACATAGTATGATATTTATCTGTCGAGGTTGCCTGGGTTACATATACACAAAGTGGGTAGACATAGTAGCCAGACATGTAAAAGTAATTTTCGTTTTAATGATTCCATTTTATTATGTATTTTTAGAATTATTTGTCTGCGTGAGCAGCGTGTTCATTCATGAGTATGTTTTCGTACATTGATGTGACATTGAACAAAATGAGATTATTATTCGTGTGTCCTTTTCGGTAATGTAGTAGTTGGCATAAGCTAGAATGAGACAACTACGGAGTGACTAGTTCAACGACTTGTATTGTTTTGTAGAATAGATTTTTACATACATTTCATGAATGTAGGTACCTATTAACTTACTATCAATATTACAATTACCTACTTATAGGGCATATGACATACCAACATACTCTGCAATTTCGAAACTGATTTCGAAATGAGGCCCCTTTATAAGAATATCAATAGAAACATCGAAAACGACCATACACACACATACTTACCTACCTAATATACCTAATTTGATAATAATAACATCTCGAAATACTAAAGCGGCAAACCTAGGTTACTATTGTAGTTACCTCTATATAAATTATACTAATTATTCATTTTCCAAAATTATTAGGTAGGTAGGTACCTTCTACCATACCTACCTACCTACTGCTTACAACGACCAGTAACTTTAAATACCTACTGCAAAGTAGGCATCAATGTCCGGATTGTTGTAGATATCTATTTCGAAGCGAGAGAGTCAGTGAAATTACCAGGTTTACTTAAACATTACTTACTTAATAATTACTTAAATTACCAATTACCACGGCTTATTTGTAATTCCTGTGTAACATATTTCAATGAAGTCGATCTTATCTTTAGGAGGTTACGGGTGTCATAGGCAGTAGTGACCACTTTCCACCAAATAAGCTACCTATTTGCGCGTTAGCCATATCTTGTTATGAAAATATTAGATAAAACGACATCATTTTTAGCATAATAAATTAATAACCTACCTAATATAACACATAACTTCATGCACGAGCTTTATCGCCAATGAGAAAAGCGTTTGGGTGTTCTAAAAACATTATTAAAAGTTCGGTTACCCTTTCGAGATAGTGTGCAAGTGTAAAGACCCATATAACTGCCTTTGATGACACCCACAGGAAGGAAGAGACTGGTCGTTGGCTCAATTTTTTCATATACCGGTAATCACACCTCACAGTAATAATTATCTGGAACTGTGAATTTATGAGAGATTGCTATGGTGTATGGTCAATTAGCTTTAGACAGTCGTAATTAATACCTAATCAATTCCCTTCATAGAGCGGCTACGTATAGATGCACGCCGCTTGTAAGTACTGTTTCAAGAGTCAGTTTACTAAATGTATGTTTTGCCACACATTGTCCGGTTGGTAAGAATACGACCGGCGATCGTCATCTGTGAGCACGTATAAGTATCCGAAGAGGACTGGCGACGAAGGATTTCCATAGATTAAAATAACCGCGATATTATGTAACATCTTCGATGAAGTTGTCCAGTGAGAAAACGTCAAATTACGAGCGAGCAAGGAACCAATCAATCACACGTCAGACCGCCATGATAGCCCCCACTGATAATTGCGATTGAGACAGACAGACTGCTAATCTTAGCTGCCACCTAGACTATATTGAAATTCCCTGCCGGGACGACCGTGTGTCGGTTTTCTCTGAATTTCACAATCTTGGGATCATCTTTCAGTCAATCGATTGCAGGGAGAATATATATTTACTTGGATCGCGTGCTTCATCTTCGATTATATCGTCACTTTAACTATCAGATTATGATCAAACGTGACTTCAGTACCTCGGTATCTATATCATAAAAAAAAATAAACAATTGTAGCACTACTTTATACTAAAATGTCTAGAAAACGAAAGGTTCGCAATCAGTGTAGAAAATAGGTATTATAACTGCAATTAATTATCTCCGTAGTTCCGAGACGTTTCAGGAGACTGTATAGTGTGCAGAGATACTTACCTAATGACGTTTATTGTTTGATTTTAACCCCCGACGGGAAACGACGGGTGTTATGTATTTGACGGCGTTGTGCGTGTCCAGTCTTTGTCCGGATGTATCTCATTAATGCGTGGTCCGATTTGAGCGCGGTTTTTTATATTAAAGAGTAGGGGATATGTTATTACCCATGTTTGCTGAAAATCGGTAAAGCCGTTTCGAAGACACATTATAAAAGAAGAAAATTATTACACAGTTGCTGTATTAGGATCATATCATAGTCGTCTTTAGGGTTTTTTTTTTCATTGCATAGTTATGATGTCTTCTATTGAGAAATGTTTAGAAAGTTATCGTCAAAACGTGATTTTTTTTATATCGTTCATGGTTACCTTCTTTACAGATCATGAATTTGTTTAATAGGTTCCCATTTTCTGTTCCGTAATTCACATACAATAACTAAGGGGTCTACGGGTTAAGGTTTTTATTAAACATCGATTGAACACGTGTTAAAAATAAAGCAGGTCTATTTATTATTACGTATACGAAAAGGATGACATGGCCGCTGCGCCATTGCCTGTGTTTATTCTTTTACCTGCTCTTTTGAAATTTTAATAAACGAGACGGTTGGTCCCTCGTTCACGTTAGGGCCGGGTCGGGCCGACAGCGCGCAACGGCCGAACGTTCAAGGGGGACGCTACGGGAACCCGTTCATGCCTTCAAGGTGAACACGCAGTCTGCCAGAGATGGTAATAAGGACAAATTATTCGCATACCTTCCTTTGTTCACATTTTGAGTTCATGGATAGGTTTGTTTCTTGCCGTAGGCTGCCTGTCTACCTGCTCACCGAAACTTCTCAGGTAGCGAGCTGGGCGTTTATCATGAAATTTTAATGCGGAAGATTTTGTAACAAGTGCTTTGTGATTTTGCTAAATTTTTTAGCGGGTAAGCACACCAATTAGATGTGATTGTAATGATAATTAATATAAAAACATATTTTATTGCGATCGTCACATTTTTTAAATTTACCGACTATGTAATGTGTGTAAACAAGAATGTGCAAGAAACTTGCTCAAGGCTTACTAATTATAGTGTATAGGACGTCGGAAGTCACTGGATGAAAGACGCTACCAATGGGTCGTGGTAGTTTATGGGGAAGCCTATGTACACTAGTGCTGCAGCAGCTATGGCTATATGATGATGATATAAGATGTAATCGTTTAAAGTCGGCATCGATTGTTTCGCAAATATAAGAGATATCAAAACACTTAATAGAAACTAATTATGCTCCCATCATTAATGCCACTCATTGTTTTTGCGTCTGTTCTTTCCCTTTTTTTAAATATATACAGGTAGGTACCGAAACTACATTGCCTAGTGAGTAAAATAACATCATAAAATTTTGGATTCATAGTGCTTATCTATGGTTAAATCATTACCCGATGTAGCTTCATTTTTAAGTTTTGTTGAATATACATCGGAAGTTTAAATCACATTACGAACAAATTATTTCAACCAGCGAATACTTGCAACATATAGGTACTACCTAATTACTTCATCATCACCAGCCCGTAAACCCACTGCAGGGATATAGGTCTCCCTCGTATAATGAGGGAGTATAGGCCATAGTCCTCCACACTGGCCCAATGCGGGTTGGGGACTTCACATGCCTTCGAATTTTTATTTCTCAGGCATGCAGGTATCCTCACGATGATTTTCTTCACCGTTCAAGAGCAGTCGGATAAATGCACATAAATAATTAAATTAAATTTAAAAACTCATTGGTACATGGCCTACCTGGGAATCGAACCCCGGCCTGCCTAATTGGGAGACCGCGTTTAACCGCTGAGCCAGCGACGCTCCAACCCCTACTTACTTACATAGTGATTATTGTTTCTTGAAATTTCAAATCCATTAGAAAGAGGCATTTAAACTCAAAAGTAAGAATGGCGTGTGTGTGTGTGTGTCGACAAACAGGATTCGGCAGTTGGGTCGTATATTAATAAATTTCGTATTTCATTTGGGTAAACGAAATGGCTGCTTGAACTTATCAAAATTGGTATTTCATTTAAATAATTTATATTTTAATGGTTTTATTTTAAAGTATAAGTTATGAAACTGTAATTATTACCTACTTATTAAACACTTACAATTATCAATCGTAATGCAATGACTCTCTACTTTGCAGCTGCGAGAACTACTCAATACATAGTTTCGAAACGGCGAAGCACCCACCAGAATAAAAAAAAACTTTCGAATTTTAGGGTTTAATTGGACTGCTATCTACAATACAGTTTACATGGTAATGCCATGAATACGTTAAAATCGGCAATCGGTACCAACCAACCGACTGCCGAGCAAACTGAACAATTACTTATCGTGTCCCTCGTGCTAATAACCGATTGTGCGTATGTGATGTGATGATACAATGATGTATACCGGGCGTCCCAAAGTTATGGGACATGAAGGGGAAGTACCTTAAATATTGTAGATAGTGAATTTTGCTCAAAGAAGACTTTATGTTATTTTTAAAAGTTAGTAATTCTGCATTCATAGATTTTCTAAAAATTACTTGCTTCGGCTGGGAATCGAACCGACTTAAATGTGAAAAAAAAAACACCCTACTTTTATGATGCCAATCGAAAGAATAGCTAAAAAATAATAACTCTGCCTAAGTAACATAGTATTTTAAAAGAAAGGAACAACATAAAATGATTGAGTCAAATTTCAAGAAAGTTATTTATTGCCGACGACGTTCGAAAAGTAGCGATATTATCATTCCAAAGATAGCATTGATTATTCGTAAATAAGTACCCACTTCATAAAATAGGTACTAACATAGTTTTCCTTATTATAAGTGCACGTGTAGATGAAATGATAAAACTTGTATTTCAATACGTCCTCTGTAAGCTAGACAGAAGGCAAATTAAAAACAAAAATAAATAATTTATAATTTGAAAATGGAACAGTTTATGACAGCGTTTGTTTGAATGCATACTTTTTAAGATATTTTAAAAAGAAGTGATATTTTTAAATGTTGTTCTTAAATTTGAAAATGGAACAGTATGTGCGAGCGTTTGTTTTTCGGATATTGATCTGTTTAGTCTCAATTCACTTACACAACTTCTTTCGATTGGCATCATAAAAGTAGGGTGTTTTTTTTTTCACATTTGAGTCGGTTCGATTCCCAGCCGAAGCAAATAATTTTTAGAAAATCTATGAATGCAGAATTACTAACTTTTAAAAATAACATAAAGTCTTCTTTGAGCAAAATTCACTATCTACGATATTTAAGGTACTTCCCCTTCATGTCCCATAACTTTGGGACGCCCTGTATACGGCGATCTTAAATTACGTTGTTCAACAGACAACTAGCTACGTATTGATCTGTTAACGAAACTAATAGCCTGCATGTGTTAGGACCTCTACTCTGAGTAGTATAACTTCATTGAATTTAAATTGTCGATAAGAGCGACTAGACGTGAATTGACGTATCACGTAATTTCGTTTTCAACGGTAATGCGCGTGTTTGGATATTTTTTGCCGCCTACTATACATATAAGCTTATTATGTAAAGAAAGAAAGAAAGATATATTTGAATTTAGATGTAGATTTACAGAATGGGTACTAATAATTTATTTCTTACTTACCTACATAGAATAAAGTCAAATTGGACTCCACTCAGCATGAGCACAGCAACGTAGAAGATGCTGCAATGCTGGCATTCTGGAGAACCCATAAGTCGTGTTGAACAAGTATTGTGTGATAGCAAGGATTGTGACAAATGATAAATTTCATTCATAATATAAATGTGTAAATACAGATTCATAATAATATGTAACTTACCTATCTAAAAGTTGTTGGAACTTTAAAATTTACATGAAAGCATCACTAATGTATCCATTTTTGCCCTCGAAAACTGAATTTTTAACAAACCACAAACTCTATTTTTTGTCTTGCTATAATGTAGAATGGTAAAGCACATTTTACAATACTATTTATTTATATTACTTCATAAATTAAATTACAGATGCACATTAAACTACTTGACATTGTAGGTCGGTTAGTTAGAGCATGGTACATGTTATGCACTACTTGTTTGTTTTTCTTTATTAATTTTATTTACAACTCTCTACTATTTAGACGATCTCTTTGATGCTTACCCAGGACCTTTATCATTTCTTTCTATTGTTATCATCAATAGACAACGTGTTGGATACATACACTACCTAATGAAATGTTTACAATGGTACCCATCCCGGGGCCCAAAGTAGTCTCTGACGTCGCGAAATCGTGCAGAAGGATGATCACCATGACAAAAAGCTTTTACAGGTTTCTCTCGTTTGTAGCGAGCTCCATTGTTATATACGCTTCGGCAAAGTTACAAATTAATTTGATGTTCGCAACACGGTCGTCCTTGTTGGTCCCTAACTGTTAATGACTTATTTGCCCATCTGAAAATTCAGGCAAGAAAACGGGTGAATTTATCGTAGGAAAACTTTGCCGTAAACATGCAAGCCTTTCATCGACATACGGCACCTATATGAACTATTAACAATGGAGGTTAAGTTAGGTCCAGTACCTAACATTTAAATCGGGGTATATAAGGCCGATTGGTGTTCTTTAGGGACCCTGCCTACGAAACTAACGGTTGCGGGTTCAATTCCTTTATTTTTTAATTTATCCGTTATTTCAGTTAATTGGTGTAAGTGTCCGTAATATTTATGACGTTGTCACAATAATATTGTGCATCGTGTCGTTTAGCCTTTTATAAATCATACTGTGGTATGGCAGGTAATAAAGTCTTAACGTAAAGCGGCACCATTTCTCGTGTTAGAAAAAGCTCTGTTTTGGCAAATAGGTTTCCGTTTTACACGCTCTCACACCGACGCGTCTTTGCACGATAAAGCCTGTCTGCGGCGAAACCCATTATCTATGACTTTGGTGAGATTTGCATCGTTTTCCGACGGGGAACTGGGCACGCGTCGGCGATCGCATTTTATTCTATTCCTTTGATTTATTAAAATTTTCAGTGGTTACAGCAATTCCATTAAGAATTTATAGTCAGTTCAAAATGTCCGCTTGCTAACCTACTATATTATCTCTTCCTAATTAACAACTTGTCAAGTTAGAATTCTTACCTTTCATGTAAATCTAAATTCAAAAGGTTGTTAAAACAGTCTCTAAAGATACCTATCATACATTGTATAACATCCATACAGTAACATACCTATTTCATAACTACGGGTTCCGCATCCACGCGTAAATTCGTAGAAGTTTTTATTGGATGGGCCTTAGTATTACAAAATACAGATATCTTTATAAATTGATCAATAAAAAGAA
Organism: Oegoconia quadripuncta; assembly: GCA_949316235.1. Classification (NCBI taxonomy): domain Eukaryota; kingdom Metazoa; phylum Arthropoda; class Insecta; order Lepidoptera; family Autostichidae; genus Oegoconia; species Oegoconia quadripuncta. The sequence continues at coordinate 12,533,421 of OX438752.1, read as the reverse complement.
GTTCGTTTCATAAAAGTACATTTTTTTTAAACTTATATGGCGAACTTTTTTCTCCTGAGGTGGCATAATTCGGTAACCGATGTTGCTTGTTTGTTTATTAAATTAAATTAAATAAAACTTTATTTCAGACTTAGTCCATATTTTCGTTAGTGTTAGTAACAATGGTGCTTAGGTATAGGTTAGTATATTGTTAGTTTAATTAGATTTCTATTTATTTATTAAGTCCTATGACCGTCGCCATTATACTTTCTACATTTCTGAATTTTGAAAATTTATATACCTATGTAATAAATAAGTAATTTATCAAAAGTTGGACAAGTGAAGGGAGGAACTAATGAAAGTACGTAACAGAGCTGTGTTACCACAAGAAGTCGCCAAAATTTGCCATAAAACACTGCTACTGTAGGTTACACAGACCAATCCACTGTGGTTGGTTACGACAAAACATACGACATTGACCTTTTTGACTGTTACTAAATATCTCGTTAAAGAAAATTAGAGGCTAGAGATAGTTTTTATTAATATTAGTACGTACGAGTTAGGTATATTGAAAAAACAATTGTTTTAGGACTACAATTATGGGTATGGAGAAATCATTTTTAAAATGTATAGGTATTACAAGCGGCAGAGGTGCGGAGCTTCTAAATCACATATAGGCGTTTTCATTTTTAGTCGATTTTTTACACAGTCTGTTTATTTATTTAAATTATGTGATTATTCATTAAGTATGTTATCATTATCAATAACCATATATCTTTCTTTTAAAAACTTGGAATACTTAATGTCATTTGCATCTTTTGCTCATGTTCAAATCACATAATCTATATTTATTTACTGACACATTGTTTAATTGTGATAAATAATTCAGGAACCATTGTAAAAGGTCAAACTTCATGGAGCGTGTGGTCTGTATCTGCGGGTCTGCGGGCGGGTAGTAAATTAGCTTTGTGCCGAGCCCTAGGCAACCGTACCGTGTGTGTCGGTCACGTCATAATGAGTTTATTTACAATTGATTTATAAAAGCTTACGTTTACGAGCGAGCAATTATCAAAAGGAACTACAAATCAAGTATACGTTTACCTCAACTACACGGCGAGTAAATATCAAAAGGAAGGGCAAATGAAGTATATATGTTATCTCAACTGTACGGCGAGCAAATTAACAAAAGGAAGGGCAAATTACGTACCTATACGTTATCTCAACTGCACGGCGAGCAAACTAACAAAATGATAGACAAATTAAATATACGTTATCTCTACTGCACGCCGAGCAAATTATCAAAAGGAAGGACAAATTAAGTATACTTACGTTTACGTCATCTGCACGGTGAGCAAATTATCAAATGGAAGGACAAATTAAGAATACGTTTACCTCAACTACACGGTGAGTAAATATCAAAAAATAAAAAAATATTATACATTTACTTCATCTGCACGGTGAGTAAATAACAAAAGGAGAACTACAAATTTTCCCTCAAACGCACGGAGAGGAATTATCGAAATTAGCTACCTGGAATACAAATCTGACCTCCGCCGAATGGAAAAAATAGGAATCTTTCGACGCGGTTTTTTTGTTATACCATGTAAAAAAGCGAGAATCATCATTCATACATAATTTATAATACTTGCAAGATTGACTGACGAAAAGAGACGTTAAGCATGGTAGACACTTAGCGAGATGTGATCTAATTATAAAATTGAGCACGCTACCAATCATCAAAAATAGAGAGGTCGACGAAGCCAAATTATAAACATTTTCCCTTGTAAGCACGAGTAAATTATTTCGTACTAGCTTTTCGCCTGCGTGGAATAATTTGTTTATCCCGCGGGAACTACTCACTTTATTGGGATAAGAAATATCATATGTTTTTATCAAGGGTATGTTCTATCTATTACCAAATTTCATCCAAATCCGTTCATCCGTTTCGCCGTGATTGAGCAACAAACAAACAAACAAACATCCAAACTTATGCGCTTATAATATAAGATAGTAAGATTTGTTTATTTCGAATGTAATATCATTATTAACGCAATTTTCTCTAATATTTCGACAGGTAGGAGGCAATTTTGGAATCGGTCGAATATAAACTAGCTACTCGATTAACGTGTACGCACTGTCGAACAATACCTACATTATGTTGTACGCGTTGCATGATACATCGGTACATTACCTCGAACGAACGATCGCGTTTCCACAAATTCCATATTTTCTGTAACTCTTAAGTAGGTAACTTACTTTTTTTCCAAATATTCTCATTGCATTTTCCATCAATTCTTTGATTTTTTGGGAAAAAGAGAAAATCACACGGTGGGAGGTTCGGACTGTGTGCATGATGCGTCACGAGTTCTGGCTTTTAAGAAGCCAACAATATTATAGTCTCGTACGCAGTGTGTGGGAGAGCATTGTCATGGTGCAAGAGGATGTGACTTCTCCGTTTCTCTCCATCTGGGAGACAATTATCCATCTATTTTTGCCCATGTTTCTCGTCTGCGTCAATTTTATTGGTTTACTTGACAGTAAATACGAATACCAATTCATTAAATTAATATGAACTTTCACGTTTCGTTTCCTGTCACAAAGAGCTTTGAAGTCAGTAATCGAACTTTAACAACATTTTTTGCACCAATTAACAGAGCCCGTTTCTGTTCTGAGTTCTGAAGTTCTGAGGGAGCCAGCGACAACAAAGTTCATTCCACATTTTAATTATCTAATTTTTTTTTGAATATGTGTCATACTCTCCTCACAGTATCCTAATCACCTATGACAAGTCTGTTTTCTCCAGTTAGCCGCTTTAAGATTGCCGTTGACGGTAACCTTTAGGGAAACCCGGCAATGATCAAATTCAGCGTACTACGCCTTTCCTTGCTCGGATGACGTTCTTTGTGCAGAGTACCACGCGAGCAGTGTAGTCTTGCGCAAAAAGGGAAGTTTAAAATTACAAAAAAGTAATCATCGTCCTAAAAGTCTTTTCGCATGAACGAAGAATTTCGATGAGTGGTTCACAGTTATGATTTTATTTTTATTTATTTATGATATTAGGTAATGGCATAGTAGGATGTTTTAAGCGCATGTAACGTGTTTTTATCTTTTTTTTTAAGCTTTTCGAAAAAATCTTGCGGCGACAGCTTATCTTTAAATATATCGCTCGGAAAATTTGTCATGAACATTCGAAATAAGAGAACATTGAAGAAAAAATAACAGAATTCCATTCCTTGGATAGTTTATTTATGTAAAAATGTACGGAACACTCGCATTACCAGAGTCCCGACTCACATATGAGCTGCTTTTCCTTCTTTTGTAAACGAAAAAAGTGGTCTCGTCGTTTGGATATCATAAAAGTCTAAAATGAGTGGACGTTTTAATCATTAACGAATGTGAATCCATTTGAATGATTTAAAAGTAGAATTTGCATGAGACCTTTCGTTTACATGAGCACCTACCGTGAGCCGATTCCCTGGAAGACTTCGGAAAATACGTTATATCTGGGCAACTTAAATTGATTACAGCACTTTTGTCTAACCGTATTGTATTGAGAAAAATCGTCTTCGAGCTGGGAAACAATAAATTATTGTACACCTGTTGTAAAGTAAAATGTTTAGTAGGCTTCTGACGAAAATAGAATCTCATTTAAAATGTGAGAGACAAATTGAGATATACGAGTACAAAGGAATTGAATCGGCAAAAATTGGCAAAACACATATCTACAGGTAATGGGCAGTAAGGTTCCAACCCCGGAGTGAATCATCAGATCTTAACCAAATTTATATTGGACCACCCTAGTTATAAAATCTATCAAACAAAAAACAACTATCAAAATCGTTTTGACAATTGACGAAAATATGAGTGAACTTACATAAAAAAACATACAGATGAACATAGTACGTCCTCCTTTTTGGGAGTAGGATAACAAAGGACGCTCTTTCAAAATATGATACAGCTCGCTTATGTAACTTTACTTTGTGAACCCTATTTCATTCAAACGTCCCGGTCGACGTAAGAAAGCAAATTCCTTGCAAAATAGGTATAAGGGTTATTGCGTTTTTGGCATTCTACGTTCAATCCTAACCGACTTATATTCGTAAGTCGATAGGTTTCTGTTACCGAGGCATTTCACTGTGACAGACAGACAGACACCAAAGTGACGCATATAGCTTCCTTATCTTATTGTATTAGGCTTCTTGTATTATATGTTGTGCCATAACGAAGTAATGTTGATGTATTTTGTACGATATTCCTTTTTTCCTAAAAAGGAATTCTTTCCATGGTTCCTAATTAAAACCACAGAACCCTTCGCAAAAGCTTCTAAAGTCGAACAATGTGTCCCGCCCCTCTATCTTTCCAATCATAAAATCTGAGAAAAATTAAGGGTGCATTTACAGTGCGAGCTGGCAACGTCGCATTTTACGTGTGTTTTTCGATGAAGTATTTCAATATCACAACACACTCTTTCTACGAAAATTATTACAAGTTTTTATTTTCTAGATATGCGCAGTTTTCAATTACCAACAAAGTCCGCGAACGAAAAATTCAAAGGATCCGGAACTATGTTGACACGTGTCTGATACGCTCTTGGCCGGTATTTACGTTTTTCTGAAGCAAAGTTTTACGGGAAACTGATATTGCTGCGAACGTGTATTTAAATTTTAAATGTCATTGCTACAGTGCGCGAGCGAGCAACGCAGTGATTTCGAGTCGCAATTACGGGCGCTTACAATGGAGTTGCAATTTAATTTCCTTTCGACTACCTTTTGTGTAAGGGACGGGGACGCCTGACTTATTTACTGCTTGCTAACACTTGACTGAAACGTGGAAACAACTGCGACTCACTCACTTTCGGAATTTGTTTTTACATGTTGTCAAGTCTCAATCTTTAAAACGTATGCATTGAAATGTACAGACCTTCCATATTTCATATTAAAATGCTCCAAAATCGATCTAGTGAACAATATACTTGTATACCATTGTGATGTGCATTTTTTACGCATGTGCCACCTACTTTGTGTGTATGTAATTGTACTGGCAGCGTATCTCCGGCGAGTGTTCAATTGTTTCGTGGCCATTCGATGACGGACACTCTATATAAAATAATAAATTGTTTCGGATCCTAAATAAGTTGTACATTCTACAATTTAAGATGTGGTGTGAAGCCCAATATGATGAACTTTTAGGTAGCTCTTAATTTAATAATTATTACGTTAATTTTTATCAAATAATGTCCGACCGGAGGGCATAAGGTATTCCCTTATAATAACGAGTAAATTGTTATCGGATGATTGTACCTAATCCACCAAACCACTGCGCAGGCTTAGAATGGATTGGCGGACGACAAATGCATTCGAACTCTTATTAAAATGTTTTCCTTCACTTAAAGGCCACGGCCACGTAAAAGGATAATTTTGTTAATGTAACTTAATAATGTTATAATTTAAATATTGCCTTAAATGCATTCTTGAACCCATTCGGGTCAATCTCCGGCAGCGCTACTATTATTAATTAGCTTTTATTTTCGAAATTATGATAACATTAAAAGACTATGATTTCATCCAAATACACTAGAAAACTCTTTAACAGCTAGAAATCTTCGAAGCGGCTTAACCGATTTTTATCATAACTTGTGTCCTCGTTTAGTCTTTAGTATAAAAAAAACCGCACTCAAATCGGTCCACGCATTACTGGGATAATCCGAGCAAGGCTGGACACACACACATCGCCATCAAACACCCATCCATTTTACGTCGGGGGTTAAAAATATGGATAATTTTAACTGAAACATCACCTCTACATACGAAGACATAAGTGCTACAACCGTCCTCTTCCCGGCAAGACTTCAGCAACTTGAATAATATATAAGGAATTAACGGGATCTGGTACCTAATTTAAACTTGCAGCGTGTTTGAGTCATATTTTATAAATTTTTGTGGGATTTCTGTAATGTTTATCGTGATCTTGTTAACCGCTCATTCCGTAACTTATTCCAACAATGTTTGCGGCTTCACACCGTTGATTCTTATTGTACAAAAGATACTAATTGTTGCTCGGAATCAGAAGTATACTCGTAAAAATCAAGTAAAACCGTTTATGTTGTCTACGTATGAGCCTGCCAGTGTGGAGCGAAATAATTTAGTTCATTGTGGATCCTTATGCCACTAATTAGAACAACGCTATACGCTTTTCATATATTTGTCGTAGACAAATGGCTAAACTAGCCACTCTGTTGAATGCCTAGTATGGCCATGTATGGCGGACATTTCTTGTATTATACAAATTGGAAACCCCAGTTACAGCCAAAGGAACCAAACAACACCTAACCAACTCGCTCTGAACAGCACAGTTTTCTGTAAAAGCGGAAATGTCCGCCAAACAATTGTCCCCCTAGGCATTCAATTGAATGGCTAATTTAACCATCTATGACATATGTATACCTAGGCGAATGTACGAACATACTAGAATTTAAATTTTATTAGAGTTGGTGGGTGTACGCATTCACATTTTAAGTATCGTTCTTTACCAAATTTTAAATTTTTTTGGTCAAATTGGCTTCTGTCCAGCAGTCTCAGAATTGAGAACTGCCGTCGTATAAGACGACTGTCGGCGACGACGAGTGCTGTGCTGCTATTACTTATGATTTACATTTCCCCTTTCAACTGAACTTACCTACATAGTTGGCATACTTACAACAATATTTCAATCACATTTGAATTTCATCACAAATTTGGCAGTAACAAATAAACAAATTTGGAGGCCAGCCTATTTCGATTACTTATTAAAATCTAAAATTTATACCACATGATAAAATAAGATAGTAAAAAAACCTTGTCGTCGAATTTATACATCATTTACAAAAAAGTTGAATTTGTTCAAAAATATCCCATAAAAACATATAAATCCTTTACATCCATCTGTGCGTGATAACTGATAATATAGGGAGTTCATTGCGCTAGCTCGATTTATTTATCATTAAGAATATGAAGTTCTTTCTTTCTGTCGGTTTATCTTTGTTCATTGGAAGGGAATTGCGTGTTGTTAACAGGCAGATAATGAGGTCATGCATTATCTTCATTGGTTGTGTATTATTTTTCCTTCTTTATAATATGTATTGTACTTATACATTGTTCTGAAGACATTACTAAGTAGGTACTTATGTTAAAATTGTCCACATTTACTTCAACTTGATTTAGGGTGTGCTACGATATATTAGATGTAAAACAAAAAATAATTTTTCAAGTGCGAGTTGGACTCGCTAGCAAATATTAAGTAATCTGTGCTTTCGCATCTAGGATTCTGATCCGCAAAACGACAACTATTTGATGTTTTTATGATTTGCTTAGTTAGGCTCATGCCACAACAACATACAATCTGTAAATCTTTCAACTTGTATTCTCTTAATCGTTATTGGAGATATAACCCTATAAATAGTAATAAAGCTCCATACCGTACTAAACAATCAGTGCTACTTATAATTCTACGCTATCTAATACAAAAATATGGCTATGTCTAATATTTAGCCGCGTTTTCGTCCGCGTGAATTCCGTTCATGTGTAATTTCGTACAATTTATTTATTCCGCGGGAACTACTCACTTTATGGAAATATAGACTATTCTATATCCTATTCCAGGTCATATTCTTAACCTAACCTGTTCATCCGTTTCGCCGTGATTGAGCAATCAACAAACAAAAATCAAGTCTTTCGTTTTTTTAATATTAGTTTGAATACCTGTCTGTTTGATTGCAGTAAATTTTTAGCGAGCTTTGATTGCCCCCGTGTGCCCCTCACAGGGTCGGCAAGTGGGGCTTCCACACAAAACTCCTCGGTGAAAGGAAGCGTTTTCAACGTTTCCGCGCTTGTGGGCCTTGAATGAACTCTATTTGTGTTCATGTTTGTTTATTTCAAGTAAATTTTTTTTTGTATTCGATATCTATGAAACATCTGGTGGGTGATATTAGTATAATAAATGGATAGGTACATTAAGTATGTATTAGATTTCCTAATTAGTTGTTTGTTTTGAATGGACTGTTTATATAACGTGACTTTATCATATCAGAGCGAATTAAGCTCCTCTTATATTTGTATTTGGGCACTTACTTAATGACATAGATATAGAGATTTGGAGAAATTATTCTTGTTTTTCAAACAATCATTAATCTTGCTCATTATTCTAATTACCTTTTTCATTCTAATCTGTTCAAAATTCGAAACGGTTACCTATCTGGGGTTTGTGGCTTACTTATAATTTTTTTGTAGATCAGATTAGATTTAATTTTAACTTTTTCACATCTTAAATATTCAGCTATAAAAAATGTCGTCATTAAATAATATAAATGTCAAAGAAATAATATAAAATGTAACACATGTTACGTCAATCGTTATTCCTCTAATCTAACTAATATTATAAATGCGAAAGTTTGGATGTTTGTTTGTTTCACAATCACCGCTACACGGTTGAACGGATTTGGATGAAATTTGGTATATATGTAGAACATATCCTGGATTAAGACAGGATATTTTTATCCCGATAAAGTGTTGTAATTCCCGCGGGATAAACTAATTAAATATATCCGCGATAAAGTTATTCTACTCAGGTCTTCGCCTGCCCGCCTTAATAATAAAAGGAATATAAATAAATACAACTTATGACATCATGTCAAAAATTATCAAAAATAAAATTAATAAGTATTTGTATAATTAATATACACCGTTACCGTATTATCTGTCATAGATTGTTTATATGAATGTATATTGTGGCGTCTAATTGTATCTGGTATTCGAAGGCGAACGAGTTCGTAGAAATACCTGTTAGAAATAATCGCTGCAACCATTACACTCTGCCGCTGTTTCTCACTGTGTTCAATCTGGCGGACGGAGCAATGTGTCGACAAATGGAACGTGTGTAGGGGAAAGTCGACTTACACACTTTTGACCATTAATCATAGGTACGGCTAAACAAAGTCTAGCCATTACTTTCACTTAATAACCTTTTATTTAGGTAGCTTTAATGGTAGTGAGTGGCGTAACGATAATGTTGAAAATAGCGAATAGGAGTTTTGATATTTCAATTTCATTAGCAACTTGGATTTATACAACGTGAATGCATTCAGAGATGTGTTGACGCAGTTGATCCAAATGTGTCTACTTATCTCTTCTGAACGCAACGTCTTAATTATCCCACTGATGAAAGCATCGACAAATGAATTAGTCACATGTATTATCTGTTAAATCTCAATGGGCGTACCTATAGTCTAGGTGCCTCTTTTCACTATCACAGCGTTTGTTATTCTGTTGCCTTGAAGATGGGCCAATAGATTCAAAATAATGTGGTTGGTCGATATAACTTATTTTGTACTAGCCTTTAGTAAGAGTTTACAGATAATATAGTGCGAGTAATGGCACATACATCCTGTGGTGTGGCGCAGGTGATCTGTCATATGCATTATGTATGTGATACCTTATCGAAACGAACTCATCTTTTAGAAATATTCCTTTAATACGGTAAAGTCGTAACATGTATATTTATATACCAATACCTATATTGTATAACATACCTCCATCACCGACAATGTCCAAAACCGAATGGGATATCGTGGCAAAGGTTCCAGGTTCGATCTTCGGAGGGATAGTTTCGAAAACGAACTTTTCTCATATCAACACCCACATTAGGTTGAGGTCTTTTTTATGTTTTGTCTCTAATTAAACAAAAACCCCCGACTGCTCAAAAATTTAATAAAAACAAACTCCATAATCTAGCAGTACCTACTTATGTTGTAACATTTAAATATTGTATCTTAGCCAGCCTGCGTAGCATGAGATCGTTTGTCGCTCGCGACGTAGGAGTGAGAGCGGGATAGTTGTATATGTCTTCCAAGTGAATGAGCAGGACAAATATTATCTCGCGCGACATAAACGTTTATCGCGCCTGTCATGCTACGGGGGCTGGTATAAACAAAAGTTACCTATCCTATACCTAACATATTTTGGTTGGTCAGTGCGATAGATATCTTTTGACATTTAGTGTAGGTACAACAGAATGCTAACATGTCTCTTATTAGTTTTGGGGCAGTCGGGTTTTTGTAATTTGTTTTTTTTTGTTTCCAACTTTTTAGTTGATATAGGTTTTATGATATTTAATAAATGTATATTCAAATAAGAATTTGTATCGTCAAATGTATGTAAGACTCAACTACGTATGTAGAAACTCAACAATTGTTATCTTTTGATCCTTTTTAGTGTTCCGTACTTGGTGTGTTAAACTTTGTGTAAGTAGTTGTAGAAAATAGTAGTCTAAATGTACACGTGTAGTTAAAAAGTAAAATTTTGATTTTATAAGGGTTAGGTTAGACTTGGGGCACTAAAATGGAATGAAACTTAAAAGATGGTTGATATTAATAAAAACAAAAACAATTATACATCATGTCTGTGTGTGTTGTGTGTGTCATACCTACTTTGTGTGAAGAAATTACCACTTTTCAAAAAAGAAAACCTCCAAAAGTTTCCAGTAATTTTAGAGCTAAAATTATCGCTTAGGAAAAAAAACAAAAGACATCGGATATTATACAGATTGAAGGAAACATATCAGGTGTTTTTTTCACATATAAATTAAAAAGAACATTATCACCGTTAAATAGGCTAGTAGTAATAGTAGATTAGTTACAATAACAGTCGACCAACTTAAGTAATGTAGTTGGGTCTGTAAAATATTTTAATATGACATTTAAATCAACTGCAGAAATAAATGTAGGTATATTCTGACTACGGAACCCTCCTGCATTTGGTCCGACACGTAGTTTGCCAGAATCATACGCAAACGATAGTTTATACGTAGGTAGCTATGAACTTTAGATATCAAGCGCCGTTCCCCGGGCTTCAAATTGATTCAGACAGCAGTAGATACGTTACAATTCTCTCCCCTTATCATTAGATAGGGCCCGAACCAAACTGACCCGTGCACAAATTGCTACGCTATGTTCAACGTTATATTCGAGTATGTTAGGTTCATTTTAGAGCACAACTAGTTTATTACTACATATGCCATATAAGATAACTAAAAATTTACAGTCATTATGCCGAATCTACGAAATGTATCGGTTAGCCATCTTGCCTCTCTCGGTCTGCTCTACAGGTTAGCTATCGCATATAAAACGCGATTGCGGTGCAGTCCAAAATTCATGCCGTTTCAGGTGAATAGGGCAACTTATCCCGCTCCCGGGGGAATGAAAAATATTTGGGTGCGTGCCAACGATGCTCGGTTCGCGGCCGTCGCGACTAGCAACTATGGCGACGCCCGCGTCCGTCTCCGCCTCGATAACTCCGTAATGCAATACCTGACACTGAAAGTGCATCATCTATCTTGCGTACACAACAACCCCTTAAAATATGTTACTATTTTCCTGTCGGCTCGTAACCATCCATGTTTCTTAATGGCCTTGTATATCTTAGTGTCTACTCTATCAACGTTACATTTACGGCTTCTCTATTTGTATCTAGATACACCTAGACCCAGGTCTAGGTCTTTATCATTATACTTTATTAGAAAAGAATTACCATTCACCAGAAACATTTTAAATTCAATTTCTCTGACGTTACAAGTTCTATTCAATGTCTCACAGCAAACAAATTGTTTACAAACATCGTTTTGCTCAAGTCTTCTTTACCTATTTTTTTTAAAGTAGTTTTTTTCTCTTTAATCAAGTAAAATCTCTAGGTTTGATTAGTGTAATTCTAGGTCTGTGGTTCGACCGATGTTTTAATTTGAATGGCGCTCATTCATAATTCCAAAGATAGAATAGCAATGAAATTAATGTATTCACCACACGTTTTTACAATATCCCAGCGTACTTCAGGCGAACCTGTTAACCTCCTTTACCTTGTTTAAAAATCCAGGGCTAATTTTGGTATGAACTGAAATAATCGGTATTGCGAAAATAAACAACATTTTAGATACCTATATAATTTCCTATGATGCCGAACTGCTTGTAATACGTAACTACCGCCTAGGCAATTAATTAAACGGATGAGTTTTATCATCTGGCAACCACATCATATTATTATTATTGTTCGGCCAATAGCTTGCTACTTCATCCTGCTTTAAATTAATGACAATAGAGTGTGTGGACAAAATATGTGGTAATAATACTCCTGATCAAGTGGCTGACTTTGCATGCGCTGGGAGGCTCTGAAGGAGCTAGTCCGTCGAGCGTATAAGTCAGATGCGTTTGGCCGTCTTCTCCAATTCTGTAGAGCGAGGAAGTAGACTCCTCATACAAAGTCAACTGATTCCCACTCCAGCAACAATGACATAAGATTCCAGATTTTCATGCGAGCTTTGTTTATTTACAGGTGAGTAACGGCAATGTCATCGATACAGGAACACCTACCCTACTGGTATTTACCATTTATTTTTTACCGCATGTGCATAGCCGCACAGCATGTGGTGCATGTTAATTTAATGTACCGTCCACATAATATTTATGATGATCTCATTTCTTAGTCTACAGGTTCTATACAATATCTTGTGCTTGTTATTCGTAACAATTTCTTGGCCTCTATTAGTTTGATTGTGAATGTAGTAAATAAAGAAGTGGTTCGATTTACATCTAATATTAAAGCTCACAAAATCCTTGGACCATTTACCGCGTAGGTTATATAATATCTACATCGCTCACGTTGGCACGTGTCGGTCTGTTGTCTTTAAAAATATTTTCATATATGGGGTATGTAACATAAGTTACTAAGTACATAAAGATCGTTGTATTTGGATTACATTATCTTCCTTCATACCTAACGCATGTTAGTTTAGGTTCACCGAAAACTTTTCATTCCTAAGCTGTCTCTCTATCGGATTTTGGCATTAATTGTGTAATATATGAACAGTTTCTATAAACTATAACAAATGCATGTTTTAATGATTAAGTTAGTTGACTATGAAAAAACAATACGCTATGTATATACCAAATGTACATTTACGTTACGAGCATGCGAGTCCAACATTCGTTGTCGAAATTGAAAATCCGTGGAAGATATTTCTTATGATTATTCTTATTATATGTTTTTGTTGGTAGATTAGAACGATGCTATTAAAATCCGGGCATTAGTGCACCTATTCCAATAGTTACGAGTATAATTTTATTCATACATTGTTATAAGTTGGAAAACTTCTGCTTTTTGTAAAATTAATATCGTACATTAATGTATGTAAACATTAATTTTACAAAATGTTATGTTAGTTTTTTATAAAAATATACCGGATGACTTTTTATTTACCGTAAGGAAAAAAATAGGGCATATTAGGTAAGTGAAATAGAAGGTATTGGCATCTACGTAGGTTAATTTTTTTTTTTCAAAACTATCATCGAATAAAGCGTTGTGTGTCTTTTGGCGGTCGCGTTTGTAGCCTATTCCACATAATTACATCATTAAATTAAATAAATAAAACATTGAAATACTAATATGAGTTCCGAATAAATTTCACATGACAGGAATCCTACGAATCCCTCTCACGGGTTTGCTGGAAGAGATCTCTCATAGAGATAAGTTCGCCCTTTGTACATTTTTCTTAAATCTTTGTTAATGTCCATTTCTTTGTGTTTGTTACAATAAAGTGTTAAAATAAAATAAATCCCGCCAGTCGCATGCCAATCTCCGACCGGCGCGTCTATCGACGACCTATGCCAATAATTTATATTTCACTTACCTAATATGCCTTATTTTATTCCTTACGATAAAAAACTCATCCGGTATTTGTTGTTTACTATCTTTGCAATGGAACATTCGAGGGAATCGTCCGTCCATCGTCAAACGTGCATAATACACGAGATAGTTGACAAATTATTACGTACTTGAGCTCAAATTGTAACGTTTTTATTACCCATCTTTCACTTACTATCAATTAAACAAATAAGAATAACCGCAACTTTACCATCTATTCTATTATTCATGTATTTCCATACAAAATCTATCAAGTCTGTTCAAATTATAACGTGATAACTAATTTTGAATGGTTTTATCAATGATTAGGTATTTGAAGACTTTTCATTTGCACTACGCTTAATGAAAATTTTAGTACTCAGTGCTGTATTTAATTATAGTCTGAATGCGTGCAATGTAACATTATTGCTGGATTTATAGACCGATGTTATTTGTTTGTGTAAATCTCCGTCTTGTTAATATTATTAGGGTAAATTAATTTTACCTCTAGCGCTGTTGCGACAAAGTGTGGGAGTAACGCTTTATTAAAGCTTGTTAACCAGCTATCTTCTTCTCTTTTATGAAATTACAGTAAATAAATATACTAAATCATTCTCTTTGAAGCGGTTAGGTCTGCCTGAAGTATTGCCAGATCGTACTTTTAAATACGATTATCGTACTACTTGACCGTACCTACATACCGTTTGCGTAACTAGCTTGGAATCGTACTATTTAGTACCATTTTTCCCATTGAATTCTAAGACGTAAAATAGGCTATGTGGGTGCCTCCTTATGCCTTTCATTCTCGCTCATATAATATAAAAATTAAACAAATATACTAGTGTGGTATCAAATGACTGATTGATGTAAGTTTGTAGGTGTATTGTCCAATCGATCCAGCAGAATATGAATCGTGTGTATTGATGATTGATTTCGTGTTCGTTTTTCATAAAAACGTGCACTTTAACTTAATGAGAAGTTAAGAATATAAGTTGTTAATAAGTAATATTATAACTTTAATTTTTGTACCTTTAGCCATTTACGTAGGTGCTATTTCAAAAAGCCGGACATAGGTACTTAATGGATATGAATACTGGCAACACTGAATGTGTAAATACTCTCGTGGATTGATGTACTTTTCTTCATGAATTGTTTTAAATCTTTGGAATTAGAGATTTAAAAAATTAATCAGTATAATTATAATAGTTAACTAGCGAAGTCAAACTATAATTTATACGTACACTACTGGGCACAGCCGTAACTCACGATAGGGGAGACTGTTGTTCGCGGAGCGGATGAGGATTGGCTGACCGTTGTTCGAGTATATGTAGAGGATTTTGTGTGTTACGTGAAATACATTCGTTCCCAAGGTCACATAATCTCTGACTGTATTGATCCTCCTAATCACACCGAATACAACGTTATATCATGTCACCTTTGAAAGCTGTCGTGCATCGAAGTACCATTAAGGCCTCGCCTGGACTTGTGCCAGAGTTGGGATATTATTAGCACGCCGACAACGTCTGAGTTAATCAAGCTCAAATAAGATCAATATTTCCCGTAGGTGATGGTCCCAGGGCCGGTCGCGCCCGTTGCTTGTCAACCGGGATTATGGACCGGATCGGACGAGGAACGTACGGTGTCGTGACGCTATCCAAAAGTGCACTTTATAAATGTATTGACCTAATTACGTCACTTTAATGTCCATTATACGTACATAATTTAATGGCAAATGTGGCACCGTTCTGTCCCGTTGCGTAGCCACTTTATTTTGATGTTCTAATATTTCTGTCAAACGTAACTAACATAAATAATTGATATGACAATTATATATGAAGTTCTTATTCTGTTTGAAGAAAGGAAACGGTTTATTACGTATAAAGTATAGTTACGCAGGGCCGGTCCTTTAAGAAAGTCAATTTCTTGGAACATTTGTTCGTAATAGCATACTGACACCACATGTGCCACTCACTTCCATCTAAGAAAACGAACACGAAATTTAGACGGGTATTGCCGCCCTTAGTTGGGCCCATCTTTCTTTGGTTAAGTATTCTATTTGTTGAAATAATTTAAAACTTTAACACCAAGTTTAGTTTAGTTTAGTGTTCGAACGACGACCCTCGTCACGTGTCCGATCTAAGCGCGAGATAGTGCGAAGCCCGAGCTCTTAAACTTTTTTTTTTTTAATTTGTTTGAAGTGACCTACAGACACCTTTGTGTGATATCTGCGAAAACATTACCAGTAATATGTTTGTACATAAAGGTAGATAGAGTTGTACATAAAGAAATACGTGATTCTGGGCAGTTGCACTCTTTGAGTTTCGATCACTCACTGCGCATTACGCGCTCAATGTATGGAGCTCTTTAGTAGGGGTCTGCTAAACGCCTCTTGTATTAATAGTGGTTGATACTGAAACATCAAGTCCGTCATTTTATCAATCAATAATTGCACTGTATTGAGAAAACCTAACACATCGCAAAGCACAAATTCCTATTTTGTCAAATATAGTTTATCTCATAGTTTAGTACTGAAACTGACTGAAGCAACATGATTCAAAGTTGCACATGGAGATAAGTTAATGGAGGTATGCTTCCAATAAAATCGACTAATCAAATAAAAGGCGGTGACATACACCGAGGTGATTCAATAGAAGCAAACCTGTTTTTTGTCTTCCGCAACAGATGGCGCTGTTTAATTTTGAAACTATGATTTGGCGGAACCATATTACTTAGGTATGAACTCTAACAGGACCCTGCTCTTTTGTATTCGCAGCGACGCTTTGATATTGAATGTGATAATAACTTGGATGACATTTGTTGATTCGCAAAACATTTGAGTTTTTTTTGTTAATTTGGCTTAGCTTATTTATTTTAAACTTAGTAAAACTTAGGTATGTATGTAGGTACCGTATATGTTAATTCAAGATAAACTGACACAAAGCAGACCCAAACAAAAGGTAATTAAATCTAATCATAAACATTAATGTTAAAAATGGAGCCAACTCCTCATTCATCATTTAGACCTACAAATAGAGTTGATACCTAGATCAATGCCAAGTTTTCATAACCTGTGTTAATTATAACAAAGAGACCTACATGTTGAATAATAATTCTATAAATTGGTACCTATATGTATTACAGAATATATTTTTGTTCGCTTGATTTTAATTTATAGAGATAGAAGATTGCTATCTTTTTACATCAATATTTTTGATGCATACTATTCCTTCCTAAATTTCCTTACGGACCCACAATTCCCTTATTGAATTTAGATATATTCATTCTCTATGCAATTTGAGAAATTAAAAATTAGTTTGTGCTCGTCTTCATTGTTACACTTTCCATTCATCCCATGCATGTAGTTTGCGTGACTATTCGCGTGAGATACCCGCGTGCCAGAAAGAGAAATTCTTGACTAATAACTAATGTTATAGGAATATGCACTCATTTCATATTCGTACAATTGCAATAGAGACTACAATGTGTGGTAACTATATTAACTAAATCTTTTGTTGTAAAACGTGGTGATTCCGCTGGTACACGTCGCATTTATAAGTCTTCTGCTGGAAAAGGCGTCTCCCAAAATTCGATTTACGTCCATTTTTATGGATGGATTTGCCTCAATCGCGGGTTGGCGATCGCAGAGTACTGTAGGAAAGCATCACTCGATGCTGCATCAATTTGTCTGTTTTGCGTATATATAGGTACCCAAGTTCACCCGTAAGATTGTCCATTGTATACTGCCTAAGTTAGCGCATGAAATTGCTTTACACGAAGAAATGTATGTAGTTGTAATTGATAAAAAAAATAAGGTAATTAACGGGATCGGTGACCCGTTAAATAGGGTACACCTCGGTGCAGTTTCAAAGAGAATTGCTTCGGTGAACCGTGCGGCCGCGCTGCAACATACGCCGCGCTGAGCCCGTGCTGCTTTTTCCCGCATTAAATCCCCCCATTCAGTTAAACGCTTCAGTTACTGTGCAATAATACAAATTATATTTGTAGCATGTATGTACATAATACGTATAAAGATCGATGACCGATTGGTGTAGTTAGTAGAGCCTGCCTTCGAAACCAACGGTTGCGGGTTCGAATCCCGCCAGGGGCAAGTGTTTGTGTGACGGATTCCTGTGGACGGAAGGGGGAAGTGTTTATTCGGAAAATGGGTGTTTAGGTATATACCTAAATATATATAAATATTTATGTTCTTATCGGGTGTGTAAAGTACAGAATTTACACCTATTTACACCTATTTATTATGATACAATTCTTAAACTATTTTTATAAATAACTAGGGTTTCTGTTCTACTTTCCAATTCAAGGAAAGGTTATTGTTTATAAAATGTTATTTATTGGGCAGTAAATCTTCACTGAAACTGAAATGTTTAAATTTGTTAAATTATCGACATAATGCAGATATCGATGATGGGTCTAAATATAATGCAGAAATACAGAGGCCATTAGAGGTATTGAGGTCAAAGTAATATCTATTTCAGTATTTGGTCACTATATCCCAGAGTTCACGTTTAAACCCGACTATCATGGTTCTACAGGTATAATAACTTCTCATAAATAATTGCTTTTAGACATATTTTATGCATTGCACCATTAAAAAATTATTCACTGAACACTCAAATTTTATAAATATCGTGTGCTCTGGAATTCTGTGAATTTTACTTCGTCAATATTCAGTTTTCAATTTGTTTCGTACATTATTTAGGTTACATTCCTCGCTAGATGATAATAATGACATTTTTTATTTCTTTTTTTTGGTGCCGCTTCCTGTGCTATCTATAACGCCTATAATATAGCAATATAACTAATAGGTGTAACCCTTCGTATATTCTTTGCCTTAGTAGACGTTTTCGCATTTACAAGTCTTTCCCTTCGACTTTACATTGTGGTCAATGCTTTTTTATTTAAACAAATTTTGTTTGGGTTATAACTCTATTTACCAGACCCCAAACTAACAAAAACGAATGCGAGAAAAACATACTTTTCTTAAACTTGATAGCGATAGTGTAGACCATATTTTTACTTACGTTAGCCTTGCGCCCACGTAGATTTTTCTTAAGTTTCCTTGGATGACAGGTAACCTGATCCTTCTACGACCTAACTATCCTTATTCGTAACCATCCGATTCGATATGAAATAATGAATGAAATAAGGACATACAAGTTCTATCGAACTTATAATTATAGAGCACTTTTGATTATTATTATTCACGACAAAATGGTGCAATGAAGTTACATGATTCCTTGATCGGAGATAGTGGAAGGAACTAGACTAATTTTCTTTTACACCGGGAAAATAAAAAAAAAACCGCGCGGGCGGGGCTGAACCTTGTTAAGATATGAACCTTTTTTACAATAATATTGACTACTGTTAGATAAAGGCCGGCAACGCATCTGTGACCCTTTTGGTGTTGCGAGTGTCCATGGGCGGCGGTGATTACTTTCCATCACTGACCCGCATGCTCGTTTGCCGCCCTCTCATATAAAATTATTTAATTTGAAAGATAAATTTGCAGGTCACATAAATCTCTTCCGCATAGTCAGTAATTCATTCAAAGGGTTATGTATACGCTTTTTCAATATAAGGTTCCTGTTGATATACAAAACCTTCCTTTCAATAAATTTAAAGATACTATAGAACAGAAACTTCTTAAGAAGGCATATTATAAAATATCAGACTATTAAGATAATCATCCATGGACATAACCAGCTCGTTCGCTTTCCAGGCTATTTCACAATTAATAATGTAATATAAAAACCTTTTGTTATATAAAAAACTGTTTTTAAAGAGCAACCCCTCGAGATACTTGCTGGTTCTTCTTAGGAGAAAATAGCATTTTGAACAAATAGTAGCTTAAAAAATGTAAAATCTGACTATTTTAAGTGTACCTTGTGTTCCTACAAAATATAGCAGCTTCGATTTTGACTTAACTTTTTAAATTTGATGGGACATAATTATTATTGTAGTTTTCCCATCTCAAATCGAATTAATAATGAGAGATAACGATACCTATTTAGTGATATTATATGCGGTCTGATAAGTGAGAAACTGTAAACTGGTTATAGGATACTCCTTTGGTTTGGTAAAGCAAACAACGTAATGTAGCGTGTCTAAACCTAATACAACTAAAGCGCTCAGAAGTCGTGCTACATTAACACCTTGCAGGTGTATACATATTTCGTTATTCAGATGTTATTCTTATTGTATATTCACCGCAAATTAAGAAAACATAAAAATTTTACTCAAATATGTATCGATACTACTAAAATGTTTCGAGTATTAAACTTTAAGAAACAAAATTAGGAGAATGTTCTTTTGTAAATTCAAAGTGAATCGTTTGAACTCCGAACGATTTCCGATTCCTTTGATACCTCGTTTGTGAATACATGTGTATCTATTTATAAAATATGTATATGCCTTTTAGGGTTTGACTGTATAGCGTCTTTAATGTAATTGCCGATAAACTTTAATTGTCATGTATTTTGCTTCAAAAGTGCGACTTTTACGGGTCTTATAGTACCAATGCTTATTTCGTGATTCAGGCATCCATTTGAAGACGTTATGAAGTTGGTAGTGTTATAGTCAATGGTACCTATAGGTTTTTAATTTATTGCTACACCAAATATTATCAACTATATCCACACTCACATTAGGAGCACTTTCCACCTGATGACTTTGTGGTCAAAGGCGTCTCCAGTTCATGAAAAAGTGGATTGTTAGTCCCAAAAAGTACAAATTATTTTTAAACAAATACGAGTAACGTCTTAATTTCCAGTTTTGTTTGACACGAAGTATATGGAATGTTGCCAGAAAAGGCGGCTTTTTATTTAAGTTAATTTAAAGTACTTACCTAAATTGTTAACCACGTTCAAGTTATCCTGCTAAACGATTTTGTAGTTGTAATGCCTGGTAAGAGTGATTATTAAATTATTTAGGTTAGATTTACATTACATTGGATCCTTGGGCAGATTAAAAATACGTGACTGAATTTAATCGATAAAACCAGCTTCGCGTTGCTAAATCCCGCCTCGAGTAATTTACTTACCTTTAATATTGTTTTTGAAACATCGGAGGAGTTTAGTCGCAGGTACTTAAGCCAAGTTTTCTTTTGTTCAAAGTGTATGTCAATAAGTGTCTTAATTTTGTTTCGATGCTGCGCTGAAAGCTATTACAAAAAAGTTTAAATGTAAAATCAAAGTAGGTACCTACCTAATGTTTGATAAAAATGTTTTTATTCTTGACTTGATGGTTTTAAAACAGTATCCCCGATTCAAAGAGAGGGGGGACGCACATTATAATATTATTTTCATCAAGCGCGCTTTACCTTCGTCTAATAAAACGTTAGCACATTTCTCCGATGTATGTTTAATTTTGCACATTTTTGGGATTTCCATTCACACCAATGATGCTGCGTGTCTATCATTGATCTACCCCTATGTTATTGCTTTAATTATACACAAGGCAAGAGACTGGAAAGCAATTTTTGAGTTGCTCGCATTTTGCGAAAATTACTGATTCATGTTTCGCATTACAAAAGTTCGCATTTTTGAAAATTCACTTTATTCACATTCCGAGGTTTTACCCATTAGACATCGAATCCCAAGAAGCATAAGTTTCTCACGAGTTACACTCGTTCTGGTAGCATTGGTTAGTAACTATAATGAATTCGATTCGCTTAAGTTTCTTGAAAAATTTCAAGAAACTTAAGCGAATCTCAAATGCGCAATCGAGTTTTGAAGCTTAATAATGGCAGAATATTGTGCAGCAAAAGTCAGTGATAAGTATAAGTGAAGGGAAGTATAAATTAAAGTGCGTAACATAGCTTTCGGGTGCCCACAAGAAGCCGCAAAATATTCCGTAAAGCATTCTACCACTTTACTGAAGGATTACTACAGAATGTTTTCGTGTTTAGGCTGATGGCTTTACTGCCAAGCCATACTAAATAAAAAAATAAATAATGTCAACCAACTCACAACTGTCAACTTACGATTATTCGGATTCGGCTTTTTAGCGCGATCTTGGCGAGAGAAGTTGCATTTTTCTTTATAATTCTTATAATTCGTGCATTCTGACTACTGTAATGAAGCTTTCAGGTTCCCACAAGAAGCCGCCAAAATCTTTAGTAAAGCATTCTGCCACTTTACTGAAGAATGACTTGACCGTGACTAGACTCTGTATACGCCAAGTACCTATACGACGAATTACTTGTTTTGACTGAGACTCACTAATAAATTGAAGAAATAAGACATGGCTACATGGGCTTAGATCCCTTTGCCTTCTCCGAAAGGAGTGAATAAAACGAAAAAAAATATTATTCGGATTCGATAACGAATGAAGACGTTATTTAAACAATAAAGCGTATTTGATTTGAAGACGTCGGAAATGCAAATGATATATAACAAATGCGAACTTTTGAAATGCGATCGTGAATGTGTAATTTTTGTATGTATTCAAAAGAGACTCAAAAATCGCACCTCTGGTATTCCTTTACCGGAAACCACGGGCATAAATAAGCAAGAGTAGGCAGTACCGATTCTGACTAAAACTCACATGTAATATTTTTAAATAAATTTGTATAGGTAGGTATTTATATACCATTAGTAGTATTTACAATACTTATAACCTAAGTATTTAAATAATTCTTATTATATTCATCCTGTTTACAATATATAAGTAATTGTAATGTATCGGCGCTCGCCGCACATGGTAGTCGAGCTGCTGCTGGTGCGATAGAGTCAGCATGCGCGGGCCTGATTTGCATACTTAATTTAACCAACCGCGTATACTGCGTACTAACCACTGGTTTTGGATGTAACCTATGCAGGTATTTATTATGAATGAGGTAACCTTTCGATTGCAAAACTTTAGACATTTAAAATTCAATGACTGAAGAGTGATAAGTAGGTAACAAGTTTTCAAGTTTTGCACAGGTACTATAATTATTCTCATGAAAATGCGTGATGGATGACACGACGTCGAATCGAATGAATGTTAAGGTACTAGTTAGATGTAGATCAACGCACCAATACGTAAAGATGATAATATGCGTCTATGTATAATTATGTGGGCTCCGTGAAGGTTACCAAGTTAACAAATCGGCACAAAGGAAATAAGTACAGTATAATTATAATTCCTAGTAGATTAAAAGTGTAAAATGTGTTGATTGTTACAGGTAGTTTCAAAGCTTTGTATAATTTAGGTCGATTTTAATTCCAATGGATAACCCTTTACCCTCGTACTTATTGATTTCTTTAAATTCGTTGAGCGGCGGCATTGTGCTAAAATGGGGAGCGGGCGAGATGTGTATCATTCATATAATGCAGTGATGATCGCGTTCTAACAGTCTCGTGCTCCGCAATGGTTACTTACAATAAAAATAGCACATTTCTACTATACGTGCGTAGCTTTAGGCAGTAGGTAGGTGCGGTCTTGATTATTCTCCCAATGCGTGTGGCATCAATGGTTAATGCGTACAGATTGACGCCCCTCAAAAGAGTGCTTTTGATGTGTGCGGGCATACATATACTCTACTCCCAATGTTTGTTAATGTAGGTGTTTATATTTTGACGGACTTACAAAAAAGGGAGGAGGATCCCAATGTCAAGTTCTCTTAGAAATTCGAGACCGATTTGCGTGATTATTTTTTATTGAAAAGAAGATACTGCGATGGTTACTCGGTTGGTTTTTTGTTAGTACCGGGAGTCGACAGCTTCGGTGAGGTATTTTCGGAACTTGGAACTCCCGAGAGTATGCAGTCAGCGGCTATTTAATTATGCATTCGGCCGATAAAGAATGGACTGCTTCGAATTCGGTTGTTTTGCCATTTTTTGGCGATTCGATTATATGTATACCTAACTATTACTATTTTCTATTATATTTCTATGGTTTTTACTAGAAACGATACAAGAATGGTACCTAGTACCTAGTACCTAGAGCATATACTTAGTGCATATTCATGTTATACATATAACTCATAAAAGATCAAAAACACAACTGCCTGACATCCCATATATCTATTAACGGATCATTCTTCTTAGTCTAGCAATTTTTATGATATGATTTACGTTCAACATAGATTTTTTTGAGAAATGTATGCAATTTACACAATAATTTCTTCAGTGGCGAGAGATATACAGATGAAATAGCATTGAAATGTACGGGTCTTGAACGATGCGTTGACGCGGATATACTAAGCCTTGGGACTGTCAAGAAACCACGAGACGATTTACGCCAAACGGTATATATACTTAGATAAGTACCTACATTGTTATAATTAGTAGATCGCGTATTACCTAATTATTTGTTTTAAGTAAAGTTACTCAGATGGAAAGTGTCTGTTTCACCGGGGGTTATCTGTAAAAGGCAGGGACCGAAAACGGTATGTACAATACCCGTAATTTGAGCCTAGCCCTTAGCTAGCGAAATTCCTGAACTGAATACAAGCAATATCAATAGCATGAAGTAAGGGTGCCATTGCAAAGCGATGATGTGTTTCTTTCTATCATAACCAAGGTATTAAAACGATAACAGATTCTTTTTTATTAATAATCAATGTTTTTAAGAGGTTACCGGTTAACTTCTTACCCAAAATGAATATTGTCTTTATTTTTCTCGGTTACAGTTATCGGTAACCCTAGTCGTAGAACTAATTGATATCTTTCGATACCTTTACCCTTCATTCATAGAGGTTTTCGGTCCCAGCGTAAAACGGTTAATTCCAAATCAATAATGAAACAACTTATTCACTATAAACAACAATGTATTCGCACGCAATTTTTTTGTACACGCGGCCGCACGACAACCGTTACAGTGCAAGATAAGCAGGTCTCATTGCTTTCACATTTCCGGTAGCATCGTGTGGCCAGCTTACACTGGTAGTGTTATGGTCGTCGTGTTGTCAACTGTACTAAATTCAATACTATTCTATGCATTCAAGAATCATATGCAAACGCGTATATAATAAGGTGAAATGGCACATAGTATACGAGTATGATCCATCCTTGATGACTGCTCGCTCGCGGTGGCGGACGGCGCACATAGACCGTCAAACTACTGTACGGCACTTCGTCCGGAAGAGCGCTATTCCAGAATATTTACGAGCCAGTATCTATATACTTACTAGGTACTGAATACCCACTATTGTTGTGCGCAGAGGCGAGTGACGCCCTCGATGACGCGACCTTGCTACGCCTAGGTACAAATGTTTGAGGGAACACAATAGACCTTACCTATTTTTATTGTCTAACGCTTTTTGAGTTTCATACCGAAAAGTTAATGGAATCCTTAGGGTGCGTTTATTTGCTACGAATTATTTCACGCCCATCAGCGCTGACAATCGCACTAAACCTTTCGCCTCTTCCTTCATAACGCCGGGCGTCGATGTTCCCCGATTCTTACAATCTTGGTAACTTTATGTCTAGGGCAACGGCGGATCCAGCCGTGGGGGCCATTATCACCATCCTCTGCCTAGGTCTTGGTGATGATTTACGTAAGGATTTGTTATTAATATTTTGGAGCCTGTCCAGAATAGACCTCCAGTAAGTGATCCTCTAGCTAGCCTCTAAAAAGGTTAGATTATCTGTAGATCTAGGGTGAAGAGGCATTAGTTTTTTCTTTTTTTTTTTTCATTTAAATAAATAGTGCTTTATCTTCGGCTGCATCATCTTTCCAACAAGTGAAATTGAATGTAATACGTCTGCAATGTTTCACAAAAAAAATTAAAACACAATTTACTTGTCAACAACGTGGCTTGAATTTTGGTACCTACTGCTGTTGAGTGGACATGATAATGCGTGACTTTCGTGTCCGTTTACCCACAGCCTTACGGTAAGGAGATTTCGTTGTCCATCTATCTTTCTGTGTATCACCGTTGATTTTGTCAACAACTCTAATGTTAATGACTGGCTGCAGTAGTAAATCTAAAATATTATTTTCACGCAACTACTGGTAGAAATTCTTTAAAATTTTACAGGAAAAATTAAATCATGTCGTGACCTTTACACATAAATAAGTACTGATATTACTTTGCCCTCCTTTATTTTATCTCTGAAGTATATAGGTACTTATATAAGTATATACTTGTGACCGCACTTTACAACTATGTTGTTTTTTCTGTCACATTATCCAAGATATAAAGATTTTCATGTACCTACTTGTATACTTATAAGTCATCGGTATATAAATATTTATACCGAGCTGATGATTTTATGTGAATCAGTAGTCTGGTGACGACACGCACGACAGCGGTTGTTGACCGGACAGTCTTTGAATGTAATTAGGTACATGCTACACACCACCCATGAGAACTTGACAATAGGAAAATATTATAATCTATACAGGGCGTCCCAAAGTTATGGGACATGAAGGGGAAGTACCTTAAATATCGTAGATAGTGAATTTTGCTCAAAGAAGACTTTATGTTATTTTTAAAAGTTAGTAATTCTGCATTCATAGATTTTCTAAAAATTATTTGCTTCGGCTGGGAATCGAACCGACTCAAATGTGAAAAAAAAAACACCCTACTTTTATGATGCCAATCGAAAGAATAGCTAAAAAATAATAACTCTGCCTAAGTAACATAGTATTTTAAAAGAAAGGAACAACGTGAAATTAATCATTTTAATCAAATAAAAAACATACATGAAACTGCCGTAGTCAATTAAGTAGGTATTTTTTTGTAAATTAATTAATTAAATGCTCAAAATGTGATCCCTCTTGTCTTACGCAAATCGCCAATCTTTTAATGAGCCCGCTGCCTGTTGATTTTCTAATCATTTTATGGTGAACACTCGATGTGATATGGCACAATTCTGTTTGCAACTCGCCTACGTTCTCGTATCGCTTTTTGTATAGCATATCTTTCACGTATCCCCAAAAGAAGAAATCACTTTAGCAATAAATAACTTTCTTGAAATTTGACTCAATCATTTTATGTTGTTCCTTTCTTTTAAAATACTATGTTACTTAGGCAGAGTTATTATTTTTTAGCTATTCTTTCGATTGGCATCATAAAAGTAGGGTGTTTTTTTTTTCACATTTAAGTCGGTTCGATTCCCAGCCGAAGCAAGTAATTTTTAGAAAATCTATGAATGCAGAATTACTAACTTTTAAAAATAACATAAAGTCTTCTTTGAGCAAAATTCACTATCTACAATATTTAAGGTACTTCCCCTTCATGTCCCATAACTTTGGGACGCCCTGTATGTTTATAGATACGCACGATTGTGTGTAGTTGGTCGTGTTGAATAACTTTCATAGGTTATAATAATTTCACTTTAGGTGAAGCATTCCTACGATTGTTTGTCACGCTCAAATCTAAAAAGCTATTCTTGAACGCCAGAAACGACCAATTCTTACATTATATTTTATGAGAATTCGGGTTTCCAATTCTGATATTGCCAACATAGGGTTGCTATGCTATTGGGTATAATCTTTAACATTACAGTCTAGGTATTAACGAATTACAATTATTTTTATGTGAGTAGTTGTTATAATGCGTTTTGACATACGTACGCGTTAGTGGGCGACATGGTTATCCTATGGGATAACACACTTACTGGATTAATCTAATCAGAGGACGCCAATTGTGTGCGTAAGCCCAGCGGCAAAAGTTTCAGAATAGTTAGAAGTTGGTAATTTAATTATGGCATGGTTAACAAATTCGTGCTATTATTATCATTTATGTGAGCTCGTTTGTTAAAATATTTTTAGTAGAATTGTGAAACATTGTTTCGTATACAATCTTTAGATATTATATTCCTTAATCGCCTTTTACGTTACCCGAGGGAAGTTGTTTCATTTATATTCAGAACACCATACAGCTATTGTATTTGGCTCCTTATAAAAAATGGAAGGTAGGCACAATTCAGAAACAAGCCGCGGGCCACAGCTAACGAATAACTTTACTGATTTTGCTTGTAATCTAATCACAAAGAATAATTTTACTGTAATTTGTAAAAAAAAAAGATCATCCATATGCATACCTTCGGATCAGTAATCACAATGAGGGTGTGGGCAGACGCACCGCGATGGCTGAGTGAGGGCCTGAGGCAGCCGCTTCACTAAGCACGGTAAACACACCCCCGGTCACGTAGCGCCGCTGCAAACTGTTGAATATTAATATACGAAATAATATTCGCTAGAAGAAATCCCACTGAAACTGAAGCGGTATTCGTGCCTGAGTAAGCGAATCCCTGGCCCCAGCAAATCCCCTCGTGCCAACTCAAATTGTGGAAATTAAAATAACAGCTTCGTATTCCAGCCATGAGTAGCATTATACTGTTCGTAAGCTACATCAGGCAATTTCGCTTTTATTTGATAGTTCCTAATGACAAGAGGAAATCTTGAAGAGTTTGGATATTATGTAGTAGGTATGTGACGTATTTTGTAGTAGTACCTACGAAAGGTAACAGCATTGCGATTCAAGTCATTTTCTGAAGTTTTCTTTCAAAATGTTCCAAGTGTCACCAAATAGGGATCATTATCCATCCTGATGATCTGATCAAAAAATGCAATATTAAAATTATTAATATCCTGTTTACCGTTCTTCAGGCTTCTGGTTTATTTATACTAAACTACTGTAAGTTTTGAACGCGTAATTTTATTATCGTGCCCTGCTCGCTGTGTTTGTGTTTACAAGCCCCATCATCTGTTCGGTGGCGGGACGAGAGCGGAGGGATGGATGGTGGCAGTAAGGGGAGGCTGCACCTACGCACATACTACTGGGGGTTCAGTGTGCGATGTGGGCATCGTTAAACCGCAATCAGACATTAAATGATGGCCCCTATCATAATTATTCAAATTTATCTGACGTTATTTATGTAGGCTACTTGCATACGAGTAAATAGATAGAGCCGTTGAACTTGGTAAATGAATTTATCAATGTTTGCTAGTCGTCGGTATAAATTATCGTTGGGTCGTCTCAGGGTCTCCTTTGTGACCCTGTGTCATCTTTGAGCTCATAAACGAAGATAGTCATTAAGGTACATTCACGCAACTAATCGGTTATTGTGTCTACATATCAGTTGAGTAAATAAATATACAGGGTGTATACGAAAAATAATATCTACGTATCTCCGAACTACCTATACCCAAAATATCCACAAAACGAACATTGATATCTTGTTTTCTTTTTTTCACTTAATTTTACATATTATAAAATACGATTGCATAATAGGATAAGAAATGAATGTGAATTTTTTTAATGACCTTTGACCGTGTTATGAAAGAAAATAAATGGTGGTGTCCACACTAATATTATAAATGCGAAAGTTGTCTCTGTCTGTCGTATTGAAATTTAGCCGAGAATTAGCCTGGGACCTGGAGAAGGACGTAGGCTACTTTAAGATAAGGCAAAACACAAAAGACACGAGTTACATTTGTTGTAATACACGACTTTTCATCTGCGATAAAGTAATTCCACGCGATACACAGCAAACCCGACACAAAAGATACGACTGTTTATCAAATTCACGCGGCGGGCGAATCCGCGAGCGAAAACTAATAGTAAATAATTTGTATATAAACAAAATGAAACTTGCAAGAAAAATAGAAGTAGGGCGGATAAGAAATAAATATAAAAAAAATATAGAATTATTATTTATAGAATTTAGTACAACATTTTGCATATTAACTTCTCGATTTGTTTTTTCTATGTTTTATATTTAAAGCACTACTTAAGTAAGATCTAAAAATTGTTATTGTTGTGTTGTTGTTTGAAAAGAGAACTTAGTGTTGTGAAATACAAATTCAGATATAGTTCAGTCCCCATAGTCTCTCACGCATGCAAATTGCAACTCCTCCGTAAGTTACTTGTGGCAGTGAGAGAAAATAAAGTATTTTAATACTTGTTATATGTATTATGCAATCGGATTAAAGTAAAAACGGCAGAACTGAAGAAATTGGAGTTTGTTTTAGCGTTCATTAAAAAATAAACTTATGCAAATTCGCACCACAGGAGCAGCTAATTTGTCCAGTAGCTGGCAGACAACGGCTGTTGATAAGTGAGAGTAGTGGAGATGTGTTGTGTTGTGATTGTGATGAGATTGTGTGGGAAGTACCTACCCTATGTAAAACAACTAAAAATGTAACTTTAATTTACTATACAAAGACTTCATCGAGGTCGCCACCGTGCGGGGCCTGGTACATTTTGTAGTTAAAAAAATACCCAAAAAAATATAAGCCCCATGAATGAAGACTAAATATAACACATGATACAAGGAAAACCATAGATGTCCTTTACAAAATAGTTAATTTTACAGGAATTCAGTCGTGGCGAAAACCCTTAAGTTACGTTAAATGCTGCGGTACAATTTGCAATAGCTAAATATAGGAGTGTGTTGAACTCGGATAGGTACCTACGTACTTTCCTCAACTTGGTAGAGAGTGTTGAGATAGCGCGAAAGCTCGCCAACGCTCCTAGTATTTGTCTATAACACCTAAGAGGTTCCTATTTGTTTGCTCGCTTAAAACTCGTTTAAAACAAATTGCTAGCATCTCTTGGCAATGGCCCTTAGCAATTTTGATTCATATTGAAATAGTGAACGAAGAAAACCACAATTGTTATTGTTACAAACACTTTTTTTTAAAGCATTTGTACAAGATTCGTCACAGTGTGAAAGGAGTATTTATTTGATAACTTTATGATATTGGTGTCTTTTTTATTGGTACATTCATATACCAACACACCGTACACTTTTGAAAGGAAATGTTTGGGTATTCCTTTAACTTTTCTCATTTCGCACTCGTGTTGGACCGATTTTGTCGGTCTAATAACTTCCACTAATGAAAAAGCCTATCTTCAAAGTTACCGTTGAGTTCAGGTAATAAGTTTCGTTATTGAAGGTGAGACACGGAAATTAGATGCTGATAGAAAAATAATATTTAAGTATCTGCTTATAAGTAGGTACCTACATAACTTCATCGTTGTTACGGCTATCGATTTAGTCTATTTTTTTCTTGCGACAATGACATCTTTGTGATTCATTGAAGAACGATTCAATTCAAGCACAAAAGTTAGAAATGTTATGTAATTAGTAAGGATCTAGGTTTAACTTTAACCCAACTGCGGCTCGACCAATCAGACACTTGGAGGAATATGAAATTAGCATTTCGTTGCCAGATGTCCATTACGTTATGACCGAGAGTGACGCATCCTACCGAGCCCCAGAGCAGCGCCCTGCGAGCCCGCGTACTGCCGCCGCGTTCAATTACATTTAATTGATCTTGATATAATTACCTATTTGTGAACTGGCCGTATGCTTCCAGTCATTTAGATCTTAACATTGTCACAGCATTACAATATACTTCAGTAGTTTTTATATTATGTGTTTGCAGGGTATATGTATCCAATAATTTAATGCATGTAATATTCGGCGACTCGAAATTAATATTTAATCAATGAAATACGCTTTCGTTTAATATATGTTATGTCGATTGGAAAATTTTAAGGAATTTCTTGAATCTCTTAATGGAGACAAAGGAGGGGGATATTTCAAACGAGCTATATTTCTTTTCCTTTGTTTTACTGTGATAAAAGTAGTTGTTATTTAGAGATTGACGTAGACAAAGTTGCGGCCACATATCTAGTGAATTAATATTTTGTTATATCCTGAGCTTACATTAAATGAATCGAATTTAAACTAAACACTTCCAATACATTTTCAGTATAATGAATAGATAACTAGTTACTTAGAATTTCATTGTGACGTCATGCATGACATGTATTCATTGTGTCACGTTGTTATTTCGGACACGTTCGTTCAGTAGCTCTACCTCTACATACATACATATTAGTTCTCTTTTTACTCTGAACTCTCAATTGATTTATGCCATTCGGGAAAATCAGTTCCAGCCAGCCAATATCTAACTTTTGTTTACGCAAATTGTACTTAAGAGGGCATTTACATTGCTAGCTGGCAACGTCGCATATTATTTAATTAATACACCTTAAATTACTAAAAGTTATATAAATAATAAATATAATTTAACACATCCTTGAACACACAACGCCATCTAGTTCCACACTAAGCAACTAGGCTTGTATTATGGATACCAGATGTTGATATACTACAGAAATCCATTTTTTGTTGCAAATATATACACATTATAAACAAAAACATCCATAACTCGTGTACACATTTTCATATTCTAGCGGGATTCGAACCCGAGAACTTTTGATATATCCTACACCAAATAGCTTGTCAATAGACTACAAATTGTCAAATACTTGTATATAATTACTATTAACATGTTATGATGACAGTGCTTTGGGTCCCAGTACCTTAATTATTATGTATTACTTAGTGAAAAAAAAAGAAATTGAAATCAATAGTGCGTAAAAACTAAGCCATACTAAGTACGGCCACCAAAACATGTTAAAGGTGATTGTAACACTACCGTATGAAGTATTTTATGTTATATTATGCGTATAAATTAAATAATCGAAAAATACACGTAAAAATTCGATTTTGGCCTGTATTTTATGCTGTGCTGTGCACTGTAAATGCACCCTTAATAATGAAAATAGTCCGGGACGAGACGCGTCCAATATTTACAGCAACGCCTTTCTATATAAACTTGAGTTTACAAACACCAATTTATGGAAGCAAACGAGACTAAGCAGTGCTTGTGGTTCGGGCGCGAGACGAATCGCAGCAGGCCTGCTCTATAAAAAGTCAGTTTGTTTACGCGACCGCCGGATATGACTGGAAGGCGGCGCACCACATGTGTAGTGGTCATTGTAAACTTCTCGAAGTAACCGCACTTTAATTACATATAACAGAGGTGACGAAAAGGATCGTATAGCATCGAAAGGTCAAAACATTGGCAGCATGCTATGGTGCTTGTGTGTTCATTAATCGAAGCCCCGATTTATTTTGGATCTTTAAACACAATGACCCACACATTCCTTTGTGTGGATTACTTGCACGACAAAGCAGTACAGCTTATTGGTTTGCGCTAGGTATATTACGAATAGGATTGATTGAAACCTTTCTTGCTCTTGTGTTGACAATGCCATTTAATTGAAAGCGATGGAATGTATATTGACATAACGCGATTGCTATAGGTACGAGCCGGTGGAACACTGGCAAGGGCAGAGTGCACTGGCCTAGCGAGGTTTGCTAATTCAGCATTGAAGGCACAGTACTCATAATGCACTTCCTCATTTTTTTCCTCTACCTCAAAAATCTTTCAAGAAGACATTTCCTTTTGAGTAAATGAGTCATGTCTTTTTATAAATTGGTGTTGGCTCCCTCATTTTTCATTTTACAGAAAAGACATCTGGTAATAAAGAAGGTACGCCTTTCTTTAACATTAGGTGTAATTGGAATCGAGAGCTGTCCCATTGTATATAAAAAAATAATCTTCATGCTCTTCCCATATCCGCATGCTTTTACTCGTAACCACTTCCTCACCAAATTTATAAAGCCGATAGCCCTTAAAAATTGAGTCGTGTTAATTTACATAATAATGGAATCATAAAGCTTAGAGTGTGCGAAAAAAAAACAAAAACAAACGGACAAAGCTCCAAACGCCAACTTATTAAGGATCTATTGTTTAGATATTTTATCTCCAAAAGTCGAACACAACTGCACTGCAAACTGTTTTCAACCATATCATTAAATCACTCAGTATCAACCAGACCCCGCTGGGAATCGAACCTATCGCCTTTTATCTACAGTCTGCTATAGGAATGAGTTATAATACTTTAGTTAAATCAATAGTATTATATGCTTATTTTTACTCCTCCACCAGCTATATTCAATAGGTGTTAGTGGCTGATGTACGTTTATAATTTAATATTTTGTTGATGTGAATTTGTGAGCAGAATATTTATGTGTTACTTATTTGTATATTGCTACCACGTGGTCTTCTGCGCTGTTGTTAGATGACTCATGAGTATTGTGTCGTGTTACCATAAATAGCAGCGAGATCGGAGAGGGTGCCGCGAACAGCCCGGCACAATGCACTAAATCGTCGCCCGCCTTGGATCAGTGTCACTGTGCACAATTATAACGCAACCCGAGGGCTCTTCGTTGTCTCGCAAGAAGACTCCGCTCTATTTTGCGTGTGTAGACCCGCTGCGCTGGTATAGACACGAGTACCTTCTCATTCTTCTCAGTTCTAAATATAGTCAGACATTCCACTGCAATATATCTCCCGTTTATTGAAAGATCATAACTTCTACTTTATTGACTCGTGCGAATGTAATAATGTTGTAGGCATCGTTATCACAGCCCATAGGATATTACTTTCTTTACGTCCCTTTCATATATCCGAAGGTATTATATTTTTGCCAATAACCACTTTTATAACTGATGTTTATTAACAATATTTTACTTACATTTTAGGGGCTACTATATAATGGTCTTTTATTAACTTTATTACAGAATACAAATAAATAGGTACGTATTTAGAATTAAATACAAATGGAAATTTGAGCGTGGGAATGTGGCATGCTGGTTCGTGTCACTTAGGGGTGGGTAGGTATAGGGCTCTAAGGGAAGAAAGGAGAGAATAAGCACTTCCCTATAATAAAAATGGCAAAGAACGACCCACCGACGACTGTGATTAATAATGTCTTCACCAAACGACACCCTTCCACCCTCTAAAGGTATTGACTGTATCGACATTACCTAGCGAGCCGGCCACCCAACTTCAAAAGAGGGCTCATGACGTTTTTCTTTTTCACTGGTCGCCCCATTGTAAATGAACACAATAAGGAGTGAAATTGTGCTATTCAGGAGAATTGTATTTCTTTCATATATTTTTGGAAAATTTCTTCTTATTGTAAGCTTTTTCAGTGTATTTTCAATGTTTTGTTACCACCTTCTCGTCGAAGAATAAACGGGAGTTCCGAAGAAATAAAGATTTATTAACATCGCACTGAAGCTTCAGTACATTATTAAATACCCCTGTAATATTTAATTATCAGTTTATTATTTATCACTAAGTACGAGCAACTGAGTTTTGTTGCAGTTGTTGCTTAGGTACCTGCCCATTGTTCTGTTTTTTTTTTTGTTTTCGCAGATTGTTAATTGAACCTAGATGGAAGGGTCGGAAGGGTTTTGATGTTGATAGGAAGCGATAGTTCAGAAGGTTAATGTGTAGGTATAAATTAAAGTTAAAATTCAATAGGGTTGTTCCTGAGAGGCGAGGGCAGCGCGCGGCCAGTAATCTTGTGGCCAGCCGTTACTGGAAGTAGTTAGGTACCTAACCGCGTTAATCCCACTATCACTCTTCGTTGGACGCTTCGCTGTAAACAACAAGGCTTTTGAATTAGCCGCTCGCATTGATAGATTCTGACACTCATTCTTATCAAGAAGTCCAATTGTTACGTGAAACTCGTCCTTTAGAAAGCGAAAATGTTATTTATTATGTTCTGGCCATCATTACCATGAAATCGGTCACTGTATATTTACTCCGCTTTTTATCATCTCGGCTCCTAATGGTTAAAGAAGTGAAGGATATGAATTCTGAAGTAATATTCGCAATTAAAACATCTTTCGTCACATATTTACAACATATTTTGTCGGATACTGTTTAGCCGGCCGGGTTCACTACATCAGCCTGCAATCCGACGCAATTGTAGCCAATAACCACTTCCTAATTTTCTCGCTTCCGGAGCCCACTCCGCTCTAGTTGAATTTTGTAGGTAACCACAAGCACATTTGTTTTTATGACTTTATTAACGGTCTGCGTCATTTTATATTACAATTTATTAACATTGACTTCAAATAATTTAATTACTCCGGAGGTTGTATTTATATACCTATAAATAATTTTAAATTTTCCTGACGATTAACGTAAATATCAGATTTAATTTATTTTCTCTGGGTCTTAAAGACTAGACAAGGATTGTGCGTATGAAAGTACATCACAGATCTAGAAGGATACATTGCATGGGACGCCACACTTAGCAAGCGAGCATTTCTTATGACCTTACTCCAAAAAACTGGTACCCCATAGGTGGTCATCGGATGGGCACGTTGACAAGCAAACTGATATGCTGTTAGGCTTACAATGGATATTCACGGGTAGAGACTACTTTCTCCTATTCTATTTATTTTACCACGAACCATACAATCGCTATATACATACTTAATCTGTACTCGCATTGCCATTTCGTATTTTAAAGAACATAATAGGTTCACTTGAATAATAATTAATTAGTAGGATTCAAAAATATTTCTGAATTATCGTTCATTATAATTTATATCATTCTCTGGCGCCTATGAAACTTATCATAAATTTGCTTGCTTGGAATGAAGTGGTAAAGGTATAAATCAGTAGTGAATGACTGTGGGTGACGGTGCACGACTCGTGTTTTGGCACGGGCTAACAGTGTCAATATTTCGATTCGCAGCCCAGAAACGTCACCTATAAACGGGGGTATTTATTACGACAGAATTAGTAGACCACGTCCCTGAGACGTATTCGCTTTGATTTCCCAACAGTACAGTACCTACTCATACAACATTCTTCAAAACTGTGTTCGAATCATAAAATTCGTTAAATTAAATGTATCGTTTACTATTTTCAGCACATGGTGGGGACGGGCATGGCGGCCCCGTTCCCTGCGGCGGCGGCGGCTGCGGCAGCGGCCGCGCAGTTCGCCGCCAACGGCGAAGCACTGGCTAGCGTGAAAACGGAGGCCGCCGGACCGGCCGCGCCGCCGCAGCCCCCTCTGGTCAAGAGCGAAGGTCCACCTCCGCCTGCACCGCTACCACCCGCAAACTTCTCCCCTCAGCCACCTCCACAGCCACATCCGCCGAATTCCATAGAAAATCAAAATAACAATTCAGTAAGGAGCTTTTGTAATTTAGCAATAGGTATTTTAGCTATTGAAATGAGTGTACCTACAAATGATGATCAATATCTGCTGCAATAGTAAAGTGACAGTCATTAAATTGGCACAGAATCTTGAACTTTGGATAATATTTACTATGAATGTTACGCGCATTCCCAGCAGTGGGTTGATATTGCTAAAATCAAACATTGCTAAAATCAAATCTTTGCCTTTGGTTGGATAATATTTACTTTAAATATTATTGGGTTTATGTTTATATTATTGTGTAGCAGTAGCTTGATAAACCGCTTCTGCAGCGCCATGTTTTTGTTTTTTTAACATCATACATATTTGTCTAACGCAAAAGGGGGGGCCCAAACTGTTTGATCTAACAAAAAGACGGATAGTTATCAGAGACCGATGAATAATATCCCCCGCGTTTACCTGTTCGTTTGATGTTTGAGTAATATACGGTGATCTGATCTCTGTACGAATTACTAAGCTGCCAAAATCTTCCGTAAAGGATGTCACTTTACTTCAACTACTACTAACTACTTATGGTGAAACTAAATCTATCACCACCAAATTTTTTTTGTGATAATCTGGATACGCTTTCAATGATAATGTGGCAGAAGATGAAACACGCGATCTCAGAGGTGCCTATTCTCCCTGCTCTTGAAGATCCCAAGGTTGTAGGATTCAGGAAAGACTAACGCCGGAAGGAAGTTCCAGGTATTGACTGTACGCATTACGAATGAAGTATCGAACCGCTTCGTTAACTACACACGTGTGGAATCCCTCCCAACGCCTAGTAATTGTAATGTAATTCCAACCATAACCGTTGAATACCTTTTTCTAAAATGGGATTCATTATCAAATAAATACATTGTTAACTCAAAAGTCACACCAGACGATTTATATGTATAACACAAAAACATGGCACAGCATACGCTAATACGGACCTAACGCCTTGTTATTTTTGACAGCAATTTCTTATTATCACGGTAAATTGTCAGTAAATTTTTACGTAATTGAAGGTTTGAAATAGTAAAAAAAGCAGCCCGTGAGTTTCTTGCTCTCTGCGGAGTCAGCTTTGTCAACGAGTGGTAATTTTTCTAGACAATATTGTTATAACTTTACAATAAAAATGTTTAAAATTTTTGAACGTTCGCTTACTAACACCGTAGATAATTTTTGGGGGGTTGTGGAGATCTTTGGGAGAAGCCTTTGTCCAGCAGTGTACGTCTTTCGGCTGATGTGATGATGACGATAAGATCATTTTGTCAATCGCTTTAATTGCTTTGTACAGATTCATTTGTATACGTCAATCACGTAAAAGTTAATAATCGCAATTGACCAACGATTGGCCTTGGGCCCATTTGGTAAATGGTTAAAGCGTCAAAATATGAGAGAAAGATAGATAAAATGCATTCAATTTTCATCAACAGCATCCACTATTGACGCACGGCCGCTCTCACTAGTAGATGATCCCAACCATCGACCTTTCAGTTGATAATAATAAGGTTCAGACATAATGTGTTTGAGGTGTTGTGGTTTATACTTACCTATTATTACACTTGACTGTACTTTTCATTGAAACTCTGTAATGAAGAGGGGGAGGGGGTATTACTTAAAAAAGTAGTACTCCAACAATATTTCCTTTTTTAGGATTCCGTGCCGCAAATGGAAAAAGGAATCCTTGTAGGATCACTTCGTTGTCCGTCTGTCTGTAAAAAGCCTGTTTCTCAGAAAGCGTGAAGGTTAAAAGTTGAAATTAATATCAAATACTAGGTCTGCGGACAGTGGAAATGAAAAAAAAATATAAGCTTCTATGTCAATGCCTTTACAAAATACGGCCATTAATGCCGCAAAAGTTTACAATCGCAAATAATCCAAAACCTATCTGGCGTTAGCAGCGTTCAGAGTACATGTAAAGGAAAAAACTCGAAAATCGATATAATATTACATGAAACTCGATTCCCGTGATGGATGAACTATGAGATTGTACAGTACTCCTTCTGGTACGCGAGTCAGGCACTTATCCTCTTTTTTTATAATATAGATACAATTTGACTTCAACTTAATGCCGATTTGATTAATTTACAAACTGGTTTGTCCAAATTGCTTATTTATTTGTATTTTGTGATTAATATGTTATTTTTAAACCTCCTCAGCAAATCGAAGTCGAGTCAAATGAAGAGAGCACACCAGTGAGCGTGGCTGCGGTGGTAGCACAGCAGGCCGCTGTAGCGGTCGCGCAGCAGGCCGCGGCGGCACACGCGGCGGCCGCGGCCGTCAGTGCCGCGGTCTCCGCCGCCACACCCGAGAAAACTCTCGTTCCCGTTTCACAGGCATCGCAACCCAAACGGTTACACGTCTCTAACATACCCTTCAGATTTAGAGATCCAGATCTCAGAAATATGTTCGGGGTACGTACACGCAAATTTCTTCTTTTATTCACTTACTTGAAAGCACGGCATGTATGAATCGTTTCGATGTTGTTAGTATGGCAGAAGCGGCGAAACAAAATTTTAACTCGCAACGTTTTGCCTTTCAGCAATATGGCACAATACTTGATGTAGAAATAATCTTCAACGAACGAGGTTCCAAGGTAAGCATGGCTCATGTTGGCCTAATGTTAAGAAGTGGCTCTATGAAATCTAACTTCAGATTGATTTCATTGTTGGCTACTTCCATGATAATATATTTAAGTCTTTAAAAATTATTCTGAAATAACAAACATATAACGTTTAAAATTATGCTTAATGTCATTTTTTATCTTAAATCTCATGTTTTGTTTGTTATCTCACGCAATAATTTTTACTAATTATATGAATACATGTTTGTGCCCATCGTGTTGCTATTGTAAGTTTTTAAATACTCGTTAACGATACATAAGATATGTATTACCTAAATTGAAATGAGGCCATAATAAGGTATTCCTATAATTTTAATTATTTTGTTACACTCCATAGCTATTGATAGATATATTTGATCAAAGATTTTATATTTATTTCACTTTCATTATCTGAAATAGCTATGGGGCTTTATTATATTTTGGTTATTGCTGCCCAAATCAAAGTAACCAGCAGATCTTTTACAATGTTTCTATTGAATAATAAAATCTAGTCGTTTTTATCTCTTTTCAATTCATGCGATTTGATTAATTACCCTGGCTTAACATAAGTCTAAAGGCAAATGGGCTTAGTTAAAATAAATTAACTACATAATCGTACTTAAATTTTAAACTTTCTTCTCATAGCATATTCTTGGTTTTAATGTTTGGTGCAGTATCTCTAATAGCATTGTATATTATCATTTAATAATAATGTCTATGAAAACCTATTGTGAATTGAAATTTAGCTGAAATACCATTTATTCTTGTTGTAGGTACCGGTGACATACTTTTTCCTCTTGTATTAAATTTCATTAATCTTTAAAATTAATAAGTAATGTAACTGACGGAAGGTTGTGTTTACCAGTGGTTTGCAAAAGTAAGTCATCGATACTATTTTTAATATAGTAACATTAATATATTGAAATATTTTAATGATACTCAAAAAACAACTCACTGTAAATGTCAATCCTCTTGGACTTTAAGCAGGATATAATCGAAGTGAATTTAATAATGTAATGATTGGATTGACCGCTTTTTCGTGTTTACTGCTTTCCTTGTGTCAGTTTGGTGACCGCCCCTAAGTAGTCCATGCTCGCTCATGTCAAAAATATTTTACTCTTTTGAAATAATAGCTCCAATTTTTTCTTAAATGCCTCACATGGGATATGCAGTATTAGAGAATGATGCATCGTCACTTTTAACAGCTGATTTCCTAAGTCATATTTCAGGACAGCTCTATTATTCATCACTAATACGGTTTTATGATCGTCCAAACTGCACCGCTTTTTTCCATGGATGTGATATGTTCATATACAACTTTTTTTTCACATTAGTAATTTTATACTAAAATAATACAATGTATGGAATAATAGGTATTTATTTTAATTTGTTTTATGTGTGTGTAGATTGGATGAAGATTCATTCTAAAGTATTTACTCTATTAGATTGATAATGACTTATTTTCTGTCCAGTATGTTATTAATAAACAGTTTGTTCAGTCATACGCTTCCTAACAAGGGAACATAATTTTTCATTAGTTTTGGGCATGTATATTTTGCTGATCCTAAATACTGTGTTAATAAATTATAATGTAAGTTGACTAGAAGTAACTAGGGTGCATCACTTAGTTTTGGCTTTACCTCAAATGTGACTTGTGTCCTCCTCGTGTCTCGGATCGAGCTGTGTCTGCCATCAGTCGAGCTTTGCATTGCGTGCGTGACTCCCCGCCGGCCGCGAGCGATGGACGGGGCACCAAGCCCTCGCCTCCTTATATTAGAAACTCTTTCTCTCTCTCTCTGCCCAGATCCTTGTTTAACTAATAAATACTTGCACTAAGAATGGTAATAATAGAGCTGTCATTGCTTTTATAAATGTAAGCGTTTCGTACAAGCAGCAACTTGTTTGCCACTTTCACAACTCGTCTCTTCCACTGTATTGTGTGCTGTGCTAGCTGCTTTTTGTATCTATTGGTTATCACCATGTATTGACAGTAGTTTACTTTGTCTTAGCACGACCGATGGATACAAATTTAGCCAATTGTGACGAGATCTGTGTTATGGATGCGAATTGTTCGTCGATTGTAACAAACTTATTTTATTACCACGTTTGTATATTTAAGCAAAATTTATACAATATTTTCATGAAGATATCTGCTTCTGAATTTATATTAAAATTGTTTAGATCTTTGGCACTGTATAAATACTGCACAATTTTATGATATTAAAGTACATAGTTAATCGTTAGTGCAAATGAGGTTTTGGTACCTATTTAAAATTTGTTATTTATTGCC
Source organism: Oegoconia quadripuncta (assembly GCA_949316235.1). Classification (NCBI taxonomy): domain Eukaryota; kingdom Metazoa; phylum Arthropoda; class Insecta; order Lepidoptera; family Autostichidae; genus Oegoconia; species Oegoconia quadripuncta. The sequence continues at coordinate 12,492,031 of OX438752.1, read as the reverse complement.
TTCAATTATAATCAAAAGCGTAGCATACTTCTTGAAAAAGTTTTATAAATACAGAGTATGGAATCGTTGTGTTTCCGTTATAAATTGTAGAACGTTAGATGTCTGCATGGCCGGTGATTTATCTGTATAGATCAAACTGCAGCTAATATCTCACACACATTACTTGTCATTTTGATTATAAAGTAGTGACAATGAAATTAGATTGAAAGAGAAACCCTACGAGTCGATATACACAGTGAAACTTTATATCCTTCCAATAGTACAGACTACTAGGTCGAGCGACATTATATTAATTTACTGTAATCTAAACGCTTATGTGTACCCATTCAGCTAGAATACGCTCAAAGTATCAACGTAATAAAATTAAAATAATATCCTTTCGATATTTCACTAGAATATTTAAATAAAGAATATGCAATGCATAAATGTTAATTTTTGTTGCACGTTGTTTTTTGAGCGACGCTGTTTTTAATGCATGTTTTGTCTGTCTTGCATGCAGGGATTCGGTTTTGTAACATTCGCAAATAGTGGTGATGCGGAGCGAGCACGAGAGCGTCTTCACGGCACCGTGGTTGAGGGCAGAAAGATAGAGGTGTGCATGACTCAATGAATACCATCCGTAGCACTATGTAACTTATAACATCCCGCTCCTACGCCCACCGCCCACCGCAACCTGCGCTCGTCTGCTCTGTAGTTACTGTCATGCTAGCAGCGCGCCGGCCCGCCAGGTGCCGCCAGCCCGCTCTCGCATATTAGCACTAAGTATGCCGTCGTCTAATCCACAAACAAACCTTATTTATTTTATCCCTTTACTCTCTAGACGGTTATTTAAAATGCCGATCGAAAGAGAGAGTCTCACAGAGAATGTAGAACGAACCGTACCGTCACAATGCCGCAGAGGTAAGACTACAAACACAACTTTTAGTTCCATACTATCTATTTTTTTTTTCTCTAAAGTATGATTGAAAATACTAACAATGAATTATAGACGACTCAATGGCATTCAGTTATATATCTACTCCTATAACTAAATTATATCCCCAGGCAAATATTATTTTACAATTCCTCAATTTCCCTTTTCTAACTAACAACGTTAAATGTCTTGCATATTGTATCTACGATAAATACATAGCATCATAAAAGCGAAAAAAAAATGTTTTTAATTGCATATTTTGAAATTTCATTTATTTTATTAAGTACATGATTCTATTTTATATCAAAGCAAGACGTTTGACAAAAAATTGGCTGACTTTACATTAGTACTAATAATATCTCTAATGAATATCCTTAATTTTGGCTTTTTTAATCGGATACACAGACAGTAATGAATGTCACATTTTAATGCAATATACAGGCAGTACTTATCTTTAAATAGTAATGGGTTCGAATCCTGTTACCCCTCTTGAATAAAATTTTGTGACAATAATGTAAAACAACGCATTTAGTACATATTTTTCTTTTGTAATTTAATTTGCACTAATTTTTTAATATCGTCAAAAGTCAGCCAATTAATTTTTAGCAGTTATTTAAAAACTTAATCTGACAGCGTTAAATGTCCAAAACAGGTTAATAATGCTACAGCAAGAGTACAGACAAAGAAACCCCCAGCAGTGCCCAATGGTGAGTAAAAAAGTTGATTGCATAATTGTGTTCTATCTAATACATACAATATTCCCACATACTTAACAAATTAAATTGCAATTCGTGATTTCCTCAGATTCATCAGAACACTGTTGATTTATTTACTTGTTAAAAATATAATGCATCTTGAGATTTTTTTTCTCTTTTTAACCCGCCCAGTTATTCTGGCTAGAAATGGATCAGTTCCCACTTTCGGTGAGAGAGCTGGAATTATAAAGATCGGTGTTGTCCATGTCAATGTCTACTTATCTATACATGTTGGCTAGATCTGTTGTCTGAATGCAAGTAGGTGAATGCTATTTAGAGAATGAGTCCACTGTCAGCGCCGGAGACAGTCTGCGCCTGGGCACTACGCAATGCATTCGTTATTATTATACGAAATGCAGCAATCACATGACAACACATGATTACGTGACGGTCCATTCCATATTCACAATTTTAAAGTATTGCTATAGGCTGTCTCCGGTACCACTGTTTGCCTGGCAACTAACACTGCTACTACGGATAACACCAATGTTAGATAGCTTGCTAGAAGAAACTATACACTAAAAGCTATTGGAAATGTTATATATTTTAACGTTTGCTAGAATGAATGCAATTCAGTCTTGCACTATTTTATACTATTAGAGAATGTCTTCTAAGTTTGTCTTCTTTTGTACTAGTTTTAGAAACAATAGCAAAATTAGCTGAAAGTACGTATGTTCTCCTTTTAAAGATATTTTATTTTGTTTCAGTGTGCGTCCAATGGCCGGAAGGTGAGACTTTGATTTCTGTATGACACTTACTCGACAACACAGAGCTTATGCGTTTACATTATTTTAACATTCATACGAGCATGATCTTCCTCTTAATGTGGTGGGACTATGTGGTTGATTAGTTCTATTGCTCGATGAAATCTTGAAAGTCACAAATTGAATTTACAACATCTGTAAAGTTACCCGAATAGCCATGCTTTTTTAGAGCAGAAAGTCATCGGCTAAGTTTGCATATGTTGTTATATTACAGTCTAGTGACTTCAGGTATGCTGTAATGTGGCATGGCCCTGGTCTATCCGGTACACTGAGTGTGAATATTTCGTTCAATTAATTTAGCCTCGTAATTCTACTTGCATTTTAGTGCATAATAGTAAAAGTAACATAGTATTATCGTTTACCTGTGATTAATTGTTGAATAATTTTTGTACCCGCTTTTTGAAGATTCCACTAAGTCGAGCGACAACTTTCCGTCCTCTTGGATCAGATTCGGTAGAAGAGATCGGGGCTCGGGTCGTGTCCTCCATATCACTAAAGCCGAAGACTAGCGAAAAGCCTACGTATCGCGGACGGCGACGTCTTCTCATAGCAGCCACAGGTCGTGCACTGCTGAACATAGGCTTTCCCCATAGATCTCTCCAGAGTGACCGGTTGGAAGCTGCCTGCATCCAGCGAATACCCGCGACCTTTATCAGGTCGTCTGTCCACCCTGTGAGCGCACGTCCTACGCGAGGCTTACCGGTGCGTGATCTCCACTCGAGAACATTAGTGTCCCACCGGCCATAAGCTCTTCGAGCTTTGTGCCAGTGATTTTCGTTCGCCTACGGATTTCTTCATTCCTGATTCGATCGCGCAGTGAAACGCCGAGCATCGCTCTCTCCATAGCTCGTTGCGTGATATTGAGCTTTCTCAGGAGGCTCATAGTGAGAGACCACATTTCAGTGCCATAAGTCATCACTGATAGACGCCGTCTAATGTCTAGCAATTAGTGGTATAGAGTACTTAACAGTTGTTTCAATACTTGGCGGGGTCATTGGACTTAGAAGACGTACAGAAGACTTACTTCTTAATAATAAGTAAGTTTTGGGAAACATATCTATAGAAACGAGATGTTACGTAAGCGGTATTGGACCCTAATTCTTAGCTAAAAAAGCTCGTATTCTATTGTACGTGGCGGTGTAATCGGAGGGCGCACGCACGGTACGACAACCGTATGAAATAACCCCCTCGAAGTGGCGTATTTTCGTACATAAAGTGCGGAGTGCGACAGGCCTACTAGTGGTTAGGCAGTGTATAGAAGAGCAGAGCTGCGAGTGTTCGGCGTGACGTGGCCTCGTTAATTCGACCTTCATTTTAGTGCACATACCAAAAACATTAGTATTGTCGTTTACCTGTAATAAAAATTTTTTACGCTCATTTTGAAAAATATATCGAGCGAAAAATTTCCATCCCCATGAGTCAGTTTCGGTAAGAAAAAGATCGGCGCTCGCATCGTATACAAAGCCGGAGACTAGCGAGCCGCCAACGTACCCCGGGGCTCGTGTGTAGCGGGTAGCGACTAGTGGGTAGTGAGTGTGTAGAGGCGCGATGTGTGCGCAGGGCTGCGGGTGTCCGGCGTGACGTGGCCGTGGCTCGGCGCGGCGCCGGCGGCCGCGCCCGCCCCGCCGCTCGTGCTGGCGCCGCGCGCCGCCCAGCGACGCAGGTACCCCGCATGCTAGCTAGCTCTGTACGTGTGTTGCATGTAGTCCCCGCGGCGGCGCTGCGCGGCGCGGCCGTGTTGCGGGGCCGCTCTCCGCGCCCGCCGCCCCCGCCGCACGCGATGTCGCACGCCGCACTCCTCAACCGCGCCGCCGCCTTCGCGTCGCCGTTGCACGCATATGCACCGTGAGTAACACCCTCCCACTCCACTACCGTACAGGTGGCTCGATCCACACGTTTTAGGGCTCGGTTCGCGGGCCAAACCTAATAATCTTTTGTGCTTCTAATGTTAACACTTTCGCAGACACTGAACGCATATGGACGTAATAACAATAAAACATCTGTCTGGTTCAGTGTCCGTGAACGTGTTAAAAGCCTTGGATCGGTTTCTAAAATACAAATAAATTTATCATGATAAATCAACTTTATTTAAAAATTTTGTCTCATTCACAAGCAAACTGTAAATTAAAGAATTAGCAAATAAGCAACAAAGATTGAACAATGCGATTCAGTCTTATAATTGCTGCAACTCTAATTATATTGTTCGATCCGAAGAACCGGGATCTATCTTGTAAGGACCGAGTCCGGATCGTGTATACATCGGATCGAGACCACCCGGATCGAGCTACCTCTACACCACCGTCCTCGGATCATAACAACAAGGGAGTGCGCCATGATAGGATTATGCGCATAATGTTTACATAGCGACAGGCGAACGCGGTTTAGCTTCATACATTTGGTTTCGATTGTGCGAAAGAGAGAGCTAGTTGAATGTCCGCAAAACATATTACCTACTTTAAAAGCGGCAATTTCTTACAATGGCTTCTTTCTCTGAATTCGACCTTAAATAAAAAACATTGAAGTACGTTTTTTAAGCTACCGCTATTGTTCAAAAAGACTTAAACTCCAAAAGTTGCTCTTGTTTTTTATGATCTGAGACACCACCCAACCCACCCCTCTAGCACAGTCGTGGAACCTAACAGACGGTTCACCTTGCGGCTTCTCTGATCCCGACCAACAAAAGAAATCTATTTTATTTTCAATTGTCGAAACGAATTGTTAAGTTCCGATTTTTGAGCTACGTAGATTCGCTCTCATTTCAAAAAAAAAAAAATTTTGTCTCTTATTTTTCACACAAATTGGAACAAAGCGGCGCAAACGCTTATCGAGGTAATTTTTTATTTAAGGACTATTTTTGATTAGACACCAAAAATCAGTTCTTTTGCAGGGCTAAATTACCCCCCACGATTGGGCTATTTCCTCGACCTTTTCCCTATGTTTTCCATCGCTGCCCCCGCCTCTTTGCCCGATTCGCGAGATCTAACTTTACTGGTCGATCAGTGATGCAAAGGCAAAAATATGTTGAATACCTTTGATTAATCTGACAAACATGATAAAAACTATTTAAAAATTTATTACAATTGATTAATAAAATTTATTTTTATACGGACGATACATTGTCTAAAAAGTGTAAGTTTCCTTGTAAATTATCGTGATTCTATCATTTTTATAATAGTTTAATAGTAACGTATGAAATTATTCTCGCAGGAAGAGGAGCTATTCCCAACCAAATCACCTTCCTTATCTCCGATAACCCGACTCCCGACCACTCCTCACCCGTCCCCCGCATTACTGGTATGAATAACAAAAATATTTTAATTACATTAACACACGCCAGCACTTAGTTTAGCACACATGTAACTAATGCTCGATCCGCATCATACTTCGCCGTGTAACGCCGACGTACATGTATTTTCAGCTCCACAGTGGCGTGTCAGTGAACCCGTACGGTTTGATATTGTCTGAAAATATACCTCTAAGTATATTTATATGATACCAACGGCAAAGTGTGATCGGAACAGAGATAACCAGATCGTTTGCCTTAGCTCACAGTTAGTGCTTCTTGACGTATGTGAATTAATACATTAATTCTTCTTCTAATTAGTACCCAATAATTCTTGACTTAATTCGTATCTTTCCACTTTCTGCACTTGTAGTATATTAGATGGCAATGTACATTTGCATAGCATTTTCGTTTATGTAAAATATGGACGGGAGCTCCTTTTAGAGAAGTGTTACACATAATAAAATATATTACACAAATTTTACTAATTTCTCCTATACTGCAGGCTCCACCGTCAATTACAATTTTGTTTTGACTCATAAGATATTAGATTTTATCTATATCACAGCTGAAATATCTGTTATGATTTTCAATTATAGTATTTAAAACAGTTCAGGACATTGCGCGGTGATTCGCACCTTTGATATGGATCTTACATATTTTATGTAAATTTAATTGAATTCCTATAACTTTGTTTCATTTTGCAGTGTATATTACGACCCATTCTTAGCGGCGGCTGCTACGGCTGATTCCAACTACAGACTCCAGGTAAAAGCAATATTAATTAATATTTATCAATCTTAAAATAAATAAGTTATTCCTTTATTTTTCAACTCTGAAGAGCCTTGCAATAAGCCGATGTGTTAATATGTAGGCCGTGGTGACAGTCCGTGTGTTGTTGCAGGCCGCGAAGCCGGCTGCCGAGGTAACTCAACATCACGCTCTAGAGCTCGTTTCGCTCGATATGCGACTATATATATATATATATCTGTTTTCTATCGCTTCCTGATTCATGTTCCACCACGCTAGTATATATATATATCTGATACCATCGTGGAGTGAGTGCTGGGATTTTGTTTGCTCCTTATTATACTCGTATGGTCCTATTGGTTGATAGTCCACCGTAATGCAGGGTGCACATTGTGTTTGTGGTAACCAGATGGACTGCGCATTCGCGCGGCTGGCCCGCGGTTTGCTTACTGTTGAGTTTATCCTTGTTCGTTGGTTGTGGTGGGTGACTTAGTTTTAGGCGTTTGCTGAAGCTGTGAATTGACTCGATCAGATGCTAATTTATATCATGCTCCGAGTAGAACATTGAGCCCACAAAACTTAATTGCAAGTTTCGAATATTACTAACATTCACCAAGTAGTATTAGCATCAGTAAAATTTGATATTTTGTTTAGTTTGTGTCGGTACTTTTACCATTCCACATTTTTATAGTACTGCATGCTGATAGATCACCTAACAAAGACAATTTCCTGCAACAAAATTAATGGGTTAGAGAGCTATCGTTTTGCTGCAGGAAAAAATCGTTCAACAATTTAGGAACGTGAACGCTGCATGTTATTAATATAAATAAAGTGTCACCTCCTACACAAAAAATTGAGATTTTTTAAATAGTTTTCAGTGCGTTACTCTATGCATCGTTCTCGCTTTTTATTTCTGGCTACATAGATTTATCTTTGCTGCTAAAATAAACACGATCTCTCGACAGTTAGTGCGTGCTCTTCGTTGAAGCATTTACATGGTAAGGCTGAAACTATTTTTCAATAAACCCATTTAACAAAGTTGATGGTTCGACTGATTCATCTTGTGGAGCCATGTCTGAAATAACCATCTCACACAATCGTGCCTTTGTGGGCTCATTGTTCGAGTTGTTTTGTGTGCGTCGCAACCATTTATTGTTATATTCAGACTCTTTATTATACCATACTATATTAATTTTGTGATTAAACACCGAAATAAAAAAAATGAGCAAGTAATTTGTGCTGACTAATGAACTGCAATTGCATTCACACAGTTGTTATCATAACAAACATTGAATTTTACATACCGTTGTCGCTGCGTGTATTTTACTACTATTCAATATTTATTGCGACTTTACTTATGATAACAATGGCTGCGACGCATTTACTTCACCCGACCAATGCTCTACTCGACCAAATTAGGTTGATCTTCAGCGTCCCCACGTGTTCCATGTTCTTCGAAATGTCATGATATAGGTAATTCCATTTCTCTCCCATGAAAATTCTTCCCACGAACCCGTTCGTTAGTCAGAGTAATTAACTAACGAACATGTTTACATAGATAAAGTATACCATATTAAGGTCGATTTGAGTACCGATAAGATTAATCAAAGTATAAAGGCCGTCACACACAGCGAAGACAATACCTATACTAAAACATTTCGCAATACCCCACCGAGCTCTTGACAGAGCCATACAGAGTAGGTACAATTAACTGATAGGCATCAGCCTGTTCCTTCCTATTCAGACAGGATTTTTTCTAAATCCATCTATATTTACATTTAATCATGTACTATACTAATTTCCTTGTATAAAAAATAAAGATAGATAAACGTTTATTTGTTTCTCTAACCCACACATACTAAAAACTTTTTGTTATAGAACACGGTAACTACAGAATATTATATCAATAAAGGGTATTTTATTTATTATCTTTGGCTTGTGTAGTCTGTATACATAGAGCTGAGGACCAAGGCATACAAATATCATAAGCCGTGAGGAGGATTCGAGAAGAGCGATAAATGTGACATTCTGTAAGAGTCGATAAGGATAGTTTCCGTTGGCGTTCCAGGCGGCTGCAGCAGCTGCGGCGGCGGCCGCGCCCCTTCTAAAATCGCCGTTGACGACGGCGCAACACGCGGCGGCGGCTGCCGCGGCCGCCAACTACGGGGCCGCCGCCCGCGCCGCCGCCGCCGCCGTCAGCGCCGCGCCCGCGCCACAGCTCACGCCCCTCACTGCCACGTCAGTATCACTACATCAACTAACATTCTGTGGAACTTTCTCACAATGTAAACAAACCACCATATTGAAATTGTCTCTGAATGATGAATTTATTAGTGATGGGCAAGACTCTCACTTCTTTACTTATGTCAAACCATATCGAATAATAAAATACCGAAAGTAAAAAACAAGTAGGTACGTGAGAGATCTGAGATCGTCTTTTGTTTACATAGTTAACGAGTTCCATAGAATGACACTTTACATATCTGCAGCCTCACAGCCTCTCATCAGAGGGTACGGGCCAACAGCGATGCAGGGATTTGTCAAAATCAAAAATGCTTTATTTTGTAAAATAGTCAATTTTACATTTTTAAGCTCTTGCTTGTTCAAATTGCAATTTCCCCCTGAGAAGAACAAGCAAGAAACTCGAGGGGTTGCTGTTTTAAAAACACGTTTTTATATTACAAAAGGGTTTTTATATATCATTATTAATTGTGAAATAGCCTGGCATGCGAACGAGCTGGTTATATCCACTATGTCCAGTGTGTAGCACTATGTATAGTTGCGAACTGTACTTTAAAATAGAGCGTAGTGCTAGTCATGTAGATGTACTTCATAATCTATAACACTAATAGAGTACACCAAGCTATTTACAATATCTCTGACTAAGAATATCTAGTCGTACAATTGTTTTAAAAATAACGCTAAAGACAATTACATAATAATACACTGCAAAATGTGCAAATAATTACTATTTAAAAATTTCTTTATGGACCCTCGCTGAATCAGATATATTTCTTCTAATTAAAGTGGCCATTTGACAGTCAATGTTTTCAAGCCACCTTTTAAGCCATCGGCTTAACGTGACCTCAGAGGCACAGAAACACTCTTATGAACATGCACCCCTCCAAGGACTGACCACGCTGAATGTTGCTTACATTCGTTAATCAAACAAAAAAAGAATTCGCAAACAAATTGCGAATTCGCCTGTGCCGTGCTTCACAGGGGGACCGTTCTCAACTCTGCTTTGTACTCATTTTCTGTACAAGGTTGTGCGGAATGTCGCAGTAGTTTGTCTAATTCATATAGAAATGAAGGGTGCAGATTTTAGTTGTCAAATCTCAAATATATTCAAGTCGCTTTGGAAAAAAAAACTGTACTTTGTTACTATTGAGTACCAGTAATTTTCTAAATACAACTAAAACAATTTCACAAATGCTGTTTCAGGTACGGCAGAGAGTATGCAGACCCCTATTTAGGGCACGGGATAGGCCCTGTCACAGGCTATGGGGTAAGTTAGCGCCCATATATAAATAAGATAATGATAACAAATAAAATCCAATCCACGCATTTGCGTTAATATTTTTTTGTATAACATTTTGTAATTTGTCATTTACAGACGGCAGTGTACAGAAGTGGTTACAACAGATTCGCGCCATACTAAGCCAGTGGAACAAACAAATAACGATTTTACTCGAATATGGAACTACCTTCGTCTACCCTATCATGACAATGAACTCTCTTTGTAAAACGTACAAACATAAATTAATTTAAGGAGGAAGTAAGCTTGGATAGCATAGGTTAACAATTCACCCAGGGGCGGCCGCTTGACCTGCCGACTTGCTTGCATTACATGTCCTGTCCGGTGTACGGTGTCTATAGTGTACGGCGGGCGAGTCGTACAGGGGCCAGCTGAGAGAGAGTCCGGATGTTATGAATACCAAAGTCATTAAAATTTCTAACAGAAATAGTTTATTAAGTTAAACTGCATTGTAAATTATTTGTATTATGCATATACAAGTGCGAGCAGCTAAAGTAAGCTCATTCTATTTAGGTATCGTAAGAATGACTATTTTACTAAAACGCATGAGTGAATGTGAATACCTATACATAGTTATGATATTGTCTAGTGTAGTTGTTACACTTATATAAGTGACAATAGAAAATGTTTCATGTAATGATATTTTAGTGAGCTTTGCACTTGCATATCATAGAGAAATTGTAAATACTGAGTCTCAAACACATTTTACTGGTGTTATACCATACGTTTTTTTTTATTACTGTATAGCAAACAGGGATCTTTTCACTACAAGGTTGGGTATAGTTGATGTGTTGCCTTTTTTAGTAAGTCAGTAATCGTTGTTATAGCAAATTACAGTGTAGACGTAGGCAAATACTATATAGACATATTACGTCCTCACTGGATTATTTTGTTAGACACTATCATAGTGTTCGAGAGCATTGCAGTTTCGAATCTCCCAAGTACATTTAAAAGAGTATCGGTTTTTAAGTCGACTAACAATTTTGTGGTGCGAATTTATTAAGGTGCCATTTATTTGGTTGTTATTATACAAATTTATTTTTCTTACGAAGTTACCTTCTGACCTTACTTTTATATGATTAATTTTAAATAGTTTTAGAACGTATACTTACACACTATGTGTCACAGGTAGGCGTTACCCCGCTTTGTAAACCATAGCTTCGAGCTTACATTGTATACATCGTATGTAACGTACATAATTGTATACTTGTCATTTTGTAGGTCGCCAAATTCCAAGTAGAGTTCTCAGACTGCAGGGTCACTTCTAACATTACAGACAATACTCGTTGTATGCAACTGTAACATTTCCCGGTATAAAATATAAAGTTTACTTTGAAAATTCTTATTAACGTAAATCGAATCGCGTCGATCGCTAGTGAATGTCTAATATTTTACTAAATCTAGTAATACGCTTTAGATGTAGATGTTTAAGAAGAGAAGGGAACTCCTTTGAGTTCTTACATATCATTGAGATTTCTCCTTGTAATTATGTTTAAATACTGGACGGATGTCGTAGCTTTTGACAGCGCTATTTTAAATAATTAAATTTATGTCCTTTCATTTTATGAACAAACACGCGTACGGGTCCAACCCTCTTAGACGTCGTAAACCTTAGATCTAATGTTGGCATTAGGATTGTAAAGTAATGTATCTAACACCTATGAATTCGCTCAACGTTTATACCAAAGCACAAAACCCATCGATTCATACGTATTCGGAGCATTAGCATGTCATTAACCCCTTTATAGATTTAGTAGTCTTTCAGTTAGAAAAACTTACAAAATCTATGAGTTTACATTTATAACTCGGACGAATTAAGCTTTTCATTAGATGCATAAGTAATATTCTTTGATGAGGTGAGATAAATGAGAAACGGTCGTATTTACATATCCGTTTAGAATTGTGTATAGTCAAAGACAAAGTAGCAATGCTTTATTAAAAAAATGATCGCGCTTACTCAAGTAACATCACGCACGTAAAGCGGTTTATGTCTGACATTCCGTTTTTAGGAGCTTCGACATTTTAAATAATTCCATGTACAAGTTACAGTTGTCTTTGACTGTACAAGTTAAGTTGAATGTAGATCTGAAATGTTTAGTTTACCTACATTAACGGTTAGCCATTTTACGCTATTGTAACTCCGTAGTAAAGTTAATGCATGGGCTTTTCCTTTATAAAAATGGTTTACCACTATTTTTCAGTTTTCTTTTACGTAGAATAGAATTTGAAAGAAGTTTGTTTCGACTTTACTTTGTGTATAGTCCGGGATGCCACAATATACTCTTAGTAAGCATGTATTGTCATGTAACATATCAGAATAAATTTATAAATGATATTTTTGTGTCCGTTGGAAAGTTGAGAACCGTTAAATTGCGGGGTTGTCTATGATGATAGCTTTAATTACGAAGTTAAGATAACGCATTGTTCCGGTTTCCGAAGCACACTCGTATAATGTTCTCAAGTCAGCAGCAATCCCATGACTCTAAATGTTTTGGTCTTACAGTTTCTAGTCTTTTCGCGCACAATCTAATTATAATGGGTGCTTTGCTCGTAAATGTTTCATGTGATATTTACGAAAATCAGTTTCGCATCTGAATTTCAGTTTAATGTATGTTCTGTCGTATAGGGTCTATTTGTTAAGCTATTTTGTGTCATATTTTCTGATAGCTGATTTATTATACTATTAGATCACTCACCTTTTAGTGCCACTGGCTTTATAATAAGTTATAATTATTTTTTAGTTTAGTTTAGATGTTGCAGCTGCGAACAATATTTTGTGCTTTACTGCTGAATACTCATGCGTGAATGCGTAATTTTAAGGGTCACTGAGTTTTCTAGGATATCTGTTTTTAAGTTTTTTAATGCAGTTTTGTATTTAAGTACAGAAAGAAGTACATGTGATTCTATTTGATGATTATTTTAGTTTTAATGTTTTATCTGGAATTTTAAATCGAGTCACAAACATTGTGATGTTTATATTATAACTATAAGTAGGTTCGTGATTGTATACCGAATTGGATAATATAAGGTAGAAGGCGTATTTTGTCCTAGAATGCTGAAAACTCTTGTTTCTGCTCTGTTACTGGTAACGAGTGTCACTACATGTAAGGTTGGTCACATCTGAGGCAGACTGTCGCCTTCTATACCTTGACAGCTGGACTATAATCATACCAGAATGTTGTTTTATAGATGATTTTTTGAAATTGTAATGAAGATCACAGATGGGAAATGAATTTTATCTAAGTTTTATATGGAAGTTTCATAATCTAAGCCAAATTGTTACTCGGAGAAAATCAGAATTTAAATGACATATCCGTGAAAATGGTTAGTGTGCTACAATAAGATTTTGAAAAAAAAATCACCAAGAACAATGTATTATAATGATCAATAAATTAAGGATAATATGTATTTTGTAACGCTATTTGTTTCTCGGTTTTTAAGAGATGTTAAATTAAAATTTTCATACTGTTCTCTGTTCCTTTATGCTGTGCACAAATTTATGTGATCGATGGCTTCGATTAATCATTAGACCTAAAACGAGTTGTTATATTGTGCATAATAATAAGTCATATCAGTAGTGTTGTTAGCGAAAGTAGATGATTGCTAACTGCACTGGAGGCAACAATCACTACTGTTACCACGCACGTGGCCGTGGTACCCTCGCCCCCACGTGGGCCACACTGAGCAGGCGGTACCCAGGCCTCAAGGTGACTGCGCAGTTTGGTTTGCAGACAGAGTACGGTGGAGTGACGTACCGCGGCCGCCCGTGCCGCCAATGTATATAATGTTATCGACGCACCTTGTGCGTATAATTTGTACCCTCGGGTTTATATTGTTAAAGTAGCCAGAGTTAATAAGTATCACTTGTTCGTCAATTGCACTCGTCGGCGCTGTTCAGTTAAGTAGTAGAGTACTCAGATATTAGCAGGGTTGATATTTACGCCTATGTGTCCAAATATACCTTACGTAATGGTAAAGTTATAGACGTCAACGGAACTATAGTGATTGCACGATACGTCTATGAATATAATTTTAGCTAAAAGGTGGGAACATAGGTAGACGTAACGCATACTTATTTCAGATTGTAAATATACGGACTATGAGGCTTGCGATGTCGAATATATGATAGTACATAGTACATACGCAGAGGACAACCATGCATTGTTAGATAGCTACCTATGACATGCTCACTATTGACATAATTGCTATCTTAATGCGGTCGTCCAAACAACGCAATTAAATGATTTCGTCTTAGGGTTATTGTTTTTCACTTCATTAGCGTCATCGCAAATCGCATAGTTATTTATCGAGTTAATATTTTGCTTTGTAGAGTTTGCAACGAAGTAACTGTTAAATTTAAGGTATGCGTTACGATGTGCAGAGGGCGTGTTGCACTTTACAGAGATATAAGCGAGCGCCCGCTGCGTTCCGACCAGTATTTGAGATACTAATACCGTGCTCAATTTCCGTATCTACGTGTTGTACGTATATCTAATGTTAAAATTTAAATGTTTTTGAAATTTAATATTAACTACAATAGATTTGTTACATAATGAATGTCTTCCGTTTGGCACGTTTTATAGAATCATAGCACATTTTATTGTTACACGGGTCTCTTGAGAGACGTGCGATTTTTATGTTGACGTTACATATTTTTCGAGCCAAGTGCACAGCGAGCCCCCCTCATAAGATTTGTGATAAATTAATACATAGTATTTCCTTTCTCGTAACGCAATTTTATGTAGATTGCAGAGCTGATTCTCTCTTTTATTGTAAATATATATTTTTTTCAAATGTGAAAAATTGAATGAAGTGGATCATTTAATTAAAGCCTTTGGCATTGTGTACTCATTTACGTTATCAATAAATTATAGTATGAATAGTTTGTGTTTTATTAAACTACTAGTTTTCCGCCCGCGGCTTCGCCTGCGTGGAATAACTTTATCGCGGAAATTTGTTTATCCCGCGGGAACTACTACTTTATCGGGATAAAAAATATCCTATGTCTTAATCCAGGATATATTCTACCTATATACCAAATTTCATCCAAATCTGTTCATCCGTTTCGCCGTGATTGAGCAACAAACAAACAAGCATCCAAACATTCACATTTATAATATTAGTTGGATTTTGATCGAGTCCTGTCGAATATTTACGGTAATGTAGTCTCGGACCCCCGCCACATCACATTCACCTGCTTTTACCGCAATTACCGAGCTGTATATTACAATATTTTATGCCTTTACAATTCGTCATGCCAGCCGAGCTATGATTTGATATGCGTGGCGCTGTAGCAAACATTGCTTGCCATGTTCTGAACCTATGAATAATACCGATTGGGTGACAATGATAGTTTTATATGTGGTTCCGATAAGATTGCAAGGCTCTTTGATAAATGTTAATCATTCCTTAGTTTGAAATAATTAAAACAATCAAATGGCTAGATTATCGGAAACCACGATAAGGTTTGCCTGTGCGCCGATTCTATCTGCAGTGCAGATTTGCGACGCGACCGCTACGCTCTGTGTTTGAATCATAATGTTCGAGTAATATTGGTGGTGTAAATCAAATATATAAAAAATGGTGCTGTGTCCGCCGTTTCGTTGGTCGACAAAGGGCGGTTATAATCTACCAGAAACTTCCGCTCCAGACACTTCAAAACGTCGAGATACTTATGTAAGTACTTTCGTTTGCATAATATGAACTAGTTAAGTATAGAGATGAAGTGGACTCCTACATCTTGTACCTTTTTCTCTGTAACTGTACCACGGATCGTGGATTAACCTTTCTACGCAAATCACTTCTCAAAACTGAAATTATATGAAATATAACTGGATAATTTAACAGTTTATTGCTGCGTTTTGAGAGCGACTAGTAAACTCGAAGCTTGCTTGAGTGAACACGTGCATGCATCTGTAGCAGTGAGCCCGTGCTACAGATGCATCAATAACCCATACCTACTTGATTATCCTGTATAATCAAGTAGATATGAGTTGAATTTTAATTCGTGTAATTCCCATTAACTAGTGATGCCACTCTTGATTACGAACAACTTTCCTCAGGGCACCATAGTCGAATTCAGCCAAAAAAAATTCTCTTGCCCATACAAAGTACCTAAACCATTCTGAAACCAACTTTAGTACGGAAGTCCAACAATTTTCGGCTGCAATCGGCTATGGTTCTTTGTGGAAAGTTGTTCGTAATCAGGAGTGGAGTCACCAGTAGGAATTACACGCATAAAACTTCTCCTTGTATAAAGTAGAACCTATATACGTAACAAAAAGGAAAGGAAAACCTGAATTTAAAACTTATCAGCCATCGAGATTTCTTTTTGAAAATTAATAAAATCAAAAGAAACCAGTAATGACAGACTGTTTATATCTATTCAATACAGCGATAGACCGTTTCATTCGTGTGGTTTGGTGTCTAAACATTCCTTGGGTCATAAAGTATCTAATTTTGTTAAAAATATTTCTTACGATAAGTTTCTTAGCGAATTGCGGCAAGATGTGTGTTGCAGATAATTAGGTAGATACAATACTGATTAATGAATAAGGTAAATTAGATACCTATTGTAATTAATTACTAATCACCATTTTAAATTTTGAATACATACAAAGACAAAATGTTAAATGTCGCATAAGCAAACCTATATTTATCTAAATTATAATCGACACGGCAACACAAGAATTCACAAAAAAAAAAGATTTGTTCGGGGTTCATGTACGTATATAAAATATAACGGCCAAAGCCCAAACGGCGGAAAAGAATTTGATAAATGAGGTAGGTTTAATAATTAGATGCAGTCAAGAATAGAACACAATCGTGGGCATTATACATTTTATGTGAAATCCCTCCCTCATGGTGATAGGAGAGGCCTAGCTGTGATCCACAACTACTTCCCTACACCTACCGTTATTACCGCTACATTTGTATTGAATGAATGAAGATCTAAGGTGGAAGTGCTTCCAGCACATAGTGCGCACTTTACGGCACGAATTGTTCGCGTGAGGCACCGCACTCCTCTATATTATTTACTGTACATAACGTACCTACTAAGGACCTACCTCATATTCTATTGATCTAAATCATTTGCGACTCCTGCCCCGCAGTCTCGACATAGATAGCGATCGCTATACTACCGATTTCGGTCGTTAAGTCCTAACAATGTTATTTTAATTGGAGAATTAGAGTCTTTAGTATCAAAATATCGGTTTCCATTGAAACTACGATTCTATGGATTTTAAGACTCTAATTCTCCAATTAAAATAATATTGTCAGGACTTAACGACCGAATTCGATAACATAACGATCGCTATCTTTTATTTGCAACAGATTCTCAAGCATCAACTTAAGGTCATCTCAATCTTGAGAACGGTTTATTAATACAGATACGCCGGTGTACCTCAGGGGTCTGTTCTCTCTGCTACTTTGTTCTTATTGCACAACAACGATCTGCTCCAACCCGGTACCCATGGGTATGCAGACGATACCACAACGTCAGAGAGATACATGTCCAGTGCACAATCTAGTGGAGATGAGATTCGTTCTAACAGGGAGTCAATGGTGGAGGGTACGAATTCGACATTAAAGGCAGTGTCCGACTGGGGCGACGCCAATCTTGTCGAGTTCAATTCTTCTAAAACACAGGCGTGTCTATTCACTAGCAAACGGAGTCCTTTCCACCTCACTCCGACTTTCCGGGATGTATCCATTCCAATCTCTGACCATCTCAACCTCTTGGGTTTGGAGTTAACCTCGAGTCTGAATTTTGGGCGCTCCATCGAATCGAAAGCGAAACTAGCAGCCAAGAAGCTTGGAATTCTCGCTAAGGTCAGGCGGTATTTCACACCAAAGCAGCTGCTGGAGCTTTACCAAGCTCAGATCCGCTCGTGCATGGAATACTGCTGTCACCTCTGGGACGGATCAGCCAAGTACCAACTGGCTGCACTCGATTCTGTGGAACGACGCGCCATAAGACTCATAGGCGATGACTCAACGGTCACCGGCAAATTGCAAAGCCTTGAACACCGCCGTAGGGTCGCTTGCCTTTCAGTGTTTTACAGGATACATTTCGGGGAGTGTGCGATGGAATTGCATGATCTTATTCCACCGTCCCCTTTCCATCTTCGGACAACAAGGCGCGGGGGGGGGGTTTCCATCCATATGTTGTCAACATACCGAACATCCGCACTAAGCTCTTTGCTTCGTCATTTATAATGCGGACTGCTAAGGTATGGAACTCACTGCCCGCGTCGGTTTTTCCCGACACTTACAACCTTGGGATCTTCAAGTCTAGAGTGAATAGGCATTTACTGGGTGCGCGTGATACATCTTCGGCTACATCGTCACTTTCCATCAGGTGAGATTGTGGCCAAACGCGAAACCAGTTTTTAATAAAAAAATAAAAAACAAAAACAGACCTGAATTTGCAACAATCCTTTATTTCATTTTTTCTAGCCATATTGATTACAAAATATATGATCTAATTGGGATATATCGGCTTTTTGGTATACAATAACCTTGTATAAAAGGAAGACCAAGAAATCCAACATAAGAACATAGTACCTCTGGTATTGATTATTTATATTGGTACCTAGATACTTAAGATAATTGTAATGACTTATTTACAATCATTATGTAAATCCCCGAGGGCGTAGGTATACGACTCGTAGATATTTAATGTGATAGATAAAACAATCGTCCATTCCATCCGTTCCAGAACAAATCTGCAATTGAACTAACCAATGGCGGGATTCAAAATGGCAATGCTTCCACATCAGCGACCCCGGAAAAAGATACCCTCTCTGTGGATCAAGACGTCCAAAAAAAGAAACCAAGTGACATGAGCATACAGAGTAGTACTAAAGATGATTCTGATAGTGATATGGGCGAGGATCGCAAGTTAAGTGGAGGCCGTAAGACAGTGTCCGAGATCGTGCAATCGGAATCGAAACCGCGATCGCGGCGCAAGCGTGGAGTTATTGCACCTCACGCACCTCTCGATACGACCATCTCTATTGGCGAAATAACGTTTGCCAAATACGAGAAGGATGAACGGTGAGTTGAAGCTAGTATTTTCTAAAATTTTAAAACCAGTTGAACCAGTAGATGGAAAATTTCGCTTAACAGAAAAAATGCATTGTATCTTTTAATGTTTAACCATGTTGTGTATACATGCTTGGGATTCCAATCTAGTTCGAATCTCAGATAACTTTAAGTTCTTCTCATGTACGATTGTAATCTGTTTTGTGTACCAATAAATAAAATAAAATAAAAATAATTATAAATAAATTTCGATATTTAAAAAAATGTTTCCTACTAACTTTCTAGATCTATGTATCCTGGTTATACGTATAAAGTTTCATTAGAACCGGTCTATTCATTTCGAAAAATTTGGACCTGAAAGTTTGTTTGGAATACCGTGCATGATTAGCTCTTAAAAGTAGGTGCGTGAGTTTACCGGATTGATTAAAAAATGTGTCTCTTGACCATGGAGGACATCCATAATTTATATTTTATAGCGATGCAAAGGATAAAGATCTGTCGTCTGTCTGTCTGATCTGACGGCCGAAACCATGGTTTTGGGTTCGAATCCCGCTAGGAGTGTACGTTTCTATGATGAATACAACATTTACACCAACATCATCGATGTTTATATAATACCTATATGTTTATCTGTTATCTAGTGGTTACTACATCACCTATTATATACCTAAGTGCCTGAAATATACCTCGCTATTTTTTGGATTTAACTACTATTATTTATTATTTTATGTTTCCTTTGGTTTTGTCACGAATACGGACTATTTGCAACCAATTAAAATATCCTTTTAATTTCATAGGTCAATAGAACAGATACGAAAGGCCATTATGGCAAACGATTTCTTGAAAAATTTAATGGATGATGACCGGCTAGTCAATGTAGTGGAAGCGATGAGCCCGCAAGAACTAGCAGCTGGAAGCTACATCATCCGAGAAGGCGAAAGCGGAAGCCACCTTTATGTTTCTGCATTTGGACAATTCGAAGTGCTCAAGGGTGTTCAAGTGGTGAAGAGTTTTGGACCAGGAGAAGCTTTTGGCGAACTAGCAATTCTTTATAAAGCTAAACGTTTTGCATCCATACGATGTAAGTTAGACTTTGTGGCTCTGTTTTGACTGTACTGTTTTGATGTCCTCGACCAGTAACTCCTGCAACCCCCGTGATTCGACCATTATACCGAGACGGTGGTATGGCCATGGGAGGTGGAGGGTAATGCACTGTTTTGCTGTAGTTAGTCTTAATTAGGACGATATTTATATCACTATTCAAAATTAATAACAATTTGCAGGTGGAACTTTTTGTTTTCGTATAAATTCTCTTTATCGTGCGAATATTTATTAACCCTGCATGTTTTAATAAATTTCTTGACTCTCCCGTTGCTAAATTAACAAACTCAGCCACCGCAAAAATGGGCTGGCGACCATATATTACATACTTATGCAGTGTTTATATTTTAGGTATAACAGACGCTAAAATATGGAATCTGGAGCGGCGGGTATTCCAAAAGATCATGGTGCGGAGTGGACGACAAGAACAGGAAGACAATGTGCGCTTCTTGTCCTCTGTACCGCTACTAAAGAGAATACATGCTATAGAACTTGGACAGATATCGGAGTTCCTAAGGAGGGTAAGAATTAACGTACAATGTCATTGTCACGGCAAAAGACAGCGCTCGCCAATTATGGATATTTTTGTAGGTATTGTTGTAGGTATATCTCGGCATATAAGAAATATCCAATGACCTAAAACTTCCTACGTTTTCGGAAAAAAATATTCAACTATACTTTTCCTATATAAATATGACGCTAAATATCCAGACTACACAAAAATTTAATGAAAAACTAAAAATTCGTTCTATATCTTACAATACAAAACAAATATGCTTTGTTGCACAAAAGCAAAATATAACAAAATAAAATAGATACTAGAGGGAGGTCCTGTCCATTTATTTTTCACAAATGACATTTTTGTAAAAACCACGGTTTCTATTATATTTTGGTTTAACGGTAAACGATTGTAACTAGGTTACATAAAAGCTATAGTCGACCACATTTAATAAAATTTTCTATATTTTTTGAATTCTATCATTCTTTTTTAACGTTAGTATTTCAGTTTAGAGAAAATATATAATAAGCGGTTTCGACAGTATGTGGGTTGATGATGGCCGAAAGCGAAGCGTAGCGTAGGTCCAGGCTATCACAGCGCGATCAGCATTGCAGCCCTTGATGACAAGCTGGAGTAATGCGTGTTTAACAGCAAGGACTGCAATGATGACCAAGCTTGAAGGCCGAGAGCGTAGCTAAGTTCGAGGCCATCATAGCGTGGTCAGCAATGCTGTCATTACGGAGCAAGGCTTCTATAGTGATTTACTCAAACAATACGAGTAATTAAAATAAAACGAGCTTAGTATAAGTTAGAAATTATTTAAAGTAACAATTGTTAAAAGTACAGTTACTAAAATTCAGGACCGCCTTTCCAAGAGCCGCGCTTTTGTCTCTTCCCCGCGCTTTTGGTTTTCTTTTTAATTAGGAAATGACGCTTGTACTGCCTGTTATACAGTCTAAATACAGTATAAATTCGGAATAAAATCTTTTTACATCTGACTATTTTTTCAACAAAACTCGACAATAATAGATTTTCTGGTGTCTATTCGTTTAGCGCGGGAAGGACGACTTTTTTCAAAGGTTTTCAAAATAATGACCACGTTAGCATTGTTACAAGCATTTTTCAGTAAAAACATTTTCTTGCATTTTCCGTACAATAAAATTATAACTTAGTCTAACTTAGTTAATTATTCTTAGAATCCGGATACTGGCTGGAACGATATACGATAATAATAACGTAATAAAAGCGTAATGTATCATTCTCAGCCTACATCGACCCACTGCTGGGTATGGGTCTCTAGCTAGCGTAATGAGTGGAAAGTAAGGTAATTGAAGAAATTTTTTCTCGAATATATACTAAGTATAGTATAGTATAGTATATAAAGATATTAATCCTCGGATATTTTTATATACTCATACAACAATATATACAAAATATATGTACAAAATAGGTATGTTTCATTTTATTTGTACCAATCTTTTTTCATGCTTGGCGTTCGATGTCCTTTATGGAACAAAAAATATAAAAACTTAATCATCAATTAAAATTGAATTGATGATATATTGAACGTTTAGGTAGGTTCTACAACTAGTTTTGCATAAGCATGTCATACTTAACAGATTTTTAAAATCATACTGTTTCAATTTGTCAGATTTTTTTTTGTTCAGCTACATATACCGGTATACATGTTTACGTCGTTATCGGATTAAAAGATGAGACACGCTAATTTACTGTTGTAGGAATTCTTCTCAGCGGGCACAGCAATAGTGCGTCAAGGTGACCGCGGCGACAAGTTTTACATAATCCGCGGTGGCACGGTGGTGGTGACGAAGCGCGACGGCGACGAGGCGGAGCGCCGCGTGGGCACCCTCAGCCGTGGGGACTTCTTCGGAGAGCAGGCGCTTCTGCACGAGGACCGACGGCTGGCCACAGTCACCGCGCAGCCGCCAGGCGTCGAGTGCCTCACCCTCGACCGAGTGTATGTTACAACTTAAACATAATGATAACGTCTGTTAGGTGCTTCATACTTACTGGGATAACAAGCTGCATCTTCGGCCACATCGTCATTTGCGACGTTAGAATTTAACCTGATAGCCAGTTTCTGGAGAGCCAACCGTTTACACTAACCGTTATGAAAAGTACAATCAAGCATTTCCATAGAATCTGCAAAATGTTAATCTTGAAAGTACCTACTCACAACTTAGACCTTATATTATCATTAATCTTCATGAAGGGATATAGCATAATAATAACATAATTATCAACTTAACATGTGGATATCCTGTGGCTGATATGATTGTAAACTGAAACACAACTTACCTAATACGTTTTGAACTACTTGGGTCACAAGGTAACATTTTTGCTTTACAGGGCGTTCGTAGATCTACTTGGCAATTTAGAACAATTAGTTAACATTCGACACAAACCACCAGAGCCGCGGAAAGCATCACAAGTGAAAACAGGTACGTTAAATTACTTTATCGCAGTTACTTTATTTGATTCCTATTATTTTGTAGTGGAATACCTACTTAAATGACGCTAGCCTATCACAACTTTGGTTTTACCTAATAAATAAATATTTCCAATAGAAGATATCCTTTTGGCATACCGAAAGTCAGATCGCATAAATCGATAAAAAAAAATTTATACTACATCTACTTTGTGTTTTTACATTCAGAATTTGAATATGTGGCATTGAAAGACCTGGAGATAGTGGGCACGATGGGTGTTGGTGGTTTCGGTCGCGTAGAGCTCGTACAGTACAAGCCCAACCTGTCGCTCACTTTCGCACTCAAGTGTCTCAAGAAGATCGACATGGTCCAACAACAACAACAGGAACACGCGTACAATGAGAAACAAATCATGTTCAGTTGCAACAGTACTTTCATTTGCAGGTATGACATACCTACTATACGTTTTATTTAATTAATAGCAGGTACCGACCTACGGGACATAGATATTAAATATGACAGTGACGGAAATGGAAATAACGTTTAATATTTTTCATTACAGACTATATCGTACTTATAAGGATAACAAGTACATTTATTTCTTAATGGAGCCAGTTTTGGGCGGCGACGTGTGGACAGTATTACAGAAGCAGCGCTATTTCTCAGAAAATATCGCGCGGTTTATGGCTGCTTGTGTCGTTGAGGCTTTCCAGTACTTACACTCCAAAGATATTGTCTACAGAGATCTTAAACCGGAAAATCTGATGCTCGACAGACAGGGCTACGTCAAACTGGTATGTATTTAGTATTATACGATAGAGTACAATGATATTGTAAGTAGGCCTACTATTGGTGGCATGGATTTGTATAGTAAGTCACTGGTAGGATGTAATAATCAAACAATTACCTACTGAACTACGTAGATATCCAGGGTGATAAGAATAATTTTTTCTATATGTATGTTTATCTTTTATTTACATTTTTAACAGGTAAATAATTTATCTGATATCGAATTTTAATAAATGAATCATTTCCGTTTTTTCTTGTATATTCTTCGAAATGTTTACCAATAATGTCAAAGAAGTTCAACACTTTGGAACAAAGAAATTGTAATCGGGTTACAAATACAGAATGTCTGTGGTCTAGAACTTGATTGGTGGTAGTTACCTAGAGCATTTATAATGTCGGCCTGGCTGGCTAGCAGCATCTTATCTAAGTATACCTACTGCAAATGTGAGCGGGTTGTGTGAGATAAGATAACCACACTCAATAAGCTGGCGGTTAAGTGTGAAAGCACTTCCTAATCAGCTGTAATAGATAAATATGAGATCAAACGCTGTTAGACGAGATTTGTATATAGAATAAATGCGAGTACATAAATACTAATATCCTACTTATAAATTATAATTCATCTGCGAGTTACGTACGATAAGGAAATTCGGGGAATTTTTTAATTAATTGATTATGACTCGTTATCGATGTTTCCTGACATCTCCTCATAATCACCTACTTAGTGTTTGCATTATTATTCAGTATTATCACAGATCAACTGTTATTTTATCGTCCTGCTGTATTGTATTTTATATTTACAACAAAATTATTTTAACCGGCTTAATTCAATTTGAAACTAAGAGCAAACTGCGTGACCTATGATATCTTCGAGCCTTAGTTTTTTAAATAAATACAGATCGGTGCACATAAAGATTTGTATTGTAGACGTATTAGATAATAAATTTTAAAAGAGTTATTTTACGAATTCTCTATAGGTGTACAATTCGAAAAGTGACTAACCCCAAAAAGTATCGAAACCTATATAGGTAATCGAAAGTAACGAAATAAAACATACCTATGTTAAAAAAAAACTCCTGTACTGAGCATAAACAGAGCTGTCATTTTTGAACATAGCCTGAGCGGTCACTTTTGTTAACGATTTTTTTTTTTGAAGCGGTCGTTACCTCGCATCCCCTTTTGGTTTTGTATTTGGGTAGGTTTAGGTGTTTTGTCCCTTTCCGACTTATGTTATTGCTAACTTTCAGCCCGCGGCTTCGCCTGCGTTCGAATAAAAAAAAAAAAACTTTATCGCGGAAATTTGTTTATCCCGCGGGAACCACTCACTTTATCGGGATAAAAAGTATCCTATATTTTAATCCAGGGTATATTCTATCTATATACTAAATTTCATCCAAATCAATTCATCCGTTTCGCCGTGATTGAGCAACAAAAAAAAACAAACAACCAAACTTTCGCATTTATAATTTTAGTTAGATTAGTTAGTTAGATATATCGCAACTAATATTATAAATGCGAAAGTTTGTGTGTATGTATGGTTGTTACCTCTTTACGCCTAAACGGCTGGACGGATTTGGCCGAACTCTGGTTGGTAGACAAATTAGAACATCGATTAACAAAGAGGCAAAATTTTTGGCTGAACCGATTTTGATGAAAGTCGCGGGCGGAAAGCTAGTGTATAATCGACTAAAGAAACATTGTAAGTGTATAAAACAGTAAAAAAATAGAAAATTTTAGAAATTCATAGAACAAAAGTGTCTGGTGTATTGATAGGAATAACGTGTGAAGGGTTTTCGGTGGTTTCAAAAATAATCTAAATATATAAAGTTATATAACTCAAAGGTGACTGACATAGTGATCTATCAACGCCCAGCCCAAACCACTGGACGGATCGGGCTGAAATTTGGCATGCAGGTAGATGTTGTGACGTAGGCATCCGCTAAGAAAGGATTTTGATAAATTCTACCCCCAAGGGGATAAAATAGGGGATGAAAGTTTGTTGTTTGTATTTTGATAAAATCTCCACGCGGACGAGGTCGCGGGAGGAAAGCTAGTACTGTATATGAATGGTGGTGGTCAATCAATCAATTATTACTTATCTGAATATTTTTCAGGTTGATTTTGGATTTGCCAAGGAACTCACATCTAGCAGTAAAACTTGGACTTTCGCCGGCACACCTGAATATGTCGCACCAGAGATTGTACTCAATAAGGTAAGATCTATTCAGGGACCGACCGAAACGACTTACTACTACGAACCCAATAGGTACCTACCCACCATGACTTCAAATGGAGGAGTATTCATCTGCCATAATATTCTAAATGATAATTTCGACGAATCTAAATTACAAGCAAGGTTTTAGTGTTTATAAATCGAGCTTTCACCTTAATAATTTAAAATATAACTCATAATTAAAATAACAAATCGACTTAACGATATCGAAATCTGGCATAATTTTACAAAAACGATACTTGTGACGTCAGTTCATTGTTGTAATTAAACAGTATTATTTCTATAAGTAATGGGTTGATACAAGCTGATGATGAAATAAGTACACATTACAGATTAGATAATTAAGTAGAACACAGTATGATGACATAAATTAAAAAAAGTTTACCTATAGGTGTGGTTAGGGAAAAGAAGTGACAAGAAACTTCACAAAACATTTAAAAGTGTATAGAAAAAAATCAAATACCGTAATTCAAAATGAAATACCTTACCGACCATCAAGAATTAAAAAGACTGTAAAAATAAAATATAAACATAAGCACTAAAAATCCAGTAAATTATTTTAAGATTGATCGCATTTTATCTAATTTTGTGATTCTCTTTAAAGGGCCACGATCGGGCAGTTGACTGCTGGGCTTTAGGAGTGTTTATCCACGAGTTGCTGGTGGGTACACCACCATTCCGGGCGCATGGTGGTGACCACATGAAGACTTACACTCTAATCTTACGCGGTATCGATGCTGTCAACTTCAACCCGCGCGTTCCAAAGTCTGCGCAGCTTCTCATCCGCAAACTGTGCCGAGGAGTGCCGGCTGAAAGACTCGGCTACCTCAAGAATGGAATGCTAGACATCAAAAGCCATAAGTACGTAACACAAAATGTCGAGTTAATATGAAGGGAAAACGGGCTAGGTTTTATTGGCCCTTAATCTGTGTAACTTATCGGGCAATACAAATTATGTTAGGTATTTACCTACGTGTTGTACAGACGACTCCATAATACATACATTACTATCGTAATTAATCGTAACATGACGCCAGGGTAAGTCGTTTGGTAGCATAGGATTCAGCTGGGCTTTAGGGAAGTTAAAAATTTGGCGATCCCACAAAATTTGAAGACCGTGTTTGATCAAGTAGGAATGACTCACGGGACCGAACCGTGGACACTGACGATACGATTTATTCAAATGTTTAAGATCGGTCAATGTGCTATAGAGAGAACTATACTCAAAGTTATTCAGATAAGCAGGACCATGGTGATCCGCCATAGAAGTTAAAAGTTAGGATGAAGTGGCAATAGGCTAGTCTGATAATCGCTGGAGCAAGCTAGATTTGGAATGGAGACCACTACTAGAAAAACGAACGCTCCACTGAGAAAAAAAGTAGGTTGCAGATACGTAATCCGTAACCTAATATTAGAGACGCGCCGACACACTAACTTTTAGGTAAGGGCAACCGAGAGCGCTTGGTATGTCGATATAACCTAGTAATTAGGTTAACTATTTAATTTAGGTTTTTTGTGGTTTTTACCTAGTTGTTATGTTACCGGATATTTACATTATTTAATAGGTATTTTCTTTTTAACGTAGAAATTAGTTACTTTAATCTTTACCTAATAATAACGTTATGAGACATTTACCTATTAATTGTGTTTCCTTGTTAACCTAGTAATTAGGTAAAGTACATTCACCTGATAATTACGTTATGAGGCATTTACCTATTAATTGTGTTTTCTTTTTAACCTAGTATTAGGTTAAATTCCCTTTACATAGTCATTACGTTATGAGACATTTACCTATTGATTACGTGTTTTTTTAACGTAACAAATATCTTAATTTCACATAGTACTCGGGTACAGCTACCTAATGAAAAAGGTATATCTTACCATGTTGCTTGGTGAAGTGAAACTTATGTTGGGTAAAACCCACCCGTTTTTTTGGTGTCGTTAACCTACCAAGATATGAATTTAAAAATTAGATTAGGTAATGCATAAGCATTTCATAAATGATTTATACCTAAAGCTCGGTTAAAGGTACCTTTTGTTTAGCTAACGGTTACAGTATTTCTCGATATCGTTAACCTATCGGTGTGAGGGTAATACGTAGAAATGATCGATTTAAGAGGTATCAAATATCTAGTTAATAGGTAGCAATAAACCAACAAATAATCGATATAGGTTTTTTATACCTACTATCTAAGTGAATTATATATAATGCTCAGTTAAAGGTACCTTTTATTTAGGTGATGGTTACACTATTTCTCAGTATCGTTAACTTTCGGGGTGAGGGTAATACGCAGATTTACCGATTTAAGAGGTGTCAAATATGTAGTTAATAGGTACCAATAGACTAATAAATAATCGAGATAGGTATGTTATACCTATTATCTAAGTGAATTATATGTAATGCTCAGTTAAAGGTACCTTTTGTTTAGGTGATGGTTACACTATTTCTCGGTATCGTTAACCTATCGGGGTAAGGGTAATACGTAGAAATTACCGATTTAAGAGGTGTCAAATATTTAGTTAATAAGTAGCAATAGACTAATTAATAATCTAATTAGGTATTTTATACCTATTATCTAAGTGAATTATATGTAATGCTCAGTTAAAGGTACCTTTTGTTTAGGTGATGGTTACACTATTTTTCGGTATCGTTAACCTATCGGGGTGAGGGTAATACGTAGAAATTACCGATTTAAAAGGTATCAAAAATCTAGTTAATAGGTAGCAATAGGTTAATAAATAATCTAAATAGGTATTTTATACCTATTATCTAAGTGAATTATACGTGATGCTCAGTTAAAAGATGCCTTATGTTTAGTTGATGGTCACCCTATTTCTCGGTATCGTTAACCTATCGGGGTGAGGATAATACGTAGAAATCACCGATTGGAAAGGTATCAAATATCTAGTTAATAGGTAGTAATAGACTAATAAATAGTCAAATACAACGTATTGTGTTAGTATCCGGAAACCTTATAAGTGGACAAATTAACCTATTCGATAGGTATTAAGCATTTTTGTTAATGATGCAAAAAATGGGAGATATATTGCCTTTTTAGCAAAGTTCCCCTTTTGTGCACCATGAACAAATATACTTTCTACCTAATAAACAGGCTAATTTGTCCATTTAAAAAGTTACTGGTTACTAACTATAAGGAGAATTTTTGACTATTCACTTAGCTATCACTACCTGGCAATTAACAACCTTGGCGGATAATCATGTCCTATGGGATTTATACAACTACAATTTATCGTGTACACTAGGTAAACAATGACAAATTAATAAAACTATATTCACAATCAGTAATTTCAACGTTCTAAAAGACAATAGTCTTGAGAGACAAAAACAAATAAGTATTTCTAAAAACTATTATATTTATCAAAAGATTACACAGAAACACACAATGCAGTCATCTGATTATGGAAATAATTAGTCATAGTTTCAATAAAAAATAAATATAATAAAAGTGTAACTTTCTGATAATTATTATATTTATCAAAAAGTACACGCAGAAACGAAACATTATATAGTTTGGACTACACAGGTCTGAATCATAATAATCATAATGTTATTTTTACTCCTAGTTAAATATTTCTAAAAGTATACACTTAGGGCTAAACTAACATTAACAAATGTGTCAAGTTCTCGAAAAAATACCTGGCTTGTTTTTAGTGTAACTGTAGGGTCAGAATGAAGTGTACTCGACATATGTGCCAATTGATTTACTAAAATGTCTCCAGGCTGTGAGATTTTTTCAATAATATTGCTTTGGGGTGTATTTGATGTAGATGAAAAGGCCGAATCTAAAGTAGTATTAACTATAGATGTAGTTCCGGCTAAAACTTGTGAACTTACTGAATGACATCTGATAAGATGTTTTTGTAAAGAACTAGAATTATCAAAAAAGCGAAAACAATCTATTTGCCCACATTGGAAACCTACGTTATTTGCTGGAATTTCAGGACACGGTAACCTTATATGTGTCATAAATTGAGACATTAAATAAAATTTTAATTGACAATAATAGCAAGTTAACATTTTGGTGTCTAAGTAGTAGTATCTCGTGTTTTAAGTGACGAAATAATCTGATTTACATTTAGTATAATTTTATCATTAGGCAAGGTTATATTATAAAAAGCTTTTTGTAACAAGAGCCAAACGTGTTCACACTCCAACGGATATTCCAAATCAAAAGCAAAGAATGCCTTGAAACATAGATCGATTGCGTCTAAAATATTGTTAAAACGATATAATGGTTCATCTATAAACACATATGCGCTTGTTACATTCGCCCATGTCGTACCAATGGCTATAATAAAAGGTTGAAGCTTCAAGTTTTTGCCTTTAGGAATATTTTTACGCTCTTCGACGGCTTGTTCTGCCTCTGCCAAAGAGGAAGACAATAGAACGAAGGCGCGTGAGGCCTCTGCTCTTGAAGCTCGTCCTCCTCGGTTGCCCACTTTTCCACCGCTTGAGAATAAGTACGGCAGTACAAGAAGTGCTGCTGTCAGATCTTGATTGCCTTCTTTTCCTAAAATTGAATTAAATAGTTAACTTTATTCCATCAAAAACATATATTATGTAAAATAAGAGACCAACTTCTCATTCAGCTGCCTTTTAGACCTACAAAAGAGTTGAAATCTAGATCTTTTGCAAAGTTATCAAGAGCTCCGTGTTTAAATAAAGTCGAAATACATTGTCATATCTTTTTACAACTCTTTCCATCAAGCCGTTAGTGATGAGCCCGTATCAAAGAAATATACATACATTCGAAAAACATTACCCTAATGATGATTACTTACAATGTTAATTGAGTTTAAATTAAAAAAAATAATAGATTAAAGCACCACCACGTATTTCGGCTTTATTTAAACACAGAGCTCTTGATAACTTGGCAAAAGATCTAGTTTTTTAACTCTTTTGTAGACCTAAAAGACAGCTGCATGAGAAGTTTGGCTTCTTATTTTCAAGCAAATTTAATAATTTTCTAGAAGGAGTCTTTTATAGAGATAAGCTCGCCTTTTGTATGTTTCAAGTATAGTTCTTCTATGTGTTCATTATGTGTATGTACCTATACTATATGCAGTAAAGTTTTTAAATTAATAATATGATCAAAATATTGAAGCTGTCCCGACTCACACTTGACTAATTTCTTTTATGTATGAACAAGCTGCTCGTAATGTGTCAAAGACAACGGTATCAATATGTCACTTCAAACAAGTTTCTAGAAATTTACTAACATAATATCATTACTGGAAAAGGTTTCGAGATAAGTTCGCCTTTGTATGTTTTAATCATAGTCCGTATATGTATGTTTATTACTTGTATATTTATATGCAAATAATGTATTGAATGAAAAAACAATAATTAATTAAAAGATGGCGGCCATCCCGACTCACTCTTGACCAATTTCTGACTTTTCCTTTATTTAATACTTGTAACATACCAAAAAGTGTCAAGGTCAACTAGATGTGGTCAAACTAAAGGTTTTGATGATTTGTCAGTGAGTGCCATAAACTGCATTTATTGAGGGTCCATATCTGTAGATCTATTGAAGTTACGGTTTTGAAAATTTGAATATTATGTGAAGCATATCAATAACTGAATAAAATAGTACATGTGTATGTCAAATAGTTATTAGAATAGAGGAGGGGGTGTAAACGTGGCTCGAAATGATTCGTGTAAATGGTGCACGGCATACACCGGCCGTTTTTTGTTTTTTGAGAATTCCCGTACACTTCGATAAGACACTACAATGAGTCCCCAGCGGAGAGTTTGTCTGAAAACAAGGATAAATAAGTTGCTACCTACCCGAGTCATAAAGATGTAGAATGTTATTGACATTTTCCTTCTGTTTCTGGTCTTTGAAAGCAGCAACTTTCTCCCGTGCTAACTGTATAATATTTTTATCATATTTTTTTATCTCAATAGCAAGAGAAACTGATGCAGTTGATGAAGATGACTTTTTGAAGTCTATATCTATCTGGAAATAAATACTTAAATTCAGGAATCCTAGAATATTCATGAATGTAATTTGATTTGATGAACAGACTGCAATTTATGCCTACCAATTTTGTAGCAATGGTTTGGTTTCGTAACACTGGAAATTGTTTTAAATAATCTGTTGTAGACAACTGCTTCCTCAATATATTAAATCGCTCTGTCATGGTTTTCCCCCACGCATCCAGAAGGTAATCAGTCGTATCAGGTTCTTGAAATGCTTCTATTAACTTCAGAGAAATCTCAATATCAGGGTCTGGATTTGTAGCTGTGAAATTACAATGAATTTAGACTAATTTTTCACTGCCATTTGCAAATTAAGGTACAACTATTGTGATACAACTTACAATTCTAAACGGCTTAGGGCCTGCGCAGATGACTGACTTTTTGTCCGTGGCAGTCCGCGCTACGAGTGTTACTAAAAGCGATGGAGGCTCTCTCCGCTTTTTTTACTCACACAGAATGCGCGACAGGCCACGGACGAAAAGTATCTCGTTTGGCAGGCCTTTAATCGCAAAATGCTATGGTTTAATGATTTCTAAATCATTTATTAAAATAAAATATTTTTTATTTTACGTTGTGACTTACAGTCGTCATTATTTTGATAAGTTGGCATTTTGCGACTAACTAAAACCAAAAACACTCACTTGAACTACATTCGGAGATGTTTCTTGATTGTATTGGTTTTTCTCTCTTTTTATATGGAATTGAGTTCGATTCTCTAAGTATTTTGCGATAATTATTCCACCTGTCCCAAAATACGCCATAATATCTTCTAGTTGGAGACGGGACACTTCTAGCGCGTGTCGATGATGTGGCTGATAATGGTGCAACTGAATAAAAATAAAATGTGATATCTTCTTCAGGAAACACTTGGACGGCAAAATTAGCCCATTCTTGAAGTGTTCCTGGTTTAATTAATCCACTAGGAGTAATTTGGACTAAATGTGATACAACTGCTTTCGCCACAACACTACGCTGAGGTTTCGTCAATTTCTTCAGTGACAATAAATATTTTAGTGCTT
Organism: Oegoconia quadripuncta; assembly: GCA_949316235.1. Lineage (NCBI taxonomy): Eukaryota > Metazoa > Arthropoda > Insecta > Lepidoptera > Autostichidae > Oegoconia > Oegoconia quadripuncta. The sequence continues at coordinate 12,458,882 of OX438752.1, read as the reverse complement.
TATCTTTCTCAAGTAGTTTATATAATGAGTTATGTTTGACTGCATCACTTTTGCTTTCAGTATCTGTCAGAGTTCTGAAAAATATACAAAATATCAAGTTTTACATGATCCCAGATAGATGAAATCCTTGAAAGATTAAATAGAAGAAAAAACGCATTTTTTTATTTAATGTGCACTCTTATTATATAATATATTGTGTTTCTGATGAATGCAAAAATACTATAACGCATACTTTTCATTTACAATGTTTTCCATTGTTTCTATGGCATCATCTAAATCTTCTGAGTCAAACAAGGAAGGTGTTGTATTAGACTCTGTTGATGCCGACGGTGTGCTCTGAAAAATCTGTAAATGGAAAGTTATGGACACTTAATTCATTATACATTTCACGTGGTCTGGTGTACCTAAATTATGTAGGTTTTTTTCACGTGCACGTTACGTTCATCGACTTCACCCCTTACACCCACCACCACCAACCGCTGCAGGCCAGACATCCTCAGGGTGGTAACATCAAATTAGATTTTCGCACGGCGGTGCGCTAGCCAACCTCTCAAAAAAAAAAACAGGCGATTTTGTATGTCCGTGCACTATTTACAAGAACCATTTGATATATTAATGTCTAAAAAATGGCATTTTTATCACTGACCAAACACACAATCCACTAACTGATAAAACCTGATCCACTTCTAGATTTTGAAACACGAAATTTGGCATCCAGGGAAAAATCAATAAACAGAGAATCATTACAATTTAAAATATTTTTAAAATGAGAAACAAAAAGTATAAGGAAATAACACAAAAAGAAAACTATACCACATAAAGCAGAAAAAAAGTCAAATTTTAGAGATATGATGATACATAATAATAATTTCTGTACAAAAAGTAATGACATCACATCAAAAACAAATGTGAAAATGAGAGCCAAGTTCAATATTAAGCATACATGGTCGTGTCCATTGAGATCTAATCAAGCTCGTGACTTGGCTAGCTATTACCAAAATACCAAATTTTTAAAGGAAAATATAAGGCCGATATGATGATGATTATGAAGACATATGTCAACCTAGCCATGTAACTACAGTTATCTTGCATAGGTATGGCATAAAGAAGATAAAGTTGATTATTAAAATATAATATAACCTGTATGTGAAAACTAGTGAAGGCAATTCATGAGCTTGGCACCCATTTAGATCTCAATTCTTTTGTCAGCGAAGTAGACAACCATGGGTATTCTTAATATTGAATTTGTCTCCCATTTTACAGCGTGTTTTTGATGAGATAAATAACTCTATCCAAATAGCTACTCCACCCTACATTACATTAGAATACACCATACCCTACCTTATTTTCTTGTTTCCACTGTTTCCATTTTGTTCGGAATTTTGCACGTGCACCAATTTCAGGGATTAGTATGGACAAATCATCTTCCACAAGATGATGTAGTGTTTCCACATCCACATTTTCTTCTATAAAATAAAAGCATGTACTAAATGAGTCATGAAAATAACCAATATTTCAGATTGTAGTGTTAGAGTCACCCGGATTATGCCTAAAAATAAGTGCTGTCTTGTTAAGCTTCAATAAATCTATTATCATTTGGTTAAGTAAAAGTTATCAAATACTTCCAAATGACAGATGCAGTGCTATCATTGGAGAGTCTAGTAGTACAACACAGAAAGCCTTCGACTTAGGTCACAGACCTTATAAGGCTACACCGCGATCCAAGATTGTTGTTTAACAAAACAATAATTATCAAAAACCTAATTACAAAAATTAAAAGCAGAAAAATGGAATATATACATTATTATAAAAATATAATTATTAGTGATATGTATCTAAATATGCTACAGCTATAGCATATTTAGACTCGGTGTTAATTGTTACATAACTACAATTGTAAAGGGGAAACTGAAAAGTGTTTACAGTCAATTTCTCCATAACTACCTACATAGATAACCGAAAATTACAAACCGATCTTTCATAGATTACATGACGCACAATACAACTATTCATAAAAACAATGAAAAAATCCTGTTTTAGGTAAAATATGTAACTATTGCATTCTTTTTATATAATTTCATCATGTCCGTCGTTCTCTGTCTGTCTGTCAGCGGCTCAGTTAGGAGACTCTTAGAATACTATAAAGTGTTCATAGTTATAAATATATAAATAAGAGCAAAAGTTTGTAATAAGTATAAAAAGGAAAGCAGTCTTTGACACTTACCTAATAAGTGTCAATTTATTTTAGTACAATCAGAATGCATTATTTATTGCTATACAAAATGATATGAGTCGAATGTAAACATTAATCATTTCCACCCTGCATACAAGCTAGCTTATTTTCCAAGCCCGTATAAGAAAATCCCAACTATTGAAGATAGAGAAAAACACTCTAAAGAACCATATAATTAACCATATAAATAACGACCTGTTTGGTGTAAGTGGTCAGAAACTCTGACTGCTGTACCAAAAGGTTGTGGGTTCGAATCCCGCTAGGGGTATATATTTGTATGATAAATACGGATATGTGTAGCCAAGTTATGTTTCATTTATATATATGTATTTATTTACAAAAATAAAAAGTATTTAAGTAGTACATCAACCATCCGGTATCCACAACCAAGCATTAGTTGCTTACAGTGGAACTCGATAGCGCTGTGTACAATGTCCAACAATATTTATTTATTAAAAAAATTATAGGTAGTTCTCTAAAGTTGAGCGCATGTGGAGCATTTTTCTCTATCTCTTATAATTTGAGATTTTCCCAAAGAGGCTAAAACAAACCACCCTGTATATACAGCAGTACTTTTTACACACATAGCAAGAAACGAAGACAACCATGACCCATAACCACCGATATTAGTGAAGACAACATGCCATGCTAGAATCATATCAAACAAACCGTCTCTTAAGGGTGGCTGTAGTGTGGTTAAGACGTTTCATCCTATGCAATTATTCAGGTCATTTTGAATTGCATTCTGTTCTCCATGCTATAATAATAATAATAATGGTAATGTAAAATATCAAACTATAAACCATAGAACAGTAATTTATAGTTATATTCATAACTAGAGTTAAATATCTCAAGCAGCTATCTCAGTATAGCTCATGTGAACTTAGTTTGAGTTCGAACAAATAAATGTCAAATCATATGACTTCAGAAAACCACTGTAACTTTTTAGGCAGCTGGACGAGATAAATTGCCGCTTTCTTCTGGCTCATACAAAAACCTACCAACAAAAAACAGTAAACATCTATACACTAATATTAGTTTAACTGCGAAATTGCCATCTTGTATAGAGGATTTTCAGAAAACTGTATTTATTATACAACATACTAACATATTATATAACATTTTTTTCGGGATTGGCTCATTAAGTTCAGCAAAATTGTGAGTGTAAGTAATTAAGTTTAATCAGCACCATTAGTTTAAAAAATGAAAAACAGATGTTATTAAAAAACTTAAATAAGTACCAAATCGGACAACACCACCTCTTTTCTAGCCTATTTCTCAAAGATTAAAATCACTTTTTCACTTCTTCACCAATATAGTCAACTTTAGAATAAATTAAAAATCTGTGAGATATTTGCAAAATTACAGGATTTCCTATAAACAAAACCATTAGTCAGAATTTTTCGCCAATTTCATAGTTAGACCTATATTATGAAGAGAAAATATTTGTTTTTTTATGTTTGTTTGGTACAAATGGAGGTGGTCAGAGTGACTTAGTGATTATTGAGAGTGATTAGTTCAACTGTGCAGTGCGAGTAGTGTCCAATACTGTTTAGCTGCTGCCGCTTGTTGTTGGGCATCGAACAGCAACTATGGACGAACAACCTCAATAAGCACGCTTGCATTTCATGTTTTAGATACCTACTCCTGCACGAATTAATGGCTTGGTCCACTTTGCCCTTTTTTCACCAAATACAAGCGTCCCTGCAAAGTCCTAACCAACTAACAAAGCGACGCTTGTTTAATGCCAGCTGCTCACGGCACGTGATATCAGGAGTCGCGCCGCGCCCGCTCGCGCCTTGTGAAGACAGGAGCTCAGCGCGGCTCGGGCTGGCGCGTCCGATCCGCTAAGTGTCGGTAACTTCAAAGACGCGGCGCGGCGCTCGTGGGGGCGCAAACTTTCGCATATAAACATAGCAAAACGGCAATGTGTAAGCGCACTTTGAGGCCTGTGTGAGTACAGGTGGCGTTTGGGGTGCAACGCGAGCCTCGCGCGCGGTTCGTGATAACACGCGCCGTGAGAAGCAGCATAAAGCGTGTCCAAACGTGTTTAGAGCAGGCACGCGGCGAGTGAAGGAGGACGCGCGGGACGTAGCTGCAGAAAAATAGGCCAAGATTTTTACCTACCTACTCGCACTACTCAATTGCGGTCCACGTGTTTAGTCCACTGAACACCTACATTCATCCAACATCACCTGCACTCGCACTCAATTATAATAACCTTTGCACTAATCAAAGGGAAGTTAGCCTTTAGGTAAACGATCGTAATACTGATTAGATTTTACCTATTAGTACGTTTCGGAAACTACTGCTAATTGAAATTTACCTAATTATTAGATTGTGGGAACTCACTAACTACATTTTACTTTAATCCTTAAAACAACAACCACGTGTTGCGTAGGTCTGAATCTAACCTGAATGCAGAAAAATTCGATGCCTATTTCTAAATTACGCACTGAAAGTAACTACTACCAACATAAAAATCATAAAAATGTACAAACCTAGAAATTTTGTGACATATTTGGCTGGCAGCTCCCATTCTTCCAATAATATGGTTAAATCCATGGTTCTGGAAGCACAGACAGCAGTTGCATCCTCCACAGTTCACGCACAGTAACAAACAAGCAAGGCAATTGCAGAATGCATGCAGACAAGTGACGGAAGTATGGTGCTAGCGGCCGACGCGGACGGGCGGACGGAACAAGCACCAGTGTTGCCGGCAGTCAAACAAGAAAAAGTCCGAAACTCAATTTCTTATTTACCCGTTTTTACCCAACTGCCTCGGGCAAGAGGATAATGTTTTTCGGGTATATGTATATAAGTATGTACTTATCTATTATATGTATAAATCGAAAGGTTCACCAAACACGAAATTTCGAAAACTACTTAACGAATGTCGATCTGAGATCGATTAATGAAAAAATCTATCTAATTAAAAAAAAATGATTTTCAGAATCGATCTCGAACAGTGAATCGATCTACTGGATCGATCAAAATTCCTTCGAATCGGACCGATTCACTCTTGTATTGTCGGTTACATTAGCGTAAGTGATGCTTTAAGTAAAATGTATCCTTCGTATTACTTACTTCCTTTCTTCCTAATGTCCTGATTGAGAGTAAACATCACCCTGATTGTAAAGTGTGAGAAGAACACATTGACAGCGTAGGTAATTTTTACACGTTTTCGAAAGCGGGCATAAAAGAGCAACCCTTCTAGTTTCTTGCTGGTTCTTCTCAGGGGAAAGTTGTCTTTTGAACAAGCAGTAGCATAAAATGTAAAAGTTGATTGAATAAAAAAAAAGTGTACCGTGTGTATCTACAAAATAAAGCATTTTTTGACTTTGACATTGATAGCAAAAAATGAAAAACAAATCGATTAATCGAAAATCGATAGGATTCTTGACAGGGCATTGTAAAGTGACCCACGTGCTTTTTCTTATATTTTGCTTTTATTGTTCAATCGGACTCTTGATTCATAATAGTGTAAGTAGTATATTGTGTAGCAAACGTCGCGGACATTGTTCTATAATCGGAAAATGTAATATAAAACCACAGATCCAGATCCAGATTCCAGATCTTCCAGAATCGATTCCTACCAAAGCGTTCGATTGAAATCGAATCAAAATCAAAGAAAAGATTAATATAGGCTAAAACCAAACAAAAAAAAATTAATATTGGCAGTTTTTTTTTTTCGATTGACATTAACGATTTTTTTTTTTTTTAATATGAGAGGGCGGCAAACGAGCATGCGGGTCACCTAATGGAAAGCAATCACCGCCGCCCATGGACACCCGCATTGACGATTTAAAAATGTATCGCTACCTATTAGGTAATGGATAGTAGTTTTTTTAGCTATTTGAAAAGTTTTGTTTACATTTCAATGCTTGCGAATGTTCAGTTCTTTTCGCTTCTTTTCGGACAAGATAGGATAAAATAAAATGTTTGTCTCAAAATTACGCTAAATTACCCGGCAGTCAAAAACCTTCTCTAGTCTTAAATTACCTGAAATCGGGTAAAAATATCCATTGCGCTTGCACAATACGGTTGGATGGCTCCACCCACTTTGAGCGGTACGGACAGCAGCGCGTAGACAGAGACTTATTCTCTGTCTACGCAGCAGCGTCCCGTGGGTAGGTAGGCACTAGGCTAGCTAAGTACGTATGTGCAGACAAGGGTTGTCACAAAATAAAATATCATCTGACTTCTACATGAGAGTGATGGATGTTATTATAATGAATAATGTATTATAATTGATATTTATACTGTATGCACATTTACTTTGTTCGCTCGAATGACAATGACTATTAGCACGACGACACCACCACTATCAAACCGTCGCGCGATGGTGTCAAGTAAGAATTTTTGCGTAACGTGGTACGACTGCTAAAATGCGAACGTTACCTATCCACACCAATTGATAGGATCGACCGTCTATACGGTCAATCGTCGGTGAATTTTGATTAAAATTTTTACCAACCTTTGGGTTGATCCTTGATGGACAATCGATCTATTGGTGTAGTAGACAGACTTCTTTGTAATAGTTAGTATTCTTTGTCCTTACGTCGTGCTGCCGACCGTACATTATTTTTATTTACATCATTTTATAAAATAAAAAATCATGTTATTTTTTTATTTTGCATAATTTCAAGTAAGAGCCCTTAAAATTATATTTTATTAGAGATGTTTACTTTTAACCGACAAATATTTTAGAGACTATTCTTAGAAGATTCTATCCTTTTGTTGCATAATCATATAACCATAGACTTTTATACTACTGCTTTTTTTTACAACTTCTCATCCTTACGTATATATTAATAGGTAGGTAATGATGTTGATTTACAACCATATTCACATATTTTATAGGTTAAGGGTCGATTATTCCTCACTTGGCTTGGTACCAATACCAATATATCGGGACGGACGGCAACTCTATATATACAGGCTTGCCATACGTCCGGATTTAGTCCATAAGTGCATAAGCTTAATGTGTGTTTTTTAATTTAGTAAATCATTAAAATTTCGCATATCTGATTTGACTCTAACATCGCTGGTCTGTCCGGACTTCACTCTAAAATATTATGGCAAGTCTATATGTATATGACTGACTTAGGCCCGTATTAAAAAACCGTTCTCTTGAGATGACCTCAAGTCGATGCTTGAGAATCTGTTGCATATTAAATAAAAAAATGTTATTGAAACGAGACGCGATCTGTCTCAAGATCGATTTATTAATACGGCCCTTACTGTCGTCTGTCTGACGGACGCTTGACTGAGCTATATATTTTCCAAATATCGCCCGCCACTACTATTTATGACAACCCTAAGCTGGAAGCCACGATTTTTACAAGTTTTCGTTTAACTTGCAATGTTTGTTTGGATGTAGCATTGAGCCTATAACATGGTTATAGGCTAGATAAGACATGAACCGATGCTGTGGCCAGGATCGTCTCCTCATAAGGGGAATTCTAATAGTACGGATATCAAATTTTGCATACCTACAGGGTTAGTTTGGATAGTTGGTGACCTAATGCTGCAAAGTTTGGATAGTTGGTGACCTGATGCTGCAGCCAGGATTTCCTACCTTATCAAAGCTTGTTTTTAATTAGGTAGTATTTTTAATGTAGAACTTATTTAAAAATAAACATTTATGGTGATAGGTACCTGAATTTGGATAGCAATAACCTTATGTTAAATTAAATCTAGTTTCTTAACGTAGTAGTAGGTAAGCACAGGAAGGTTGTGCTATATGAAATTAACTTTTATTGCACAGTGATTAGGTAAATTATTACTTATAATATACTTATGTGACATTTATCTACCTAAAAAATTCAGTGATTTGTAAATTGAGTAGGGTTATTTCACTGGTTTCGTTTAATTATAGCGGAGTTGCTAGGTTTCAGACATTAAAAAAAAGGTTTTACTATTTCAATACTACTACTACTATCCCAATTTTTTTTTGCGAATGCTTATGTCACGGCCACAACAATGTCTATATCATAGGACATAGAGATCCGTTTGGATAGGTCCTATTTCTAGAAATAATCTAACTGAAGAATCCAACTCGGATGGGCCGCCTCGTTCGGGGAACTGCGCACCGTCTTCTCGTCCAAAATACCTCAATGCTTAAAGACTAAAGTTTTTAGTCTGGTGACATATGGCACTTAAACGTGATCTTTCACTATGGATCTCATGAGAAAGCTCAATCAAGTTATGGAAAGGGCGATGCTCGGCGTTTCACTACGTGATCGAATTTTGTTACAAATTTGGTTAAATTTGTTTAAGTAGTGATAACCTTGTGATACGTGAAATTAAACTCAGCTGTGTTTAACTTAACGTGTACGAAGGTGGTGCTGTATGAAATTAACGTAATTGCATGGCCACTAGGTAAATTATTACCTATTTAGTATATTGAATACTTGAGATTTACCTACTATGTAGGTACATTTTACGTATATTACGTTATGGCAACCAAGGTTTTGAAATACCCAACGCACTACGTAAAAAGGTAATTGACCATGGAAACCAGAAAAGTTACATTAACGTACAGGTTTATTGAATTTAACCTAATATTTACAAGTACCTCGACGTCGTTTTAATTCAAACCATCGATTAGGTTACTGGTAACTTTTAAATTAGGTTTATTTCAAATAGAAAATTGGTACAAATTTGGTTAACTTTATTTAAGCGGTGATAACCTTATGATATGTAAAATTAAACTCAGCTGAAGTTAAATTAGCATACATGAAGGTTGCAATGTATAATAGTAACGTAATTTCGTGGCCACTAGGTAAATTATTATCTATCTAGTATATTGATTACGTGACATTTACCTACCACATAGGTACTTTTCACGTATATTACGTTATGGCAACCAAGTTTTTGGAATACCAAGCGCACTGCGTAAAATGGTGATTGAACATGGAAACCAGAAAGGTTATATTAACATACAGGTTTATTGAATTTAACCTAATGTTCACCTGTACCTTGTCGTTGTTTTAATTCAAACTATTGATTAGGTTACTGGTAACTTTTAAATTAGGTATATTTCAAAGAAAAAATCGGTACAGATTTAGTTAAATTTATTTAAGCAGCGATAACCTTATGATACGTTAAATTAAACTCGGTTGAAGTTAAATTAGCGTACATGAAGGTTGCACTGTGTAAAAGTAATGTAATTGTGTGGCCACTAGGTAAATTATTATCTATCTAGTATATTGCTTACGTGATATTTACCTACCACATAGGTACTTTTCACGTATATTACGTTATGGCAACCAAGTTTTTGGAATACCAAGCGCACTGCGTGAAATGGTGATTGAACATGGAAACCAGAAAGGTTATATTAACATACAGGTTTATTGAATTTAACCTAATGTTCACCAGTACCTTGTCGTTGTTTTAATTCAAACTATTGATTAGGTTACTGGTAACTTTTAAATTAGATATACTTCAAAGAGAAAATCGGTACAAATTTGGTTAAATTTATTTAAGTAGCGATAACCTTATGATACGTTAAATTAAACTCGGTTGAAGTTAAATTAGCGTACATGAAGGTTGCACTGTGTAAAAGTAATGTAATTGTGTGGCCACTAGGTAAATTATTATCTATCTAGTATATTGCTTACGTGATATTTACCTACCACATAGGTACTTTTCACGTATATTACGTTATGGCAACCAAGTTTTTGGAATACCAAGCGCACTGCGTGAAATGGTGATTGAACATGGAAACCAGAAAGGTTATATTAACATACAGGTTTATTGAATTTAACCTAATGTTCACCAGTACCTTGTCGTTGTTTTAATTCAAACTATTGATTAGGTTACTGGTAACTTTTAAATTAGATATACTTCAAAGAGAAAATCGGTACAAATTTGGTTAAATTTATTTAAGTAGCGATAACCTTATGATACGTTAAATTAAACTCGGCTGTGGTTAATTTAACGTACATGAAGATTGTGCTGTTTGAAATTAACGTAATTGCGTGGCTATTAAGTAAATTATTACCTATCTAGTATATTGAATATGTGAGATTTACCTACCATATAGGTACTTTTCACGTAAATTGCGTTATGGCTACCAAATCTAGGAAATACCAAGCGCGCTACGTAAAATGGTAATTGAACATGGAAACCAGAAAGGTTACATTAACGTACATGTTTATTGAAGTTTACCTAATGTTCACCAATACGTTGTTGTTGTTTTAATTAAAACAATTGATTAGTTTACTGGTAATTTTTAAATTAGCTATATTTCAAAGAGAAAATAGGTACAAATTTGGTTAAATTTGTTTAAGTAGCGGTAACCTTATGCTACGTGAAATTAAACTCAGCTGTGGTTAATTTAACGTACATGAAGGTTGTGCTGTATTAAATTAACGTAATTGCATGGCCACTCGGTAAATTATTACCTATCTAGTATATTGAATACGTGAGATTTACCTAATACGTAGATACTTGTAACGCATTTTACGTTATGGCAACCAAGTTTTTGGAATACCGAGCGCGCTACGTTAAATTCAACTAAGCAAATTTAAAACAAACGTGAAAATTACCAAAATAATTGTTGAAATACACCTATATGAAGTTAGCATTACCTAATTTTGTCATTAACGTAATGTGCTAGGTTACTTTTAACCTAGTATTTTTCTCAGTGTCCCTATATAGGAGACTAGTGTAGGCTGATATGATGCTGATGATTCATATCGTATTAATTAATGTCTTGTACTCCAGTTTACGGCTTTAACCGTTTAGCCCAGAGACGGTAATATTAGAGTAGCCGTGGTACAATTTGAGAATTTACGATGCTGACCCTACAGGTTTACTTTAAAAGTTCGGGGCATTTCTTTTATCAAAACACGTAGATATACTAAATCCTTTCGTAAATACGTACTACTTACTTCCGTGTTATCTATTATTTAATATTGTTGAAGGAAATTATTTAGTTGACCTACTCGTACATTAAAGATTTAGGTACTTACAGTGGGAAATAAGGATGGATGTCAGTTTCTATTATCTTTCTAGTTTCTAATCTAGTCGTTGTATTCTTCAGCAAGAAATATTCTAAGTAAATGTAGGTTCGTATGAAATATACCTACGTATTTCGTACCTATACAGGGTGAATTTGAATTCGTGTAATTCCCTTTAACTGATGACGCCACTCTTTATTACGAACAACTTTCCCCAAGGAACAATAGTCGAATTAAAAAAACCATACAACCACCACCATTCTTAAACCACCTTTAGTATGACGTCTAAAAATTTTCGGCTCAATTTGGCTATGGTTGCCTGGGGAAAGTTGTTCGTAATCAGGAGTGGAGTCACCAGTAAACAGGAATTACACGAATTCAAATTCACCCTGTATTTTTTCTAAAACTCATCGAAATGTCTTCACTTTATGAACTTTTTAGCACACAATGAAGTATACTTATATTTGTGTTCGTATGAAATATACGTTTATAGCTTACTTTGAGTCGGAGTGTATATAAGGTTGTTGTTGTTTCTCATCAAATAATTCGCAAATTTTCATAATAAAATAAAAACTTCAGAGAAGAATAAATTAATATAAATGATATTAAGGCACAAGCAAGTCTATATAGACGTGCATCATTTCATTAACCATGGACATTATCGTTATCACAATTAAGTGCGCTTATCGAAGTTATTTTATTTTGACCTAATCATCGGATATCTAAACGGTCTATATGTGTCGCAGGTGGTACCTCGGCTTCGACTGGGAGGGGCTCCGCGAGCGGCGGCTGAAGGCGCCGTTGATACCCACCGTGGCGCACGACCGAGACCTTAGCAACTTTGAAAGGTATCCCAAAGACAAGTTGCCGCCCGATGAGACGTCCGGCTGGGATATAGACTTTTAATCAACAGACCAGGAGGGCTCTATCACGATTTTTTTCCGAAACCTTCGGAACACGTGTTCCGTTCATTTTTCGTTCGTATTTTGTTATTTACCATGAAACAATTCTAAAAATATAAATTGCACTTTACCATTTTGCGTAAAGTAAATACATTCGCGTTGAAAAGTGCAGTCATTTAAATTGGAACACTTTTGAATCTCTAAAGTGAAACTAGGTAGCGTGATGCTTATTCAAGCTATACCAACCGCAGTTCTCTAAAATCACCCTCTTGTCTAGACTACCATTTTAGAGAATGGCAGACTGTAAAACTTAAATAGCCAGCATGCTATCATTAACCATATAAAATAACCCTGTATGATTAATTATGGAACGAACTGTCTTATATACAAAAGTGTTTGAATATATCTAAACTATGGCTGCACTTTTTTACTGTACCTACCTACATTAAACTTGGAAGCGTATATTTATTATTTTGTAAGTAACCTATAACTGTAATAAACAAATTATCCCTGTATCAAAAATGTTCATTTTGTAGCTCAAAGAATAGCTTTGTTTATGTTTGTTTGTAAACGCACTATTGTACAAAACAAATATATGAGTTTTTAAATTAGGTTAAAATTAGCGAGAAACGACAATAATATTGGGAATAGAGAGATTATTTTTACTTAATTTGTAGGTGTAAGTTAATTTTATTTTATTCATTTAGATTTGAAAGCCTGATTTTTACTATTTTACATCTAGATATTTACTTTATGACTAAGGACTTTAAATAATATATTTTTTCATAAAAAAATGCATATCCAGTATGTTTTATTTTAATAAAAAAAAATATCTGACCATTGTTTCCAACCATCTTTCACCAGGGGCTTTATTCACGTAAAAATTAAAATATCAAACAAAACCAACCATGACATACACCATTTTACTGCCGATGATGATACCTACAGACATCTAAATCACATCAAAAATTTCGTAAATATATTTATGATACCCCCGACTACGGGTGTACAGTCAGGGTAATCATGCACACCTATTTTACATTATAAAACAACCCTGTATGAATAACTATGACTTGTACTTTAATGTACTTTAAACGTAGTAATACTATACAGGGTGAATTTGAATTCGTATAATTCATATTAACCGGTGACGCCACTCTTGATTACGAACAACTTTCTTCAAGGAACCATAGTCGAATTCGAGATCTAAAAAATTTGAATTACTTATACAACGTAAACCATTCTGAAATGTATGTAATGTAATGTAAACACCTTTAGTATGGAAGTTCAAAAATTTTCGGCTGTGGATCCAAAACAACTATCCACTACCACACCATAGGTAAATTCAGTCGAAAATTGTTGGACATCCATACTAAAGCTGGTTTGAGAATGGTTTACTTTAATTTTTTGATTGAATGTGTGTGACTATGGTTCCTTAGCGAAGGTTGTTCGAAATCAAGCGTGGCGTTACCAGTTAATGGGAATTACACGAATTCAAATTCACCCTTTATATTAGCCACAAGAAAAGGGATCGGCTTTATAGATTCCACTCTTGCATTTTCGCTCGCAACTCAGAATAAACTCTACAAATCTTATTCTAATAATTCTAAAAATTTGAAAAATAAATACAAATTTAAAAATAAAGACACTAAAGAGAAATGATAACGGCTCACCCAATAAACACCCATACAACTCCTTGTATAGATACAAGGATCATACACGTAAACCAAATTTTCACTTTTCCTTGGCCAGAATATCACCATTTATGATGAACGAGAAATGTTCATTAGAATCGTAGTTGTGGTGGCGGAAAATTAAAAATAAATGAAAATTTCATCATCATCATCAGCCCGTAAACATCCCAGTGCAGGGATATAGTCCTTCCCTCGTATATGAGGCCATAGTCCACCACGCTGGCCCAACGCGGGTTGGGGACTTCACATGCCTTTGAATTTTTATTTCTCAAGGTTTCCTCACGATGTTTTCCTTCACCGAATACATGCACATAAATAATTAAATTTAATTTAAAAAGTCATTGGTACATGGACCTGCCTGGGAATCGAACCCGGACCTCCTAAATTGGGAGACCGCGTCTTAAGCGCTGAGCCACCGACGCCGACGATGAAAATTTATGTGATGGAAGTTTCTCGTGAATAATTTTATTTGCTGATATACCTACTGGTTACAGAAAAGTAAAAACTGCATTGAAATCCAAAGGTACTTTCCGAGTTATTAACTGGATGAGAAATAAAGTCAGTTGTATGGGAGTTCATTGGGTGACCCATTATTTTTAATCGTCGCAAATGTCGAATTTTCCATCCATGTAGAAAAATTTTGTACCTACTTCATTATAGGTCCTTGTCTTATCATTCCCCCTTGTTGTTAACATTAATTAGTAGGTAGGTCCTTAACTGTGCCACCCTCTCTCTCGCAGTCATGATATTAGATTCCATCACTCCATAACGACTTAACCGATTTTGGGGAAACAAATTACAACCTTACATAAAACTGCATAGCGGTGCGAACGGACGTCTTTGTTGCTCAAATTCATAGTTGGAATTGTGGTAAAAAAATAATGCGATTATAGATACGGCAATCCAATTGTGGTACCGCTAGCAAGTATTATTTCCTCTCGAAGCTAACTACCGCCGTGCGCACATCCCCAAATCTCTAATAAATTGTAAGTTCTAAAATACACGAGATATATTTAGAAAAGTAGAATAATTTACGGTGAGAGCGAGGGAAAAGCGCTTTATGGAATGCAGGTCAATATCACATACCTACTTAGTAATTTCCCCCATATATGCGTCGATTACCCGTAGCGCGACGAGGCGGAGAAGGCGCGCGCGCAAGTCGTGCCGTGCCCTTCATAGTCACGGCACGCTTGTGGAACACTCGTGACAACATCCCTAGGTACAACCTAGCTAATTTGGTGTTATTACCGTGGTCGTCACGGTAATAATGACTTGAAACCGTTTTAATATTATCCAAGTAAAACTTATGAATAGATGTCTTACATTTTACTATCCATTCTACATAATATAGGAATAAGATTTAAACATCTAATTATTTATTCATTCATCATTATCTATGTACTCGTGAATTAACATCTTTGCATTTTTTTCCTATAGGTACTTACCCATTTAATTTACACTAGGTATAGATAGGTATCTACCTTCACGGTTGAAACCGGAATGATATTCATCAAAAATAGAATATCAAATAGGACGCGACGTTCTTTAGGGAAAGTCAAATATTTACTTTAGTCTATCGTCAAGTTTAGTGATAAAAATGTAATTAATTAACATCTTTAGGAAAATTACAGATTTTTGTACAGGTAGGTACCTATAGCACATGAGTTAGATAAGAAGTAGGCAGCATCTAAGTGGTTTTTTATAAGAATATAGGGCACGTTAAGGATAAAGACCTGTGCAAAGATCTATTATTTAAATTATGCATGAAAGTGCACTAGAAATACAACCAGTTTCAATGAACTAAATGGAAATATGGCAGGTGGGTCGGTGACTGCTTTTCCAGCTCCACAATATCCGCGTCGGACGACCGACGCGGGCCGACGACGACGGCGACGCGCCGGCGACCGTACGTCACGCACACACACTCTAGCTCGCAATGGTTCGCAGGCCTCGCAGCTCAGTTAACTCTCGAGTCTCATGAATCAGTCCAACTCAGTTAGCCGGGAGCGTATGTAGCACCGGTGCACATACAAAGTCCGATGCTCCTCGCCTCACACACGCCTCAACTAACAAAAACAACAATCGCGATGCCGTTCAATCCAACCTAACTACCACATGGTCGAGTGAAAAACATGTGCGAGTTTACATGTGATTTATACGTAGATTCAACAGGTCAATTATTGGAGTGAAATCGAAAAAACTGAGAAATAAGAAGGTTAATTTTCGAAGGGTGAGTTTGTTAGTGATTTAACGTTGTCAACATAGAGGAATGTTACGAATGTCACGGACAGTTATTTTCAAAATAGTAACACGATAATCATAAACATTTGGGTTGGATGATTATGCAATGTAACGCTAAACAGAAATCGAGTTAGGGGAAGTAGGTATACATGTACCTAGCTATATAGCAGAAATAAACTCAAAAATTATGTGTAGAAATGGAATGTAGGGTCTAGCGCTGCAGCATGAAGAAAGACTTGATGAACCAAGTCAGTTGAACCTCTACTGCAAACAATAGAACACACCACTACAATAATCCTATCCTAGAATTCATAATTGCACTTGCTTCCGCCCGCGGTTTCCACCGCGTTAAAAAATTATATCCTCCCGTGGGAATTTGCGGATGAAAAGTGTGTTACTGCAAAACATAAGCCGTTTCGGTATGATTGAAAATCAAATATCTAAACTTTTCCATTTTTAATATTGATGGGAAGTGGGATGTTAGTGAAAATTGAATTGCCAAGTATCTGGGTAATGGAAGAAGTTCTGTGATTAATTTAATCTTTTTCTTCCTCATAGATTTGTATATTATATACCTATAAGAGTTCAACGATCTCGCTAATATCCGAATAGAAAGAATCTCCCCATAAGCAAAATCATAAGGGATTCACGTTACAAGCTGCGTTAGACTCTAAAGATTACACAGAGAGTAGGTACGAACGACTGAGCAACCCCTTTTTATGAAATCGGTTAAAAAACCATATGTAAGTATACCTCAGACACAGATTACTAATAAGTTACTAAAGTCTCAGAACTGAAGTGCTATCGCTTGCCAAAACATTAATGAAGTTATCTACCTAATTGAAATTGAAATATCAAATGTGAATGTTGACAATTTCGTGGAGGTTGCAACACTACAGCGTATCTTATCGCGCACCAGTTAAATAAACTACATGGAAGGAAACCAAAATCATATATATGCATTACAAATCAATCAAAATCAAAAATCATTTTGAAAAATATCTGTACGTAAAATTAATTTTAAAAATATCCACATACAGTGTGGATATTAACTGCTAAAAAGTGACTATAGGTCAACTGCTTAATTTATCAACGACTGTGTAGCTGGAACAGAGAAACCTCTACAAGTCTCATCAAATGAGCCACAGGACGTCCACTGCTGAACACAGGCCTTCCCCAAAGAACTCCAGAATGGCCGGTAGAAAGCGGCCTGCATCCAGCGATTTCCCAGTACCTTTATCAGGTCGTCTGTCCACTTTGTGAGTGTCACTTTGTCCTTCGTCCTCCGCTGCGCTTGCCGGTGCGTGGTCTCCACTGGAGAACTTTAATGCCCCATCGGCTTTCAGTTTTTCGAGCTATGTGCCCTGCCCACTGCCACTTCAACTTCCTAATCCGCTGGGCTATGTCACGTTTCGTTTCGTTCACCTACGGATTTCCTCATTCTTGATTCGATCACGTAGTGAAATGCTGAGCATCGCCCTTTCCATAACCCGTTGCATGACTTTGAACTTTCTTATGAGGCCCACAGTGAGGGCCACGTTTCAATGGTAATATACATTGATTAAAGTCTTTCGTCCACAAGCACTGAGGTATGTTTTTCGATAGTACTTCTATCATAATGTTGGACTCGTTAATTGTCTTAACTAAATAAAGAAAAATATCCAAAAACATCCAAGATTTCCTTCAAAAATTAAATTTGTATGATGCAGGCCTGTTGGTACCCAGGTTAGTTTATCAACGGGTTACTACTTCATCAAATTATAACATAAAACCTTAATTCCGTTAAATAATTAGGTGATTTTCAGAAAGAAATTACCAAAGTGTTAAGGGTTATTCAATACTTTTATTGCTTAAATAATAGTTTAGAAACAAATTTTTCATAATCATCATCAGGCTTACACGTCACTGTTGGTGCACAGCTTCCTCTAACTAAGTGAGGGTATGGGCCAAAATACAATTACAACAGACAATCAGTGTTTTAAGAAGCTCCTGTAGGCCACCGACTTGGCTATGTGACTAGTGGTCACTAATTCAAAGACTGACCACGCCAAACATTGCTTAAATTCGCTAATCGAAAACGAATAGCCTATGCGCCCCAAGTGCTTCTATTTTATTCTAAATTATTAACATAATAATAAAATAGCGTAGTATAATTTAAATAATCGATAACTATAAATAAAAATAAAATTATGAGATGTAATTACCATACCTAATGCTTGATTAACGTACATAGGTACCTACTAGGTACCTAGGTAGGTAATATAACGCAAAGTGAAGCCACTGTTCTTAACGTATGCGAGTTATCCATCAACGAGTTATTCGCGCACTGACACAGAATTAATATAGCATTGAAGTATTCGATCGGCTTCCAATTTTTTTATAGTAACTACTTCTAACACTTACTCCAATTATCTAGACCCAACTAAACAAAGCCTGTACTATGACTACTGGATAAATGACAAAAGTTGCAACTTCAATGTTTAAATAAACATCCATCCAATTCATCTCATTACACAAACATTTTAACCCTTGCGATCTCGCTTCGGTCGTCACATTATGGGTAATCTATGGTATGGGTATGGGTACTACTTAAGATTCAAACAGTCATGAGATCACCACAGCTTATTTTTATTTTATTTATGTGGAAATACAACAGCTAATAAGCCAATAACATTTATACATTAAAAGTTTGGTATTGTTTTTAGACCTGACTGCTGTAGTAAAAGGTCGCGGGTCGGAATCCTTTTCATTCGTTTTCTAATATATACTAATAAATAATACTAAGAGGTACGTAGGTATATACCGGTGAGTTTTTTTACCGTAAGGAATAAAATAGGGCACATTAGGTAAGTGAAATAGAAGTTAGATTGGCAAAGGTAATTTTTTTTTTTTTTCAAAACTATAATCGACGCACGCTCCGGCCGGAGATTAATATGCGACTGGCGGGATTCGTACGGTTCCTATCATGCGAAATTTGAAAAATTGTGTTAGTATGAATTGTAACATTATGATAGCGCATGAAAGGAAACATACAATGCCGTTTAAAAAATTGTTTTGCAACAAGCTGCTACTACATCTACAGAGATTGTGTTCAATGTGGACGTTATCAAAACGAAAACTAAGCATGCGTTTTGTGTATTGGAACTTGGTATACCTACCTACCTTTTTGAGTTTTCTATATAAAATAACGGAAATAATCAGATTACAATAACCATATAACTATTCTTCGCTTGTAAGTTTGTCACAATAGGTATACATTGTATTTGCTGGTCAATAACTATCATAGCTACCGACCTAGCACTTCGGTCGAAATGAAACAATGCTTCATTACTATGCGTGCCTGTCCTGATTGTCCAACTAAGAAAATAATAGGTGCCGATGTTATCGATTATACAAATATGTATACTGCTACTTACGTAACCTTATCATCATCATAATAGCACCAGGACGTCCACGGATGAACATAGGCTTTCCACATAGATTTTCAGGACGACCGGTGGGAAGCGGCCTTCATCCCGAGATGCCCTCCGACCTTCATCAGGTCAACCGTCGTCGATACACTAGCAAAAATACTGTTTCTTAAAAGTGCAATTTTGCAGATTACTGATCACAACTGGTCCCATCGACGATCTTGTCTCTTGTGCTCAAAATATTTCGGATTAGATCGGACAGAAATTGCAAATGGCTCTTATGCATACACCGCTTGTAATTGGCATTCTCCATTAAAATTATACCATACTTATTTTAATATGGAGGCTACGAACCCACGACATGCCGCGAATACCTACTGCTTTCCAATTAGTAGTTTTACTGAGCCATTATTAAGCATATGAAGAGCATAAGAAAATTATTTACTTTATTGCAGACTTAAATTTAGACCTAAGAATTTAGCTACCAATTCTACCTATTACATTCAATATTTGTCTTATTTAAATTCGGCCATATCAACATACTAATCCGCATCCAACAACTTAATATAAATATAAAAACTGCCTTTTTTTAATATAAAATAGCATGTCATTATTTTTTATTGTAAATTCAGGATACAAAAATAAAGTATTATAGGACATTAAGTCGTATAATAAATCGTACATTGCCCGCATTTATAATAGTGTTACGGTAGAAATTTAAAGTTGCCTTTAAATAAATTCAAAACTATTATAAAATAGGAATTAAATTTAAATATAATTCAAATTGTTATAATGTTTCTGACAATTTCAATAATAAATAATTAAACCACCGAAAATTGGCAAAACAACCGACTTCGGTAAGGTTCATAAAAAATTAACAATTGACGAAAATATGAGTGAACATACATAAAAAAAATACATACAGACGAACATACAACCTTTGTTGAAGTATTCGGTCTGTTAATTTAGTTTGTCGAATCACATTAAACCTATTTAAAAAGAGAAACTGAACTTCATAATTTTCTGGGGAGTTGTGAATTACTTACTAGCTGTAATTTTTAAAATGAAACAATTTCAAGTGACAAACTTTAATCCGCGAAAAAAAAATGGAGGAACACAAAAAGATAACATGGAATAGCATTGCCCGTTTTATGAATTTAAATAAATTTTTGGAAACACGTCTAACTTTACTTTAGGAAGACAACTCAAAGAAGACTTATTTTTCCTCTACTTTGTGTGCAATACTTAGGTCATAACTGGCAATCAAAATAGTTGTATCCTTGGACGACCTATTAGGGGTTTGTGAACTTTTGTTATTTACTGACCTTTTCCTATTTTATACGTTTAAATAGGTACCTCGCATATTTATTTCGCTGTTGGCAAACCGTTTATAATATCATTGTTTCATTTTCATTGTTAGAGTTTATTCTCGAACAAATTGATTCTGCATGATAAATTCGAAAAACATAGCGGCCACTCCACTACACTCAACCATGTTGAACATCTGTTAAAACAAAGCAATAGATACGTTTGTACCTATAGCCATGTGGCCTGTCTGAAGGAGCTCATTGAGACCTATTTTAAAATTGACAAAACTGTTGTGTGACTGTGGCGAAATTAGGTGGTCTTTGGTACTATAATCCGATAAAATAATATCTTAAATATTTACCGTCAAGACAGTAGGTACGTTACGAAATATTTTACAATATGCTTTCTTCAAGATGTTTCACAATAGATAAAGCGAGTGGTTATTGATTAACTCTTCCAAAACAAGAACAAAGAACTCCTCCGTTCTCACATAAATCATTATCTACTGCACAAAATTTAGGACCTGTAACGAATTGCGAAAATCCCAAATGTATTGCGCCACTGTTATTGGTTGTCTATCCTATTATAAACGTGAAAATAATGTTTGTTTTGCTCTTTCCTCACGTCGAAACGATTTTTTGCATGGAGATAACCGAAGGAACAAAGAGCAGCACAAGCTATTTTCTACCCCGGGAACATCTTTTTTATGCACTTTCCTTTTGCGCTTAATAACACACGAGGACGAAGGTGGAAGTGTACTGACCCCATCTTATTTAGGGGACTGGTCATCTTATCTCTGGCAACTGAAATACAACAATGCTATTAACATTGCTGTTTGGCGGAAGACTTAGGGCCTTAAATTGTTCAATTCCCAATGAGACCAATTCACAAGGTGAACTGGCAACAGGGGGTGCCAGCGGGTTTTCAAAGGTTTAATAAATCAATCTTGAGATTGAGATCGCGTCTCAGTCCCAATAGTATTTTTTTTGATACTGTTTTAATATGCAACAGATTCTCAAGCGTCACTTAAAGTCATTTCAGTCTTGAGAACGGCTTATTAATACGGGCCTCAGAATCTACAGTGTAATTTACACGAGACGGAAGCCGCCGGTAAAGCTAGTGCCTGTATACAGAGATAAATCATTACAAATGATTTTAGTTGCCTAAGAAGAAGCTGACCACAGACCTGTTATTCTATTTCGATAGTAACTCTGTGAAGTTGCTGTTTTTAACCGACTTGCAAATAGGGGGAGGAAGTTCTCAATTCGTAGCATGTTTTTGTAACATCGTACACTGATTACTACTACGAGTATTACGAGTGACCGATTAGCGTGATAGCCCTTTTATTAAAAAGAAGATACTCACGAAATGGGACCACCATTTAATTTTCATGAAGATCTGATGATTTATTTATTTATTTATTTATTTATTATGTATATAATTTAATATTTATTTATATATTATGATAGAGTAGGTACCTATGGGGCTAGACCTCGTGATTGGGTTACCTACTAATATTATTTTATAATGTAGTAAATGAGCTGATGATGCAATAACGGGGTATTTTTGAGGCACTCGCGTTATTTTGCCATTTTTTGGTGGTTCAATGAATGGAAACATTTTCTGAGTCAACTTACTTATATCTAAATCTCTAGCGCTGGCAACTGGCTACTAAATTTGCCGCTGTCATAGTAGTTCTATAAAAAATGGAGTGCGTATATTATCCATAAAAATAACTTGCTTTCAGACGTGAGCATTTTCATCACGATAGTTCTACGTTTAGCGGCTGTTTTTCTTACCTAAAGATCACTCGCCTATGCGGCGACTATTAGCCCTGTGATCAAGAAACTATGAACTCGTGAACACCCAATGCAATCAGTTGCAACCGTCCATGAGAAATCTGGAAATGCTAAGTCTACCGTTATAAAAGTTTTGCAACCGTACCTATATACGTTTTCCTCAAGAGAATTTCTCCAAAATGATGTACTTATTTTCATGAATAATACACAAATACCTACTCAACTTTTCATAGGGTAGCTGGCAGCGGCAATCTAGAGGCTCTTTTTTTACTGTTTTACATTTCACGATATTCTAGAGTATCCGATGTCCAAGATTCAGTTATCATTGGCACCGTGTTGAAAATCATGGAGACAGTGTGCGCACGTGGCGACGGGTCGTGTGAGATGCACGCGTTAGCTGCCGCATTGCAATCGCTGCATCTCTACTGCGCGTCCATATCGGCCGCCCTCATATGCTGCTGTGCACCAGGCCAGCCACACTGGTAAGTATATTGTCGATCCTGGTATTAATATTGTAGAACTAAAAACCTACTGCACCAACTTGGATCGATTCATGGATTGCTGCCGTAGATAAAAAGAAGCAACACCGCTCTACTATGAATTTTGGAATTGGAGAAGCAAGTCTAGAGTGAATAGGCATTTACTGGGTGCGCGTGATACATCTTCGGCTACATCGTCACTTTCCATCAGGTGAGATTGTAGTCAAACGCGAAAAAGCAAAATAATGCCTGTTGTAATAAATGCCTAAATATATACCGATAAACTATTTCACGACTTTCTGCTAGGAAACCATTTTCAAATCAACGTCGACCTTCGTATTGAAGCCACGAAATTAATTAGTCATGTCGGTCTAGCTGTAATAGGTTACATACAGTAGGTAGGTATAACTAACTTACGTGTCATTTCATTACAATAGGTAGGTAGGTAGTTTCGATCAATATTGTACTAATTATAGTACTAGGTACTCAACAAAACATCATCAACACAGCCTATTTCCATGACGTGTTAAGCATCGCTCTCCATGGTTGGCAATCGCAGATTTTTTGGAAGCTTCGAACTAATAACGCTGCAACGAAACGTAATGACGTGAAATTATAGGCTAAATTGGCGAACGACAAAAAGATAAACCCCGCAGCTATACAAGAATATTTGTTTGTAAACAAGAGGATATATAGTGTATGTACGGTCAAAGAATGTCTTTATATTACGAATTCGATACGCACGAATGAACTGCAACAGGAAAAAATATTTTTAACGATACCAGCAACAATTTCTTTTCAAACAATGTACATGAATAAGTTATTGTCATCATGAGTAGGTAGACATTCTGGTGACACAGGACGACATTGACTGCTAATCAAATCAATCAAATTTTGAAAAGTACCTCAGACAAGCAAACATTTCAACTCCAACTCGATCTTAAATATTTTTGTATCTTGATAAAAGAATTATCACCCGAAGGCCAGTTTCCAAACAAAGGAAACTATGCATTAAAATCGACCTATCTGTTCTTGAGCTACCCCGATAAAAAGACAAAGGCTGCAAACTTCTACTCCATTGGCCAAACGTACACTTAGACCAAACGCACCCTTGACCGACCGAACCGAACCCCTATAATAACATCCCTCTTGATAGTGGTAGTGGCATATCATGTTTTTATCATGTACGTCTTTTCAGGTTCGGCAAACGATGGCGCGGTCAAAACGTACGAGGGGTAGCCAGCCTCGTTCTAGGTGCGACCTGGTGCTGCGGCGCGGCTGTTGCCTCTCTTCGGCCGACGGAGACGGTGCGCCTGGTGTCGGCGATGATGGCCCCGCTAGCATGGGTAGCAGCCGCTGCCCTCCACGTGGCACTCTGGACTCGGCGTTCTGCTGCGCCTATACTCTATCTCGCCGTCTACTGGCTACTTGCTGCGGTGTCATCCGCTGCCATTCTATGGCAGCATTTACTGACCGACCCATCACTCAACGACATAGAAATATATATCCAGTCTCTATCAATGGTCCTGGCGTTAATTATATCCATCGTGGATTGCATTTGTTTCTATGACGAGGTAATTAATTTTTATAATTTTTTCTATTTATTGTTAAGTATTTCAGTCCGTGTTTTATATGTAAGGAATGTTAAACGGTAGATTCACTCGTTAGAGAATTAATATGCGCGCAAGCAATATGGCATATCATTTCAATATGTAACGAGGAGGCATGCCGGTTTTCCCAATTAACACACACGGTGGCGCGAAACATGCATGCATGCAGTGGAAGCTAGCGCGCGGTGGGGCCAACGCTCAATGGTACTTCCTGTGTTGTGGTCTATTACTATTGCGGTGACCTAAAATATCACTCGTTGCCACAGATGTATAAATAGTAGCAACATACATACGCAAAAGTCGACACGTGCTCTTGTTAATTTTTTTTTATTTTTTCAAACAACATACTACGAGCTATCTATAGTAACAAATTCATAATCTGATAAGATATGCAATTATAACCAGTCTAGATGGCAAACCCCAAATAGCTAATAGGTAAGTACTTTTATATGGAAACCGGCTAGGTATTTTCCGCGTTGTACCGTAAGCACCATTGACCTGCACCATCAATGGTGCAGATTAGACTAATTAGTTTCGTTTGCACCAGTAATATTGGTATTACACTGAATACTTTTATTTTTTAATATAAGTATATCTATGTTCGGTCTGCTCCTGGTAGACATTGTAGACGCAATTTTGTAATTTCATATTATTTTAATAAAGCAAGGGAATATGAGTACCTATATTATAACATATTATTAGCAAGTGTACCACGTTAGTAAATTAGTTATTCTGCAGTAGGTATCTACGTTTATACTTTGTATTAAGTTCAATTCTCTGGCTACCTAATACATTATAGGTACTTATGTAAAAAATACTGAAAGAAAACTTGTTGTTATTAAACTACCTCACGACAACAGACCATCACAATCCTTGGCACATCTAAGATATACTTACGATACAATATTGAATCAACATCAGCTGTCTACTTACTGTGTTTAAATAAAACAAACAAGTAACCTAAAACGTTGCGCTCTATTTTGCGACAAAAAGTAGATTCTTCAGGTACGAGCACTGATTAAACAGTTAAATAAATTATACTGCTCGTCTTATTTCACTGGTTAATTTGCATATTAACCGTTTAATTGGCGGACTTCAAAAAAAGAAGGGGTTTCTTAACTCGACTGTAAACCTATGTTATATTTTTTATAGGTAGCTTGTCGTAATTGTAGAGCCAATGATACGCTTCGGGGATAGAATAGATTATTAGCTAATTACTAGATAATTGTATTAAGAGGCACTAAAGTTAAATCGTTAAAAGTGTCCCGAAAACATTGCAGTTTATATTTAGAATAGAATATAGACGAATTAATTATACCTTTTATTTTTTTTTTGGAATGAATGAAGGAAATAATTCCATTTATTGCCCGTGGTCCGGTCGTCGAGTTCTACTGATCGATCCATGGGTAATTTTTTTTGCATGTGGTTCTATCAATCGGCCCATCATTATAAAAATAAAAAATTGTATTGGTACGGGATCTACTGGAATAGTAGTACCAAGATAAATATTTTTACCCATGGTACTACTATTAACATTATTATTTAGAAAGAAAAAAAACTTAATTATATGAATAAAATTTTTTGAAAACTTTTTTTAAGCAAGAAGATCTAAAAAAAATATTTTCTTTCTTAAAACTACATTGAACTAAAAAATATTATGCTTCTTAAGTAATTAATTATAATATCATAACAGTATCGTTTAATAACGTAGGTTCTCCAATGCATGTCCAATATTTATGTAGGTATTTAGCAACTCTAGGTAGTTGTATTTGCATAATTATCATTTTGATACGGAATCGGCGACCTTTTTTTCAAATTAATTCCATATTTTATATTTGTAATTGCCTCTGTCGTATTTTTTTCTTAATTGTTCAGAACTGTAAAAAATAAAGGAAGTAGGTACCTACTACGTTTGACAGAAACAGTTACTCAGGTAATAGGAAAATACAAAAAGAACCCATTTTCCACTTAGAATAGTAAAGTCACCTAACGGAAAACAGGAGTCAACGGCCATTAATCGATTAAGAGCTAAGCTATTTATAGTTGCTTGCTACTAATCTTCAATTAGTTGACTAGCTCTAGTTACTAGTAAGGGTGATGACTGGCGTAAGTAATATCGAATTAGAACAATATTTTCGAGTATTGATGTATCTTTACTAATATAATATTAAGATAAGATCTCTTCATTTACTGATGCGGACACACAGGAGCACTCTCTCTATCTATACGATTAGGAGTATGTTTGTAGTACCTATATATTTTAAGTGTTATGTGAATAGTGAGACAGACGGCAGACGCCAGGGCGTTCGCCTCCCGCGTCTGGCGCCATCCTTCGTGCCGTTAGGTAGTACCAGTCTTGAAAGCACATTACCTATGCATGTAAATAATATGTTACTATGATATTTAACTTAGATTACTAGTAAATTAGTTATTCTGTGCTATTATGAAAAATTTCAAACGAATGTAATGTATTTTATGTACCTACGCTTTGTTAAATGTTTGTTTTCATTTTTGAGGTAGGTAGGTAGGTATCTACTGTACGGTTTGTACCTATCTACAACCCTTTTATTTTCAGTGTTGTGTTTTTGTTTCATAAATTCTTGAATATTGAAATGCCAACATTTTGGAAGATCCATAAGACGCTACAAAGAACTATACATATGTATACTTATATAATATTATGTATTTATACACATACATATTAGGTAACGTGGTGACTTATTTATAGAACTGAATAAGTAGGTATAAATACAATGAATTTTTCAGGTGACGAAACGCAATCAAACCCGTCAGAAACCTTCAACACAACCCAACAATAATATTACCTATAAACACAATGAAACACATTTTTTCTCAAAAATTTCGTTTTTTTGGTTAAACCTGTTGCTCTACAGAGGGTATGAATCACAGCTGGAACAGGAAGACCTGGGGGACTTACCCGAAACTGAACAATCAAGGATATTTTATCAAAGATTTAAAGCTATCTATGACGGCCAAGAGGTTCGTAAACGATTTATCAAATACTAATAAACCTACAGTGATGTAATAAAGGACGTCATGATAAAACGTACATAATCTGTAGGTAACTATAGATACCAAAATAAAATTTTATTAGCATAACATAGACTAAATATTCTTATTATTCTTTTTAGGTCAAAAAATCAACAACAAATCCTAGTATATGGCAATGCTACATACGTGTTGTTTGGCCTAACTTCTATATCGCTGGTGTTATGAAATTATTCAGTGACTTAATAGGCGTCGTGCCGCCACTAGGCTTGGCCGTGGTCATACAATTCATCGAAGGCCCCCTTAAAGTTTACGAGAGCGATTCAGAGGTCACGGTTCAGGAATTTTTCAGCAATGGCTATGTCATGTTACTAATTATAACATTAGCGCTAATAAGTCAAGCGTTTCTATCACAAAATTCAACGCATTTAGTTACGGTAGAGGGGACAAGACTGAAAACGGCTTTGCAAGTAAGATATTAACATTATTATAATGACTTGGACAAATTCTAAGTTTTCCATGAAATAACCATCTAAATGTACATAACATTGCCTATAGGGTATGGTGTACGATAAATGCATGAGACTGGCGCCGTGGTCATCGGGAGAGACAGAGATAGACGAGGATTCGCCACTACTACATACTCCAGAGGAGACCACCAACACTCAATCTGGGCTTTTAACCAACCTGGTATCACAGGACACTTATAACGTCATGTCATGCGTATGGATATGCCACTACATGTGGGCTATACCGCTCAAGGCTAGTACATTGTCTTAACAAGTAAAATATTGCGACAAACATTTTATTATACAGAGTG
The DNA here is from genome assembly GCA_949316235.1 of Oegoconia quadripuncta. NCBI lineage: Eukaryota > Metazoa > Arthropoda > Insecta > Lepidoptera > Autostichidae > Oegoconia > Oegoconia quadripuncta. The sequence continues at coordinate 12,430,408 of OX438752.1, read as the reverse complement.
CAATTGTTAAGTTTGGCAAGCAATCATTCCGTAATCTATAACTTATGTCAAAAAACTTAAAGTTCGTTTTCTAAAGAGTAAAATTGCATTAATAACTTTTTGAAATTTTGAGTTTGACAGCTGATTTCATTTGTCATATATTATATAGCCAATAAAGATGACATATCTATTCTCTCGAGTCTATCGACAACAAAGTATTTTCAATGTTTATTTTTCAACAATTGCCTTACCTTATAACTTATTTATTAAAAGATAAACACTAGACGCTACATGAGTGCCATAGCATTATACTGTAGGTATGAAGTCGGAAAATACTTATAAAATTTCGAACATGTCGCGTTTCTTTGTCATAAGTTTATTGACGCTATTTTACTCATTGGGCTACATACTTTTGATATCAGTTTATATTTAGGTACTAAAGGATTCTTCAGTACCTACACTTAATAATTGCACCCTATATAACCTTTCGTAATTAAAGTTGTTTTATTATTTCAGGTGGCTGTCATACTTTATTTACTGTACACGAAACTGGGACTGAGCGCTATCATAGGCACTACTGCTAGTATATTGTTCATAACTCCAATGCAGTTCTACATAGGCAAGAAATTATCAGACAATTCCAGAGAAACCGCTAAATGTACAGATCACAGAGTCTCCAAGATGACGGAAATATTACAGGGCATGAACGTTATTAAATTATACGTATGGGAAGACCTCTTTAAAGAAAAAATATTGAACCTGAGGGAAGTTGAATTAAAACTGCTAAATAAGGATTCCATTTACTGGAGCTTTTTAAGTACGTACACACTGGAATATTAACAGCTATATCTAAATTGGAAATTTAACTAAAATCCGGCTACTAAAACATTAATAGAGAATTAAGTTATTCTCAATCATAAAAACGCACTTGCATAATTTTACATTTAGAATCAATATTACGTCTCCTAGTACGTCGGTATGACTCTTCATTTATCAAAATCGGTCCAGTAGTTTGATCGCTAGGATGAAACAACATACCCACACACAAACTGCTAAAGTCATAATACTCCCTTTTCGGCTTGCTATATCGGGGTAAAAAATACAAGTAACACACTTTGCAAAGATGAAGTAATTTTTTTTTTTTTTTTTTATTTATTTAGGACTGACAAACAGTATTACAATAACTGTTACTTAAAGACTAATTTACAAACTAATATGGTTAATTGTACTACCAGCACCATTAGCCACAGATTACTAAAAAAATACATAATATTCAGCTACGGAGCTATGAGAATGAACGAATTAATTTTGGTGTATTTTGTGTTAGTGTGTGTGTATGCGTGTGTGTGAGTGAGCATATGCGTATGTGGATGGATGGAAAAAATCCTGAAGAATGAAGAATCTGTGAATTTGGAATAGTGACTAATTGAGTAGTTTCTAAGCATTAGTAATGTAAGTATCTACACTCGTAAGTATGCTATGTTATTATGTCTTTTAGTTATAATTAAGTTTTTTATATGTATGTTGTATGTATGTTATTATAATATGTAATATGAATTGTAATAAAATTCAAAACATTTCAATAAGTGATATTATGGTATCGTACATTGAATAAAATATTTTGATTTTATAACGCAAAATAAGCAGTAATTCACCTGGTGGAAAATTATTGCAACCTGCCCATAACACACGGAACCTACCAGTTATAGGGCCAGCATTGTTGACCTCGGGTACAGGGGTCATAGATGCCTTTAAATGCTTTAGGTACAAAATTACAGTTTTTTCTTGTTTATAACTCAATTTATAATCTGATTTATAATTTAATTAAATTAACTCTTTACTGTCTATGACACTGTCTATGATGGATTTCTTAAACCTACCGATACTTAATGCAAATATGTCGATATCATTGAACATTCTACTATAGCATTCTAGAATGCGATGGAACGGCGATCGGTTGCCTGCGTTAGTACGATGCAATGGGGTTGTGAATGTTGGAATTTGTCTTGTTGCCCTGAAACTTGCTCTAAGGGGAACTTTAAAATTTATATGTTCAATAAGTGTGGTACAGTCATATCTATTATGTATTATGTCAAACAACATCATTGCTTCCTGCAAGTAATAATTAATTGTAATTTTACCAATAACGTTTTCAGCTTTTACAACGCAAGTGTCTACAATACTGGTAACAGTAATCACATTCACAGTATATTATTTCTTGGACAACAGCGCCGGTTTGACAGCAGTCAACGTATTTGCCGGGCTGGCACTCTTCAATCAATTGACTATACCACTTCTTATTTTACCAGTGACAGTATTAATGGTGATACAAGCTATGGTAAGTACTTCTGAATGATTTGAAACAAGTAGACTATAAGTAGGCGCCTTTAACGTGAAACTACCAATAAATAAAAGCTGCCAATTTCCGTAGGTTAGCACAAAGAGAATTCACGATTTCTTAGGACTCCCAGAGTCCAACAATGTCGTAGAAGATTATAATGATCATGTAGACCAAACAAAGGTTTCTGACAGATTCAATGACGCCTTTGTTGACACCACACCTGAAGATGACCCTGTTTGTGAGAAAGATGACAGAAACAAAGACGAAGAGACCGGAGAGTACGAGGATAATTTCTCAGATGATGAGTTATCGATTCCTAGCCCCAGTCAGGAATATATAGTTAGATTCCGAAATGCTGCATTTTCCTGGGGAATGAAAACCGATTCGTTGTTAGAAGTCGAAGATTTAGATATTCCAGCTGGTGAGTTTCACTAACACTCGACTTTTGATTAGGTATTAACTGAAGTCTTTCCTAACGTTTCCTTTGTTTGAATCAGGAAAATTAATAATGGTTGTCGGCGCCACTAGTTCCGGCAAGACGTCGTTGTTATCAGCAGTTCTCGGGGAAATGTACGTGGAGCGAGGCGATGTCATTTTTAATGGGTATGATATGATAACTACAGTCGCAACAATGACAACATTTTATTTATCATGGAATTAAAATTTTTACAGTGATATGGAACGACTTTGTATGATTTGCTTAGGGACTTTTCTATAATAATATTTACATACTAAGATGATAATGAGAATTTACGTTTATTTTACTACTATTACGAAAGCCCTACGCTGTACAGATTCCGCCTCCGCTCTTCTCTCACTGTGGCCAGGATTAACAGACTACTTGCACGACCCAGTACTGAAGATAAATAATAATAATAAATAAATATGCTTAGACATATACACAGCGCCATCTAGTTCCACAGTAAGCAACTATAGGCTTGTGTTGTGGATACCAGATAGTTGATATACTACATAAATACATTTGTTTTGTTTGACGTGTATGCTTATATACAATAAAGTGTTAAATAAATATTTTTTTTTTTGTAAATAAATACTTATTATAAATGAAAACATTCATAACTCGGGTACACATGTCATTATAGTTACTTTTCGTATACAGGGTGAATTTAAATTCGTGTAATTCCCGCTTACTGGTGACTCCACCCGGATTACTAACAACTTCCCCAAGGAACCATAGTCACATTCGATCAAAAAATTAAAATAAACCATTCTGAAACGACCTTTAGTATGAACAACAATTTTCGGATGAATTCGGCTACGTTATTAATCAGGAGTGGAGTCACCGGCCGAAAATTGTTGGACTTGCATGCTAAAGGTGGTTTCACAATGGTTTACTTTGAATCGGTAATCGAAAATTTTTTGATTGAATTCAATTATGATTCCTTAGGGAAAGTTGTTCGTAGGTAATTGAGAGTGGCGTCACCAGTTAATGGGAATTATACAAATTCTAATTCACCCTCATACTCATACATACACATAAATACTCATTCTTAAAATAATAAGTAAACTCAAACTTATCTGATTTCAACAACATACAGCTTTTCCTTAAATCACTATTCTGAGAGTACCTAACTGTTATTATTCTTAAGCTAACTGTTTAGAGGTAAAGAGTTTTTTGCCAAAATATGCGGGAACAAACAAAACTTGAATGACCCACCCACATTCATTTTTCATTGAGGGATGGCCTGTTTGCAGTGACACATGTATTGTATAGGCTGGTGATGGAACACTGAGCTGGCGGGTTAGGGATTGTGTTACTTTAATAGCTGACACTCTTGACCATTAATAATGGGTAACATATTATGTTATATTTTTGTAAAGGCATTATTCTACGTGGTATGCTGGTCAGCCCCCGTGGTTGCTAGAGGCGTCGGTTCGCGAGAACATTGTGATGGAGAGTGCTTGGTGCCAGAGAAAATACGCCCGCGTCTTGCGAGCGACGGGACTGCGACCGGACTTACAACTCTTACCAGGTAAAAAAGCTGATAAGTAATTTTTGGAAGACATTATTCAAACAAACGTAAATATGCTTTTGATTGTAGTAGCAGGGTTATGACATCAGTTATTAGATAGTATATGCAACAGATACTAGGATCCCTTAAACATATAAAATTTATGAAACCTAGGTTACCAAAACAGCTGCGAAAGATATAAATAAAATGTTTTGTATAGGTATATACAAAACCACCTACAAGTCATTTTAATCTGAAAATGAATCACTATAAAATTAGGTATAACACAAGGAATTCCTGATAAACTAACAATACCCTGCTTCGTCTGCAGAGGGCGATGCTACACTCCTGGGAAGCCACGGCACGCCTTTATCGGGTGGTCAACGTGTGCGTGTGTGCGTGGCGCGGGCCCTGTACTCTACCGCGCGGCTACTGGCACTGGACGAGCCACTGGGTGCTCTGGACGCGGCACTAGCAAGGCATGTGGTTGCGCGAGCGCTAGTACCTGCCGCACGTGCAGGCCGCACCATCTTGGTCGCCACAAACAGACTCGAGCTACTGCATTACGCTGACTTGGTAAAGTTGACAGATTGATATCAAAAGGTAGAAATAGAGCATCAATAAAGTTGTAGGACACCGCAAAACTACTAGCTCTGGACGAATCTCTTCAACGGAACAAACGGAAATGCGTCGTCTCGTCTAACAAGACGGAAAAATCACGAAAAAGACAGACATGGAGAAAACTGTACATTGGTTCATAGAAAGACAACAACATACATACCTATTTCTAAACATTTTTAAAAGAAAAATAGAGGCTCCCTGATGACCTGATGGTAGTTGACAGCCGCGCTCAGACCATGTTCATGCACCAGTTGCTGGTAGTCAAGTGTATTATGTAGCCGTTACTGCAAACGCCACTAAGGCAGATTGAAAATCTTAATAACAAAATGACACGTACGATACCAGGTGATAGCAATGGAAGACGGCCGCATCAGCGGGTTCGGGCGGCCCGGCTGCGACGGCGTGCTCGCGCACTGGAGCCAACTGGCGGCGGAGGCGCGAGCGGCGGCGGCTCGTGGAGGAGCTGGCCCTCCCGGTGGCACGGCTCGTGAGCGATCGCGATTAGTGCGCGCGCTCAGCCAGGCTCGGTTCCAGCGGCAGACGTCGAATGACAATGTGGTACGGTCACCCAGCAGCCCCATAAGGCGATATGGGTGTGTAATCCACGCCGAAAATATTTGAATAATACCTAGGTAGCAAACGCAGAGCTTACCATATATACATTTATTCTGAACCTGATGATTAATATGCTCCTCCCTCTACCGTTTCTCATAAGACCAATGAAGTTAATAACTGTAGTAGAAGGAAGCGAAGATAGGTAGCTCAATCGAACATAAGTTGAAATGTGTAAAGAGATGTCACGAAACATTTACATATGTAGGTATAACACCATGCATAATAATTACTTATGACATCACAATTAGGAGAGTCTACCTCATCAGCTCAATAATTAAGTACTACTTATATGGATATAAGTACATATCTATCTTTCTACCATCTTCTGCATTATACCAGAAAAAACTTATAGCGACAGTATACCGGGAGCCCTGTTTATAGTAAAATAACAACTCTCTGTATAGATCAGCATAAATGAAGCTGCTGGCGCCCATCTCCTGGCAGAGGTGCGCACCTGCGCCGGAGGCAGCTGGCGACGCGTCTCTAGGAGGCCTCGACCTGCGCTATCCAGACAACTCTCATCGCCTCCTCCGTCAATGCAAAATTACAAGTAAGTAGATCTACATTTAGGACAAAATAAACGATTGACTTAGTTAACTTAAATTATAACTTCCCGCATGATACTAGAACTCACACCAACATCATATTCATACACCGATGTATATTGGGCGCTTTAAGAGTAACAGCTAAGAATTTCACAGAAATAGCTAAACGCAAATACCCACGCTCGTGTATGGAATTCTGCTGTCAATTATGAAGTAACTCAGCCAAACACTAACTAGCTGCGATCCCATGGTTACTGCTGAATTATAGAGCCTCGAACACTCTCGTAAAGACGCACAACTATCAGTGGTTTATATGTAGTTAGACAGTAAAATCCTTTACTCCAGTCACAACACATACCTACAATTAATTCCACCAACAATGAACAAAAACAGATTACAATTATACAGCATACCTAAAAAAACTATCTATAACTGATCGCATAGCATTTTAGTAGCTCCAAATATAACAAGCTAGTGCCAATTGCAGTGGTAGTCGGAGATGTAATTAAATATATTTTGACCTTGACTGGTAACTTTGATACCTCTACCAATATCTGCAGACCATTTATGGATTTGTTATCTTATTTACAAGATGGCGCCGCGAGGTTAGACGCGCGGTCAGCGCAGACGCATCTAACACTGCGCTGCAGAGGGAAGCCAGCCTACTCCGCAGGATCCTGCATCCTCGCTCGCATCGAACATTGGCCAGGTCCGGTCAGTCCCTTTGTGAAAGATCACAATTCTCCTTGAAATACTTTTTTTGTACATAGATCAAATAAAATATATCCCTCCATATAAAGCAGAAGGGAAAAAAAAACTATTTAAAAACCGATAGGTACTCTAAATGTAGAGAGAAAATAGTGCATTGCAGCAAGTTGCTCTTCGATCAATCGAGTCTTATCATAATTTGTTAAACAACTGGCAGTCAACCTATTATACGCATGTAAAAAAACTTTTGCAATATAATTTTGAAGATACCTACTAAGCTATTAATATCGTGTAAATAATGTGCTATTAACATGGTTTCCTTGTTTACGTTGACAGAAGTACGGAACATCATAAAACGACAGTAACTTTGTTTTTGCGGACGATGGTACTCGTATTTAGATCCTTACAATAAAATAGTTATTATGTTGAGGTAAATTAATGATGTACGTAGCGGTACATTTCTGTTGTATAGTGTGATATTTTTGGATATATGTATATGTCTGAGTCATACGTCGTGGAACGAAACAGGGGACATTTGAAACTGGAAAGACAGAATAAAATTACAATGTCAAGTACATTGAGGTTGAAAGATAATGAGTAATAAATAAATATGTGTACCTATAATAAAGTAGGGGTAGCCTGATAACAATAAATATAAAAGTTTATTAAAAATTACGATTATTAAAAACCGGTAGCTAGGTAGCATTGATCTCCCAAAACTCAATAAATTTCTTCTACTTACTCAGTTCGTGTTTAGTAATTGACGATGATCATCATTCCAAAGTTCCCAGTTCAAATATACAAGTATAGTACAATCACATTAGTACAATGTAACAAGGACAATGTACAGAGATACTTCTTAAGTCGTCGGACGATTGTTACATAATGTTCAACCCGTGAAGATCAATTTCTCTGCGAAAGAAACTCATCGCAAAAAAGAAACAACAGACTCATACAAAAGTTTAAGACCTACTCTATCAAGATGTATTTCAATAATTGAATTTTGGATAGTCGAACTAATATAAGGTGTTCTTCTACCTGAATATGATCGTCTCTCTAACTCGGAAATCGCGAAAAAAATCAACTGTTCCATACAAAAATACAATAGGTAACAACAGGTATACGAAGATATCGTATGGCGGATGCATTCAGTACCTACATTCAAGACCTGTTGGTCTCATATATTTTATATACAAACTAAAGCGAAGTCCAGCCTCCGTAATAAATACATTACACCTTAATTTCCTCACTCCTTATACGAATTTGACTACTATACGTAATGTGCGATACTTTTAGGTGGACGCCAAGGACACTGCGACGTTTACTCAGTTCGGATTCTGACACACCTAATGAAGAAAATGGAACCAATGGTTAGTCAACAACAGATCAGTGTAAATTTTGAATTCTTGAATATTGTTGCCTTTTTGTACAATAAAGCGTTTACATACAACAAACTCAGGGCTAATTAGCGGCCCAACGTAATAATTTAAATCTCTAACCGACCCACCTATGCAATGTATGGTGCAATTCACTTAGTATGTAGTAACTAGCTGCTAGCAGCAGTTTCGGCCTTATATGCCTACGATACCATATAGTCAATACCTACGTGTATTTGCAGCCGAAATTTTCGACTTATCTTTGACAGGTTACAAATATCAAGGGAGTTTCTCGTTTAGTAGAGTACTAAGCCTGACCAATGTATAACTACGATGAGTCTATTTTTTATTTTTAAACGTCGAGCAAACGTTAGCATCGTTAGCTTTACATACATCATCTGTCGACACTCCTTACTGACTTCCCAACTAGGTACCTACCACGTCAATTAAAACAAGTAACATTCGACAGGAACGCACGATGAGACAAGTCACAATACAACAAACACATCTATGACACCGAACGGCATAGACACAGTCACCAGAATATCTCCAGACAGATCATTGAATAAAGAAGAATCTCAAACAGTTAGCGAGGTATGTACGACTTATATAACGAAGAAAAATACATATAAAAATACTGACTAACTTATAAACATAGACGCAAGATTTACTGAAGAAATTTATTTCAAGAGCGCTCTCATAGCTTAGTGCGAGGGTTCCATGTGTTAGATGAGAAATATTTATAAAAACATTGAAATAATAGTTATGTATAAATTAAATTGAAGATCGTGTAATCTATGTAAAAGACAATGTGTACACAATGTGGATAATGTGGGTTACAGTTAGCAATATGGTGGGAGTATGCGCGCGCATGCGGCTGGTGGGGGCTCGGGTACGCGGCCGCCGCGGCCGGTGCGCAGACGCTTGCACTCGCTGCAGACTGCTGGCTAACCTACACCACCGCGGAGCAATCGCGAATGCCTCTTACCGACGAGCAGGTTTGGAAACTTTTTGGTTTTTTTACAAAATAAAGGTTAGATGTAATGGAAGCGATAACTGCATCCCCGATAAACTAAACGGGAAGAATCTATAAAACCAAGGTTGTGATGTATGGATGTTGAGATGAGTGTTGAGATGGATGTGTGTTACTCCATATCAATTTAATTGGACAGCATAAGGGATAAGTATGTATATTGGAGGAAGCGTAAAAGTAACATCAGTGACAGAAAAGCTAAGAGGAGACTGATTATTATGATGTGGTCATGTAATACGGAGGGTTGAGTGTCATGTGTTATATGTACTGTGCAGTGAATAAATGTTTTTATCTAGTATGTGACATGAGTATTAAGTATGGATGGAAGCCGATAAAAGAAAAGGTGGATGGGTTATGTGAAAGAGGATATGAGTAAGAAAGGATTGACCTAGAAGAGATTAATGGAAACTTGTATACCGACCCCTAATATTTATTGCGCAGAGGGAAGAGTAGGTGCCTTCATTATGCATGTATTAGAGTACCTACGATAAATATGTCCATCAATCAACACTAATCCAAAGTCCTCCGGAAGCTAAGTGATACTCCTTGGAAGAGGTATTATGTTAGTAATAGTATAGGTAAACGAGCTAATTATGATAAATTAAATTAGGTATCTACTGTCACGTGACCATCTCTCAATATATTCTACTGCTATCGTTATATTCTCCTATTTATGGAATATTCGTGTCATGGTGGTTTTCGTCTAAATTATGTTAATAAAGAACTATTAATCAGATCTAATATTATAAATGCGAAAGTTTGTATATTTGTTTCTTGCTCAATCACGGCACAACGGATGAACGGATTTGGATGAAATTTGGTTTATAGTTAAGAACATATCCGGGATTACAACATAGGATATTATCCCGATAAAGTAATAGTGCGGGATAAACAAATTAAACTTATCCGGAATAAAGTTATAAGACGTAGACGCGGCAGGAAACTAGTAACCAATAAAGTGGTTCCTACGATGCTTGCCCTACAAGTATGAATACCGGATAACAACTTCTGTGGTCTACTCTTCCAAAACATTGTTTCGGAACATGATGACAACTTTTAAAATTTTGATCATTTCACAATGTGGAAATTATGAACCGCCAAAATTGTTTCTCCATTTCTGGAGGGGGTAATTAGATCTTCACTAAATCATCCTTTCAAACAAAGATTGATCGAAATTGGTTATATCGGTGATATCACGGAACATACATGAAAAATACAGTCAAATTGAGTATCTCCATGAGTATTTCCATTTTGCACAACGAACGTTGACATTGCCTTAGTATTGATGTCACGGCGCAGAGTACGTTAAAATAGTAAAGCGTATATAATAATTTATTTATTTATTTATTTTTAGGATTACTAACAAGATTGACACATACCAGTCCAATGTGGCAAAAACGCAATTGTACACAGTGCATGCGCCACCTTAATTATAAGTAACCACGACATGCAAATATTTGTATGTACGCAAATAATGTCCGCAGATGTGGAACAGCGTGTGCATATACGCGCTGTGGTGCGCATGCGGCGCGGCGCTGGCAGGCGGTGCGCAGGCGGCATGCGCGGGCGCAGGGGCGGCGGCGCGGAGAGCTCTGCACGAGCGGCTGCTCCACGCCACACTGCACGCACCGCTGAACCACTACCGCACCACACCTGCTGGGGCGACGCTGCACCGTTTCTCCGCGGATATCCTCGTCCTAGACAAGGTTCGATCACACAATACCAACCCTTATTGTTATTTTCCGATAATATTTTTCATTTCATTTTAGATGCAATTCTATAGTAGACATGTTACATATTGGAAATAGATTGCCAACCCGTTCAAGAGTACACAATCTCCTTTCACTAGGAGAGGGTACGGGCCATAACTTTGTCCAGAGACTAGAGCACCTCACAATCTGTATTCAAACCGCCTCCGTAGGTTTCTCAGACTTGACTTAACGACTGCCTTCGATTTAAAATACCTATAGGTACCTACCGACTGCTTACGAGCACCTCTGAAGCACGGATTTTTTTATGGTCCTCATCTGCTGCTCATGCTGCCTAACTTCTCTACTCGTTTCCGATAGCGAGAGCAACAGCGCCTGCCAATCATATAAACTAACATTTCATCAATGTAAACGCGACATGACATTACCGCTTTTGTTGGGGTGACGGTGCATCTCTTTTATTTTCCGTCACTCGTCATGGAATGCGAGGAATGACCCAAAGATTCTAATACCGAAAGTCCTCTGTCTTTTATCAGAAGCTCCCGACGGCGGTGAGTCGATGGGCCCAACTGGCACTGCTGTGTGTGGCGGCACTGCTGGTGAACGCGGTGGCAGCGCCCTGGAGCCTCCTCGCCCTGCTCCCGGCTCTACTGTTTTATCTGACATTGCAGTCGGTCTATTTGCGTAACGCCAGGTACATCAGTAGTAAGTAAAATAACATAGAATGACAACGGGGTTTCAAACGGAGGATCACCAAGGAAATACAGCCGAATTTAGCGAAATTATATACGGTTGTCGAATTCTAAATCGCGGTCTTCTTTCTTTTACAAGATATTTTAAGCGAGATGACGCGAGCCTAATGTGGATGTTATAGCAAATGTATGGTAAATAAACATCTTATCTTATTTTTTTTTTTTTTTTTTTTTATGCACGACGGGTTCGTACTATTTACTACTTATACTATTTATATCGAACGTTTGATTATCCTCTTTTCTGAAGTCCGATATAAACGCGGCTTGACCATCTCCCGTATCCGCATTACAACCCTACATCCTCACTTCCCAAACTGGCGAAGTGTTTCATACTGATCTGACTGGTTAGATAGGTATATTGTGGCCATTTTCAGAGAGCTTCAACGCGTGGAGGCATGCAGCGCAGCGGGCGTGGTGTCACTGTGCGCGGAGACGAGTGCCGGTGCGGGCACGGTACGCGCGGGCCGCCTGCAGCCGCGCATGCGCGCCACGTTTATGCGCCGCCTCGATCGGAACCATAACTCACTACTGCTGCTCAACGCTGCTAACCGGTGGCTTGGACTCACTTTGGTATGCAGTCATGTTCTATATATTTATGTATGTATCTAATACTCGTAGTTCTTGATTATTACCTGGACACGTAGGACGACAGAAATAAAACCGAGGTTAATGACAAATAACACCTATGTCTTTCTGGAATATTCTGCTGGCTCGACAATCAACTTGTTTTCTATTTAACACCATCGAAGGCCTCAGAAAAAATTATGAGTAACATTAGAAGGGATCTAACCATACATATCTACAAAACGTCACAACCTATATCCCAAATGGGGTGTTAAGAACGGCACTATGGAGTGAGAGGGGGCTGAGGGGCGAGGTGGAGCGGCGACGGCGGCCGGTCAGCTGGCATTCCTTTCTCCAGCACCGTCATGTGCACATTGCTATATTTTTTATAAATTGTTAATTGATCTATTACACGTAATTCAAACAAGTTCCGGCCTTCAATTATCTACTATCCCCATCGCTTACATGGGGTAATCAGAGATATCCAAGTAACCATCCTTGTTAAAATCCGCATTTTCTGTATACGACTTGTCCAGGTTCGCTAACAAACAAACAAACCTACCCAGTCAGCCATGTCATGCATCACAGATTCCAAGACTTCTAAAAATTAGCCGAGGATGTGAATATGCTATACAGTGTCACTGACCAATGTTTCAGGACTTAGTTGGTGCTGCAAGCGTATGTGTGTCTGTGGGAGTAGCATTGTACGGCGGCAGTGGTGGCGCGGTGGCGGGGCTCGCAGGCGCCTACTCCTTGCTATTGCCGGCTTACCTGGCTCATCTGGCGAAGGGTCGGGCTGACCTCGATCTGCAATTAGCCGCCGTGGAACGCGTACGCGCTGACACCAATGTGCCGCAAGAGGATTACAGAGATGACTGTTAGTATTACCCACTAGTATTTTTAACGTTAAGATCCAAATTTTAAATCCAAAGTTTTCCCAATACAAGATCCGACTCGAAGGACCAAAAATGTTGGGGGTGCTTACCCGAAGTTACTTTAGTAACTTATTAGTAATCTGTGCCCGAAGTACCTTAAAACTGTTATATCTTACTTAATGTTAGTCAGCGCGGGAAATTCTATTAGGAAAACCACTGTGTCTTTATTGTACTAAAATGAATGTGTACACATGGAAATGCGGGCGTACAGTCGCCATAAAAATAATGTACAGAGTGCTCGTACACATACAAACGACTCCTTTCCCTTTTCAGATAGTTACCCTGTATCTCGGGAGTCACTTAGAGTCTGTTTTAAGTGATTCCCGAGATACAGTGTGTCAAGCCATACTGTAATATAGAAATACTTCCCCAAGCTGGGTTGTACAACTACGGCCTATGATTTTTGAGGACGAAAAACTAAACGGTAATTTATTAGGTGCTTTGTGGTTATGTCGTAAGCGTTATTGTAAAATATTCTGCGATATCTGCTTAGCTGATTAATATATCAACTCGGAGGCTGAAACTGTGCGGTTACTGAATTAAACTTTATCTATCCAAATTACTGGATAATTGATATTAGTACATCCCACCTCTGCCCAGCTGGGTCGAGTCACGAGGTGTATTTGTACAGAAGGGGCGGGACAGCTCAGGCCAGGGTCAAAACAGAACACGGATCACCATACCAACTTATTTATTGAGAGAAACAGGTAGTACAAAGGATCAAAAGGGCCTTAAAACTAAAAAAATAACTATTGAGATGTAAAAAAATGATTAAAATAACGGTGCGATTGAGTTGAAATTTGAAAATCAATGTCCTAAAAAAAGGATCCGTCAGTTCATCAGTCAGTCAGTCAGTTTAAAATTTCGAATTTGAACTCCAATAACCCAAACCCGCCAATGAGTGTCAGCTCAATAGAACGACACCGTTGCAGTACTTTTATCTCTAACTGGAACAGACTGGACACAACCAAGTATCTGCTATTCTAAATACTTTCTGTTTTTGTCATATCTTCAGGTTCCATACCGCCAGACTGGCAGAGAAACGGGAAAATTGCATTTGAAAATGTGAGCATCCAACACGAACCAGGAATGCCAATCATCTTAAACAACATTAACATCTCCGTAGCTCCTGGGGAAAAGGTACGATCAACTCAAATCACGGCAAACAGATGGGTGCTGTATAAGTTTTTAAAAAGTATTTTTAATCTATAGAATTTATTCAAGCTTGAGTACCTTGACTGCTTTGATTTGTAAGTAAAACAATCCCCTTATTTTCTCTTCAGATTGGCATATGCGGTCGAAGCGGTAGCGGCAAGTCGACATTGCTGCTGTCATGCGCGGGTGCCACGACGATCCGCAGCGGCCGCGTAACGATCGACGACAAAGACCTGACCCTGGTGCCTCTCCGCCCTCTCAGGCACCGGGTGGTGGTTCTCCCGCAGGAAGTTACCATGTTCTCTGGCACTCTTAGAGAGAACCTTGACCCACTCGCCGTGCATACTGATGAGGAAATATGGTCTAGCTTAAGGGCAGTGGGACTGTTTGAGTTTGTTACTGCTCAGTCAGCGGGGTTAGGTAAGTGTTTTAATGGTACTGTTTTAAACTGTATTCGTCATCAAAAGTTTAGAAACCACGCTCTTGTCGATGTAGCACTCTCACGACCCGCCATTCAATTTTCCTTTTGTATTTGTTTACGATATGGTAAACAATTAATGCTGTTGCCCGTCATTACGAGTATATCTGTCTAATGATTGAGCTTTATCTTTGACCAATTGAGGCAGTAGAACTCTTTGAGTGGAGCTAAATAAGTGTTGCAGAATTCTCGAGAGTTTTGTATGAAGACATAGTAAACAAACAAAGATGGTGTTGTACATCATATCTACCGAAGTAAAATCTACTGAGCTTTACCTTGAAACCTGGTCACCTGTTTGTTACTTCTCACGTAGCAGGTTCATAGAAAGTTGCAGTTTTTCGTGTTTGTTTCAGAATGTGCAGTTGGTAGGCCGCGTTGTGGATGGAGCGGTGGTCGAGCTGCCAGGGCATGCGCGGCTCGGGCAGCATTGCACGCGCGTTTCGCCAGCGCTCTACTATTAGACGAACCCGGCGCTTCCCTTGACGCTCCCGCTGAACGTGCGCTGTTAACTGCACTAAAAGCAGCTGCACCGAATGCTACCATCATCACAGTAGCAGTGAGTATGAGTTTAGCTGGCATATTCGCAGTTATTGCATGTAGTTTATCAAGTATATTAAAATAGAAGAAACGACTATGGCCCATACTCCCCCATATACGAGGGAAGGCCTATATCCCTACAGTGGGATGTTTCAAGGCCTGATGATGATAAGAAACGAACGATTGACGAACTGCTAAATAAAAATCTTGGAAACTACAATTCCGATTTTGACCTTCACTGGCCGGAACAGTCACGTTGTTTCTATAACAGGATACTTAAATCATGGAACCTATTTGGTGTTCCATCTACGTGGTTGAATCTACACGACCATAGAGCAAGTGTCCCGCGAAATAAATGTACGCAATCTTTTTGGAGGATCTGCGCAAAATGTGTCAAATAGTCAATCAGTTATTCCTTCAGCTTCAAATACCAGTATTACCCAAAAACATTTGTAATAATTAGCTTGAAACTTCTATATCAGATGAGTCAAGGACTGTTTGACCCTATCGGTGAAAATAAAGAAGGAATTTAGGAATTCTCAACAGTGACCCCACCTGTAATTATGTTCGGTCCGTTCCAGCACCGAGTGTCATCCGTGAGGGGGTACGACCGTATCGCGGTGGTGGAGGGGGGCCGCGTGGTGGAACAGGGTGCCGTACCCGCACTGCTCGCACAGCCTGCCTCAAGGCTCGCGCGCATGCTCGCCGCTACGCATCAGCATGTGTAATTGCCAGTTAGATTGGGCATCATCAAGGATGGCGAGAACTACGCAGTATAATAAAGTGAGGTATAAGGGAGAAGTTGAATTCATGTAATTCCCATTAACTGGTGACGCCACGCTTGATTGCGAACAACTTTCCCTAAGGAACCGTAGACGAATTCGATCACCAAAATTTTCGATTACCCATACAAAGTAAACCATTCTGAAACCACCTTTTAGTATGGAAGTCCAACAATTTTCGGCTAGTGACTACACTCATGATTAAGAACAACTATCCACTACGAACCTTAGCCATAGCATAGATTTTGTTGGACTTCCATACTAAAGGTGGTTTCAGAATGGTTTATTTTGTATGGGTAACCGACATTGTTTTATCGAATTCGGGTATGGTCCTTTGAGGAAAGTTGTTCGTAATCAGGAATGGAGTAATCAGTAAACAGGAATTACACGAATTATAGTACCCTATATAGGTTACAATGTAACAAGTAACCCAAAGGTCGATAGGTTTACTTTTGGATTATTTGTGAAACTTTATCTGTAAAGTCTAGTTTATCATACTATAAAATTTATCTGTTGGAGGAATTAATTAAACCTGTACCACCTCGTTGATTGAACTAGCAGTCGAGCATAGATGATGACAATCACCATACTTTGTTTACGGTAATAGTAGTTTATGCGACTGCATGGTAAAGACAAAACGAACGCTATACATATAATAAATAAAATAGGTTGAAAATCGAGAGATGGCGGCACGTGCGCTTCAGCTATCCTCGAGTGTATGTAGATTTCTTATGTTACCTCTGCAGCCTAAACGGCTTGACCGAATTCGAAGTGGTGTCGTTAGATTCGTCTTGATCCCTGGAGTGTCATAGGATACATTTTATGGTGAAAAATTCAACATGGCGCCCGCGAAATACAACATGGCGCTCGCGAAATACAACATGGCGCCCGCGAAATACAAAATATACTGTCGGCTTTTCTGATTTTTCAACTTATATTGTTATTATGTATAAGGTTATTGCTATGAAGGTGTAATGTAAACCAAGTAGTAAGAACATAACAGTGCACTTAGATCGATATTGAATATTTCAAACGGTTTTAGCAAAGGTTGACACTAAAAGCAGAAATTGTAGAAATAAGCAGAACCTGTTGTGTCGTCTCTATTATGTTGTATCTGTATGTCTTTTTCTTGTGTGCAATAAATGATAAATAAATAAATAAAATAGAAAGTAGCCGCTAATCATGAGGCAATGTCACAGATTTTTAGAGTCAGAAGATTGCGTCGTTTATAGGCAGGCTTTCATACTGAATTTCGAATCGATGGACTAGTAATTGACAACGCCTTGAAACATAACCAATGCGTTGATCAGACTTAGAAGTACCGCAGCCTTTATTGATAAGTATTTGCTGTAACGTGAGGAGAATATGGTCAGTCGCCACTTCAACAAAACACAAAATATGGAATGTCAAATTAATTGTAAGTTCGCAAGAAAACGCTTCTTTGGGTTAACTTCGCCGATCGAGCCGGATTGCTTGCATTTCCAGACACTTCTTTGTTCCATAACGTATTAGAACTATGCGCGACGTAACTGATTTTATTAGTCCTGGCTATGACGTATTACATTATTGAGCTTCTAACCGAATTGTCAACCAGTTCATTTTTCATTTAATCCCTAAATAACCCTCTCTTATACACGCCCATCGTTTACAAATCTAAACCACCAAATCAAATGTTCCTGCAAATGGGCTGTAAACGATTGGCGTTTTTAAAGAAATTTACGGAAATAAAGTGGCTGATAGATCGCCTGATCTATCATTATTATAGCTGAAAAATGAATTACATCAAAGCAACAAAAAAGATGCACAAATTTCCCTAAAGAAGATCAGTATTACAGAAAGTATTGCCATGCAATTTTGTATATATTCAATATTGTATATAGTTTTGAATTTATGTCCTGCGTGCGTAATTTACTGTCTACGAATAATAATTGTATAGAAAAGTAACTCTCCTACAATTTTCGCTTTACAAACTAACAGCAATTACAACGAAGCACTCACACTTTCCCATAGACAAACATTGCACGCGATTGGTCGCGACAAGGTCACGCACCAGCCGGCGACTCGGAATGTCACAGCTTAGTGTAAGGACACACCTGCGGAAAGTACTGCGCCGACACTTCGGCGACTGAACTATCGGTCTAAGTATTCGGTTGACATGACACACCAAACGCACCGAACGCACAATTATGCGGCGCGCGGCGTCTAGTCCAGCGCGTTACGCGACGGAAAATACGTCACTAAAAGGGACGAAAGACACTTTTACTGAAAGAGAGAGGTTAGTCATTGCTGAACAGGAACACGCCGGTGCCGCTCTTCGCTTTGAAATCGCGCGCTGACCGTTCAACTACGCTGGCCTAACGAGCTATCGCGTGATTTGTCGCTTGCTATGCAAAATACATTGTAGACGTTTTCGCGGAAACAGTCGCTAGACGAAAGGTTCGGCACTACGCTGAACGCAGCGTAATTTCGGCCGATTTCGGTTACTTGCGAAATAATTCTCGGCGCCGTACCTTTCGCAGATGTGTCGCTACGCTTACTGGGGCGCGCGCTGTCCCTATTTTACGCCTCACCCACGGCGGGTTCTATTTCGTGGAACCATTTTTGGGCCTTAGTTACGCTTCTATACTAGTTTTATGCATAGTTTACTGTACTATATCTTGTAATTTAGTAGGCAAAATTATAATATCAACACATTATTGAAAGGAAAATTATTTTATAATCGATGGTATATCTGCCTCTTCCTTCGCATAGTTTAATTCGGTATTATTACCCTACTCCATCATGACCAAAGGTTTGCCAGTGATGTATGCCTACTACTAGCTTATTTAATGAATCTTCATCATTTCGTTTAGCGTAAGTCTTAAATAGAATGTATAGGTAGATAAAGTGAAATGTATGTACAGATTAGATTAAATCCATATTTAAAAATAAGAATTGCGTAGAAATTCCTAACAACTGGATGAGACTGAAATACAATAGATTATCCTCACTAAATATTACTGACATGATATAAAACTTTGTAAGTATTATAATAAAAAATTTAATGAACGACTTACGGTAGATGTACGACTGTATTGTTTTTGTTGATTATAAATAAATAAATTAAAATCACAGCGGAGTTGTTTCCAAATTGTATTTCCAATAGAACAATAATTCGTTTAAAGCTCACATGGCGGCGGCGCGGGCGCGGCGGCGGCCGCTAACAGACAACGTGCTACCAGAGTCAACGATACATCATAAAATTATATCACTACATAACAAATTACAACAATATTTACGTTGGCACCGATTTATATAGTAATATAAAACATTTGTGTCGTCACACAAATCATATAAAAATATTTACTTACAAGTACTTACGTAAACATACAGTAAATCTAAATTAAATCTCGACATGTTCAATAAATTCTTTTTTTTACTTATTGACTAATTGGTATTCACGTCTAGTCGGACAGGACGGGCAGACATATTTAGAATTGCATTTATTGTTTCATTTACATATCACATTGGAAGCTAGAGATACAGACAGCCATGCTTGTAGACTGAGGATCAATCATCTATATTGTGTAAATCTTTGGTAAAATCATTTTAGATCATTCTTAAAATTTCTGTTCAATATTTGCATTTAATAAATTAGAAAATCTTTGTTGTTATCGCAGTATTCTAAGGCACAAGAATAGGCTACAATATTATTTGTTACATATTTACAAACATTATACAATAGACCTAACAATTCTCACATTATTACAATAAACACTATTGAGTTGCAAAAATCTATCGTTAAGACTGAGGAATAATAAGGATTTTTATGGCTCTGAATACTAGTTCTTTGGAGTTAAGACTAAAGGTGTTGACGACTCAAGCTGCCAAGAAAAATCGCTACAGACATTTGCTATATCTACAATTTTTTCAATATACAAACCGCAACACCAGTATCTTTCTTATTTCAGGTTACTTGTCGAAAAGTCATACCATCAATTAATAAGACAACAAATGAGGTAACTTATATTGCTGTTCAACAACTAACTGAAAATAATAGAAGCCTTATTTATATTTAATTCATCATGCGTCACGATAGATATGCTTCCTCTGGCAGTAATTATATGTGAACATCGATTTATACAGACGTATGAAAATTTACTTTTACGTTTTGCCCTTTGTGCGAAATACGTTTCTTTTTAATCATCTAAAACATCATTTTAGCAGAAAACCGTTACTTGCGTTATTTGTACAACATACATAGCAATTCCCAATGGCGTTTCAATTGTCGATCGACTATGCCCTCTTTACCGGTATTTTACTTTACCTACTAATATTCGACAAAGCTTCAAAAACATACGGTATTTCATAAATTCATAATAAATAATATAGTATCAGGAGATCTTGAAAATAAAAAAATGCCTTTCAGTAATAACTTCTAAATTGAACTTTTAAAATCATGATGTTTCTGCACAACTTGGCAACGTAGAAAAGCTATGGCAATTTTTGGTGAATTGTTTTACAAGTCTAAATGAAAGTTCGGAAAGAGCTAAGGTTTAATTTTACTTAGGAAATTGAAAAAAAGTTAGTTGCTTTCAAAACCACGCGAACTTCCCAACGTTGCCAGCTGCATAAGAAACGGACCCATCATTTAAAAATTAGTTCAAAATACGGAAGAAACGACAAAAGATTACAACGAAATCATCACTTTTGTAACCTTAGATTAACTACAGTTCTATCTACATCTGATCTATCTACGTGAAAGGGCCAAGTTCCCTTACCGGTAAAGGGGTAGTCGCGGCGCGGTTAGGTGGGCTCTGTTTTAACGCCAGCGCTAGACGCGACGGCAGCTCGGGCCTCCTCTGGGAGGCGCTCGGGGTTGGTGAGGACGTCCGTCGTCGTGCACAGCAATCGCAACGAGTTCAATACGGCTGAAAAATATTAATATCACCGTCAATTAACAGGCAATATGGTTGGATAATTTTAGTTATAGGTATAGTTTGGGATAATAAATATAAAGGTAAGTAATACAGCTTTTTAATTAAATGACCACGTAATTTTGTATTTTCGAGTACGAGAATTACAAGGTAAATGAAAAATTAGTAGTTCTTCTGCGAGCCGGTTCTATTATAGCTGTTGTTTTGAACTGACTATCAAAAAGAAGTAGGTTATCAATAAAACTGTATCACATTTTAATGTTGGTTCCGCGATATTTGCGGCATTTTGTGAACCGATATCAATAATATTTTTTCGCCAATTTTTAGCGTTTCAACTATTTGTATAGCAGTCTGGGCTATATTTATATATAAAAAAGTCCAAAGGCTGACGGCAGCCTTATAGTCCGCTAATCTTCCATCCGAATGAGTCTAGCATCCCGAATATGGAGATATAAGACTTAGCCCATCGGTCTATACCAAATTGCATTGAAATTTGAACGAAAACAGGCAAACTCATTTTCGCATTTAGTATCATCATCAACAGCAATACGTCTCCACTATAGGAACACAGACTCTTTTCACTAGGAAAACGTAGTCAAAGTCAAAAATGCTTTATTATGTAGGTACACAGGATAGACAATAGTCAGTTTTTACATTTTTAAAGCTACTGCTTGTTCAAAAGGCCATTTTCCCCCTAATAAAATGGGCCTAAAGCGGATTGGTGAATTTGTGTGAATGCAGTCCCCTGACGTTAGCGTTTACTAGCCGCCCTTATAGGTCGATGACTTCACGACTGCCTAATCAGTTACCTTGCACGAAAACACTCATCTATCCGCGTCCGAAGTTAGCTTAACTCCGTTAGTCGAAAGTAAATGGCGACAACGCAACGAGTGTTTAACATTTAGTATGAAGTATGATGTAAAGACTCACCAGGTCGCATCTCCACCAGCGAGCAATGCTGTTCTGCCCATAGCAGCGTGGTACGCACGAGGTCTGCCCCGCTGCCGCACGATACGCACGAACTGAATGAGTCCACCAGAGCCGCGCTCACAACGCTAAACTGTGCTATATCGTTAAGGAACATCATTTAAACATCCAAATACTTACATGTACTTAATTGAGCACATGTAAGTTTGTTTATCATGGCCGTGAGATCCAAGCGCTTATTGTCTTTTTCGACAGATATCTGAGCCTCTGGAGCTCTACCGCCTAACTCAAAGCAATATCGATCCGTCCTTGTAATTGTGTTGCGATATAACAATGACGGACAAGGTGCATTGATGTTATGAACGATTACCATTCCCAAAACGATTGAGTTAGGCGGTCTGACTTCTGGTTGACCAGCAGTCAGACCGTCCTTGTCATATCGTAACGCAATGACAAGGACAGACAGTGCATTGCTATGGCTATAGCTTTGAGTTAGGCGGTGGAGCCCCTGACCTCTATTTCGGTCAAAGGTTAAGTCTTGCTGTTCAAAGACTTATACGCTTATATTAGCCTCACTTAACTAAGTATGTAAACAAATCAACGATGTCGATTTTAACCAACTATTAATTTAAAACTGAAAGAGTATGTAATAGGATACAATCCAATAATTTGGTACCATTGACGTGATCTGATTTGGAGCCAAGAGGTGGATAATGGAAGTCTTCAATGGCGTATTCAAACTAGTAAACCCTACGAGTTTGGACTCATATGATTTGCCGAGTCCCATGCCATGACGAGGGCCTGATAAACGAACCCGAGAGGTGGATAGCGGACCTCTTAAATCTTTGTACGGGTTACTGACAAAATCGCGTGTCTAAAATCCAGATCCAAATCTGTGAAATTTAGCAAAGGTCGTAGGTAGTATTTATGTTTTGGTAAAAGGATACGAGCCAATACTTCCAGTTGTGCATAGTCCTGTTGGCGACGTGTCTAGCGAACATCTCGCGCAGACGGCCGGCCCGAGCGCGGGACACTGGCGCACCCGTCGCGGGGAGCAGCGAGTGGCAGTTGCTGTTTTACATACAATCTAACTGTTATATCACATTTTGTTATAGGGAAATGCATGAATCCAGTCCAGTTTATGACGTCAATGCACCATCCACCGTTGTCATATCGTAACACAATGACAAGGACGGACAGTACATTGTTATCGCTATAGTTTTGAGTTAGGTGGTAGAGCCCCAGGCGTGCGAACTTTATTTTTATTTCATCTTATTGGGAATACAAACAGCAGTAATAAAAAGGTATAGGGACATAAAATATTTCAACAAAGCTATTATTAAAGGTATTCGCAGATACATCTGATTAGACTTATCAGCTAAAAAAAATAAACTCTCCGGGATGAGGTCTCTAGGAATGTGCTGTGCTCAAGGTGGGGCCAAAGAAGTTAGTTGTGAATATTTGTTATACCGCTGAGGGTTTTGTGTTAAATAGGCTTTCATCGGTTAAACGCGAGTGTGGTACTGAAGGTCAACAAACGGCAGTGCGACACACGCGAGGTCGACATAACGGTAGAATCTTATTTATTTTATTTTATTTTATTGTTTTAGGGATAACAACAGCTTTATACTATTTATCATGATTCTTAAAACTATATTATTCAGGAAGCCAATAACAGTTATCCACTGAGTTATTTACTTATAATCTAACAGTAAGTCAGCCTTTTCTCTATAATATACATACACGAATATACATACAGTACACATACTTATATTTATACTTATAATCCAATCATAAAACAGATACATAATAATATATACGCGGATACATATTATACTTATATATAATATAGATAAATACACATACATACATATAGTAAAAACGACATATACACATATCTAGATACGAGTATATTTTCTTTTATATGATACTGCGATAACCCCCACCATAGCTATCAAGTCGACCAAGACCCCAGCGTAATTCAGAACGACGCGGAATAACGTAGCCAAAATGACAGTAGTCGTAGTTTGACTTATAGATTATGTTATAAGCCCCAACAATCCAGGATGGCACTTAGCAACCCACTATAGTCTACGAGAGAATTCACTGAAAATGGTAACACTTGGTCGACAGCAAGTTAATAATATTGCCAGTGAATTCTCTCTTGGAGCATAAAAACGGATCGGTACTGCTAAATTTAGTATTATAGGTGCGGGCTAACCGAGTAAGTACAGAGTTTTGACCGTAATTAGTAGAATGGGAGGGTACGCTAAACAAAGGCGTGTGCCTAGTACGGCGGGTTGGTGTACAGAATCTCACGCCCGAAAGGAGTTCTGGACAGTCTAAACGCCCGCACACCACATCGTACAATAGTCCCATATCCAGCAGCTCTCGTCTATCCGCTAGCGTTAAAAAGTTGTAAGCGCGACAATTATCAGGATAGAAGAGGGTTGGATTTCTTAATTTATAATTTAAATGTGCTAAGAACTTTTTCTGGATACGTTCAATGCGATTAATGTGAATAGAATAGCGAGGTGACCAGACGGGGCTC
This sequence comes from Oegoconia quadripuncta, assembly GCA_949316235.1. Lineage (NCBI taxonomy): Eukaryota > Metazoa > Arthropoda > Insecta > Lepidoptera > Autostichidae > Oegoconia > Oegoconia quadripuncta. The sequence continues at coordinate 12,405,911 of OX438752.1, read as the reverse complement.
GCATATTCCAGTATACATCTGACGTATGCGAAATATACCACCTTTAAACTTAATTCGCTTCTAAAGGGTCCACAAGTACGCATGACAAAACCAAGGTTGCGAAATGCCTTATCTGTTATATTATCTATATGATTCGACATAGACATCTTAGAATCAAGTATGACGCCAAGGTCTCGAATGAGCTCGACCCTCTCAATTGCAACGCCGTTGAAGTTATAATGAGATTTTAAAACATTTTTCTTTCGAGTAAAACTGATACACTTGCATTTACTGATACTGACAGTGATTTTATTTTTTTCATAATATTTATAAAGATTATTCAAATCTAATTGTAATTTGTCACAGTCTGCAAAGGAGTTAACCTTCATGTAAACTTTTTTGTCGTCAGCGTACAGTAAATGTTGAGAGTTTGTAATACAACTATAAATATCAAATATATAGGCGTTGTAGAGGAGGGGGCCGAGATGCGAGCCCTGTGGCACTCCTGAGGGAATAGATATGCAGTCAGACTTGTAACCACCCACAACAACAGCCTGAGACCGATTGGAGAGATAAGAGCTGACCCATCTTAACAAATCACCGTGAATCCCCAAAGTGTTTAGTTTATTTAAGAGGATACCGTAGTCCACACGGTCGAAAGCTTTCTCGAAGTCCGTGTAGACCACGTCAACCTGCCCCCCATTCTCCATATTATTAAGTACATAATCAGTGAAGCATGCTAAGTTTGATAAAGTGGATCGACCTTTTAAGAACCCATGTTGCTGATTAGAGATTCCTTGTAAAATTATAGGGCTAATTCTTGTATAAACATATTTTTCGAATAGCTTAGCAACAGAATTAAGGATAGAAATGGGACGATAATTCTCTATGTTAGTCTTAGAACCTTTTTTGTGAATCGGAATTACATGTGCCATTTTCCAAATAGTGGGGAACACGCTCTTCTGCAGAGAACGGCGGAAAAGAATTGTTATGGGAAGAGCTAAACTAACCGCGCATGATGATAAAAAGATGGGCGGCACCTTGTCACTGCCTGCTCCTTTAGTTTTATCTAACGTACATAGTAGTTTATGTATTGCACCCTGGTCCACATGCAACTGAGACAAGTTGTCAGTCGATACATATTCACTCTCTAAATATGGAGCATTATTATCTTGGTTGCCCAAATTTGGCTGAGAAGTAAACACACTTTCAAAGAAACTATTGAATGCGTTACAAATATCCGATCCCTCGTTATATAAATTATTTCCTAAAGCGAATTGTTGAGGATAGCTTGAACCTCCTCTTTTAGATTTCACATATTTCCAAAACAATTTAGGCGTGTATCTAATTTTGGATTCAATATTATGAGTGAAGCGCTCGAAGCATTGGTGCTGTACACGATGCTGGCGAGTACGCAGAAGAGAAAATTCATCGTAATCCCTGGGGTTTCCAAATTTTTTCCATTTTCTGTGTAATTTTGTTTTTTCTCTTATAATTTTGATTAATGACGAACTAAACCACACTGTTTCGTGTAGAAATAGGTATAAAAAGTGCAAAACTTTCATAAATTATATTATAAAACGCATCAACGGCATCGTCCACCGTACCTGCTCTTAAAATATTAGGCCAGTCAAAATTATTTAAATATTCATTTAATTTATTATAATCACATTTATGGAAGTTAAATTTGGGTTCACATTTCTCCTTAATTGGGGTAATGTGTAAGTCGAGTATATGGATTAGGAGGGGAGGGTGAAATGAATCCATTTTGAGATTGGTGAGGTGGGAGATACGGATAGACTATAATTACTAAAACATAAGTCTAGTATATTATGGCTGCTGTTAGGATTTAAATTATATTGCTTAAGCCCTAAGTAGCTTAAATCCTCCACTAAATTTAAAGCAGCAGACTGACTGTCTGTCCTTCCAAATTGTACTAGCGAAAAACCTTCACTGTTCCATCTGATGCACGGTATATTAAAATCGCCCACAACCAGAAAATTATCGTTCGGATTTAACTCATAAAAACGTGTCAAACTATTACTAAAATTGTTCAATCGATCTGGCAATTCATGGGTGTCAGGCGGTATATACACTATAACTATGTTCAAGTCAACCAACGATTTCCGCGTACGCGCTGGAATACACACGCAGAGAGATTCGACACCGTCGCACGACCACTCACACCTAGACGTAGCGCTTAGTTCTTTACGTATACATGCCATTACACCTCCACCCGTGCGTTTGTGTGACGATTGTGCATTCCGGTCGCAGCGGAACACGTCATACCTCCTATCGCAGAGCTCGGTGTCTAAAATGTCGCCTTGGAGCCAAGTTTCCGTTAAAAGAATTAAATCGAAATCGTTACATAGAATGTTGTTATATAATTCAAGGCATTTAGTACGAACACCACGGACATTCTGATAAAGAATATTTAAAGTCTGCTTACTAATGTCATCCATTTTCTAAAAGAAAAAAAAAAAATGAAATAGATTCTACTGGGATCCGGGTCGACCAGCACCGTTCAGAATAAGCGAGTAATGTAGTGTGAGATATCGCAAAATTGTACAGATATAAACAGCATAAAAAGTAATAATATAAATATAAATTTAAGAAATATATAATTATTAATAGATATATGGAGTATGAGTTCGTACAAATGTTACATACCAATATAATTACTAATGAGAGGTTTAGAATTGCCGACTTACTATCCAAAAAAACATTATATTTAGAATTATCACTAAAGTCAGAGTTAATTATTGGAACAAGTAATAAACACATAATTTGCAACAAGTAGCACTGATAAACACAACAGAATAACCACATCACTATGTAGCAACATTTTAGCGCTTCGGTAATATTTAGTCATTTAATTTTTTCCAAGTCAGTGGATTCTCGAACATGTATAGAAGGCGAGGTGTCATCTTTACGTAGAAATATTTTTCCGTCGCGTACCCACACGTACTGATATTTAGCAGTCTTAGCTATATCTCTGGAGTTTTTATATAACAATTTGTTGTAAGGCGTTAAATGCTCATTTACATAAATGCTGCGTTTCTCGCCAGTAATACCGAGGTCCGCTGTTGTCATGCCTTTTCTGGAACGAATTCCCGAGATGATGGAGTCACGAAGAAATCGTGATTTCAGCTTTACAATTATAGCCTTAGGACGTCCCACTGTCTTCGAGCGTGGTTGGACTCTGGTAGCATATTCGATATCGGTAATATTCAAATCTGTGCCTACGTACTTAGCTATATTAAGCACATACATGTTTAGATCTTCGTTGGATTTTTCTGGGAGACCTAGAATTTCGAGATTCTGGTTACGTTCTCTCTGTTGTTGAGTATTTAAGTCAGATTGTACTTTAATGAGTTGCTGTTTTAATGATATAATATCTTGGCTTTGAGTGGATTGTTCGGATTTGATTAAGTCAACACTCGAAGATAGTTGGCTGTACCTCTGATCTATAGATTTAATATTCGTCTTAATATTCTCAAGGTCTTTTTTGATCCCAACGTTGATATCCTCACGCACCTGTGATACCTTCAAATCAAGTGCAGAAATTTTATGAGTTATTTCCTTGGAGAATTTATCGAAGAGAGATGTAATCAAATCCTGGTCATCACAAAACCGCCTTTTCATATTACGACGTTGCTGAGTGTTAACATTAAAATCCGCGTTCTTCATATTATATTGGGTTGAAGGTAGATCAGGAGTAGAATCAGATCGCGGCATGTAGGGATCGGTTTCTGTTACCCGCGCCTGCGCTCCTTCGGCCGATGACGAATTTTCCGGATTCATTGATTACAAAGTGTGTGAGCGACACGGTCACAGTATACACGTATTCACACCAATGCAACACTTTGACAGTTCGCGGACAGTGGCAGCGGAGCCAGAACGAGATATGTACAATTGTTAAAACGAGATGAATTAACTGCACTTTATTTACTGAATGATTGAATAATGCACTCTGTCGTGAGACTCAAATGTTACAATATTGCTTGACTTATCTTTGAGAAAAATTAAAATAACAAGTAACACGTCTGCTCTCGACAGTCGACAATGTATGTTTATGTCATAATCACTATTTATTTCGACATCACGCAAGTCCGACCGTGCTATTAGAATCAAACAACGAAATTCATTTCAATTCAATAATTAAAATCATTTTAAACTACACATTTACAAAGATGAATCTGAAAATTGCGCAACTCAAATTTTGGGTGTGTAACCAGCGCCCCTGGGTACACACCCAAAATATTTCATGAGACAGAGAATACAACGACCACTCATCGAAAAAAAAAAAACATTTTTATCAGAGATAGTTCAGTGTTTGGTTGGATGTTTCTAACGAAATATTTAGTCAAGAGCCAAAAATTATTTCTGAGAATAAAAGTATCACTTGAAAACGTAATTTCGTTTTAACTTAATATTAAAATTCCGGTCGCTCTGGAAATTTATGAGGAACCCGATGCTCAGCAGTGGACTTACTGTGGCTGCCATTACTGTTTACACACACAAACCATCAAAGAAGATCGAGCAAGAAAGTCAAGGATTGCTCTTTTAAGTGGTTTTAAGAAGTATATTGCCCCTTAAATGACTTAGTGACTTTATTGAAACGATTGACATGAACAGCAAATTTATTTTTATATCTTGACATTATGTTCGCCACAAATCTATAAACATTAAGTTTACATGTGAGGGGGGGGGGGGGGGTCCTCTTCGTTTGGTCACACTCTCAATGCGTTTTACTCATAATACGCATTTACGTGTTAAAGACTTGTTTTTGTTTAGCAGCTTTATTGTGTATCTGAAAAGCGCCTCCCTGACTTCTGTTTGTTATTTATAAAGTAGTGACTTAGGCGCAACGCTCAATGCTACAAACCAGTTCTTCTTGTCAAGTTACTATAGTTTGTCAATTCATAAATACAGGCGACTACATATCCACTATATGGCATGATTATTTTGCAAGAGAAGGTACTTACGAAATAGAATTGTTCAGACATTCAATTTGTTGCCGCAAACTTTCCATTTCTTCTTTTGTTTGATTGCGTTCTGCCTTTAGCTGTTTTATGTACTCTGCTCCTTTTTGCAACATGGCAGCTTTGCTAATCTGTAAATTTTCAGAAGTGCTCTTATTATTTAACTTGATATATAATTGTTTGGTCACATAAATCGCTATAAATTGGCAAAACATCCAACTTCAACAAGGTTTCGTTCTGTATCTCTGAAGTGAATTATCAGGTCATCAAAAAATTTATATAAAAATAAGAATTATCGAAATCGGTTTGTAATAGGCGGAGACAGGCACAGAGGAGAAACTTTGGCAGTGGGTTTAAAGTTGAGGAGCGGTATGAGCGTATGCAGTAATCAAAGCCGTTTTTGATGTTGTATCGGCGCTTGTGGAGACTAATCTATGAGGCAGGTAGTGAAGAGGCAGTGACCTTGGCGGTGGGGTTAGAGTTAAGGCGCGGGATGAGCGCCTGCAGCGAGTCAAAACCGTTCTTGATGTTGTATCGACGCTTGTGGAGACTAATCTATGAGACAGGTAGTGAAGAGGCAGTGACCTTGGCGGTAGGGTTAGTTAAGGCGCGGGATGAGCGTCTGCAGCGAGTCAAAACCGTTCTTGATGTTGTATCGACGCTTGTGGAGACTAATCTATGAGACAGGTAGTGAAGAGGCAGTGACTTTGGCGGTAGGGTTAGTTAAGGCGCGGGATGACCGTCTGAAGCGAGTCAAAACCGTTCTTGATGTTGTATCGTCGCTTGTGGAGACTAATCTATGAGACAGGTAGTGAAGAGGCAGTGACCTTGGCGGTAGGGTTAGTTAAGGCGCGGGATGAGCGTCTACAGCGAGTCAAAACCATTCTTGATGTTGTATCGACGCTTGTGGAGACTAATCTATGAGACAGGTAGTGAAGAGGCAGTGACCTTGGCGGTAGGGTTAGTTAAGGCGCGGGATGAGCGTCTGCAGCGAGTCAAAACCGTTCTTGATGTTTTATCGACGCTTGTGGAGACTAATCTATGAGACAGGTAGTGAAGAGGCAGTGACCTTGGCGGTAGGGTTAGTTAAGGCGCGGGATGAGCGTCTGCAGCGAGTCAAAACCGTTCTTGATGTTGTATCGGCGCTTGTGGAGACTAATCTATGAGACAGGTAGTGAAGAGGCAGTGACCTTGGCGGTGGGGTTAGAGTTGAGGTGCGGGATGAGCGTCTGCAGCGAGTCAAAGCCGTTCTTGATGTTGTATCGGCGCTTCTGTTCGGCGTGAAGGTGGGTGCGGCGCGTCTCACGCGGCGAGCCGGCGCGCGGTGACCCGGGAGACGTCGGCGGCGACAGCGACTGCGTAAGGGAATTCATACCTTATGGTACAGATACACATGCTAATTAGTAAAATGCTAAGCGTAGGAGTGCTACACATTCGAGCAACAGTTTCGGCACGTCATCTTTGTCGAATCGAAAAGGCCGATCTAAAATGACACTACAGCTTTTCCACTTTTTCCTATTCGATTCTAAGGTTACGGGTTCGTTCGTGCATAGTTCACTTTCATTCGGCATTTAAAAAAAAATGCACGGCATCAATTAATACCAACCCGAATATGTGTGAAAAACCTGATCAATATCGTGCGGCAACCCTTTTCTCGAACATTTATCCACATATATTCGATATTTTCCACCCGAGTAACCTTGTTAATTTGGAAAGCCTAAAGAAACTCGAATATTTTTGATTCGTTCGTGATACAACGCCATACAAAATTCTCTTTTCCGATATCTCTTTTTCTCTGCTTTCCGAATTGAAAACTAAACGGACGGGAGCTACAGCATAAAAGCCTGCTTTTAAAGTGCTTATAAGTTTCTTAAGCTCATGGATCGAAAGCCAGTTAAATTTGAGCATGCTGCTAATAAGAGACTTTGTACAATAAAGCGTTTACAAACAAACAAACAAGAGAGGAACTTTAGAAATAATAACGCATGTTGTAAAATTGGCCGAAATATGTATGACTGTTGGTGGTCGATTTCTCACACAAGCGAAATCAAGTGAATGAAAACGAGGCTAGTTTGTGTTACAATCAAGAGCTACGTACACTTTATGCATTGTGTAAACACTTGAGATATATCGCTTTTATGATCTGGGAAGACAATAGACAATATAATTATGCAATTTGCAATATACTTTAACGTCATTTTTTGGATTACTTAAATGCAGTCGCAACTAAAATGCGTTAACATGCGTATCTAGAGATGTAATCGTTTGCCAAAGCAGATAAATGGCGATTTACATGATTATTTTTCCTCGATAATACGTAAGTCGATTACGCTGCTTATTGGATTTTTCAATTTTGTTTGTCATGAATTGTTATCGACAGTTATTAATAATAATATCGATAAGTAAAAGTGTCTACGTAGATACGTCGGCTCGCAGCTTATTGGTTGCTTTTAGTGGGTGGGTGGTTGTAGTAAGTACACCTACTTTGCTAGTAATTGAGGTTATATTGTTTATATTGAGAACTATTGACGGATACAGTCAATATTGGGATATATTAGTTTTGTTTAGGTGTATTAGGTGGTTAAATTATGTAATAAAAATTAACCTTAATCACATCGATTTTTTTCACACACACATTAACCCATTTTTATACAGAAAGTCACGTCTGTTTCCCGTAGGGGTGCAGAGACCACAGACTTCCACTTGCTACGATCCTGACACCGCTTTTGCTTCATTCATTATCATAATGTTGTTCATACATGCTTGTCGGTTTAGGATACTCTTGATTTGACCTTTCTTTAAGACGTCCCCGATTTGATAATGGTACTTTCCTCGCCGTGATCTTACCAACACTACCATCGACATTCGTTTCGTATATCTCTTTCGTTAGTCTTCTTTCATTCATCATCTCCACATGTCCAAACCATCTCAGAAACCTTTTTCAGTCTTTGCTAGTGCGTCTTCTTTCACACAGCATAACTCCCTAATTACACTATTCCTGATTGTATCTTTAAAAGTCACTCCACTCATACTTCTCAATGATGTCATTTCCACTGCATTAATTTTACTTTCATTCTTCTTCTGCCCTACCCAGCATTTACTCCCGTAAATCAGTGTTACTGGTTGGTACTGGCGGGGTACTGGTTCAGTACCCCGCCATGCACAACCAGACGACACCATCTAGCTTCTCATTAAGGTATGCAGAGCACCATTCACCTGATTTCCGGCATTCACTCTTCTTTCGATATCCTTCTCACACCTTACATACCTAGTAAACATTGAACCCTAATACACAAACTCACGCAGGTATGTTTAAGGTAGAACAATAAAATATTTTTCTTTATTATTGTTATTTTGAAACCTCTCCTGGATGGAACCCCCTGATTCAAAGGCTGAATCCACCCTTGATTGATAACGGCTTTTTCCTATGGAATCTAAATGTAGGTATAAATTTCATTATAATAATAATAATAAAATCATTTATTCGCAGCCAATAAAGCCATAGTAGTATTATCACATACAGAAATCATAAACAATTAATTACAATGAAAAGCTTAATAAGATAACACTTTCATTATGTTATGTACGTAGCTTTGAATAAACAGGATTATTTAATATACTGAGTCATACTAATTATACCTACCGAAGAAAGTGTGCAGGATCCGTTAATCCAGCACCTGACTACAGGTAATCACTACTAAACGGGCCTATCAATTTTAACCAGTTGTGAAGTATTTATATTTCTTTGCTGGCATTTTGACAGTCACGCTGTATAAAATAATTTTTGAAACGCGGCAAACAGATGACACCAAATAAAATAGATTTCCCGAAATTTGAATAAAGAATTGTGTCAGCCTTTTTGTTCTTTACTCTATTGTAGTATACTGTGATATATGGGATTTAGTCATGTTTACGATTTATTTATTCGTAAAACTATACTAGGTTATATACAAGACACTAGGTTATAAATTAAACAAGCTTTAAGACGTCTTAAAGAAACGACAAGTCAAGAGTACCCTAAACCGACAAGATGTATGAACAACTTTATGAGAGTGAATGAAGCAAAAGAGGTGTCAAGATCGTAGCAAGTGAAAAGCTGTGGTCTTTGCCCACCCACACGGAAAACAGTCGTGACTTTATATTTGTTTATAGTTAAGCTTTGGAGGCCCCGTTTTAAAGTATACCAAAAATATTTTTATTGATGCAAAGTATTGCGGCAATCGTAACAGTCGCTTGACTGATATGGATAAGTACTGATGAATAAGCTACTCGACACTCTTTGTGATTGTACACCTCCTATCTCAATCTCCTACTGTGTTGCCAAGGAGTTGTGTTGTTCGTCCCTTCAAATCAGCCTTAGAATTGACATTGTATTATGTGATCCAGAAAGTATATATATAGTAATTAACCTCTACTTTCGATTGCCTCTTATGTACGAATTGTGAAAAAAAACACCGACCTGATGTGGAGACATGACATCGCTGCCGATAGGCGAAGGTTGCCCTCTCCTGATCGGCGATTTCGTAGGGTCGCTGCCGCCGCCGGCCTCTTCACTGGTGTTGATTTTGTACAAGCTTTGAGCTGAAAATTAACGACGAGAAATGAACGAATTACTCACGTAACTAATATAATCATCATGTTCTATCCACTATTTTCTGTAACATTATAATTTATTTATTATATTTTGAGATGGCGGAATTTCTTTCAAATTTATTTTTATCCTATAATATATTTAGTAATTCGGTATGGCCGGTTTGGACAAGTAGAAGGGATGACTTAAGAGAGTGCATCGGTTTATTTGACGAACTTAAATAACTTTGATTCTGATCTTTCGAAAATTTTAAATTATTGTTAAAAGTGGACACTTTATGATTTTAAATATATTGCAGAAATCAAAGACATTTAGACATTATTTATAATTAGATATTAGGCTTTTCGAGTCCTTTTCGAGCCGGTGAGTACATTTTGAATTTATGTCTCATTTAAAAAGAACTCATTTATTAACAGAAGACCTGGGATGATTAAAACACAGCAGATGTCAATATTTGTATGGGAACAAGTGTCGGCGCTTTTATAGTGAAGTGTGTTTAGCATACGCTCAACGTAAAACTCTAATTGAAACTTACTCACATAAGCGAAATCAAGTATACGAAAACGAACCGCATTTGTGAAGTTATCTCGGTGGTACACTTTAAGCACTTTATGTCGACACGATTCGATTTATAAATCTAAATATAATACCCACATTCCAAATATAACTATAAAATGTCTTTATGATTTGTTGAGTAATAATATTTGCGTTGTTTTAATGATATAAGGAATTTTAATATGTCTTCTATACGTGCCCAGACTCCAATAATAACATAATATCATTGCAATTGTTTTTTTTTGCATGCAAAGTGTTATAATATAATATAATAATGCTGATGTTATTATGATTTGTAGAATAAAGTAATTTTTCTTTATGTGATATGAAGCGGGCTACACAAACGAATGATGAAATCTCGGACCTTTATGAAAAAGGCCAAGTTAGGAGCAGCCTAAACCGTCAATCTTGTATGAAGAGATTATGAAAGTGGATGAGGCGAGCGGTGCGTCAGGATCGCAGCAAGTGGAAGTCTGTAGTAGAAATAGGAGTTAGCGGAAAGTGATCAATCAATCCAATATAATTTATTCCGATTGTAATTGTGATTGTGTGTGTAATTTCACTTGCTGTCTTATCCTTCACACAGGCACGCAATAATCTGGTAGCGACTGAAGTAGAATACAGGAGCCGGCACTGGGCTCGTATTCTAAATGGTTCGACAATCGATATTCGATGCGATATCGGAAAGTTTAAAATTTCGAATGCGTTTTTGTTTACGGTAACGCATTAAAAATTTTGAAACTCCGATACCGAATCAAATATTGACTACCGAACCATTTATAATATTGGAGTTGGAATAGGAAATAAGCCTAATTGTTAGTAATAACATCATATACTGACAGTGCTGCGCAGAGAGCAGCTGCGCCAACATGACGCTGGCCTGAGGCAGGATGGGCTCGGAACAGACGCTGTTGAGCGGTGGCCTAGGGTTCTCCGCCACCGCTCCACCAGACGATGAGCGCGAGCGCTTGCGCAGCGACCCAGTATTCAGCTCCCGCGGCTATATATATTAATATATTAAAAAATCAAATCTAGCTTACAAACTGACTCGTTAAAAGATTGTCTGGACGCTGCACGTACCTTTCATTTAATGCCTTCAGTTTAGAATAATTTTTACAAAGGGTAAACACCAAGCTAGTGTCGGGCCACCTCACTTAAAACTACGATTAGTAAGATTCTCTAATAACGTATCTACAAATGTCTTATTTATACTATAATACAACAACAATGTGGTTGTTGTACTTTATTTGACTCCCATACAAGGTGGGCAGATCGCGGGAAATCGCTGTAAGCAGGCCGCTTCCAAACGGTGGCTCTGGAAATCTATGTTCAGCAGTAGACGTCCTAGGGCTGATATGATGAAAGTACAACATAGTTACACAAGCATAACAAAGGATGTTGATAACATATGCGTGATCCTATTTAAGGCCTAAGTTCCTTTATTACGTTTAAGATGTCGGATTAAACTTAACTACATATAGGTACTTCTAGATATACATTAGGTAATATTATCGTCTCACCCGCGCGGTATGTCTGGACGCGGCCACATCGGGCGCCGGCGCAGGTTGCGCGGCGGGTGGGCTCACCGACCAATCGGGGTTGAGTTGCACACCGAGAGGCAGGCTGTGCGAACGGAACTGCTCCTTGCCACCGCTTCTGTTCCCGCTGTTCGCTGCACTCGATACCTGTGTTCATTGTATACTCGTAACAATAATCAATATTCTTGGACATACAACATATCACACACACACACACACATCAACAGCCTATAGAAGATCACTTTTCTTGAGAGAATTTGCCTTAATCGCCCACGCTTGCCAGGCGGGTTCGCCGATTTTTCCATACCAATGACACTGTTGCCCATCACTAGTCTATAACTGTTACGTTCACGATCGACGTTTACGCCACCCACAGGGGTTTAACCGCCTCCGTGGCTCAATGTAAACAACATTGGGTTTACGATTCGGAGGTCACGGGTTCGATCCCCAGCGGGGTACATGTTTAAGTACTCGGTTTGGCAGGTGGTTGGGCATTTTAAATGTCCGCCTGGCTAGCTGCCACCATCTTATCTAACATTGTTGTGTTCCGGTTGTCAGAGGTAAGATAGCCAGTCCTCCAAATGTGTTGGGGTTTCCGGGTCAGTACACTTCCACCTTCGACCTCATCTTCACTTAACATAAGGTGTGATTGAGGTCAAGTACCAACCCGTTGTGCATAAAAAAAGACCGGTTCCGCCAACATCAATCTTACAAAATGAACATACTCGATGGCTCCAGTCCGCAGTTTTTAACCCAGAACTTTTAAAACGACTTAAAGTTTACAACGCACGGCTGATTCAATTCATCATAAGTCAAAGTCAAAAATGCTTTATTTTGTAGGTACAAAGGTACATTTAAAATAGTCAGATTTACATTTTTTAAGCTATTACTTTCAAATTTTCCCCTGAGAAGAACAAGCGAATTAACGAAATCTCGTAAGTTAAGACTATAAGGCTGGGATTTTCTTGCATCTCTAATTCCGGTTGTTTTAGATTAGATAGCCAGTTCATGACGATACTGGGTAATCGCACTTCTACCTTCTACTTCACTTCTCATCAGCTGTGATTGAGGTCAACGAATTCTTTGTATACAAAAAATCCAGCCAAGTGCATGTTTGACCACGGGCATCGCCTTCGATAGATCGATATGCTGCATGCTCTAGGATCTATGCAGAGATGTGAAGTCTATATCTGTCTGTACCATTTTGTTTTAGAAAACCAGTCCTCCAATTAAGTTGACAATTCTGATTGAGCGCACTTCTAACGTTGGCATCATCTTCACGTTTCATCACAAATTGTTTATGTATATAAAATCGGCCAAGTGCATTTCGGACCACGCACATTCATGTAATTTTTGCAGTTAATTTAAATCATTTTGAATTGAATTTTTTACCACCGACTCGCTATGAAGAAGTTTTACCGATCCCACTACGTGTCATAAATTGATCGACTAACTGTGGCCTGTTTAACTGTGATAGTTTAGGTACTGTCAATTTCATTAAATAAATTAGTGCTTACTTTTGTGAAATAACATCAAAGATAGACAATGTATTTTCTTTTGTTAAAGCACGAAAGAAGTTCTTGGAATGTCAGTTGTCGAACCATTTAGACTAAGGGCTCTGATCTTACTAGTTGATTACGAACGCTACTTAGTTTACGCAAAATATAGCAATGATAATATTAAATTTAAACGATTTATTTACCCTTTACTCTGATACCCTTTCGTAGTTGACGATAAACCTTTCCATATATTTCCATTAATTTTAGTTACTCTGATATCAGCTTATCAACATCGGCAACTACAATACCGGTATCATGTCGGATAATGAAAAAGGTTCATACACCTGAATTCTGTTCATTATCTTGATATCTATATTGTATCCACAGCACTTTCACAAAATAACATTAATAGTCAAATACGATAGATTGGTCTCTGTTATACTAACATTCAAATTAGTTACAAAATGTATAATTGACGAAATTGTATCTAGCAAGTGTTACGGAGCACACATAACTTCTGTGTGTTCCGTAACACAGCCACACGTTTCGGCAGGTAATACAGACAACAAGAAGTACCATCTGTCTGCATACTGTATAACCAGTCTTGTCTTTATTTAATGAGCTACGAGAACACTTTCGACGATTTTATGCAAATACGTAAAGTGCAGATGCGCAATATCAGTCTTTGTGTCTTGACTTTATGGACTACGCGAAAGTCTTCGACATCAAAGGGTGCCAATCGATCTCTGTGTCTTGACTTTCAAGATTACGAGAATATTTTCAACCTTCATCGACTAGGTTAGGAGACGACGCGATATTTATTTATTTATTTATTCACACGAAATCTTAACAGCTAACAGATATATAACAATAGTATCTAATAATATATTTATTTAAAATGGAAATAAAATTTTAACTTAAGTAACAAAATTCAAATGACAAAAAATAACTTTCATAGGTATGTAAACACTAGTGCCTGAACTAGGTTATGTATAAGTTAGGTAGGTATAGATAAAAGTGGCAAGTAAATCTTATACGTTTATTAGCTTACGGCGTATTTGTTATGTCTGAATACCCTACCCACCCGCAATACGCAAAGATCCGTAGGAAATGCTAATCGGCCTCGATTAATCTTCTAGATTTGCGACTCAGAAAAATAACAACTACCAGTGCCCGGCGAAATTATAATTAGGTTTCAGGACTCATATTTTAGATTTTGTTTCCATGCAAAGATAAAAATAGTAAAAAGACTATCGACTTATTCATAATAATAATAATAATAAATATCTTTAGGCATACCCACAGCGCCATCTAGTTCCACAGTAAGCAACTATAGGCTTGTGTTGTGGATACCAGATGGTTGATATACTACATAAATACATTTTTTTTGTAAATAAATACTTATTACAAAATGAAAACATCCATAACTCGGGTACAAATGTCCGTATTCATCACACAAACATATGCCCCTAGCGGGATTCGAACACGCAACCTTTTGGTATACTGGTCAGAGTTGCTAACCACTACACCAAACAGGTCGTCAATTTATAAACACCCTCTCTTGGCGAACCCTCCTCATTTTAAACATTGCCACAGAATTAATATAGTGCAAACGTAACATTGCGACATAAGTATGATCTATGGTGCAAAATGAACTGAACTGATTCAAAAAAGCAATCATAAAATAAGTTTATTCAATGAAATTACAACAGCCGAAGAGAAAAGGTTTCGATATCAGGATCCGCCCTTATAGTTTACTATCTAACTTCATCGGTATCACCATCGATAACGTTGACCAATGACAAAACGTAAAATAGACGAGCGACCAATGAGCCAACCAATCACACTTCAAAAACGTAATCGATGATGATTTTGATGAAATCGTTTACATAATACAAACCCCGACGATCTGATTAGTATCTACAATGACCGTTTAAGTACAAAGCAGCCAAACTAGATGCATCCAACTATATATTAAAGTGTCTATCAGAAAAGGTTCACAAATATTAACCTATGTTGGATGATGGTCTTCAAGACGCTGGTCTGCAATGGATTGAACATGAACGTGGTGGAGTACCTGCGCTGAGCCATTGATATCGTCATCATGGCGGAATCGACAATAATTGCTGAACAGTCTGAATATTGCTTCAAGAAGGGTCAATCTCGGAATGAACTTAGAGATCATTATCCAAGAAAATTTTATTGTGGAACTAATCACCGTAAACGGGTCTACACTTCTCGAAATTGTTCAGAATTGTGTTGACATCGTGCAAACGCAGTTGGGCAGATCCCCCCTCCTCATTCCTCCCACTGTAACTCTTATAACTGCCTACTGAAAGTAGGCGTTGCCCTTCATGACTCTATTGCTACCTTGGACCAAAGTCTATTTAAGGTGATAGGGTGTGTGTGTAAGCAAGAAAATAAGATCCCCCTCCATCCCCCTCGGCAAATGGGAGTGTTGCCAATGAAATGCAAACCGGCTGTAAGGCCAACCCTAAGGGGAAGGTGGTGAAGCTGCAGTTGGGCAGTAATAACTTCGAGAAGGAAGTCAGAAGGTGGATTCAGTTGGGTTGGTCAGCATTTGGGAAGTTACGTACGTGGTATCTTCTCGTCCTCGCCAATCCCACGAAGTCGGAAGACAAGTCTTCAACCAGAGCGTCCTACCCGCCATTAATGACTCATAATATTAAGTCATTAGGCTGAAACGTGGATCCTAGATACGATTCAGCGTGCTATGTAAAGAGCTAAGGAATTACTCTGAATCTACCTTTTTTCATCTAGCACATCACGTAGCGTAGCGAGACAGCAAGTGTCTGAAAGAACTGCAGGGAAACTAGCGGGAATCGTCACTATCGGCGGCGTCGTCTGGCTTTGATAGTGTTCACAACCTGTCTGGTCCTAGCAGCACGCCGGTTACTGTCATCTTACATTAAATAAAAATAAATAAATAAAAGTGGAAGTCTTCGATGGAAGGAAATGTCGGAGTATTTGCCGATAAATTGACGCATTATAGCCTGACTACCTAGTTAGAAACATTTCTTGTATGTCAGTTTTCCTATTCCGATACCTACGTGTTTTGGAGTGGAGAGGCAGTGTGCAACGCTCAGCAAAGTGAACCGACGAAACAAAGGAGGAGGTCGAAAAAGGCTATAAGGCTCCGCTCCACGGTTTAAGATTAACAGTGGTATTGTGCACGGCTCGTACTAAAGGTTCCCCAGTCTAATTCAAAAATTCAAGGGTCAACAAGCAGAAAAAAATGCCCCAGTAAATGGGAATGAAACCAATCTGAAGCAAAACAGTCATAAGGCTCATCCTATAAAACAGAGAATCAAATGAAGCCGCCTCCAATGATTTAACTCCAAAGGCGCCGTAATATATTGACCGAATTTCTTAGTCAAGCATAAGTTCGCATGTTGACGACACCTTTTACTGCTTTGCTCACAATTCCAGCAGACAGAGATATGATGACGGTGGCATGCCACCGCTTTCTCTTTTGTTACATTTTCATTTTGCAAGATGTAAAAAAAATGTTTGCTCGTCTTAATCTAATCGAAAGTGCCTATAAAATAAAAATTGAATTCTAATCAGTCGATTTCAATTGTCATCATTTGTCAAGGCTTAGATACGGCGGCAAAGGCAGCGACTGAACTAATTCGTTGCGACTGAATGATAAATAGATTCCGTATGGGCAAAATTTCGCCTATTTTTTCTACTATCGTAACTTTCTTATTATGCAATCAAAAATCGTTTTTTAGTATCCCACATTACACCTAAATTCAGTTACTTGCATTAAAAACCACGTAGTTTACATTAAAGTGTATATTTAGTGTGATATTAGGCGACCTTCTCAAACTATTATTATTGGTTTATTATCTTTTACTCCCTCATATACGAGGAATATATGGAGTGGGATGTTTACGGGCTGATGATGATGATTATCTTTTATTTAAATTATTGTACGGGTCTAAAAAAACCATGCCTTACATTTTACCCGGTTGCAAGAAGGGATATGTTTTTCGCGTGTATGTTTGTATGTGAGTTTCTTTATTCCATCGCAGCACCCAAACGATTGAATGGATTTTAATTAATGAAGTTACGTCACAAAAACTAACCATAGCGGCCGTCAGAGTAAAATTTTGTCAGCATGAAAATTCCTAGTACCCCCCTAGTGTTGTACCCGCTTTACCTTGCAGTTGCATAAACTAGTATTATAGTCGGAAATATGTCAAATCTAAGAATGTTTCTCTCTTTTCTTATAAATAATTAGTGCTTGATTTTATTACGTACACCGTTGACGTAAAAACATATTTGTCGAGTTGTAATAAATAGCGGCCAAATTTTGTGAGCATTGCTATGTAAAACCAGTAATGGGCAGTAGTGTCATTGGTTCGAAGCTCCCAACTTGGCGAAATGTCCAGCAGTGGAGTTCTGTAAGCTGTTGATGTGCACACAAAAAACACGTCTCGTTGCAAAGCGTTCACCTCAACTCTATCTGTGAAACTTATAACACGTAAAACTTTACTCTTACCTGTTGCTGTGTAGCTGGTGCTAATGGTGGAGAGGGCATTTTGAAGGAGCGCGAGTTGACTGCGGTCGGCGCTGACTTTGATTTGTAGGACTCCATAGGGCTGGGTAAGTATTGCATTTGCGAAGGGGGCTGCCGCCCCGACCCCGAACGCGCCTCATAGCCTTGCGGAGATACTTGCTGCGCAGGCTGAGTTTGCATTGACTGGGGGTAGCCCTATTTAAAACATCTCAATTGCATTATTAACAATCTAAGCAATCAAAACAGAGGAATCAGAATTAGAAACAAATTATTTCGAAAAAGCAATCATGGTATTTCTTATTGACAAGCCAAACATTTATTACTGTAACAGGTGTTACGATGAACAGATGAACTGTTTATATAAAAACTAAAGCAGTGTACTGTTTATATAAAAACATTATTTAATTACCCTATAGAGGCTGTATAGAGCGACATGGTCTTTTAATACGACCAAGCTCTTTAAAATTAGATTAAAAACAAACAGATGAACAAAACATACGAGCTCGGTCGATTAATCGTTGAGCTGTGACAAACTTCCTCAAGTCTAAAAAGTAATAAACATGTCCATTATTCATATTGACAATTACTTTCTATAGTACCTGGTAGTGGCTGTTCGATAACTGGGTAGGGTAATGTGTGACCCTTGATCTCGCTTTATCCCGGTTGTAGGTATTCCTCCCTTGGATAACTATCGTTGACGCATACTTTGAGTTCTGGATGGGTTGCTGCACAGACTGTTTCACCGACTGCTGCAATAAAGACACTGTCTCCGGCGCGGTCTGAGAAGGTGGAATTGCTGTGGAGGAAGAATTAGTTTTAAATGACAACGGAGATTTTGTATAATTATACAAAAGAAATAATCGCAAGACAGGATATAATAATTCAAATTACAAACCGGTATTGTACTTTGTGTAACACGGCTCTGATTGCGTAATAATTTTCGGTGTAGTCATATACTGAAGCCGAGACGATTTACCGCCATACACAGCATTCTGCATTTGCTGGTCAGCCTGCGTCACAGACTGCTCATATGAAGTAGGTGGGTAAGCCGGCAGCATCTCTTGAGCATTTAACATGTTATTTTGCAGATCATTTGGGGCAAACATCCTTCCATTATCATACATTCTCATTTGCTCGTTTTTTATCGATTGCTCGGGCAATGAAATCATTTGAGTATTATTTATGTTACTTGTACCTTAAAAACAACAGAATATTATTCTCCGCAACTTCTTCAACTCCTAAACAATATAATGCAAGGAGGTAAAATACCGTGTATGGACATTTGACTGGTAGGCATTGTGACAGCGACAGAGCTTTGACTCGTGTTAATGTAACCTTGTGAAGTGTACGAGTCTACTGGCATTCCACTCCTGTAGATTGGGTCTTCTGACGGAATAGTGCTTTCCTCCGGCACTGGCGCCAAACGAGGCGTGGACAGAAGTTCTGTAACAATTTATATTGTATGTATGTATGTCAAGATTACAAGATTAAGTAAATACAATATGTCATTAATACGTTGTCCACAATATACCTTACCTTGGAGGGGTTCTAATGTGTCCATAAAATCATCAAGATTAGGCTGCAGTGGACCCAAACTTGGTTGGATGAAGTCGGCTAAACTTGCGCCTCTTGCTAAAATTATTATTTATTTATTATTACTCTACTAATCCACGGTATATAAAATTAAATTCTCTTTTTAATTTAATTATTCTCATATGTTCTATTTTTACCTATCTCCCTACAATCGGGAAAAGCGAAGGGTTGGTGGTTAGAAATAGTAGAAAACAGGGTGTCACTCATGAAATAAAGATAGTCCTCGTCCGTGAGCATATTGCCTGCGAGCTCGCTGCATTGCGAGAACGATTCCACCGTGTCCATGTCCGCTATCTGAAAGTATACATATTTACAAAATAACCATTGGAAGCTGAAGACTTTCTATGGTGTATCCAAATCCATCACGGGCGGTCAATAAAGACGCGCGCGATCGCTCATTGCGCGACGCTGTTAGACCGTGCATGGTACAGTTTCTGATATACAGGGTGGGCCAAAAATTGTTGCACTTTTGAAACATGAATAGAAATAAAACTACAAATGTTATTTTGTTGATAATTTATTTAACGTAATAATCATTTAATGAAATTTATTTTTTAAAAATGACATCGTCATGATGTGCTCCGTCTCGTCGTTGGCACTCCTGCAATCGACTACGCAAACTTTGGAAAACTCGCTGACACATGCTGCGGGGGATCGTGGCTATCTCGTCGTGGATGTTTTCTTTTAATTGGGATATTGTCGTCGGTTTATTAAGGTAAACTCGACTTTTCAGATATCCCCACAAGAAAAAATCGCATGGTGTAAGGTCCGGGCTTCTCGGAGGCCATGGGATATCACCTCTGCGAAAAATCTATTTATTCGGAAACATTTCTTTGACTACCGGTAAAGCCACATTTGACGTATGGCATGTTGCTCCATCTTGTTGCATCCAGGTCCTGCTGTTGTATCCTTGAAATTCATGCAACTGCGGCGTCAAAAACTCTCGCAACATCTTGACGTATTCCGCGGAATTCACAGTTACATTATTTCCTTGATTATTTTCAAAGAAATACGGACCAATTATGCCCTTCGCTGATATGGCAGCCCATACTGTCGTTTTAGGTGAATGAAGTGGCTTTTGGTGTTTAAGACGAGGGTTTTCCTTGCTCCAATATCGACAATTGTGCTTATTCACGTGCCCGTTAATGTGAAAATGGGCCTCGTCCGTAAACAATACATTCTCAAGGCTAGAGAATCGCTCCAACATTGTGTCAGCCAATAACTTACGTTGAATATAATCGTTTGGTTTCATCTCCTGCACAATTTGAAGCTTATATGGGTGCAGTTTGAGGTCCAGATGCAAAATCCGCCGTAGACTAGTTCTCGGTATTGCCAGAGCCGCCGAACGCTTACGCGTAGATGATTCTGGATCGTTCCGTATGGAAATTTCAACCTCTCGAATGTTCTCATCGCTTCTTCTTGAACGTGGCCGCCGTGTTTGTTTAATACTTATTCGTTGTCGATCCCGTTTGCTCAAACTTCTTGACCCAAGCTTTGATTAAATTAACACTTGGACACTCACTTACACGGCGTAATCCGTATTCAATTCTAAACAGGCGTCGTACAGTAACATAGGAATCGTTGTTTTTGTAAAATTGTTTTACACAAAAATCACGCTGTTGTCCCGTGAAGCGCTCCATCATGACTAAAATTGCATGAAGCGACGCTTAGTTTCCCGCCACTCGCGCTCCCCTCCCTCTTAACGGTTTTCGAGAAATCTAGTGTTGCTATTTGCAAAATTTTGTGGCCCACCCTGTATAATGCTGATGGTTTACTTATACAAAAACCGAATACGAAAACGTATTTTTCGGCCGAAGTACAGTACGCTACGAGACCGTGGCGTTGAGGACGCCACGGTCTCGTAGCACTTCTTTTTTGAAAGCCTTGGCCTAGTAAGTATAGAGGCTTAGCCTTACTCCTCCCCACTGTTGCCTCCTCTCACTGGGCTCTCCCAGTGGGGAGGTGTATGGGCTATAATCCACCACGCAGCATCCGTGCGGATTGACAGTCAGTGCTTTAAGTCTCCTATTATAATGGCACTAGTGGTCGCCCATCCAAGGACTGACGCCAGACATTGCTTAACTTCGCTAATCGAAAACGAATAGCGAATGCGACTGCGCCACGACTGCACAAGTGTAAGTATTTATAATAAATTACGATTGTCGGAATTGCGTTAAATCTCAATTCAATGTAAAAATGCTGTACTCAAGCTAAACAAAGAGATTTGCTCCTCTGAAAGAATACATACCGATTCCTGGACAGAGGTGTCCCCCTTGCCGAGGAGCCTCATTATATGAAACATCCGCCATTTTTTATATTCTGCTATGACTGCCTCAGCTCTCCTCTTCCAATATTTCCCTTCCAATATTGTTGTCTGAAACCAATATTATGCTATGGAATTTGTCGCTAGCATATATTTTTATTTGCTTCACAATACATAAACAAAACAATCTACAATTAAACAAATTAATAGTACAAGTACACTCAGCATTTGTGAAGCTTCGTATCTGAACTAGGAGCAGACCTTTGTCTCAGATTACCAAGCCCCCCAAGACCGAACTTATGTACGATTGTATTAATTAGTATGTAAATCATTTTGCTGTCTTCTTGGTATAATGACAGAATTACTACTTGCTACTTTACCTCTGGTTTTACGTGTGTGTCAACATCCAACGGCGAAGCGAACTGGCACACCAAAGTATTTTGTTTCTTTATGACTGAAATCATGCATCTTATTAAAAAAATTCATAACGATTCCGACAAAACAGCAAATACTTAAATATTTCTAGAATTTGCCTTACTTAGCTTGTACCTATAGTAATTTGGACTTCATAAAATACAAGTGAAATGTGAAGAATATCTGATGAATACCAAGTTATTGAAATGTTATAGTACGTTATTCTTTATTTGTAATTAATAAAGCTTGTTAACTTCAATACAATGCAGTCTACAGGTCTACATACATATAAAATATCCTCAATTGTGTTCTACAATTGGGTAAAAATGACAACTAATGGAAACCTCTATATAATTCACATAAATTTAGGTATTTCCGTCGAACGCGTCACGCCTACCGAAGGCGGCCTCAATCGCAATCAGATATCACATAGATAAAAATGTCTACGCCAACTTACATGTGTATACCAATTTTAAATTAAAAAACGGAATTATGTAACTGTACCACATGGTAACAATAATTATATCAAGGCAAATGGCCTTGTAGTAATACGGTTTTAGTCCAAGAGGTCGTTGTTATTATCAGCTACATCTTACAACTATGCAAATAATGACCTGACATTTATCAATACAGGTCTGAGTAATTTGTTAAGTAACTTGAGTAAGCATTGTTTGTTTGATTTATTTAATTAAACCTGCCATTTATGCAGCTGCTGGCTAGTATACTATAGAAACATACAACATTTCAAACATCCAGGTTAATAAATGGAAATGATATGATATCAAATTATGAGGCTACACCGCCCGCATTGACAATATTAATGAATTCTCTGTAATAATTTTAGTTCCGCAAACACTGCCACTTCAAACTTATGTATGACAAAGCTTTCGGCTTATCTACATGTTAACATGGACCATTGTATGATGCAGAAAGTGTGGTGTTGTCTCTGATTAATAAGAGTAACATTTGAATAGAACTGATGTACAACCAAATCATTAAAGAGAAGAAATTGATATCATAAATAAAAAAAAACTCACACTGCATGTGCCAGCATCTCCATATAACGTTGTTCAATCTGATCTTGTCCTTCCACCGAAGTTTTATACCTTTGAAACGATTCCATTTTGGTGACGTTAGTTTATGTCTGAGAATAGCAACAAAAAAATATAATTGTAATGCACTCACCATGCTCTATCAGATCTTCCCCCACAGTCACAAATTAATGTTGGCTAACAGCACTCTCATGATTGGATTAACTATAAAAGTTCTTGAACTCATAAGTAACATTTTGACTTTAAAAGAATTTAAAATAGACATTATTAGAATAAAAAAATATATATACTAGTTAAGTATAAGTACAGGTAAAGAGACGAAGCCGTACTGTGGAAACACAGAGTTGTCTGTCACACAATCCAATGATAAGTTAGATATCAGTCTATCAATAAAATGATCTTAAGCTTATTACAAATAAAAGTTGATAAGAAGCAAGCCTAGACTCTATCTTATCAGTAATTCTACCAGCACTGTATTTAATATCATAAAGCAAATTAGAAGAATGTCTAATGTTACTTATGTACAAATAATAATGCAGAAAATAACATGTTTCATTCTTTATAGAGGAATTAAACATTTCCTTTGCCTAAATTCCTATGTTACAAATGAATTTACATCTCTGTATGGTCTGAGAATATTAGTTTCCAAGTTTATAAACCTATACATAGATAGTAATTTACTGCTTTGACTATCCTTGATCACATTATCAAAGGGGGCACCTATTAATTGCTCTGATAAACTTATGTAGGTACTGCAATTTAAACTATCACTGTGATATTATGCAGCAACATTTTTAATATCCCAAAAATGAATACCTACCCACATAATATGTACGTTTTTATTTTTATGTTATGTAGGCATGACCTAAATAAAAAACTAACATAATGTAATACAGATACCTGAAATTAATTGAAATTTAAACCAATTTAGATTATGTTGACACTATATTAATCAATAAATACGTTGGACAACCTCATATTGTGGCCATGTAATCATCATAATCAGCTCGGATTAGGTTTAATATTGACAGGTTACAATTTAGTAATGTATGAAACATGAGTGTAATAATTAAATTGTGCACCATAGAACATCTTCATTTAAAGATACTAATAAACTTCATATCCAATAAATAATATATTGTTTGGGTTAGAGTGTAGCGAACAGGGTGCCATGGAACAGATAAAATGGAAATGACAAAAATTTCAATTAAATAAATATTGCATTTTCAACAATAGTAAAGCGAGCAACAAGATGGGTCTGAGTAGACTCAGATAATTTCGCCATAGCCCAAAGGCAAAACTACTTAACATCGAAATTACCCTTTTTTATGTAACAGTCCAGAAACCAGTTCTCACTTGACTTAAATTTTTCACCTCTAATTCCACAGGGATTGCTTGGAAACAAATAGTGTGTCGTACTTATCCAATGACAATAAAAAAATGGGATTATGCAGTTATTTCATAATTTTAGTAGAAAGCATCCCCTTTATTAGACCTCGACATAAGATCCTACTATGGGAATAATTAAAGAGTGCAAAGGGGCATGTGAAATGCAAACACAGATGTTATTGTACCCCCATGTCCCCACCACATTTATACCTAAGTCATGGACTAGCTTCAATACTTAAGGCTGAACTATAATCCACACACAATTAGTCCACATGGTGGACTTTGACCTGTACTGTAATATTTACTCACTGGAAGGAAATTTTGCAGAATAATGTCAATAGGATAATTTCATTACTTGTAAAAAAAAAAACAAAATGGAATTTGGCGAACATTTTATGTTCTCAAAGCCAGTGTTTATAGTTGGATTGAGTACTACTTATATAAAAAAAACTTACTGAACAACTTACCAATGAGAAAATTAGTCATAAATTCATAACACTTTTGCATCACTAAACTTTATGTAGCTCATTGTTTTGCAATTTATCGGTGTTGAAAAAAGTATAACTTATAACAAATAGCAATTACCCATTTAAATCGTGAAATACAATATTGCTCATAACCATGTATTTATAGGACTTATCTCAGCAAATGACCTGTGTCTTTTGTACAGACTGTGATGACCTTATGTTATCTTCACATACTAAGCCCAGTGGAAACATACAAATGTTTCCTCATTTTTTAGACCACATTAATACTATCAAATATTATTGTGTAAAAAAAACTTTACATTAAGGATGTATAAAATGACAAATTTATTAGCAAGTACCAATAATTGTAATAAATTTAAAACATAAATATGGGTAGGTATACCGATTAATTGCCATTAAAATTCTATCATTCAGGTGGGTTGTATATGCTACATATATATGAGTAGATATTTTAATGATTACCTTAGTGTATAATCTAATACCAAGAGCTCTCATACTTAAACTATAGGTATCAGAAACAGTAAAGTCAGAAAGATATTTAATTTTAAATTTCATATTTATCCAATCAATTAGATTGAGATCTGTATTTAGAAAATGGGTAAAAGTTTAACTAAAATTACAAAACAACCATTTAAGGTATTTAAAAACCAAAAAAACCCGAGAGCACATTTTGTATTTTGTGGGTGCGATGTTGGATTTTTTACCATTAAATGTATCCTATGACACTCTAGGGATCAAGACGAATTGAACCAACACCTTGCACTTCAAAATCGCTAAAGCTGTTTAGCCTAAGGGAGGAAACATAAAAATCTAAATACATAAATACATTACTCTGCTTTTGGGCCTATTGGGTAAAGATACTGTTGATTAGGTTCAAAGGTGTTATTATTCCTTTTTGTTACAATTCAGAACTACTTCTGTATTCATCAAAGCAAAACTTTCCAAAGTTTTCTCAGTGACCCCATCAACAGTGATCATAAAATATATTGTAGTTTGCCCCCCTTATCGACACTCATCAATATTTATAAGGATACCAAAAAGTTCAGGACGGTGCAGTAAACGAATACCTCCTTTAACACTGTTTCTAAAATAAAAAAACAGGAAAGTTCAGAGACTTACCTGTAAGCCAACGTCATACATTTGAACAATTTTGTAAGAGATATATCAATTAAAAGTTGTTGGTGTTGTTTATTTTCTTCTTTATCAGGCGTGAACTTTGCTGTCAACCCTGGCACTGTATACGTCGCGACAACGGACACTTTCTGAACAGTTTGTTCTTCATCAGGGACTGGGACAGCCAAATCGTCAAAATCATCTTGGGCCTCAGCTTCGAAGTGCGACACCATGAAATGTCCAGAATGTATAGTCTCCTTCCCCGAGCGAACTTGTCGTTTCTCTACATGGGTCATGGTGATTTTTGTGATGGTAGAAGAAAATCCAGTTACAGATCCAATATTATCTTCAATAATCAGGTTTGAGGTCTATCAACTTTAGGCTTAGCCATATTTTCACTTATCACTTTACTCACCTCACATTGTTTTTTTCCATTTGACAAACAAATTAAATGTTGCCCTAAACAAATTTTCAAATAGTTAATGGAGCCTATTTGAGAAGGAAAGGGGTCTTCCTTCTTTGAAGTCCAAACTCGACTAACTAAATAAAGCTTTTTAGTTACAGACAAACCAAACCTTTATCTTTTTATCAATATTCTCTCTCTATCTAATGGTTAGATTGTGGCTTAGATTAGTAAAGGATTGTAGCTACAAATACTGCTTCATAAGTCAAGCCCAGAAAAATAATAGACCGACAGAGTATGGTGCAGGTAGCCCTCAGACTTGTTAACTTTGTTGTTACGGTTGTTACAGAGGTAGCCCAACGACAAATGCTCTAAGCCAACGACCTACCTATGAAATTTTTGGAAACGCAAAGGAAATTTTTGGTGTCTTTAACGTAAGAGTTCTTCTTCCTCTCCATCCATCCTTTTTGGTCATCACGCATCGTAACACACTACTTTAGAGAAAATATTTTGACGGGATGGTTATAAATTCTACAGAGGACTAGGATACACGCGGTCAGACCCCTTTGTTTTTTGAACAGAATATTAAGCTTTTTGGCGGGAATTCAGCTTGTTTTTGTTTTTATTTCTTTTGATTTGTGCATTCTGAGTTTTGGTGCAGTTTATTGGCAGCATATTGTGTAGCAAAAGTCAGTGATGGTGTACAAGTGAAGAGTGCGTAACGAAGCTGATGTGTCAGGATCGTAGCAAGTGGAAGTGTGGTCTCTGCCTACCCTCCCCTACGGGAAACAGGCGTATATGTATGTATTGTAACGAAGCTTAACTGAAGAATGACTTGACAGGTCCATCTTCATAAACTTAGGACCAGAGATAATTCCATCTGTAGATGACGGCACTCAAGACCATATATATTCTTCTCGACCTGCCTCACAATAAATTTTCTTTATATGACGTACTTCCCCTTGCTGATTTCCCTCGTCCCATTTCTCCTTACATATTTGTTTATAAACTCCCCTATTATTTCTATTTTATCTTTACTCTTTTTGTAAAAAAATTCTCATTTGTGGTGAGTGAAATAAAGATTTACTTATTATCACAGATTACTCAGATAATGTCTTATTATTACTTATGTCCAATTTTTTTCTCAAATTCAAGTTCTCGTCGTTTGAGTTGCCATTAGATAAAAAGGTGAAGTACGATTACTTGTTTTGACTGAGGCTGACTGAAAACAAATAAAAAAATAAGACATGGCTGTATAAACGTAGATACCTTTGCCGTCTCGAAGAACGAAAAAAAAATTTGAATGTCAAAACAAATTGTCAGATTCAACCGGCTGTTTTGATTACATTTTATTTTATAATTTTATTTGTAATATAGACGACCGATTGCCATAAAATAAAAAGTTAAAGTCAAAGTTAATTTTATTTGTTTGTAATTCACGAAACCAATTCTACGAGAAAGACCATGAATTCTCCAAAAACTGCGTCGTCTCCTACATTCAAAAACCTGAAATTAAAACAGAAACACTCTCCAGTGGAGCTGAAAGAGAAAATGAGAAAGGTTAGTTTTTGATACAAAAACAAAACATCATAATTATGAATATGTAGGTTGGTAACTAAAAATAAAACCAAACGCCCTTCGAACCCATTTCATTAAACACGTTCAGTTAGTGATCAAGAACTTAGGCCAGTGTTACTGAAATATACGCAAATCACAATTTCTGGTCGCGGTGTACCCTTCTCTACTATAACCACTCAAGATTTCTACTCGGAAAGGGATAGATAAATTGTATTAAACCTTAAAACGAGTCGCTTGAATTTAAGATAACTGTAAGCGTAACTGTCAAGAAGATTCTTTGAAATATCCCAAAACTAGGGCCACATATAATATTTCATGATTTTACTTTTAACCAATAAATTCATATTTTTGTGGAGAAAAGGGGAAGGGAAATAATTGAGACGAGTGGTCCTGTTATAAATTAATACTACTAAGATGTCTCTGAGATATGAGTACCTACCAATATAATATTACTTCCAAGATTATAGTAATCATAGCAAATATATTTTTCTCTTTGCTATAAACTAAAAGACCCAAAGTAACAAGGCTGATGGACCTATCTCTCTATTCTAGTGCTTCTTCGCTAAGAAGAGATACTCAAGGTTTGATTCATGATTGCTTGGAATCAACTTGCCTTTAAATTCTCACAACAACTGTTTCATCAACACTAACTTAAATTAATTAAGTACTAGTTTTCAGCTTACTGCTGTGCCCATATAGAATTGTTTTATTGTGGACTTTGTCCCCTTTTTTGGAGTTCGCTAAATGGTGGCCTATGTTCTTCTCCAGGTCTTAGGCTATATCTATTCCAAATTTCAATACAATTAGTTCAGCAATTTTGATGTGAAAACTAGACAGCAGACTTTTGCATTTATAATTAAACATTGGATAGTGTGATATTATTTTGTTGTTTTTACAGAATTATAAGGACAAAGTTCAAAACTGCCGTAATATGTTACTGAACAGATTTCGCGGTACTGTTGGGGAATCAGACATCCGTAACACCTTAACTGACATTTATAAAAGTATGGTTAACTTTTCGGAAGGACAAATATTGGATGATAAAGAAAATGAAATTATATTAGAAGAGATTAAAAAAGAACTGGTCCAAGAAGAACTAGAATGGTTTAGTAATCATTTATTTTCTAATAAAATAATTACAGAAAATAATTTCATACATTAAAATTTACAATAATGATGATTAGCCAATATATTGCAAATATTTTTGTACTGAATTTCACGAATTATACTAAGAAACTTTATCTCTTAACAGGTGGTTGCAAGAATATGAGAAATCTCAAATGGAAAATATAGACTGGTCTTCAATGGAGTGTGAGAGCAATGTCATATGTTTAATATGTCAAAAAACAAACTTTTCTTTACAAAATGCCATCTTAACCTGTCCATTTTGTAAAATTTCAATAAAATCTCAGAAATCCCTATTAGAAATTAAAAATTCTATTACTAATTCCTTGGAGAGACACAATATGGTATGTTGTAATGAAGTACAATTCACAGTAATTTCACAATGTAATGAAACTCATATTTACCTTATTTGTGAAAGTTGTGTGGAAATGCAATGTATAGTTTAATTTCAATTCACGATTTTCAGTCTTAATTTGGCCATATAATTCTAAGGTGCGTATTAATAAACCATTCTCAACATTGAGATGACCTTAAGTTGACGCTTAAGAATCTGTTGCATATTAAAACATTATCAAAAAAAAAATAGTATTGAGACGGAGATGCTATCTTAAGATCGATTTAAAATACTACCTTAAGACTAATGAGGTTGCCTAAGGTTTGCAATTAATTGAGACAGCAGGTGCTAGCAAAGTAGACATAATTCATTTTTATAAAAATCTAGCTTTCCACCCGCGGCTTTGCCCGCGTAGAATAACTCTATCGCGGAAATTTGTTTATCCCGCGGGAACCACTCATTTTATCGGGATAAAAGTATCCTGTCTTAATCCAGAGTATGTTCTACCTACATACCTACCAAATCCGTTCATCCGTTTCGCCGTGATTGAGCAACAAACAAACATCCAAACTTACGCATTTGTAATATTGGTTGGATATTTGTGTTGTTTATCAACTCTCTCGTTACAATGACATAATCCTAGTTGCTTAGTGTGGAACTAGATGGCCCTGTGTGTAAGGCCGACATTTTTATTTATTGCTTTACTGAAGAAGCATGTTACGATTCCGAGGTACACACATAATAGAGAAAGATATTTTTTCAAATATTACTTAAATCGTAAATTTAAGTTAAATCAATCACTCTTTATTGCACAATTAACAAAACTATAAATGATTACAGCGTATATCATTAATCGCACAAAAAGACGTCCTTATCGCTAACAGCAATCTCTTCCATGCAAACCTTAGGGTAAAGTTACAAGCTTATGGAATAATTTTTAAATTGCGTTAATAAATACTATGTGTCTGTTTGCTGGTATAAAATTTTTAGGAGTTAAATTGTTTGGTATGAATTTATTCAATGCATATTTCTGTAACAATTTTGTGTATAGGTACAATAAAGATATTAAAGATGTCTTTATTTCGTGATTCTGAACTTGACATACCATAATGGAGTAGTAAATAAATAAATATCCTTGGGCATACACAACGCCATCTAGTTCCACAGTAAGCAACTATAGGCTTGTGTTGTCGATATCAGAAATACATGTTTTTTTTGTGGTCCGAGTTTCTAACCACTACACCAAACAGGTCGTCAACTACCTATTTCGATATAAGTTCTCTCTCTCTCTCTTAAATTTAAGTGCTAAGCTCTTGTCAGTAGTCTTTTCCACACTTCTATTATTATCGCTTTGATTTAAGTTATGTTTGGAAAATGCAATTTTTGGAGCATTACGTGCGCCACTGAACTATAAAATCAACTTCAGAATTCTACTAATGCAAAATTGCCAACTGCTACATACCTCTGACTGTCTTGATGTTCAGATTATAGGCTTTGTCTCTAAAAAACAATAATAATATTTGATGTAATAAAAAATAAGCACTAAGTGAACTAACTCGTTGTTAATGCTGTTGACTTTATTAGATTTTTAATAAAATATTTGAATGAACAATGTTGATATACTGTGTTCCTCATTTGTAATAACTCATCATTTTCCTGCCCTTATCCCACTCTAGGTGGGGTCGGCACATGTCATCCTCTTCCACTCTCCTCTATCAGCCGTCATTTGTTTTATTGTATCATCATTTGTTTTATTGTATCATCATTTGTAATAACTATAAATTAAAAATTTAGAAAGCCATGTTTTCCGAAACTTTCAGATCTCCATCAAATATGACTAAAAACCATCTCGCAAACACCCGTCTTCGTACAATTAAGTACACATTTTTTATGAATATGTAGCGCATAGCAAATAAGATATGCCGTGGTAGGTAGCATGACATTGAAAATCGGTTTGAATTCGGCTCGCCCGTTTTGATAGATTACATAGCAGTTCCAATGGGCAACTACTAAGTAGGTACTTACTTGCTAGAATAGTGACAGTAAAGCGCATACTGATCGCGAATCCACGCGGCGGCAACGTTTCGCACCGTGTGACATCGCTCTTATTAACCTTTCAACCGCCTCCGTGGGTCAATGTAAACAATATAGGGTTTACGAATCGGAGGTCGCGGGTTCGATCCCCAGCGGGGTACGTTTAGTACTGGGTTTGGTTGGTGGTAGGGTATTTTAAAGGTCCGCCTGGCTAGCTACCACCATCTTATCTAAAATCTGCCGCCAAACAGCAATGTTAATAGCAATGTTGTGTTCCGATTGTCAGAGATAGATAGCCAGTTCCCCAAATAAGATGGGGTTTCCGGGTCAGTACGCTTCCACCTTCGGCCTAATCTTCACTTAACATCAGGTGTGATTGAGGTAACCCGTTGTGCATAAAAAAAATATCTTAAGGTGGCCAACCGTCCCGGAATCTGCGAGACCGTCCCGATATTGTAGTTGTAATTCCGCATTGGAATCACTAATAAAATAGTCCCGCAACACGTCTAATGCAACGAGGTGTCCCGTTTTCCTAGCCTTGTTAATTTATTGAAAAAAAAAACACTCTTCATGATAGTATTCACCTTTGGCCTCGTTTTCACTCAACATCAGATGTGGAGCTCAAGGGCTAACCCGATGTCCTATAAAAAAATACACTATCTATTATAGACACAGTCCTAGATTGAAACCTCATTAATACGAGTCAAGTCAGGTCATATAGTTCCATGAAGTCGTACATATACAGGGCGTCCCAAAGTTATGGGACATGAAGGGGAAGTACCTTAAATATTGTAGATAGTGAATTTTGCTCAAAGAAGACTTTATGTTATTTTTAAAAGTTAGTAATTCTGCATTCATAGATTTTCTAAAAATTACTTGCTTCGGCTGGGAATCGAACCGACTTAAATGTGAAAAAAAAAACACCCTACTTTTATGATGCCAATCGAAAGAATAGCTAAAAAATAATAACTCTGCCTAAGTAACATAGTATTTTAAAAGAAAGGAACAACATAAAATGATTGAGTCAAATTTCAAGAAAGTTATTTATTGCCGACGACGTTCGAAAAGTAGCGATATTATCATTCCAAAGATAGCATTGATTATTTGTAAATAAGTACCCACTTCATAAAATAGGTACTAACATAGTTTTCCTTATTATAAGTGCACGTGTAGATGAAATGATAACAAGAGGGATCACATTTTGAGCATTTAATTAATTAATTTACAAAAAAATACCTACTTAATTGACTACGGCAGTTTCATGTATGTTTTTTATTTGATTAAAATGATTAATTTCACGTTGTTCCTTTCTTTTAAAATACTATGTTACTTAGGCAGAGTTATTATTTTTTAGCTATTCTTTCGATTGGCATCATAAAAGTAGGGTGTTTTTTTTTCACATTTGAGTCGGTTCGATTCCCAGCCGAAGCAAATAATTTTTAGAAAATCTATGAATGCAGAATTACTAACTTTTAAAAATAACATAAAGTCTTCTTTGAGCAAAATTCACTATCTACGATATTTAAGGTACTTCCCCTTCATGTCCCATAACTTTGGGACGCCCTGTATATACTTATGGATCTGGTATACAACAATATACAGAATGTTAACGAAAAGATTTGACAAGATAGACAATATTACAGGCTGTTCTTACCCATGAATATGACCAATTTCCAACACGATTTCAGTGTTGGGTTGCTGTCATCCAATGTTTTTGTTAACACCTTGTATAATTACAATACACCTAAATGAAACAAGAATTTACAAAATAAAAAATGACCTTTTATTTCAATTCATGAAGCATGGTAACAAAGTATATCTCCCTTTCATTGGCCATCTGTCTGCTATTAATTTTAAAAACCAATCAAGCTGATCGCTGCTAGTGTGGAGTCAGTGTGCAGTGAGCTAGGTCACCACGGTCTTATTTGTCAGCGTAGCGCCATCAAGCTCGTTCCCTAGAGAATGGAACGTCTGGTATGGGATGCCAGTTATATTGACAGTAGGTTCATCTCATATCAGAACATCTCCCAAGTGCCCGGGCGCGGCTGTACCTAGCTATTGCAGACAATTGCAAGCGACCCAAATATACAACTTTGAGTGAGCTACATCTTTGCGCCATTTGACTACGTTTGAGACAATAGTTTCGTGGGGACCTGAAGCTCAGAAGCTCTCTCGACTCATCTCACTGAGGTCTCTGTCAATCGAAGAGCTGGCACTAACCTCGGGCAATGTATCGGCATGACATTCAACTAGGTGATGATGTTAGCCTTCTAGGTACCCCGCATGACAGCGACCTTAAACATCATTTCGACCTCAAATAGGGTTCGGAGGTGGAAAGCGTGTTTTAGAAGCTCTACATTGGTCTTCAAATTTTCTAACTTTTTCTATATTTATAGTGTACCTTTCAATTTTGTTAGTATTATTCTCTTAGTTAATGCTTTTGTAATATTTGTATATAAACTCTAATATATTAAGAGATATTATATTGTAAATTATTAATTTTTGTCATAATATAATTGGAGTTAGAACATCTTTATTATATGTGATTAATTCTAGCAAAGAATTAGACTAAACGGTAACTTGTATAAAATGTACATTATTCTTTAATATGTTGTATAAAACAGTATCATTACAATTACCGACTGTACTATGAATATGGGCATCTTGCTTGGCTGATGAATTCTTGCCTAATATACCTATAAAATGGTCAATTATGTGAATTAGACTAGGCCTGAAAATAAAAAATTTCAGTCAAATTCTACATTTGTCTGTATGATTAATTTAATTATCAATAATATTTTTACAGCAGGTTTGTAGTTCGAAATAATATTAAGAAAAATAATACCTACACTATATATAGTTGACTATGACAAAGTCACTAAACACAAAACTTATTTGCACTAATGTTAATAAAATTACATAATTAAATTATAGTGATATTATTAATAGTTCTTGATGGCCCATAAATAAAAATGGTCAATGCGAGACAAGCTTTTAATTAACTATCCCATTACCATCAGTGATTGTGCCGCCCCGGTAGTTAGTGATTGATCACTTCAATTCTATCTAATAAAAATATCATAAACTCATTTTTTCTAATTTAACGTGGATCATGTATTTCTACGTGGATTAAAAATTATCTAAATATTATTATTTCATAAATATTTCATTACCTTATTGTACAAAATATTTGTCGACAATTCTCATTAACGTGGACGAGAGTCATTCGTACATAGACACAGCGTAGGTGAACGATCATAGTGGAGTTATACTAATACACCTTTTCGCGTGTGACAGACAACATCTAGACAATATGCATACAGTGGCAGGTTACTATTATTTATAATTAACAACGATTTTTTTTATGAGTATAAGCGGAATACCCTTTCCGTAATGCATAATTAATACCTACAGTGGATCACTTGACTAAGGCCCATATCTTGTATTGCTATATTTAACATCCGTTTTCCCCCATCCTTGAGAATGCAGTGCTGCAAAGAAGTAATATTGGTATTGCTGATTTATTTTTATATGCAGTATTTCGATTATTAAATTCATAGTTTCAGAAATGGCTCCTAAACAAATGCCGAACTTATTACATCGTTGCAGCACTTTATTCGTACAAGTTGCGAATTGTACAAATATTCCGCGTGTTGAGATCAACGCGACCAATCGAGCGGAATAGCCATGTCTACCTTTAGGAACACAGAACAGTATCATCTTCATTATAAAGTTCGGTGTGGGATGAGCCTCTCCCACGGAGAAAAGTATAACTGGATTTTATTATAAAGGTGACAAACATCCTGGCAGAGGAATGCTGCCCCACCAACTTATTGCTATTACATAAAGCCCCTCAACAAGAGTAAAACAAATAATAGCATTCATCTTTCAGGAGTTTGTATATATTTATCTTATAACATTATCTATTTCTGAAAGTGCTTAACTTTAGTAATCACTTACTCTATGGCATAACTAATTTAATAGATGTTATGTCAAGTAGCAGTGACGAAAATAACAGCCTACAACATTGCGATCTGTATAACATTTTGAAAATTATGACAAGTGCAAGTGCATTCATGTCCTAACTTATACAGGGTGTAACGGTTAAGTGTAGTCATATTTTAAGGGCTTGTTCTACCCATCAATACGAACAACTTTTACTATGGGGGCAACTTCGAAATCGCGAAAAAAAAATCAGCTGTTCCATACATTGCATCGGGAGGTTATTGAAATTTTCTATGGAACAGCTGATTTTTTTTTCGCGATTTCGAAGTTGCCCCCATAGTAAAAGTTGTTCGTATTGATGGGTAGAACAAGCCCTTAAAATATGACTACACTTAACCGTTACACGGTGTATGAACATGACTCTTAAGGATGGAATCACGCTCACCCACATATTGCCTCTTAATGAGGAAATAACTGCTTATCACAATACATAATATATCATTTTCATTG
This sequence comes from Oegoconia quadripuncta, assembly GCA_949316235.1. Taxonomy (NCBI): domain Eukaryota; kingdom Metazoa; phylum Arthropoda; class Insecta; order Lepidoptera; family Autostichidae; genus Oegoconia; species Oegoconia quadripuncta. Next base: position 12,369,977 of record OX438752.1, on the reverse strand, counting down.
ATATTTTTTAAACAAAATTGTATTTCAATTCGAGCAAAACTGTTAAAAAACTTTCAGCAAATGATAATCATAGGAAAGATGGTAAGAGTATTAGTCTGATAACTTGAAATATCTTTGTCAAGCTTGGCTCGTATTGAATCAGTTTTGTTTTGAAGATATCATAGGAGATATTTTTGGGCATGCAAATAGTATATTGCATAACTGTGAAACATTTCGATTTCTACTAATTTAGGGTTCTACATCAATTTTAATTTTTAATATAAATATTTTCTTTCAACACCTAACTTTATTGCAAAATAGTATCTATAAAAATTAACATTGACTTAGAATCCTAATTTTGTAATAGGTACACATGCGCTTTATGACGAACAATGACAATATTTACTTTATGGTAAGGAACACTATAGGTACTTACATCATATAATATGTATGTGTATATAATAATTTTACTCTAACGGAGGTACTCACTATATAGGTAGACCTTGTACCTCCATGAGGTCTTCCTGTTGAGCGTGCGAGTGGGCGTGGGAATGCGCATGCGCGGCGGTTGGCGGTGCGAAGCCGACGTGCTGGTGTAGGCGCGGGCGGCGGGGGGAGCGCGCGGTTATCACGCGCGGCTTGTGCGCCATCTCGTCCATTACGGAAGGAGCCACGTACGTGAAACCCTGGACCACACGGCAAATGCGGTTAAAAACTGCCCTTTTCTATAAATACTAAAGCCTGCGCCAGACAGATGGCTGATGATGTCCACCGCACCATGACGCTTCTCGACGCGCCCTCGCTGTTTTACTTATGGTCAAGTGATAATATCAAAATAGTCCATATTTCGGTATGAATAAAGAAACGGGGTTTTTTGGTCTGTAGTTAGCGTTATACCCCATTTTAATATATTCAAACTCAGTCTCATACATTGCACCGCAAACAGGAGCACGGTGCGGAGCTACGTTTTAAAACATTGCATGTACGACGCGTTGACCGCGCAAGGTACACATATGTCGCCCAGCAAACCAGAGCTAATCGTGCGTGTTAGTGTTCACATTACCAACCAATATCAATCCACCAAACACTCAAGTATTTCACAGCCCACCTGGAACCCTGTCGACGTTGACCCTACGTCAAATGCCAGGATTGTATGTTTGAGAATGGACCCTATCACTTAATTAAAAATAGTATAATCCAATATGCAGAGTTATCGTTCGCTTTTCGGTGAAGGAACCTGTCTGACTAAGAAGAAATTCTAAGCCGTGTGTAAATATCCGTCAATCTGTACGTCCGCATTCACTTCAGAACGCGTACATCGGAAACTCAACAACATAAATATCGGTAAGAACACATTACACTGTCACATAAATATGCAGGTAGGTAGGTCACCTTCATACCACCTCATCTAAAATGAAAATGTTTCTAGTGATTGGAAGTAATATTACAGTTATTATATCCAAATTAGCTCTGCAGGTCGTAAGGCTTTTTTCCCACGTTCCTAATTGTGCCGCCATGCATCAATGCTTACATCGGACAACTCTACGTTTTCTAGCAATGAAATTGTGTATTTATTTTCTCAATTCGTCTGGTTTGGTTTGTGTTCCAGTGTAGAAGATAAGAACTAGGGAAATTAAAGAGTTACGAGACATGTGTTGTTAGTTCTCAAGATGTCAAGGCATCTGCAACCACTGTATTTGAAATGTAGAGGCAACCTGATCTCTGGGAGACAGATGTCCATGGGTGGGTGGTAGGAATCTGTATGCACTATGTGAGCTGGTTGCTGAGGCAAGGTTTTAATCGGCATCCGACAGCCGGCTAAGTAAGTGGTGCTTCGTTTTTGAGTCGAGATTAAGTTTATAAACAATAGACATATAAAAAATGGATACATCACAAAGTATGTGATTGTAATTAAATGAATTATAAGAACTTTTTACCTGAAACATGAGGTTGGCACTTTCACTAAGAGTCGATTCATCTGGTGAATCAATAGGTGTCTGAAGTGTAAATCTTGTATCAAATTGTGATACATCATCTTCACTTGTCTGAAAATTTAATAAACAGATTTTTAAGATGTTACCATGACTGATTTTTAAACAAAATACATCACACTCCTATACTTTATTACAAACGAAGTACACAAGATCTACTGATTGTACTCAGGGAGGGATATGGTAAAAAAAACTTAAGGTTGGAAATTCTGTCCTACTTTTCCAGCTCGTCCCGCCATCTCCTTTTCGGTCTACCGCGACACCGTCTTTCTAAAGGTGGGCTCCAGCCACCGTAGCATGGCATAGTTTGCGCGCGCGACGTAGGAGTGAAAGTGAGATAGTTGTATAATTCATCCAAGCGACATAAACGTTTATCGCGCCTGTCATGCGACTAGTGCATGTGTTGGTAATTTTGACCAACAAGTCATCTGGCATGCGGCAGACATGTACAGCCCAGTCAAATTTTAACATGGCGACCGTTATGGCTACATCAGCAACTTGAGTCTTAGAGCGCAGTGTAGTGTTTCGGACGCGGTCACTTAGAGTGATGTTTATATAGGTGGACATTTAGAGTGATTTTTATTTTATTATTACGATAACATGGCATTTTTTATGCTCATGTTTGTTTTGTAGTAATTACATCGATTGACACAAATTTTCAAATTCCACCATATTACACTACATGCAAGAGTTCCTAACCTTAAGTTTTGTATCCTTTGTACATAAAGTTTTCTGATTTGAAATAGATTTAGTAATTGAGATATGGTAAATGATTAAAGAAGGGGATTGATACTACTTCGAAATTCGAAAAAAGTTTTTTTTTTAGTGTTCATAGACATTGTATTTCTTTCCACAGAGGTTTTCTAAACTTCAACTTATAGTCATTGGTACTTTGACAAGTTTGAACAAATTTCTGTAATTATTATCTAATACTAACCAGTTTAGGTTTTATTGGCGGTTCTAGTCTCCTAGCAAAGACGTCATCCCAATGCACGTGTTTGAAGAAGGCATGGCCGCGTACAGCCGCTGCCCCAGCCGCGCCGAGGCGTTGCGTTTCCGACCGCTTCATCAGTCGTCTAATTAAGTCGCGGGCGTCTTGTGTAAGGTAAGCGGGCAACATTAATTTACCCTTCAATATTTTTTCTATTGTCTTCGTGCGGTTATCTCCAGTGTAGGGTGGCTAGAGGGAAAACATTTGTAATCAAGTTCGATAAGAGTTTTTTCTCATAATTCTTGTGGTGGAGCTCAAAATGTGGGCATCATGATGGCTGTTGTATGATTACACATGGTCATGTTTTATGCACGAGAGTAATATACGGAATGTACTTAAAATATAAAAAAATAATACTTTTTTAAAACCATAGTTATTATAAAAAGTATGTGACCTAACCTGACGTTAGGATGGCAGGTAAATCTGAACAAATTACAAAAACTAGTGGGTCATTCCATTTTGAAGCAATGTACTTTGACATGTTAAAAGCATGTCAAGATGCTGCAAACGGTTAAAGATAATTTAAAATTACAATAAATGCCTTGAACATGAAAATAAACATTAATCGCCACTATCTATTAACATAGGTTAGATGATGGCCGCGAAAGAATTAAAATGGCGCCCGATAACAATGCTAAAATCCCTATTCAAGCAGACCAGACTAACAGGCTCACTCCAGGAAAATACTGAATCGTATGTGTCATGAACAGAGACCGGAACCGGACAAACCAGACCGTACCGGTAATTTTTCGGTTGAAACCTGTATTACAGGTATTTATAAAGGTAACCCAAATATCTAAACCGACTACAACCAGATACAATACCGGTAACCGAAATAAAAATTACCATTCGTAGTCATACACCCGCTATTCTGATGCACACTGTAATGTGAATAACATGAGCATTGCACTACTCATTAAAAATACATTTTATTGCTTTTTCAATTTATGGAAACCTGTCTTACGTGGTTGATGCAAAAGCCTTGAGTTATATTATAGATAAATTCAATGAAACATAATTACCAGTACCTACAGATACTACTTGGATAAAAAAACAGCTGTTTTTTGTTGTTTTTCTCTTTCTAGAAACAAGTTTCGCTGAATTAATAACATACATTCATATGCTAATGCCTGTATCCCGTTTGGGTAGGCAGATACAATTGGAATGATCCTGACATACTACTTTGCTTCTTCCACTCTCATCAAATGCTTCATACACGCTCCTTGGTTCGTGATTGACTGGACTTGACCTTTTGTGAGTACGCCAGTCACTTGATGGACGTATATCCTTCTTGATCGACCTTTACCGACCCTTCCATTGACGCTTTCGTTATTCGCCTTTCACTCATTTATTCTATATGCCCAAACCACCTTAACATAATAATAATATCCTTAGACATACACACAGCGCCATCTAGTTCCACAGTAAGCAACTATAGGCTTGTGTTGTGGTTACCAGATGGTTTATATACTATATAAATACATTTTTTTTTTTGTAAATAAATACTTATTATAAATGATACATAACTCTTTCTATCTTACTCACTACGTCATATTGCACGCCAAAACTTTCTCTATCATTCAAACTCATTCCACACATACTACTCGGTGAATGCATTTCTACTGCATTGATTTTGCTCTCATGCTCTTTCTGCTATACGCAACATTCGCTCCCATACATCAGCGTGGGCACTAATACGCCATTGTGGATCGCCACTCTTGCCGTGCTAGACAGAGACAGACTGCCCACAATGGCATACAAGGCCAAATTCACAAGGTTTCCGACTTTCACTCTCTTTTAAATATCTTCCTCACATTTGCCGTCTCTAGTAGATATACTTGCCAAATACACAAATTCTTTCACCTGTTCAACTTTTACATCATCTATCATAACATTACAATTAGTAGTACTATCATTACATCTTACTCTTCCCTTTCCACAACTGTAACCTTCGTCTTACTCACATTTATTTTCATTCCTAGAATGTCCTGAATTTATAAGTTCTAAATAAACTGCAGGAATCCTGCATCTATGTGTAAGTTTGGTTTTCGATTATTTGTAACTAATGTCCAATTTACCTGTCCAATCAGCATGTCATACATTAAAGCACCCAAACTCCACCAATCAACTGCTTTTCCATGACCACTCCTTGTCAAAATTTCTGGTGCCCTAAAAATGTGCAATATATTACAAAACATTCTAATCCAGTTTACTTCAGGTAACTGAAATCCTGAACAATTTGTCCAAAACAACTTACATGTATTCGATTGTGCCACAGAAAGTGTGAGTTACAATCCCTTCTTGAATATGTTCCTTACATAATCCAAAATCTGTTAGTTTCACGTGACCCTGTGCATCCAATAGGACATTTTCAGGCTTTAGATCACGATAAATTATTCCTAGACTGTGTAAATGTTCCAAAGCCAAAATAATTTCTGATAAATAAAAGCTGAAAAAAAAACTTTCCCATTAGTTAGACCCATTTAGACCATCCTTATCTATATAAAAAAATCATATAATATAGGGAACTACACATAAAAAGAATATTTTTATGGTAGTACTTAGAATTCTATTGACATTTGTCATAATTTTTTAATCTTAGGCCCGTATTAAAAAACCTTGAGAACCTGTTGCATATTAAAATAATATTAAAAAAAATTTATTGAGACTGAGATGCGATCTCCATCTCAAGATCAATTTATTAATACGGGCCTTAGACTTTTATTATACTTTGTACTATCAATCAATCAAGCACACTAAGGCCCATATTACAGAATGTTACTCAAACAGAGATCTCCACTTAAGGACAGTTAAAAAGGCACAGATTTGTGTAACTTGTACAGTGGCATCTCTTTCTAACTATGCGCAGATCTACGCTTGAGCTACATTCGGAAATATAGGCCTTAGTATTACTTAACTGTACTCTGATAAAATATAACAACTATCATTGAAATACAAATGTACCAATCATCATTAAAACAATTTATACATTAGCAAAAACATTTCAAAATTATACTAACCAGGCTGTATCCTCAAGGAATATACCCTCTCGTTCCAAATGCATGAATAGTTCACCACCACTTAAATATTCTAAAATTAAGTATAGTTTACCACCAGTTTGGAAAGCATATACTAATTCCACTATGAATGGATGCTGAAATATAAAATTGACATATTAATAGATCATAAAAAATCAAGTGTAAAAAATAAAACAGTTTCTGCTGCTCTTCATGTTTGTGTTCTTATTGAGAACAATATTAACATTATATAATAATACAATAATGTTATAAACCTATTACTAAGTAAATAGGTATAAGCCAGGCACTATAAGTAAGTATCAAAGCATCTCCTGTACCTTGACAGCTTCTAATATATTTCTTTCTGCTTTTGTATGAGCAGTATCTTTTTGGTTGCGAACTATAGAAGCTTTCTTTAAAACCTTCATTGCAAAATGGGCACCTCCATCTGTACCAGTAATTTTGCGGACCTGAAACACTTTTCCATATCCTCCCTTCCCCAAAACTTTACGCAACTCAAAATCTTGTGGACCAAGTCGTTTACATTGGCCAGGATTTACATTGTCTTCTGATAGTTGGATAGTTTCAGATCCCTCGGCCCTGAAAAATATTTATCTGTATCATCAAACGTTATTGCTGGAAGAACATTATTAAATATAAAATTAGATGCACAAGCAATGTGGAAATCATTTATGCATTATTCTTGTAATATATACTTTTGTATCTTTTAATAGTCATCAAAGTTCAAAGAACTTCAACTTTATCAACTGTCTAATCTAAAATATCAAATCAACACAACTATAAATTTAGGCAATTTATATGTATATTAGCATTAGATTCAAGATGAACAGTAACATGCACACAAAAATAGTGTACTTATAGCAAAGAAGGTAGTGAAAAAAATGTACTTTATAACAATATTAAACTTAGATATTTAAAATTGGAAAAATGGTCCTGTGTGCATTTTATTCTGCAAACAATATAAAAAAGAATACTGATGTGAAACTTCTGCTGTAAACACATACGCATGACCTCAGTTCTTGTGCTACTGTTAATACTTGTTGTGTAACTTGTGTATTATTCAGCTAATTTGGGTATGGAGGCCTGCTTGATCACTTTAAGTAGTCAGGTGCAACTTTATTTGATCCACACACTGAACTTTACAGTGTAAACTTAAAACTAATTGACCTTGTTTAAAGCTTCCATGCTAGAAGAACTTCACATATACACTAATTCGTGGTTGACTGTAGCAAGACAGAAATATTGAAATATTATACTGAGCATAGTGCAATAGGAACTTACTCTACAATGCTGTTCACATGAAGCTCGGGGTCGTAATCAACCTGCAGATTAAAACATGTATTAAATAAGCCAATGAATTAGTAATCCAGGAGTGTAATGGATAATGATTGTTAAAATCATCAATAGCCTTGTAAGGAATGATGTGTTGGATTGTTGTGCATAAAAAAAAAGACTAATTCACCATGCAAGTCCAGTGCCGTTTGGTACAACTATTTTGAATACTATATTGAAACATGCATGTAATTCTTAAAAAATCACCTGTGTCAATTTTTCCAAGGTTTTTTTATACCCCTTAGTAGAAGCTACATTGGCAGTACAACTGGTTAGGAGCTCACTGAGGAGACTTGGAAAAAACTGACACTGTTGATTAGGTCTAAGATAGCAGCCCAGAGTCTGAGAGTTAAATTTGTTTTGCTTCAACTGTGACCAAATTGTTTCGAAATCATGTTTTATGCCACCATCGACACTTTAGAATGTATGACTGGCATGTATCTATTAGAAAAGAAATAGCACAAAAACATTATTTGGGTGACCAAATCATAATTTATATCTTCTAAACTTTATTTTGACCTCAAATCTTAGTGTATAGCTAAGGAAAATATAAATAGAAATGAAAAGTGTCGACTAACACTACATTTATCCTTGATCATTGTAGACATTGGAGTCAAACTAGAATATAGATTTGAGGTTAGGTGTAAGTGTGAATCATTCATGGCTCTTCACATCACATAATATCAATTCTTAACATACACACCTCATCAACGTCAATAATATCGTCTTCGTCCGAGTCTCCAACTGTAACGGTATCCACATCTAAATCTAAATCAAAAACACCAGCCATATACGATGACATTTCAGGTAATATCACATCTAAAACGTACTGATTTGATTATGCTCAGTGATCATATCCACAAACTAGGTAGAAGATTCATAACAGCAGTGACCACAGACCATGGACTTATTATTTAAACAGGACTGAGTACTCGCCGCTGAAAAACGAGCCGAGCAGGATGTGTAACGTAGAGGCCGTTTGTCTCTGTCTAACAGGGTGACCACAATATATTTGTTACTTGGGACAAATGTTGTAATAAAATATTTGTCAAAAAACTTTGGCGTTTTGACATTAGCCGGCGTGAGCCATTTATTTCGCATTTCTTAACTTTTTGGGAAACTGCAATAATAGTACAACAGTCAGGACCCTAATCAATCACACATATTTCACATATTTCGACTCATTTCAAGAATTCATGGGCATCCTACTTCTTTGATTTACAAAAATATTATTTTTAGCTTACCTGTGGAAAGATATGTTGCAACCACCATAGGATTCACTTGGGCAAGTATAAACGCAACACTTTTTCACCATTTTACTCCTTTTACTTGTTATAATATAACAAATACTTTAAAAAACTTTTAATGCAAAGAAAATTCAAAATCACACCGAACCGCCATGACATGACATGCTTTTCAGGGTTACCATAAAAATAACAAAATCGAAATAAAAATGTATGTTTTCTGTTTGATTTAAGAATATATGAAAAGAAATTAATGCGAATGTTATTTGTTTATTTATAATTGTTAAAATAACATAAAAATATAAGTGTTTCAATGGAATTTTTGAGTAGCCAAAACTGTTGATCATAATCATTTTTTTTGCTGGCAAGATGTAAGAACGAGACACACGGCCTCCGTTATTTCTATCTCTCTCGGCTCGGATTTGCCTTTGTGTATGGTGCATCCAATTTAATACCTTATTGCGTTGACATAGTGATCATTTTCCTAAATGATTCTTTTGATAGTTATCAGTCCTGTTTAAATAATAAGTCCATGCCACAGACGAAACACATTCTCCTTCGTGAGAGTGGGGCATGGTGTAAAATGGTAACTAGAACTCTTCTACTCTGTGGATGGGGTAGTGAATGTACTTTGTACCAACATTGTGACAAAATGCGTAATAAATATTAAAACTAATCTGTGGCCGTCATGGTGGTCATAGTTGTAGTATGTTATACAGTCTCAGACTAACAAAACTTATGGACATTCGTTGGTGCTTAGTAATGGCGGATTTTACTCTATGGGCGGATTGTACGTACTAGGGACTTAATAAAATCATTATCACAAAATCAATGTCGATATCGATATATTTCCGAATATTGTCAAATTCCATATCTAAACGTATTACCAGTGCTATAGAGTAAGTTAATATATAAAAGACACTTTATGATATTCGAAAAAGGTTCTAGTTTCAAGTTTTCAACAAACTAGCCTTAGATAAATTATTGGTCTCCGCTCCGGCTAGATACCGCACTACCTAAAAACAACAGCTCCGTGAATGCGGCAACTCATTATTGTATTGTGTGTAAGATAATTTGCAAAGTGTATTTTCTTTTCTGTTGTGCAATAAAGTGTATTTGTACTGAATTGTGTGTGTGAAGTTGCCAGTGAAGTTGATATTGCCAGTTGCTTATCTGTAACACATTGCTTGCAATGAGACTGGCTCGGGCAAGCCAAATTCGGAATGATATCTGTTGCCGTATTTTATAATTACGCTGCGGTATCTAGTCCGAGCGGAGCGGAGGCCAATAATTTATCTAAGAAACTAACGTTACGAGAACGGTTTTGTCCATTGATATCATGTTTCTTTGTTTCGATCATTGTAGAGATTTTTATGGCAAGCCTTTGTCCAGCAATAGGCGTCTTTACGCTGATATGATGATGATGATGTTTCTTGGGTATATTGATTCTCATATACCAATAAACACTAGACGCCACAGAGGGCAACCCTAAAACGAAGTGATTATATTCTCTTTCAGCAACTCCGCTCACCGAGCTTAAGCGATTTAGCGCTTAAGACATAGTCGCGGCTCGAATCCCGCCTCATTCTGTTCCCAGACATCGAGGTGGTTTAGGTAAATTTAACAATAAAAATAAATGTTAAAACTCGCGTCTTATGCATTTGAAGGGTCAAGAATAAAACTGCACTTCCTCGTATGTGCGCGTTATAATCAGCTCTTGTAAGTACACGGTATAGCTCTTGTACATAGTTATAAACTCAGGATACAATATTTCAAGTTAAAATGAGTCAAACAAAATCACGGATATAGTAAAACACATAGGCACCTATCTCACTTTTTGACATTTCTGACGGAAGAAAGAGCGCGGCGACTGAGTTCGGATAGGCGTACCGATAACTATTAATGGTCTGGACGCCACACATTTAAGTGGTTCAATAAACGTAGCAAAATTTCCAAGCTTCAGAATGTAAGTGTACTTTCTTTAGATAATGATAAAAATACATCAGTGAAAATATTATAAATGTAAATCACGACATTTTAAAAACATCTCTTTCTTTCATGTGTTGCTTTCTATATCATATATATATCATTATATCATATTCCCGCTCTAACATTGGCACGTGTACCTGGTGATGAGGCATAGCGTAACTAAAAAAATTAATTGTCGATAAGTGTTTACGTAGAATTACACACAAGAGTATCGAATAATTAGACAATAAAATATTAAATGCTTATAAACGAAATACAAAATTTTAAATTTTGTTTGTATGTAAGGGGTAATTTCTGGAACTACTGATGGGATTGTAAAGTTTTTTTCACTAATAGAAGGTTACGCTATCCTTGTAAAACATATCGACTGTGTACTTGTAACAGGTCCTATGTGATTTTTGACAACTTTTCAGGGGGTAGAAAAAACCATATTTCAGGACAGAATGATGATGGTTGGATGAAATAAAAAACACGTAATTCTTATTTTTTGTAATGTTTTCTAATTTATATAAAAATAAAGGTCCAGATATCACCTGACCTTTTAAAAATCACTTAGGATTTTATGTTGTGAAAGTAACATACACTTAGGACAGATTGCTATGATAAGAAGTCCTATCTGGCAGAAGATTACGTAATTGTCGTATAGATAGGACGAAATTATATTAAGAGTTGTAAGAAAATTAAATTCCTCTATGCCGATAATCAAGTAATCCTTGCGTCGTCCCAAGAGGAGTTACAAGAGATGGTAACACTTATGAATACGACTTTGAAAGAAAAAGGAATGAAAGGCAATGTGATTAAAACGAAAGTTATGGTATTTGAGAGAGGGGTATGTATGACGGATTGCAATATTTTGATAGACGGAGAAAAAGTGGAGCAAGTGCGTGAATTTGTGTATTTGGGTTCACTGTTTACAAGGGATGGTAAGTGTGAGAAGGACATCGAAAGAAGAGTGAATGCCGGAAATCAGGTCAATGGAGCACTGCATTCCTTTATGAGGAGCCAGAATGTGTTCAAAAAGGCTCGTCTGGCTGTTCATGGTGGGGTGCTGGTTCCAACACTGACTTACGGGTGTGAATGCTGGGTATGGCAAAAGAAGAATGAAAGTAGAATAAATGCAGTGGAAATGAGATCATTGAGAAGTATGAATGGGGTGACTCTGAAAGATAGAATCAGAAATAGTGTAATTAGGGAGTTAAGCAGTGTGAACGAAGATGTAGTGACAAAGATTGAAAAAGGTATGCTGAGATGGTTTGGACATGTGGAGAGGATGAATGAAAGAAGACTTACGAATTACGAACGAAATATCTCTATATACAAAGCGAATGTGGATGGTAGTGTTGGTAGGGGAAGACCACGGCGAACGTACCATGATCAAATCGGGGACGTCTTAAAGAAAGGCCAAGTCAAGAGTACCCTAAACCGATGAGCATGTATGAACAACCTTATGAGAGTGAAGGAAGCAGAAGAGGTGTGTCAGGATCGTAGCAAGTGGAAGTCTGTGGTCTCTGCCTACCCCAACGGGAAACAGGCGTGACATTATGTATGTATGTAAGAAAATTAAAATTATAATTAAGTAACACAACAATTTTTACACCCATTGTTCAATCTGTATTGTAAAGTGTAGTTACGTCTTGAATTTTCTACTACAGTACATATTTTTTTTGGAAACTTTGGAAACGAAACCGGAAACAAACACTTTCCACTCTGATCAGTTAACTGCCAAAATCTCTGAAATATTATCCTTTTTTGATCTTCTGTGAATTCCGAACAATACCTCATCTTGAACGTTCTGCAAATATCATTATTACATGTTTATTTCATGATTCGACTTCTCCATCAGTGTCATGATTAACCGATTTACGAAGTTTTCTGAATCCCAGATAAGGTTTGCCTTTCATCCTCAGTCTTTTATTTAGATTAAATTTCCACTGACTTAGATCAAGTCGCTTCCTTCTTTTCCCATTCTTATTATAATTGTTGGGATCATTTGCGGTTTCAGACATTGAACTCAACGAATTTGAACATTCTGTTGTATTATCATCATCAGACCGTAAACATCTTATTGCAAGGATATATAGGCCTTCCCTCGTTTAATTAGGGAGTATGGGCCATAGTCCGCCACCCTGGCCCAATGCGATTTGAGGACACTTCACATGCCATTGAATTTAAATTTCTTAGGCTTGCAGGTTTCCTCACGATGTTTTCAACTCACTCCTCCTATACAACTATTCAAAATTGTGGAGGAATTATTGATTGGGAAAGTAAAGTAAGTGAGCAGTCCGGATCGGAATGTTCTACCATTTTAGAAATGTTATGCGTTATTTCTTGAGGCGTATTATACTGTGATTGCACTAAAATTGGCGAGGACGTCAGATTACTTGAACATTCAACAAACTTATTTTCAAAAAACTTATTGTGATTGTTCCACAGCTACAGTCCTTTTTTGTCGTTTGCTTTGTAAATGTCTGGTATCTTCTGTAATGTTCGAAGTGTCTATTTAGTAAGTCATAGATTATAAATCATACTTAGATCAATCATAACTTTCTCGTACATCTTTATACGTTTTATTACATTAAAATTAATAAAAATAATTATTATACCTGTTCATGTTTAACTTCCTTTTCTTCTTCGAATCTTGATCAACCCCCAATTGGGTCAATTATTTTTCTCTGGACTACATCTTGATTGACTGAATATGTTAAAACAATACTTTGTGTAGGTAATTATCAGAGAAACTATGCCTTTGCTCAAATGTCAACTGGCAGAGATTGCTACTGAGAAATTAGTTTTGTGCAGCTTTTTTAATTATTAAAATTGATAAGAAATTGGTTTGTTACAAGTTACTTGTACTATCTTCCTTACTTCAATTCTGATTAGAAATTATCGAAAAAAAGGCAATAAGTACTATCTGTAACTTAAGATTTTATTCTTTATGAATAACTAATAATATACTTGAAAATATTATGTATTGTTACATTATAAGCTATTGTAACATGTCACAAATCAATAAACAGTACAAAACTGTCGATAATTGAACAAAAACATCAAAAAAGACGTCGAAAGTAAATGGTCGTGTTTGAACACGACTAAAACTATGCAGGTAGGACTTAATGTCCGCAAACGGAGTTCGAGCGTAGGTAGGATCGTTTGAAAGAAGTGAATTTCGGCGCGAATATCAAATTTTACGGGCGTTTGGTTCATTCAGAAAAGGGACAACGGCATATAGTACCGATTTATATCAAGAACAAAAATACCATAAAATGTCAGATAGGACATGTTGCAGGTACACAGTCGATATAGACTATATTAAAACAGGACGTGGGTAACACCGCAGGGCGTCCGTCCACTGGTTCATATTAGAAATAAGTATATTGATTTTTCGGCATCAACAGTGAGTGCATCACAAACCTTCAGTTTGCCGACGATATCGTAATTATGGCTGTTACCCTGGATAACCTCGGCAAAATGCTCGATGACCTCAATAGAATCTCCCAAGGAGTGAGTCTAGACATGAAGACGGACAAGACAAAGATCATGATGAATGCCATATTGTACCCACCCCTCCGAACATAGGAGACACTACCCTCGAAGCTGTCGACGAGTACATATACCTGGGACAAACAGTCCAGTTAGATAAATTGAACTTCGAAAAGGAGGTCAATCGTCGAACAATCGTCCAAGCAACTCGACTGGGCAGCGTTTGGGAAGCTACTTCACGGGCTCACCACCTTAATATTTTTGTATAATTCATAAGGTGGACCGTGGATGTTGTTCCAATCATTAAGCTTTTAGAATTTTAGTTGTATGTGTTACATAAATGTATTTAGTTTTATTATTATCAGAGGTTACATTGCAATAACTTGCGAAAATAATAATAAAACTTTATTTCAAACACATAGGCATTAATTGTGTTTAATTTTGATAAACTATTAGCCATGTAAAATAATTACATGGGTAATAGCATATTTTTAATTTGAGAATTGTTAACCAAATATTCACGAATAACAACAACTATAAAGTTGCTACTATATTCGACTACTAACACCGTCTTGTCTCGGTTATCGATAAATCATATCCAGCTCATTCCAACACTGAAATTTAAACAGCATGAATGTTGGGTTGAGTGGCCCTAGCATATTTGTAATTTCTAGCAGTAGATTCCTTTAGTGACTTGATGTCTAATTTTTATTTCGGTATTGATATTTTAAGCGACGATCTCAATAAAAAATGATTGAGAGGAGATGGGCCCCACAGGCGAACGTTTTAGGTTATGAACGCTGGATATCACGATAACTTTATTCAGTAACATTATATTTTTTGACTTTGACTTTGAAACTAGTCAAAAAAGGATGATTGTAGCAATATTAAGGTACAGTGGAAGGACGGGAGGCCTTTGTTCAGCAGTGGACGTCTTTCGGCTGATATGATGATGATGAAAGTACAGTGACTTAAAAAAAAAACAATAAGTAACACTGAAACAATAAGCAACAACCCAACGTTCATTAAAATGTCGTTCGTTTGACCTTGAAATAACAATCTTTGCGTCCCCGCACCCCACAATTTGCGTGAGTGCTCCAACAAAATCTCGCCAATGGTCTAGTGTGTTTATTGGTCTGTGATTGATTCTATAAGATATTGAGGTTCATAGGCTGGATGGATTAATTTCATTTGCCTCCTATGTCTTGCGAAAAAATTACTATTATCGTTATAATCTGTGTTACATACGTTCAAAAACCATTATCTATATGTATCTAACTAAACAGCAAATTGTAAAGTTTTTTAGTATAGAGTTTACCAAAAAATCTTAATAAAAAACAAACCGAGGAAAAACATTCACTAGCAATTTAAGTACCTAACTGTGTAAATATTTATTGTGATTTATATTTATGAATAAAATAAAAAATATTGTTCGAGCGTGTTTGAATAGTTTCTTTCAATGTCATGTCATTTGATTTGAACAAACACATTGGTATTGAGGGTGTAAACATGTAATGTGTAATTAGAACTGAATAAAGTGCTTTTATTATATTTAATTTAGTTAAAAACCTTAAAATAAGACTAAAGTGGCAGTTTTTCTACTATGTGTGTTATTTATTACCCACGGTCATTTGATTTGAAACCTTTCAATGGCTAGTGACAGCGACAAAAGTTCAAGTAAGCAGAACTTGGACGGTTCCTTGAAGATTACTAAGAAGCAAAGTAATAGCGGTAATATTGGTAAGCATATTTTAGTCTCTAGTAGGAATTCTACACATGAATCACATCTATGAACATTCATAACCTCATCTGTAAAATACTGTAAATAATAAGAACTAGGTATGGTGTTAACCAGCACATTATAATGTGGGCGCGATTTTTACAGAAAATAAATAATGGTTTGAATCAATTCAGTTACAAATCAAAATGAATAGATAAAAGATTTGCTGCCTGATACTCAGCTGGAATTCGGACAGTTTTGTTTGTTTTGCTACCAGAGAGCTTGAGGGTAGAGAGATATTAGACTTAAAACCCTCCATACCATACAACTAATAATATGATAGGATAGGAATATAATTAATATTCTAGAACCGATATTACGACTTTTTACTAAATAAAAGTACTCACCAGACATACATAATATCTACACACCAAACATAATATCTATGGGATGAAAATTATCGTTTGTAATTATTAACAAGTACATTAGTTAATGGTGGCTCATCATAGAATGAACTGCCGAAATCAAAATTGTATCTTTTGAAATGCGTGGGCACCTCACATAACATTTCTATTCTGTAACCATTTCAGTCTACTATTTAAAATCACAATTGTGCAACGATAAGTTGATTCCACTAGGCTCATCTCATTTCATATGACATAGTACTGATATGATAATAAATCAAATTGTAATGATAATGTGTTACACACAAATGTGTTACCGGCACCAACATGCTTAGGTACATAAACTAAACTTACTAACATGATAAGCCATTTTATATATTTATTTTATTAGAGTAGGTAAAACTTTTGTATGAACAGCTGATTCACCTATAGTATAGTATAGGACTTACAATTTACAATTTCATGCATATTACCTGTGACAACCTGTTATAAAATGGAGAATGTGAATTGATGACCCCATTATTTATTGGCTTTTGACTTGATATGAGGCTTATGTCCCGTAGTGGACTTTTAGTGGTTATTAATGTGTGTTTGCGTGAGCTGGTATGTAGCAATATGAAGTCAAGTGCGGTCTTACCTTATCTTGGCTCTGGCACTGGTAACTATAGAAAGCTATGCAAAATTTTTGAGACTCTGGTTGTTCAAGTTCTTCTATAAGATAAAACTATTTTTTTTTAATGTTAAAAAGTAAAGTACCCTTACACCAAATTATGTTTCAGTTGCTTTATAAACTTTAGTGTTGCAATAACAGAACTATAAATCATAAGTTAACTGCAAATTTCTTCTCATCCACTCCACGGTACATCAAAGTTTTTTTTATAATTTACTTTAAGTAAGTGATGTTGAACATAGGTCTTCCCCATAGAATTCCAGAATGACCGGTTGGAAGTGGCCTGCATCCAGCGATTTCCCGCATCCTGTGGCTGATATGATGAAGTGACGTTGGGAGGCCTATGTTCAGCAGTGGACGCCCTGTGGCTGATATGATGAAGTGACGTTTGAATATGTGATAAAATTGTGCCCAATTTTATCACCCATCAAAACTGAGCTTATACAAGATTTTTGTACAAACCACTATGTTGATTCGTACTTCATGTTCAAGTACAAATTCAAGTCAGTGGAGTGAAAAGGATATGGCATCATCATCAATTGAGAGTTTATCATACATTTTCAACTTGCCAAAGACATTATATATTACCTATATGCCTACTTCTTTTCATTGAAGTAATTTGTAAAGTCAGCCACCAATGGTTGGCTTTTCACTATACATGTCCGAGTTTCTTTAGAGCAAATAAATGTTTGCCAATCCGCACTGGACCAACATGATGGACTGCATAGAGAATGCTTGCAATATACAAGATGATGATATTTATTGGGGATCGATTATCATCATGATCAACAACAATCTACATGCGCATGAAGACAGCGTCCTTATTACAATCTTACCGTACCACTCAGACTGTTTGTACGTAATTCATTAATGATTTATTTGAAATCACAGCCATAATTACAAATTAAAGATTAAAGAGAAATGCTCTGATCTTTGGAAGGAATATTTTAATAAAAGAGCTCTAGAAAAAAGAATTTGGTACAAGACTATACAAAGGAGCCTATGAGTTGCCCCTGGATTGACAACTGCTCACTGGATTGTCAGGATATTGTTATAGCGTTTAGATTCCGGTCCAGATACATTCCATAAAATAAGTTAGCTCACTTGATGGGAAAAGTCCCACCTCCGAATTGTGATGAGTGTGAATATGGTAGAGGATACCTATCATGTGCTGATGGAATGTGTCCGTAACGAGAAGTTGTTATAAACAATAATATACGGGTATTAGGTGGTTGCAATAGGGCTCTAGCAGACCCTGTGTCTGTAGCATCCAAAAATATGTATAATTTATATAAAATTGTTGTGCGACGGCGAAATTAGCCGTCTAGTACATAAGTAAGCTGTACCAATGGAGCGGCATAGTCGCTTTCGACTATGCTCCTTAAAATAACATTTAAAAAAAACAATCTACATATAGGTAATGAATTTCTCTGTAAAAGTTCACAGGAGGACATAGGTAAGCTTTTCCTATGGTTATTTAGGCTGTACAGATATTATTGAGAGCTCCAATGAAGCGGCTATTCAGCACTGTTGTTGTTCGTTTATGATGCATCAAAATTTCAATAACCTTTATTCTTACCATAGGGCAGACTAGGGTAGAGTTTTGCTTAAAACCGGGTTTCTGGGCTTAAAGCCAGCAACCCCGTTATCTGGCAACCTTAGACAACATGGGCGATGTATGAGTTATATTTATTGTTGGAATATCGGTACTAATGTCCAAAATAATGTTTTCGAAGGCGATTTGTATCAGCAAAAGTGACTAACATGAGTCTTTTGTTTTAGTTGCCTTTAACCATTTTTTATAGATAATGGCCCCTTTAACAACACTGCAAGTAAACTTTTACTTAATTTGTGTTTTTTTTGTACCTCGTAATAGATTCAGAAAAAAAATGGGTTTTTAATATTTTTCTGTATTATTAAAAGTTTATTTAAAAAACCATTAAAAATATCGATATTCGAAAATATCGCGCGTATCCGAGCGTCCACCTTTGTGTGACGCCTTTACATTTGTTTACGAAGTTAGATACGATCATAAACATATGTACACTTTTTGGCAAAAATGTACACTAATCGGCTTCGCTGTACATAGAGGGGTAGTGTTATTCCTCTATGATAGAGGGAATAAATAATGACATGAGTAAGCAATCGTTTTATTCAGTGACAATGCAATTGTTTTGATATGCTTAAAAACTTATCTCTGTAAACATATTCGTAATGTCACTATGACAGATTTGATTACAATGACGTTTTATTATTTGGTTGGGTTACTTTCAAAAATGTGCACATACTAAATGATTGCTGTGCTTTGAAAATCTATTAAAATTCAGAATTTATCCGTGCAAGAAAATAAGGATATTATGTTTCATAATGAATATTACGTTAGAAGAGAGTACTACAGAAAAATTGTCGCCCATGTTAGATGAAATTATAAAAACAATTCTATCTCAGAACAAATTGAATGAATCAATACAAAAAGACTTTCTTTATATTTTGGTCCTCGTTCTTATGATTGAGAATGGTTTTTGGCCAATGAAAAATAACTGTGACCTTATTGATGGTATAGAGAGCATTGATAATGAACAATTGAACATGTGGAAGAGTCCAACAGGACTTATTGAAACGGTATTTGTTATGAAAGGATTTGAAGGTATTTCTCTCAAGCTCATAATGAGTCCATTAGGATCTATGGCGCTTGTAAATGTGGTAATGAGTGATATAAATTCAGAAACATATTCGGTGTGTCTGCCAGTTAGCCGATACGTTGTTTCTCCTCAGGCTTCAACAATCCCAATGATATTTCGAGATCTAAAACACCTTTCAATGACTTTTAAGAATAAAATTTTGTGTGCCGTTAAGAGTCGAATACTTACTTATTGTGGTTATCCAAGTGCCAGTTTAATGGGCTTACCAGAAGAAGTTTTCTACAAAATCATTCTACATCTTCCCATTCCTAGTGTAGTCAATGTGTCAAAAACATGCAAAAGATTAAAATTTCTAATAGACAATCCATGTTTGTGGCATGAATTATTTAGGAGAGAATTTAGCAATGAACCTCAGTCTGATGAGAATAATTGGAAAGAGCTTTACAAAGATGCCTACATTTTGAAAAGAGATAGTAACATAAGACAGAGAAGCCGCACAGCTGGATCTATGCACGATTACATGGATTATTCAGACTTTGTTTCTTATATTGACAATCCACTATGGGATATAATAATTTGATAATAATGATAAAGCAATAGAACAGGAACATAGTTAAGTCAGTACAAGTGCCAATTGTTAAATGTGTGATATATTTTATAATTACATTACCACTGCCAGTGTTTAATAATTATGGGTAATTTATAGTGAGATTGCACTCTTTTGTTACGTAGGGCTTGAATAAAAAATTATACTATGAGCTTGATCAGCATTCTAATTAAATGTTTGACATATTAGATGATGTTTTAATAACCTTCTAAGGTGTTGTTCGTACTTAACAAGTTTTTTAAAGCTATTTGGTATTGTATAGGTGAGAGCGGAGACAAAACAAACCTGGGTGTGCACCCTGTCAGCAAAGGAGGTCGTCATTTATCTATACCCTTTGATTCTTCAACTACTAATGGTGATATATGTGAGTAATCTTATTAATAGATTTTCTCAATTTTATTATTGCATAAATTGAAATGAAAAGCCTTTGGGGAGGTCTTTATTGAGCAATAAATCAAAGGCAGGCTGAAATGATTGTGATGAATATTACTTAGAGTACCTAATAGTTAATACCTAATAAATAATTGTGATTTCAAAGTATATATATTAAAACTAAAATCATCAGGTAAATTTTTTCTTTAGAAGACTCTTAAACAAATAAATTAGTCATGGCTTGAATTTGTTGTCTTGCCATTGACTCGCTAAGAAGAAGTTGCCTTGTATGGAAGTGGGGTACTGCAACTTGGCTGCAGGCAGTGCTGCCTACTTTTTGTTTCGTTTTAATGTTAAGGGGTAGAATGAGCTTTTTGAAATTGTTTTCTTTGAGGTGAGGAGACAAATCAGAATTGTATGGGATTCCTGGTCGGCCTCTGTTGTGGATAGGGTATCCTAAAAGACACTGAGTTCGTGCTAGCTCCTATTGATGAAACTGTATTGTGTTGTGGCCGGGTCAGTGAGCAGCCTGTGCCGAATCCCGGCGGATCGCATGTTAAGTGCGCAAATGTATTTGTGTGTATGTCTCGATTCTAAAACCCCGTGTGTCACGTCAAAAACGTGTTAGCTATCGTAATATTCAATTTTATTACATATAATCTTATATTAGTAGTGTATTATTACCACCCAATCAGAAAATTTAGTAACCAAGTCGTCATTAACTTATAAAGTTCCGAAATGAATCTTTCCTCTGTTGGTGATGATGATGTGGCTGTTAATAATTATATTAGGACAGAAGAATTCGTCCTAATAATAATTTGCAAAATTTCAAATGTGGAAAATTAAGAACTGGAACTAATCGCCGACAAGGACAGGATGAAGCTTTCGTTTCAATTAGGGATTATTGTTGTTGCCGTCATAGAAACAAATCAAAAATTTCACAATAGAAAAACTTGATTATATTGATTAAAAATGGAAAAAATCATGATGAATCAGGGCTCATTTAATACTAGATACTATAAAGTTTTGTTAGTATCTTTTTTCAGATGTACATACACATAATTGTTGGATGTACACATTCTTAACGACGCCGTTAGAAGCTTATATCTCTTGTGTAGGAGTACAAATGAATTGTCTTGTGTGGATCTTACCATTATGTATAAAATTGATCTTTTTCTGAAGTTTCCTTAAAACAAATGCTTGCTGGTGTAATTAAAGTTTCCCTTTTTACCCATTTCGAACTCTAAAAAGAAGTCTGAAGTGCTCAGGTATATTTTTAATAGTTTTAGAGTGGTATCTCTCTTTCCCATTTTACATTTTTCACAAGAAACATTTTAAAGCAGTGTTCACAGCTCATAGTGCAATCAGTCCACACAATAATTTCTTTCGTATTTATTTTAGACACACAGCACCATCAAGTGCCACATTGAGCAACTGGGGTGGTATTATGGGTACTAGATTGTTAATACTGTAGGAATATATGTTTATTTGGTAAATATGTATGTATATATATATTCGGGTACACACACATGTCCGTATTCATCATACAAACATATGCGCCTAGGCAGATTCGAACCCGCGATCTGAATAGCTATACCTGCATAGCGGTCGGAGTTTCTTAGCAATACCGAACATGGTCGTCAATATTATTATGGGAATGAGTTTTAACCCCCGAGTTCTTTCGGTGCCGCTTCATTGTTGTCCGAGCGGTGACGGATGCGAAATTGATGTGTAACACGTTCAGTTGTCCATGAATTTTTCACCATCTCCACCGGATTGAAAAAAATATGAAAATATTTAAATTTTCATCAATCTAGCTAGATCATCAGTTCGTGAATTACACGATCAGTTTAGCGTCAATCTTACCTGACCGATCGATTGAACTGATGAAATACTGATCGTGACTTCGCTGTATATTTGTTTCGGTCTTAACTGCTCTGGTTTTATAAAGAGACATTATGGCAAAGCTTTCACCACCTTTACTACAACGATTGCTGTTTCGGTTAATTTTGAATGCGATTGATGATCAGTGCGGCGTCGAATCACAATCAGTGACCGACGAAGTCGTTCGCAGAATAACACCCAAAGCATTATCGAAAGCGACCAAGCGCGCGGAAAACGTCGGCTATATCAATTTAAGCTAGCCTTCGTTCACTTTCGCTCGCTCGCTTGATGCTTGTACGTAAAGTTTACGGTACGAGGTATGAGATCCATTACTCTGTACAAGGAGAGCGTTGGGAATATGGGAACTCAATCAAAACAATCATAAAGTCAGAAAAAGCAAACCAAGATTGTAGTATCTACTTAGTTTAATAAATAGAAAATTATTTTGAAAAAGGTAATAAGGTTAAGCAGTTTTTAGATATCTGCAGTTTTTAGATACCAACGAAGTTAATTTTGTATTGTATTTAGAGTATAAATTTTACCTACCTTACCTACCATATAGGCTATGCGAGTGCTATTAAACACTAAGTGACCGAAAGGTTTATAAATTGATAGGTACTCGTATAGATCAGCCACGCGGTTGCCCGTCAGTTGGTCGATGGTAGATGTCTGCATAAATCTTTATAGCTACTCTTATGATACCTGTTGTCCTATTCATAGCTGTAAGGTAATTCATCATCTTCACCTTGTAGGCTCGACACAATATGTTTTCCTCTTCTATAAGCCATCTTCTCCGTACTCTCTCCTTTCTGGTAACACAAATGAGATGGACACCACGGTTTAATACATTTAATTTCTGAAAACGTTAGCTTCCCTGGCTATACTAATGGTTGTTATCCATCACATGACATCTGTCAATCATCACACCTTCCTCATGTCTCATGTCACGGAACAGTAGTGGTATACTCTAAAAATATATCCGTCCCTATCGCGCTGATTCTTTTGCATTAGCTATTTGTTTCAATACAAAACAAGGTACGGATATCAAAATTTCACGTTTTAATAATGTAATGAATGCTCTAAATCAAGCGCGCTAGGGAATATGAGAGTAATGTGACTGTACAGTTTGATTTCAGGTAATAACCTTAACCTATCGCTAAATTACACATATAATAAAATTGTTTTAGTTAGTAAGATGTACGAGTATTCTGTTTATTTCTTTACTGTACTGTAATCAATCATTACTTTATATACGTCGAACAGCCACATATAACTTTCCCATAAACTGCGAACGCATTTACTAATTTTCACTTTACTTGGGCTGGTAGTTTCCTATCGAAATTAAGGATTTCTGATTAGCTAGAGAGTATGCTCAAACTTCAGATTATCATAACTTCATATGACATGAATATCTTGTTTGAATAATTAAAGTTTCTTCTCGTGCCTTATCGGTCGTCTTCATCCCAACTAATATAGGGATTATAAATATAGCGATTATAAATGCGAAAGTTTGTGTGTGTAGGTCTGTATATTTGCTTGAAATTTGGTTGGTGGACAGATTAGGACCTTGATTAATATATAGGCAATTTATTTTGCTGAACCGAATTTGATGAAATCGTCCACGCGTACGAAGTAGGTAGGTAGGAAGGTAGCAATCTGTATAAATAAGATTAGATTAAATAAAGTAATAGGAATGTTTTTACGGATGCGTAATAAAAATGACAATTTAACAAAAGCGATAAAGCACCTCTGTCGTCGACTTTATAACGACAAACATTACATACACGTGCTTATATGAAGGGAGATGAGAGCCTGCTAAGCGACTCTAGGAGGGTTGGGTCTCTAAAATTGGGTAGGGTGAGGGATGCGCGTCTGGGATGCGCAACACAGCCTCCGTATTACCGCTTCTTTGGTGCCGCCATTGACGAGTTGACGCGAGATACGGTGGGCTGGTCGGTGGACGCTACGTTGATAGTGCTGCGTAGATGTAGGACCCTGTGCTAAGGTAGGATGTTGGTGGCCTGGCACAGGTGAGCGGCGCCGTGGAGGGCCCGCGGGTACCGCGAGACCGACCGCCTTGGCGGTGCTACGGACCCATGCTTACACACAGCCGTTCCGACAGTGACTTCCCCATATTCACCCGAGGTGAGTGTTCCCTCCTTTCTGTATGTGTCTTTTTTGAGCTAATACAAGAATGATAAATTAATAACTGAAACTTTATTAACTGAATTGTCAATACAAACATTGGTGTTATATTGATACTTTCCATCTATCTCATTTCCGTTAGAATGAACCTTGAGATGGTAATGTAATTCATAACAATACTCGTTTATTAAATGCTTAGCAATGTAAACAGTACTTAACGAAGAACAATATGTGGCATATAATAGAACGATTGAGGTTTTCAATAAACTTAATCGTCAGAAAGGTTTCAATTAATAGCGGCGGCGTCCGATTGTCGGGATTGCCTAAGTGAGAGATTTACAAATCAATATCCTAGCGTCCCGGTGTCTATCGTTCCTACATTGTTACTGCAGGTTTGATCTTATTAGATAACAATATTGAATATTAAAATGCTTCTAATTTTGTCATTGAAAATATTATCTTGTTTGCATTTCTACGTTTTAAAAATTTTAATCTGTGTCACATAAAATTTCCATCGTAAAATTCAAGCTTCATTAGCAACATTATACGCAACGCAGGTTCCTAGCATCCTAGCATGAAATCATGGTCCGGTTACTTTCTAGGGCAATATGTATCTAATAATAAGCAAAGGTTATACGCTTAATCTCACCGCTTATTCGAGTTAACGCTGCGCACTGTGATCATTGAAGCGGCTAATTTAATGTTTTTAATGTCACTTGACATCATTAATTGAGCGTAATGAAATGACTCATAAAATGAACCTAATAAATAAATATACCTACATGAAACAGAGTTACAATTTTATATAAAACTATATTTTTGGGTTTTCATACCCGATGGGTCCAACCTTGGGTATGTTGCAACATTGGGTATGTTGTGGGAACGCTGTCCGTCAGTCAAAGACCTCTAACAGCGGAACGTAGAGATAGAGTTCATGGGCAGATTATGAAGGAATTTGACCCAAATCTAGATATTAATAATGTTCCCGACTTTCAGTTTCAAGAATCGCCCGTAGCCTACGTAAAGCACCTTTTTTACATAGTTTGTCAATTGTTTAGAACTGTAAGCAGAATCCCATCAAAAACAATACTTGTCAAAAAAACCAAGTCTCGCAACTCAGTTGTTCTGCGGTAAAAAGTTGTGAGATCCATGTAATACCAAGTCGGTTGTTAATTTATTCAGTCTCTACTTAAGCGACTTTCTGTCTTAATACGTCCAGTCTCTAAGACCACGATCGTGGTCCATAACAATTGAAAATCAATTGTGTCTGGAATCTCCGTACTCGAAGCATTAAGTTGTTACGTAATAATTAACAGCATCTTATAGTGACGCATATCAATATTAAAATTCTTTAATGTTTTATATAAATATATCGAGACTTGGCCATCGCACTAAATAATTGAATTTACATGTGTTTTCAGGCGATTGAATTTACACGTCTTTTCAGGCGATGGCCAAGTCTCAATATATTTATATAAAACATTAAAGAATTTTAATATTGATATTAAAGTTTTTCCTTGATTCATACACCAAACACTACTTATATTCCAAATTTGAAGCTTCT
This sequence comes from Oegoconia quadripuncta, assembly GCA_949316235.1. Lineage (NCBI taxonomy): Eukaryota > Metazoa > Arthropoda > Insecta > Lepidoptera > Autostichidae > Oegoconia > Oegoconia quadripuncta. The sequence goes on along the minus strand of OX438752.1, from coordinate 12,343,925 downwards.
AGGTCTGCTAGAAGTGCCTTAGAATTTTGATGATCGGTGAGTCAGTGACTGACAAAATTAAGAAATTTGACCCCTTATAATTCTTAAAAATACTGGTTCAAATTGAATGAAATTTTAAATATACGTGTCTTTACAATGCCTGCATAGTTACTGAAAATTTCAGTCTTCTATTTTTATCCACAACGAAGTTACAGGGGGTCGAAAATGGTCTGAATTGCTTCGAGAAAAGGATGGTACGGCCGTGACGCTTTTTTGCTCGACTTGGTGGGGGCACGGCCGTGCCCCCAGATATGACTGCTTATATTTTTAGTGCTCCGTACGACAAAACGGAATATCATGGCTTCAACACGGTCGATGTCTGTCTGTCTGTCTTTCTGTCCGTTCGTCTGTTATAGCCATTTATTTCAGAAATTATTAGACGTAGACAAAAGAAAAGTACAGTTGTAGAGGTATAGTAAATAGCGGTGAACGTAAAAAGTTAAAATGGATTTTAGGGTCTAGTTTTCTCGCTAAAATATCGCTCAGAAAATTCGACAAATATTCATTAACATATAGTGCGGAACACTCATTGCGTTGCGATTAGCACTTGGTCGCTTTTTGACTATAACGAAGGATGTGGCGAATTTTAGTCTTATTTTGTTGAGTCTTATTTTGGGAACTCTACTACCTACATAAGAATTCCAATTTAGTTTACCAGTGCCTAATCCAATTCACAAAGTAAAACAAATTAGTCGGCTAACAGACAGATGCCTCAACATAGGTTCCTGCTTAAGTCATAATATCTGATACTTACCCAATAGTAATAAAACTTTTTGCGGCCGGCAATTATATATATTACAACGTCAAGATTGGTCAGTCACACAATTATGTTAATTTATGTATGGTTATTTAGTACTCTCTTAATAATAAGTTATTTCGGAATTCTCGGTACCCGAATCCGACTCTCACCGGGCCGACTAAATATTGAAAGAAAGAAAAACATTTATTGGTAACAAGTCTAAACAATCTATCGTATAACTATCTCCGAGTATATTTACTCCGTTTCATTTGCCTTCTTCATCAACATTTTGATAAAATCCTATTGGAATTTATGAATTTATGTGCGCATTGTAACTTATAAATCCCCAACCAAAGTTGCGCCGCTCATAACAGCTCATAATAGAAATGAAACGAATTCAAACTACTGTTATGTTATTTTTATGGCTATACATAGACGTATGAGTACGAAGGGTATAGTTTTAAGTAGTAGTTTCGGATATGATAATTCTAAAACAGCGGAAGTAAACTGGAAATGCGACGATCTGTGGCAGGTCTGGTGGTAAATAAATACTATTATGTCTTCAATTATCAACTAGGCAACGAATTTTGTTGCGATTTTCACTATCATTTAGAGAATTTCTTCCAGAAGGTATCTATAAATAATAGTGAGAGTTTGTACATAGACGAAGTTGCGGGCAGAAAGCTACTCGTATGATAAAATACTCAAGCAGAAGAAATACATGGTACTACGATAGAGAAAAATAAATTGATAACGCAATCGTATCAGTTGCTATCTAATCTTCCGACTGTTCTGTAATGTCTTAGTTATTTTTCGATCTTCATTTTATTTGGACATTGTGGTGTGATTATAATAAATAACAAATAGATACGATGGTGGAATAATGGCCGTGAGTGGATAAAATTGTGTGGTGTCAGCATGGATGATTTGAACATAAAAAAAACTAAATCGCAAAGGCATAGACCTATAGACGATGATACAAGAAGTGATTGTGGTGTTTTAGACCTTAGTGAGGAATGTTGTAAGTGATTTTATCCGATACCTATTCATTACCTACGTACTTCTGCTTCACACTTGTGGGTTTAATTTCTGATAAGACGATTTCGGATGGCCTCATAAAAGGGATCTGGCAATACAAAGTTTTAAAAATATCTATTCATACGCTTAAACCCAACGCATAATAAATTAAGAAGACATAGAATAACTATTGTTTGTAGTGGTAAACGGCACATATTTACCGTAATGACCTAATATTAATTTTTCTTTACTGTTAAATTTTCTTTTTTAAACCTACTTTTTCTATTTGAAAAATGTATGTGTTTAGGAGACAGTAAATGCCCCATAAAAATATATGAACTCTGATTATACCGGAAAAATAAGAGCAATATAAGTTTAAAAACCAAAAAACCCGACAGCATATTTTGCATTTCGCGGGCGCCATATTGTATTTTTTTACCATAAAATATATCCTATGATACTGCAGGGATTATTGCGTATCTAATGACACCATCCACTTCGAAATTGGTCAAGCCGTTTAGGCTACAGAAGGTAAATTGGAAATCGACATACATACATACGTACACTCGAAAAACATTACCCTCCTTCCTTAGGTAGTCGGGTAAAATTTAATTCAAAACATGTTTGATTCGGAGAAGTTCGAACACCCGTTTGGAGAAGTTAAATTTCAAAACGTATTCGAATATTAAAAGTCGCGGTACCTTGTAGATATATATCAACGTCCTCTGCTGGCTTGCAGTTGGATGAAGACCCTCCGAAGATATAATAAGTCCAAGCTAGCCTGGACAAAGATAAAAGACTGATTGGCTTGCATCCTTTTTAGAGGGTTTCGTAACCTAATGGCAAAACGGGACCCCTGGTATATGCGTCTTGTCCGACTGTAGGTCAGAGCAAAATTTTTACATGTAGAATTGAGACTACATGGTTGAAATTTGGTGGGTAGGTGTCTTTTATGAACCATTATACAGTGTGTAGCGTAATTACAGAAAGATAAAAATATTTGACATCGCATTCCACATGTAGGAAAAAAAATAGTTATCACGCACATCTTAGGATAGGCCCAATATTAATATATGTAGAGGTAACGCTGTTTGTATGAAGTAGCTGTCTGCAACACTGATTCGATTTGATTTTTTTTTTCACTAATAGAAATCTACACTATTGTCGAGTGATATAGGCTGTTTGATTATATTATATATTTATTTCGAGATTGAAAGAATGTTGCGGATGTCAAATCATCTATGTAAAACAAATGCTAAAATCTTGGAATTGGCTAAACCGTTTTTCATCAAACTGATTTAAGAACCACCTCGCAAATACCAGCTTTCGATAAAACTGTGAAAGCAATATTCTTTTCTAAAGACTTATAACACCTCTTTTTGCGTGTCGTGCTAATGATATAATGATTCTTAATATTTGGTGAGATATAATAAGTGTTTTAGTAATGGCCGTCCTCTCTCTGACCGTACCATCAAAAAACTTAAAACAAAAATCAAACTAGCTCTTTAAGGATACAGCGTTTTTTAATTAAAATAACTTTTTGAATGAACCGTGCGGATGTCTGCATTATGGACTCTACTTGTCATGTCTCTCCTTCTCGAGCTTACAGAGCTTACGCTTCTGAGCTTTCCTTCAGCTCCGATTTCCAACTTCTGGTGGATTGGTCCAAGTTGGTTATCATATCATACTTTGCAGTATATATTTATGATGAAGTATCCAAATTACCTCCTTACGTGACCGAAGATGAAGCACGCGATCTCACTAGATGCCTATACACCCTGCTCTTGTAGATCCCATGGTTGTATAATTCAGGAAAGACTGACGCCGGATAACATTTCACAAAGATATTGTAAAGTACAAAGTTATTTTCGCGATCGGTGAAATAAGCAAGTTTTTTGGTTGAAAGTCGAAGGTGTGCGGTTAATAATGTAATGTAAAGTACATGCTACGGAACCCTAAATTTATGAGTAGTCGACACTCACTACGCTGGGATTACACTCAATAATATTTCGTCTAGCTACGAGTAAGTACTAAACCCACAGGCTGTATAGCCAAAGCAATAAGTATGTTGGTCCTATTCTTCTTGTGCCGGCAACTACGCGACATTTTATATTTTTAGGTAGTTAGCACAGTGTATAACATGGCGCAATGCAAACAGAGGCGACTTGGCGGAGACATTAGTTGTAGTCTGAGGCATACATAAGAAAAGCTGCATTGGATCACGATGTCCTCGACTCATCCCTTCCCTTCTATAATTTTTTTGTCTACACTGCATTCATTGTATGACATCTACTGGAAAAGATATATCTTATTGAAGATCACACGGAATACTAATTAATTTTCCGAACACAATGTGGATTCTAATTGTCTAATTAGGTAAATATATAAAAATAGCATGTGCTTTACAGTACGTATAAGTTTATCTTGTCTAATTTTTGCATTAAGCATTTATTGTGTTAACTGTTTGATAACCTAAATAAAAAAAAAGACTGCTATTCCTGTCATCAATTACGACTCATCTGATGCGGGGTCTAAGCACTTGTTTCTAGCAGACAGTTCGAGGTAGAGTACCTACCTGTAGTATGGGTAACGAAAGACCAGCAGGGAACATTAGTAGGGATTAGAAGATACGTTTAAAGTTAGATAGTATGTTCTATTTATGAAAGTTTTGTAAGTAATCTATGACGAAATAGAATTTTGTATGTAATAGATAATTATAGGACATGGCTCTCGAGAAACAATTATGACCAGCGGTATTATTGTCCAACATCAATGGGTAGTGAATTCCATTGCCATCCTTTTCGCCATTCGTCGAATTTCATATTTCAAGCTCTACTATTGGTAAACTTTGACAGTTGGCGTTTGGAATCCAATCCTATTGAAGTTAATCAATGGAACCCTGCGGTTTCTGCATAGGTAAAACCCTATATTTTGTAATTATCTGTAAAACTCTTATTATAATAACTTGGTTGAAATCGGTGGTATAGTGATCTATGCGTCGAGACTGCAGGCCCAGGAAAACAACTGAAGGACATGATTGAAGAGGTCATCCTACTAATAGACACGGTTCATGACCCCCCCCCCCCCTCCTCTAAATCAGGTTTACGAAAATTTTAATTGATATAGTTCTTAATAAACAATTAATAACTTGTTTTACTGTTAAAGTATCTTGGAACTCTTAATCAAGTTGATTATGTCCCATGAAACTGGAACCCATCATGTAAAAAAATTGTGCTGAAATATATTTTAGATCAGCTGATTTAGGTGTCTTGATATGCTGCTAAGGTACCACCATAACGCTCGTGTTAGCCGCCTCACCTCATTCATCCATTACTAAATAGTTGCAGTTTGTTGAGCGACCATGAATCATATATGGCGCCCCATTATTAATCTATGGACGGACGTGTATGTACAGAAATTGATTTGTTTATACCTACATAACAGTTTACGTGTGGATTTTTTGGGGTGTGCTTAGTTAACCTGTCGTCTAATGGGTATACGGTTTGAACCAATAGCAGTAGAAAATCTTTGGTTTGAACCAATGACAATCTAAGGTTTGAACTGAAGACACTATTTAAGCTTTATATATTTTTTTTTTGGGAAAGAGGAGAGATCCGTCATAGGACACTTTCGAATCTACGTCAGCACGCATTGCTTATAAATCTGTAAGTTCCACACATACAGCCATATAAGCATGTCTACTGGAAGGTAGTGCCGGGCGCTTACCTGCTAAAACTCCCCTTTCTAATTTTTCTGAAAATGGGCAGAGGTGAATGGAAATATTAATAAGAAAAAAAATATATTAATAGATAACCAACCACATTCGTAGCTGGCAGCCTGGTAAAGATACTCAAGTAACTTAATATTTTGGATTATTATTATTATTTAAGGGTATTGTATATTTCGCAGGCATTATTTAGGCAAGTTTACATCGCATAGAATCCAAATAAAACTATGGAATAAGTCAAACTCTTTCGTTGGGTACTATTATAGTATTATTATTAAAATCATTGAATTCGATTATGAGGATCCCAGCACATGGAAGTAGTTCTTATCCCAAAAGTTTGTTTACTAATACCAACGAATAGACATCAACGGGACATATTTATTCAAAGTATTGGAGTACTTTATTGATTGATACTAGTTCAACACTTAAATAGAAATTTACTGTCACATAAATCAGTATTCGATATTTTTGTTTAAAATCGTAAGTGCCCTATAAGCCACTATATTTCCGCTGTATACAGGGTGAATTTGAATTCGTGTAATTCCCATTAACTGGTGACATCACTCGTGATTACGAACAACTTTCCCCAAGGAAACAGCCGAATTCGATAAAAACAAATTTCGATTAGTTCGAAATTTGTTTTTATCGATAAGTTCGAAGAAAGTAAACCATGCTGAAATCACCTTGAATATGGACGTCCAACAATTTTCGGCTGGTGACTCCACTCCCGATTAAGAACAACTTTCCAATAAGAACCCTAGCCGAATTCAGCCGAAAAATGTTGGACCTCCATACTAAAGGTGGTTTCAGAATCGTTTATTTTGTATTGGTAAACGAAAATTTTTTGTTCGAATTCGACTATGATTCCTTAGGGAAAGTTTTTCGTGATCAGGAGTTCTGTAATAAATCGCATCACATGAACAGCCAATAGTCAAATGAAACATCAAAATTATTTCGTAGTATAAAAGTATCACTCGAAAACGTTACAATTTTTAACTTAATATTAAAATTACTGCTCATTCACAAAGTTGACACCCCAGAGAAGAACGAGCAAGAAAGTCAAGATTTGCTCTTTTTAAGTAAGTTGTAGTAATATAGGTAGTCCCAGCAATGGACTATATATTGAGAATTTTGTGAATATAACCTGACGATTTTTATTCATACAAAACATGCCTATAAATATGTTTTCGAAGCCCGATACCAGTTCCGCTAGAGTTGATTGTTGGGGAGCTCTGGCTTTACCTACTAAGAAAGGACTGACTCGGTTTTAGGATCGGGGTGGCGGGGTGTTGTGTGGCGGGTAGCCCTACACCTGCCCTTAGGGACGCGCGGGGCGGGGGCGAAACGTAAACCGGTGTCATGCAATGCAATGCACTCCGCACAAATGACCACTTCGCGAGTCCTTTACTCATTTGGGTGGGTTAGGTGTCTAACTATAGATTTTCCCTTTACGAGTAAAAGTACTCATTGTTTCGTGTTTACGTTCCATCACTGCATAGTTTTCGCATTTAGAACAATACACATGAATATAGTTATCTACTCAATAAACAACACAACAGTAATAATTATTCGCATTAACAGTCTATTGAAGCCCAGTGACATACGCCTCCCACGGTGCGATTTGCATAGTTTTTGATAGGAGGCTATGTCCTAATCGCCAGACTGGTGAAGGGTTGACGATCGCAGATTTTTTATACTCGTCGGCTGCTGCCTATCAATGAAAAACGAGTTGGTTCTGTTCTCTCTACCGGAAACCACATGGCCAAATGATTAATTAGCTAGGTACCTACTTAAATTAACTTTAATTTACAAAGGTAGGTACTTGTTAGTTATAAAACAGTTACATATATAGTTGAGACCTAAACGAGTGTATTGTCAGCTCTTGTTTAATTCTTATCTACATTTCACGTCTAATTGCAACCTACGTTTCTTCCGGAGAGAGTTCCTTTCTTCACAAGTTGCATTTAATGTAGGTACATCCGTGCTGCCTATAGACTTATCTTCTTGATCAAAGAGCTTATTGAATAAGAGTATTATGCATATTATAATGTACACTTAATAACTGATAGATAACAAGAGGCCTTCCTAATCACTACGGCGGAACTTAATAAACGGTTGTATACAAACAAAAAGTAAAACGGTCGCAATCTAACTGGTGCCGCTTGTCTTGATGTTGTTGATGCGAGTCAGGCAGGGGCTCGCCTCGCGGTCGCCATGCCGCGGATCGGCGAGGCGAGTCGAGTGCATTGCAACATGCAGGCCGGGCAGGGAGCGGAGCGACAGGCAGGCAGGCAGGCGGGCCCCCACCCGGCCCCGCGCCGCTGTCGCACACCGCGTGCCAGTCCGCCGTTGTGCGTCCCTCGCGGCGCCAGCACATCGCAATGACAGCTTCGTAATATCGTTCTCTTGACCGGTTTCGCGTGTGTCTTTGTTTAGTGTTCATTAACTGTGTTGTGTTGATTGATTCAATGCCGAAGATGTCGAGTATGCGACATGGGTGCACGTAGTTGACATGTCGTTGAGCGCGCCCCAGGCGGTGCGCGGGACTAGGACCAGTAGCCTAGACCAACTTGATTTCCAGGAGCGGAGGCAGTTGATAGCGAGCTCGTTGTCTCTGACGGATTTCTTGCACGTTGGGGCTAAGGAGGTGGCCGCTGTCGCTGGTCAGTACCTTTTCTGATTTCGTCTCACACACCCAGCCACATTCCTAACAATAGCTTTGCGAAATCAAAGAGTCGTGCACGACATTTGGCCTCTACAAAGCGTATCTACACCTAGCACTCATCTGAACTGAGATGGATGGGAGAGATAATGAATTATTAAGTTATATTATGTATTATTGCATCGTTGATACCGGGTACCGTATTAAGTTATTATGACTTACATAGATCCTATCATGTACTAATATATCTTTGTTAAAGTTCATCTTTTCTTTCCTGTATGTCCTAGGGCTACACCTTCCTTGTAGGTAATTGTTTGGTGCATTAGATAATGTTGACAGGGCAGAAACCAATTTGTTCGGCCTTTTATCTCTAAATAATCCCGGTTATTGATTACTGTGTCGAGTCTCAGTATTCTACGTAATGAATACCCAACGATTATTATTAAGAATTTGTTCGTATTATCTAAGAACTAATATCATATCAGTTAAAAATGACACGATCAATGTAATGGAGAATAGAATGTATTCTACAATAGAAACTTAAAAATAAAATTTATTTCAAAAATAGATCATATAGTCACGAACTACGACAATGATATCACCTCTACCTGCAGGAGTGGTTGCGTTGGTCACGGCATCGACAGTCTACTTATCGTTAACCCTTTTAGTTTTTTTATTTACATTTTTAGACCATTACGTCCCCTGGAGGAATTTCGGCTGTAGAAAATGACTTGTTTTAGGCGTCTATTACAAAGTGTACTTATTACTCGTAATTGCTCTACACTTGTATGACTCGACCCTACAATTACAGGTTTGTAACAGATACCTAGGTACCTTTTAATATTATTCTCAGACTTCCAAGTACGGCTAGGCTACACGGATAGCGATTTTGACCTTAACTCTTGACTTGGAAATCATGCCCACGACAGCCTTTGACAAGGTCATTTGTAAGGCCATTTCTAGTAAATCTCTGTAACTGGTATGTAAAATGATAAATATACCTATGTCTAGAACTCAACAATCCTGTATTGTGAGCATTACAATAACACAATTTACCTCGCGTACGTGCGCCTATCTCTTCTTGTTATCGTCTCTTACATTCTATAGCCGTTGTTGTTTTCATTTTGTAAACAATGCTAGAACAAAAGCAGGGGAGTTGATTTACCCATCACATTTTCCCATAGTTCATTATTATATTGAAAGTGAAAATACTATTTTCCATTCGGTACTTGATAGCCTAGCCACTACTACCTACTTGGATCCATAATAGTTTACAAAACGCAGCTATTACATTTTCTTGCACCTTAATAAAATTTTATCTAGGTTTTCTGCGTGGCACAACGCCACACATTGGATTTTATAGTGGAGACACATTGATGGTACACCTCACTTCTCACTATCTACCCACAAAGTTCTGTAGCCCTCTTAGGAATCTCCAGTGACATATTCGGTCTAATAACGACACAATACACGAAGAGAGATCAACACACTATAGATATCATTGATATTATCTCCAGCGTATTATTCACGGCATGATGATGTCACATTGCCGTTTCGCTGCCACCATTTATGAATGTTAACTGTATATTCTGATCTTTATGTAGGGCGTTTTAATGCTGCACATTCGCTTATTTAGTTGTTCAAAGTAATTTAGAAATGTAACATTATTTGCGTGAAGGTTACAAAACTATTTGACGTCAGAAAAACGAGAGATTTTGGCAATGATGTCTGCTGAAAGCACCACATCAACGCTCAGACGCAAACCAATTTAGAGGAGTTTATTTCCTTCGAACCCGAAATCTCATCGTTATCTCTCGACACGCACACGGAGGTCGTCAACGGCATGGTATGATCTTTTAAAACTAGGACATCAAAACTGACAGATTATACAAGTTAGTCATAGTTAGACTTGTTGATAAAAGAGATGTGAATTCGAATATAAAACTGTGGATTTAACTATATTGATTGTCAAGTAAGAAATGTAGGTAGGCTTTCATTGGAAATGCCATCCTGAAACGATTTGCTTTAATGGCATATTAGCTACGTTTAGTTTTCTGACAATAAACAATTCGTAATGATGAATAGCCCCATGCTTTATATGAGGTGAGAATGTACAATGCAAGGTAACTTTCAAAAATTGATGAAATAAAGGATAAATAGTTTCCATTTAAAATTTGACTTTATGCATTGAACACATTTTACTAACGCCAGTTGACACAAATGGCGTCAGTAAAAGAAACACCCGAGTCTCCTTGCCTATTATTTTGAAATAGCAATTCCCTAAAGTAGAAATTCGCGAATTGGTACTGGGTAATAAATTTCTGGAATTACGATAGGACTCCGGCAGATTTCTGTTTCTAACTAGAATAAATGAGCGCTGTAATTTGGCTAAGTTACTAGTCGACGGGTACAGGTCAAAATAAGTCGATCTGCCAATTGGATGCACGCCAAAATATTTACCTTAATAAATACTTTAAATTTGTGGTTTTTACTGTCATAAATTCTGAACCGTCTTCGTTTCTGCCTGTCTCTCGTCTATAGATTTTGAATATAAACTTTCCCCAAGAATTTCTATTGGGAACAACTGGTGGGGTATGCAACTTACTCCCAGCGGCTTTCAAATATTTTACCTCTTTTAGGTTTTCTAAAATTACTAATAATTATCAGGAATTGATTAACCAGCCATTGACTCAGAAGATTACACTTTTTTTTGATTTCTTACACCAAGTTGTCGCCATAAATATTCATCTTACTTCACTGACAGCCTTTTCTACATCATGTATAGTTATTGTTCTCTCCTTGTATATCATTTACAGCAATTATAAGAGGTCAATTGCGTACAAACTATTAAGGTAGAGCTGTTCAATGATTAAGTTCAATGAATGCCATAGAGCAATCTCTAAGGTGAATGCTACAAGTATTTGTCGTTAAATTATGGCATCTCTAATAAAGTTAATAATCATTACATGGTGCACCATGCAAAGTTCTCTGTTACGCAATGAAACCTGATTCACTGCAAATGTACATTGAATGTTGATTAATCTGAACCTGCGCTTCTATTGTCCTAGTAAGGTATAACTTCTATTGCAGTGGGTATGCATATATCTAACTACTTACTCATGGCATTTACTGATGGTGGAATGAATGGAACAAAACTACTTTTACTGATAGCAATATGGCATTTACATAACGTAGGTAGGTACTCAAATTGTGTCAGTACTATATATATTGTTCCTGATCAGTTGTTATTAGAAGTACCAACGGATCGTAATCGGTTTCTGATGAAGGTTTATTGCACTTGGGATCATCACACATCGAATATAGGAAAGTACACAAATCAAATGGCGGTCACGGTCTTCGACGGTAAGGTCGGTCGGTGCGTTGGTGTCGCATCATCGATCACTGAACGCTAAGCCGTCCTGCCTCGGGACATGTGAGTCACGCTCGTACCTTACCTACTAAGAAGACGTTAGCACCGTTGAAGCAACACCACCATTTTATAACCTGAATTCATATGCCTACATCACGCCTACGTGGGACCTGTGATTAACGATATTCATTGTGTTATTGCAAATTTGAACAATATATCAACCGATTGCAAAACATTCACAGGACCTGCAATAGATTTTGAAATTTTCAATTGAACCTAATTATTAATTCTTATTTCTACATTATCGCGCGTGTGACGTTTATTATCCTCGTAATTATTCCTCTTGGCTATTACCTATTTTCGTACCATATGATGATTCAACTGAACTGTGTAAAATGTTAGCAGATAATTTAGTGTCGTGATAAACATAATGACATGTACTTAGTCTTTGTGTAAAATGAGGTTCTCTTATCACTGCTCGTTAAAGGTCCTAATTCTCCTAAAACAAATATGTCTCAGCCACAACGCAATTGGGTTACCTACTTGCTACATACAACCGATATGACTGTATAAGAATTTTCAGATTCACAATTATAATTTTCCTTATCTATTTTCAGCGTCAGAATTTAAATAATTCGTTTGTTGTTACGAGCATAAGTTATTTCGACGCAGCAACTACACTACACAAGTGGTGCCTTTATAGAATAACAATTGGACTTGACTCGTGATTTGTATTATGCATACTGCGCCGTGATGAGTCCCCACTTTCTTGTGACCATTTTATTTATTTTAATATTTCCGTGATAAAAATCGCTATTATCAACTCAAATAATACATATTTAAAAAAGAATTTTTATTTCGACAGTGTAGAAATTGTTATTGTTAAAAAAAATACGTATAAATGTGTATGTACGTGATTGGTAAATATATGTATGAAGTAGTGGGAGATAAGTTTCTCTTTTGAAGTTATACTTAGTTCCCCGTTGGTATTGTGATTGTCACGGGCAGCTCTTAACAATAGATTCTCGACGCAATGGGGCCATTGATTGTGTCGTTGTACGTACGAGTGTATTGGGTGCCGATCGCGCTGGTACCTATTATTTCTGCTGACGGTTTGGCTGACGTGGGCTCTTCGCAGTTTTTATTATTATTATCATCGTTGTGACAATATAATATTACTCAAGTTGTATTATTATTTTCGCGCATTGTAAAATAATACAAGTAGGTATACATAATGAAGCCAATAATTTATGTACATGTATTTAAATGTAAGATTTATTGTTCTATTCACTACATTGTTTATCACAATGTCCTTGGAGTCCTCTAGCAAAGAGTCGCAATGTTAAAATGGGCAAACGTAAATCCTTTGAGAACAAATGTATGCATCATATAGTTATACTAAATTATTACTTAGATTACATTCCAAAATGCAATAAACTACTTATGAATTAATTTTAAAAGAATTGACGAATTGATCTGCTTTGTGCTGATCTTGATATTCTAGCTAGATCGTGTCAACGCAGGTCTTTAACTAATCGACCATGCACTGAGAAAAAATTGCTCATTACGAGAGGCAATTTTGTAATGAGCTTGCATCTTTCTACTTATAATGAGGTCTCCCAAGTAAATACTGCATCTAGATACGTTACAATGAGATGCCCTATTGACGCGTTTATAGGAACCAACATTCTCTATAATGAGCCGCCGAAAAACTACGTACAATGTCACGGCCTCTATACATAAAGCTATTCCAACATGAATTAATGAGCTAGTCAAATTATCCCTTACGTAATGCTGTTGGTTCCTTATAAGTAAAGTAAATGGTTTAAGTATGCAGTCACATTATAAGTATACTTCCTACGTTGTATGTTCCCGACCATGTAAATTAAGGAGCTTACAGCGTTATACGTAGTTGGATAATGAGAACACATTGTGCAGTACTGCGACTACGTACGAACTGTTTCGCACACATTGAGCTGCTGATAAAACTTTGGTAACTATTATCACTACAAATACTCCGCCTATTTAAAATACTTGGGTAGGCTACGTACATGTTGTAATGTAAATATATGATAAATATTTATGATGTACCTAGTGGACTTCATGCATTCATGCAATACGTAATAAAGCTCGCTGTGTTGTCCAAGTCCCACATCGCTACCTACTTCATTTAGATAATCCTCATTATATGGATGCTGTCTTTGTACATTACGTAAGTAGCCGGATCTATGCAATATAAGTTAGCAGCCACATTATACACGTATACCGCCTACTTAAAACACACAGACCTACAGATTGCTGTGACCCGACACATTATATGGACGCCGTCAACTTACTTTACGTAGCCGGCTCCCAGCAATGAACGACAGCGAACACATTATGAACGTATACCGCCTACTTGAAGTAATACGCAGACATCGTACGTACTCATCCGTCAGATTACTACGTATTATAGGCGACCCGACACATTAAAAGGACGTCCTTCTACTTACTTTACGTAATCGGCTCTCAGCAATGTACGACAGCGAACACGTTATACACGTATACCGCCTACTTAAAATACGTGGACCTCCTATGTTGTCATACGTCAAATTGCGGCGTATTATAGATGATCCGATGCATTAGAAGGGCGCCCGTCTTCTTACTTTACGTAGCCCGATACATTATACATGTACACGGAATACTTGAAATACGTAAACCTCCTACGTACTCATCCTTCAGATTGCTACGTATTATAGGTGACCCGACACATTATAAGGACGTCGTCTACTTACTTTACGTAGCCGGCTCCCGCCAATGTACGACAGCGAACACATTATGGACGTATACCGCCTACTTAAAATACGTGGACCTCCTACGTACTCATCCTTCAGATTGCTACGTATTATAGGTGAGCCGACACATTATAAGGACGTCGTCTACTTACTTTACGTAGCCAGCTCCCGCCAATGTACGACAGCGAACACATTATGGACGTATACCGCCTACTTAAAATACGTGGACCTCCTATGTTGTCATACGTCAAATTGCGGCGTGTTATAGATGATCCGATGCATTAGAAGGGCGTCCGTCTACTAACTTTACGTAGCCCGACACATTATACATGTACACCGAATACTTGAATTACGTAAACCTCCTACGTACTCATCCGTCAGATTGCTACGTATTATAGGCGACCCGACACATTATAAGGACGTCGTCTACTTACTTTACGTAGCCGGCTCCCAGCAATGTACGACAGCAAACACATTATGGACGTATACCGCCTACTTGAAATACGTAAACCTCCTACGTACTCATCCTCCAGATTGCTACGTATTATAGGCGACCCGACACATTATAAGGACGACGTCTACTTACTTTACGTAGCCGGCTCCCAGCAATGTACGACAGCAAATACATTATGGACGTATACCGCCTACTTGAAATACGTGGACCTCCTACGTACTCATCCTTCAGTTTGCTACGTATTATAGGTGACCCGACACATTATAAGGACGTCGTCTACTTACTTTACGTAGCTGGCTCCCAGCAATGTACGACAGCGAAGACATTATGGACGTATACCGCCTACTTAAAATACGTGGACCTCCTATGTTGTCATACGTCAAATTGCGGCGTATTATAGATGATCCGATGCATTAGAAGGGCGTCCGTCTACTAACTTTACGTAGCCCGACACATTATACATGTACACCGAATACTTGAAATACGTAAACCTCCTACGTACTCATCCGTCAGATTGCTACGTATTATAGGCGACCCGACACATTATAAGGACGTCGTCTACTTACTTTACGTAGCCGGCTCCCGCCAATGTACGACAGCGAACACATTATGGACGTATACCGCCTACTTAAAATACGTGGACCTCCTACGTACTCATCCTTCAGATTGCTACGTATTATAGGTGACCCGACACATTATAAGGACGTCGTCTACTTACTTTACGTAGCCGGCTCCCACCAATGTACGACAGCGAACACATTATGGATGTATACCGCCTACATAAAATACGTGGACCTCCTATGTTCTCATACGTCAAATTGCGGCGTATTATAGATGATCCGATGCATTAGAAGGGCGCCCGTCTACTAACTTTACGTAGCCCGACACATTATACATGTACACCGAATACTTGAAATACGTAAACTTCCTACGTACTCATCCGTCAGATTACTACGTGTTATAGGCGACCCGACACACCGGGGGCATCTTCGGAGTTGACGATTTCGATAGAGCTTTCCGAGACGAAGTCAGAACTGAAAGAATTTTCTTTCAGCGATGCACCGAAGCCCAGGCATATTTATTTCAAATTTTTCAAAATGGCGGCCGTGAACGATTTCGAACGCCGATTGGGCCCCAACCGCAAGTCGGAACAACACCGTGTTTCGGCTCGTCGTTCATGGAATTTGGCCAGCTGTCCACTCCGCTGTATGATTCCCTTCTCTCGGTACTTCTGGATTTCACTCGAAAAATTAAAACGCCCGTATCTCGGACATTTTAACGGCTACAGCAAAATTTCTTTTCGCTCATCGTTGTGTGCAATCAGACCTTTCACCCAGCATATAGCGTGTGATCGTGCCGTAGGCACAGTCTGCGCACCGAAGGTCGAAACCGAGTTTTTAGATTCGAATTCAAGTTTTGTTAATCTATTCTTTGTGCCTTTATGAGCTCTTTACAAGCGTGTATTTGAAAATATTATGCTATCGGTGATTTGTCATCTCAATTTTTAGAGGGGGCGGGGAGGGGGGGGAAAAAATACATTGGTGTGGCATGATTTGCCGACTTCCATAGGAAGTCGAAAATCCAAAAATGGTGTCAATTTTCTTCTATCTCTAACCGTTTTCGAGATATAGACAAACAAGTTTATAAAAAAATCGATTTCGTGATTTTGTGACCAATGCTCGGGTAGGTCGCATGTGTAGACGGATAGTGAAAATCGAAGTTGGTTAAATTACAATAACTTTTTTGTTTTTCAACCGATCGGGTACCCATTTTCAGGAACAGTAGATGGGGTTTGGACATACCGAAATTTAAAATTTCATCGAAATCAAACGAGATTTGACTGAGGTATTTAATTTTTTTTTTAAGTCAATATCGACGGTAAATCGGTCATAACTATGTTGTACGTCACCGGATCGCGTTACAATTTACGACATCCACATTTTTGATCATTCCTCACGAGTTTTTAAAATTTCCACAAGATCGGACAACTTTTGAGAAAGTTGCCTTTTTAGGGAAGAGTCGGAGGGGGGGCATCTTCGGAGTTGACGATTTCGATAGAGCTTTCCGAGACGAAGTCAGAACTGAAAGAATTTTCTTTCAGCGATGCACCGAAGCCCAGGCATATTTATTTCAAATTTTTCAAAATGGCGGCCGTGAACGATTTCGAACGCCGATTGGGCCCCAACCGCAAGTCGGAACAACACCGTGTTTCGGCTCGTCGTTCATGGAATTTGGCCAGCTGTCCACTCCGCTGTATGATTCCCTTCTCTCGGTACTTCTGGATTTCACTCGAAAAATTAAAACGCCCGTATCTCGGACATTTTAACGGCTACAGCAAAATTTCTTTTCGCTCATCGTTGTGTGCAATCAGACCTTTCACCCAGCATATAGCGTGTGATCGTGCCGTAGGCACAGTCTGCGCACCGAAGGTCGAAACCGAGTTTTTAGATTCGAATTCAAGTTTTGTTAATCTATTCTTTGTGCCTTTATGAGCTCTTTACAAGCGTGTATTTGAAAATATTATGCTATCGGTGATTTGTCATCTCAATTTTTAGAGGGGGCGGGGAGGGGGGGGAAAAAATACATTGGTGTGGCATGATTTGCCGACTTCCACAGGAAGTCGAAAATCCAAAAATGGTGTCAATTTTCTTCTATCTCTAACCGTTTTCGAGATATAGACAAACAAGTGTATAAAAAAATCGATTTCGTGATTTTGTGACCAATGCTCGGGTAGGTCGCATGTGTAGACGGATAGTGAAAATCGAAGTTGGTTAAATTACAATAACTTTTTTGTTTTTCAACCGATCGGGTACCCATTTTCAGGAACAGTAGATGGGGTTTGGACATACCGAAATTTAAAATTTCATCGAAATCAAACGAGATTTGACTGAGGTATTTAATTTTTTTTTTAAGTCAATATCGACGGTAAATCGGTCATAACTATGTTGTACGTCACCGGATCGCGTTACAATTTACGACATCCACATTTTTGATCATTCCTCACGAGTTTTTAAAATTTCCACAAGATCGGACAACTTTTGAGAAAGTTGCCTTTTTAGGGAAGAGTCGGAGGGGGGGCATCTTCGGAGTTGACGATTTCGATAGAGCTTTCCGAGACGAAGTCAGAACTGAAAGAATTTTCTTTCAGCGATGCACCGAAGCCCAGGCATATTTATTTCAAATTTTTCAAAATGGCGGCCGTGAACGATTTCGAACGCCGATTGGGCCCCAACCGCAAGTCGGAACAACACCGTGTTTCGGCTCGTCGTTCATGGAATTTGGCCAGCTGTCCACTCCGCTGTATGATTCCCTTCTCTCGGTACTTCTGGATTTCACTCGAAAAATTAAAACGCCCGTATCTCGGACATTTTAACGGCTACAGCAAAATTTCTTTTCGCTCATCGTTGTGTGCAATCAGACCTTTCACCCAGCATATAGCGTGTGATCGTGCCGTAGGCACAGTCTGCGCACCGAAGGTCGAAACCGAGTTTTTAGATTCGAATTCAAGTTTTGTTAATCTATTCTTTGTGCCTTTATGAGCTCTTTACAAGCGTGTATTTCAAAATATTATGCTATCGGTGATTTGTCATCTCAATTTTTAGAGGGGGCGGGGAGGGGGGGGAAAAAATACATTGGTGTGGCATGATTTGCCGACTTCCATAGGAAGTCGAAAATCCAAAAATGGTGTCAATTTTCTTCTATCTCTAACCGTTTTCGAGATATTGACAAACAAGTGTATAAAAAAATCGATTTCGTGATTTTGTGACCAATGCTCGGGTAGGTCGCATGTGTAGACGGATAGTGAAAATCGAAGTTGGTTAAATTACAATAACTTTTTTGTTTTTCAACCGATCGGGTACCCATTTTCAGGAACAGTAGATGGGGTTTGGACATACCGAAATTTAAAATTTCATCGAAATAAAACGAGATTTGACTGAGGTATTTAATTTTTTTTTTAAGTCAATATCGACGGTAAATCGGTCATAACTATGTTGTACGTCACCGGATCGCGTTACAATTTACGACATCCACATTTTTGATCATTCCTCACGAGTTTTTAAAATTTCCACAAGATCGGACAACTTTTGAGAAAGTTGCCTTTTTAGGGAAGAGTCGGAGGGGGGGCATCTTCGGAGTTGACGATTTCGATAGAGCTTTCCGAGACGAAGTCAGAACTGAAAGAATTTTCTTTCAGCGATGCACCGAAGCCCAGGCATATTTATTTCAAATTTTTCAAAATGGCGGCCGTGAACGATTTCGAACGCCGATTGGGCCCCAACCGCAAGTCGGAACAACACCGTGTTTCGGCTCGTCGTTCATGGAATTTGGCCAGCTGTCCACTCCGCTGTATGATTCCCTTCTCTCGGTACTTCTGGATTTCACTCGAAAAATTAAAACGCCCGTATCTCGGACATTTTAACGGCTACAGCAAAATTTCTTTTCGCTCATCGTTGTGTGCAATCAGACCTTTCACCCAGCATATAGCGTGTGATCGTGCCGTAGGCACAGTCTGCGCACCGAAGGTCGAAACCGAGTTTTTAGATTCGAATTCAAGTTTTGTTAATCTATTCTTTGTGCCTTTATGAGCTCTTTACAAGCGTGTATTTGAAAATATTATGCTATCGGTGATTTGTCATCTCAATTTTTAGAGGGGGCGGGGAGGGGGGGGAAAAAATACATTGGTGTGGCATGATTTGCCGACTTCCATAGGAAGTCGAAAATCCAAAAATGGTGTCAATTTTCTTCTATCTCTAACCGTTTTCGAGATATAGACAAACAAGTTTATAAAAAAATCGATTTCGTGATTTTGTGACCAATGCTCGGGTAGGTCGCATGTGTAGACGGATAGTGAAAATCGAAGTTGGTTAAATTACAATAACTTTTTTGTTTTTCAACCGATCGGGTACCCATTTTCAGGAACAGTAGATGGGGTTTGGACATACCGAAATTTAAAATTTCATCGAAATCAAACGAGATTTGACTGAGGTATTTAATTTTTTTTTTAAGTCAATATCGACGGTAAATCGGTCATAACTATGTTGTACGTCACCGGATCGCGTTACAATTTACGACATCCACATTTTTGATCATTCCTCACGAGTTTTTAAAATTTCCACAAGATCGGACAACTTTTGAGAAAGTTGCCTTTTTAGGGAAGAGTCGGAGGGGGGGCATCTTCGGAGTTGACGATTTCGATAGAGCTTTCCGAGACGAAGTCAGAACTGAAAGAATTTTCTTTCAGCGATGCACCGAAGCCCAGGCATATTTATTTCAAATTTTTCAAAATGGCGGCCGTGAACGATTTCGAACGCCGATTGGGCCCCAACCGCAAGTCGGAACAACACCGTGTTTCGGCTCGTCGTTCATGGAATTTGGCCAGCTGTCCACTCCGCTGTATGATTCCCTTCTCTCGGTACTTCTGGATTTCACTCGAAAAATTAAAACGCCCGTATCTCGGACATTTTAAGGGCTACAGCAAAATTTCTTTTCGCTCATCGTTGTGTGCAACCAGACCTTTCACCGAGCATATAGCGTGTGATCGTGCCGTAGGCACAGTCTGCGCACCGAAGGTCGAAACCGAGTTTTTAGATTCGAATTCAAGTTTTGTTAATCTATTCTTTGTGCCTTTATGAGCTCTTTACAAGCGTGTATTTGAAAATATTATGCTATCGGTGATTTGTCATCTCAATTTTTAGAGGGGGCGGGGAGGGGGGGAAAAAAATACATTGGTGTGGCATGATTTGCCGACTTCCATAGGAAGTCGAAAATCCAAAAATGGTGTCAATTTTCTTCTATCTCTAACCGTTTTCGAGATATAGACAAACAATTGTATAAAAAAATCGATTTCGCGATTTTGTGTCCAATGCTCGGGTAGGTCGCATGTGTAGAAGGATAGTGAAAATCGAAGTTGGTTAAATTACAATAATTTCTTCTATCTCTAACCGTTTTCGAGATATAGACAATAAAGTGTAATATAAAAAATGAAATAAAAAAAACTCCAAAGTGTTCTCCACCAGATCTATGTAGTTGTTAGAAAAATAATAATTTAAAAATCTGGAAAATTAAATATTCTATCAACTCCGTTTATTCAGTGTATAGTAAGTGTGTCAGCTGCCGATTTTTTTAAATTGCCGCCGTTTCACTAGGACAGCTTTCATTGGTCAGACTCTACCTACTTTACGTAACCCGACCCGACACATTATACAGTTTACCGCCTATTTAATACGTATACCTCCTATGTACTCATCCATCAGATTGCTACGTATTATAGTTGACTCAACTCATTATAAGGAAGCCGTCTACTTACCTCTTGTAGCCCCACACATTATACACTATACTTCGAAAAGAGCCTAATTTAGGGAAATTCTAAGAGGAGCTCGGGGAAAATCATAATCAGAGGGTGGCAACACTGGTGTGCGTTTGCG
The DNA here is from genome assembly GCA_949316235.1 of Oegoconia quadripuncta. Taxonomy (NCBI): domain Eukaryota; kingdom Metazoa; phylum Arthropoda; class Insecta; order Lepidoptera; family Autostichidae; genus Oegoconia; species Oegoconia quadripuncta. The sequence continues at coordinate 12,322,718 of OX438752.1, read as the reverse complement.
CCATGTTTGCGCATAGTGTTCTGTGGTGTGCGCTCGCTTCTCAATTTCCCATTCCCAACGTAGTGATTATATTCTCTTTGATTCCCATCCAAAGTTTTACACCCAGCCAGCGAGCGGCCATATTGATCTTCTGTTTGTGGTTGAGTGAGCATTGAGCCAAGCGGGCGGCGGGCGTCTGGATTTGTTTGGTTTTTTTATTTGGTGAGGTGAGTGATTCTTGGATCAGAGTGTCGATAAGGGGTCACTGAGAGAATTTGAAAGACAAGTTATTCTGAGTTGTAAAAATAAAAATTTAACCTAGCCGAACAACAGACAGTGTCGGATTTTTCTACGTCTCTTCTCTCAGTGCTCCCTTGACTACAATCCAACCCTTTTTTCTAAGTGCCCCCCTAATCCAACCGCGTTTTCCTTAACCATAATGTTGGGTATCTGTTATTATAGGTACTTTTGCAACATAGCAGAGACAGAATGGACACAATGGAAGGAGCATCGGTATCTTTAACTCTGGGGTCTCCAGGAATATATTGACGTGTTTGCTGGTATGTTACAATAGGGCCTACCTACCTATCTTTTACTATCCCTCATTTTCAACCCCCATAAGCTCTGACCAAGAAAAAAGTAAAGACGGAGCATCAATAAAATGACAAGTGAAGTCACTTTTTAAGCTTGTGGTGTGAGTTATCGGTGCGCACTGCGCGCAATACCACAGCAATACTATGCGATGCTGGCAGAATCCTAAAAAGGAAAGCCATTCCTTAAAAGAATTGAATTTAATTGATGAGCATGGTTTTGGCGTGTTGTGTGTGCGGAAACCGTGTAAAAAGGCGCACGCCGCACGGCTTGTGACTGCTTTTGGCTTCACCTCTTCGGTGTGGCGCGCTTTGTCTTACTTTTTTTTTTGGTCTGAGCCCATAATAAATAAGACCTTTTGTTTTCCACGTTTTTGTTCTCAGAGAATGAAGTTGACCATACTGCGTTGCTCTCATTAGAAGATGCTGAGTTAAAAGAGCTCATTCCGAAGTTAGGTCATAGGATAAAATTAAAGAATTACATAAAATCATACAAGGAAAGTAAACATGGAGAAGTAACTTTCACGGTAAGTTTTACCTATCCATATAATTATCATAAAAGTCTGCTTTTGTAAATTAATGTTTTTTGAAAGTAAAATAACCAAATATAAAACAAAGAAATTGATTTACAGTTTGTGGATAACTTGGATACGCAATGTTTAGAATCTACACCTAGTGATAATATTAGCCTACAGACAACTAGTGATGAAACTACCCTGAATGACCGTGTGACCGAAGAACCATTAAACAACCAAATAAGGAGAGATGATAACACAAATGTAAGTGATATTTATATACATAACTACGAGTCCTATGACATTTTGTTGCTGTTGTGATGCTATCTTGCTCTAATTTTCTGAAATTTTCAAGGATTTAAAAAGAATCATTGTGATAATCGAAAAAAGAGGCCGCTATAAACTTCAAAGTAACTTTACCCATGTTCTAAAAATATTTTCATTTTGAAACCTTACATCGTTTTATAGATCTAGGTGCCCAAAGAAAATATTTTTATAGAACATGGATAAAGTTACTTTGTAGTGGCCTCTTTTCGATTATCTATCACAATGAATCTTTTTAAACCTTTACAAATTTCAGAAAATTAGAGCAAGATCATCATAACAGCATTAAAATGTAATATGCCTTTAATGTAGCTCTGAAAATGTTGAAACTGTTTAACTTCACCTCCCATTGCTAGATACTAAAGGCTTCCTGGGCGGCTGATCTGGAGGTTCTGCATTCACTTTGTGCGACTATCCTGTTTGGTTAGGAAATTGCAGGCTATGACCTGATTGTCCGAAAAGTAACACTTACAAAGTGCTTCCTCCTCATCAGTCCGTAACTGTATACATCCCACTACTAAATACCTTCCCTTACAAAGTGCTTACCTTACAAAGTTTTTACTAACTTTACAATTTATATACATTGAATTCATTTAACAGGTAAAAATGTTGGTAAACAACATGGTGGTTAATTAACACTGTGAGCTACCATTTTGGCATACCAAACACAAAGCAAAAAAAAAGTAATATTTGGGTTAATGAATTAGAAATTAATATTACAATACAATGTCAATATGTCGCTGGTAATGTCAAAAATGCGAAATATAATAGTAGTTTATGCGATTGCCGTATAAAAAGGGGGTATTAAGACACAAGTGTCTGTGTATTTGTAATGTGCTGCTGTCTGAATGGGTCAAATAAATTATGCTTATTCTTTATTACCGTGCTTTGGAAAGCATGTTAAGCTGTGGGATCTACAGTCATTCGTTAAATGAGCCATGTTAGTTTGGCGGCTCAATAACTCTTGATGCCTGTTTATGTGTAAATATGAAACTAATGTGGACCCGTGGGCATTCTAGTAAATTAAATTGAAATAATATAAGCCTGCAATATTATTTGTTTGTTGCAGGTAACTGATATAATAAATGTACGTAATTTCAATTAATCCATGCATTACATTGATAAAGTACCTGTGTAATTGCTTGTAGAAAATATAGTTAGTCCTGCATTGCATAAAAATGTAAGTACCTATTAGTTATTAGTTACATTTCATTTTAGATGTATTTAAAAAATTTGCATGTGTACTTTTTAACACGTTTTTATTAGCTTCATCTGTAACTAGTTACTTGACAAACAAAATGTTTGACCTAGTCTTTCCAGTCCGATGAACTCAACCGACCAACTGAAAGCGATAAACTTTTTTTTGTTCTCAATGATAATGCATATTTATATATGTATAGATGAGCTTTGATTGGTGGTACTGGCCTCGTCATCTCTTATCCCAAAGCAATATTAGGTATTTTTTTAGCTGACTGTCGATATTACAAATAGTATTTAAGTATACATAGTAATTTTTCTATATTGATAATGCTTATCAATAGTTTTCATAAATTGTGCTATCAATAGTATAGATTAAAAACTATCGATAGTATCGATACTATAGTTTTTACAATATTTTGAGGAATAATTGTCTAATTGCATTGTAAATTTTTCACTGAACACAATTTTTCTTCTGACAAATATACTAACAGTGATAGTACCTACAAGAGAAATCGCCAAAGAAAGACTCAAATGTTGTTTTAAAATCTACTATTTTCCACATAATTTACTGTGTTTTTGTTTAATTTACAGCTTCTACGCGACTTCAAACATTTGTATCCTGAAAAAGAAACCTGTCTCTTTTCGAACATCTTCCTGAAAAAAGAAGAAATAATCAGTTACGCAAAGCAGAAGTTGGGAAAGACACGTGATAAAACATTAAGTAGCAATGTATCGGAAATCTTAAAGCTTTTGAATGGTAAGTGTACATACACATAATAATTTATGGAGTTGTTTTATCAATTTTGTTTATTTACCTATACATACCTATATATTTTCAGTTACTTTTTAACTGACTTCCAAAAAAAGGAGGAGATTATCAATTCGAGTGTATGTTTTTTTTGTGTGTGTATGTTACGCTCCGACAATTGTGAACCGATTTCAACGAAATTTTTTTTTTAAGAAGGGTATAGCTCACGGGTGCTCCCATTTTAATTTGGTGCAGATCGGATCAAAAGGAGGAAGATTCGAAGTCTGTTGTTTTGCCAATTTTTGGCGGGTGATTATTAGTAGTCTGTTATCGAATGGTGCAAACGGGATCCTATGACTAAACCTACTCTTTCTGTATGTCTGTCTACCTTTACCACAGAATAGTGCCTTTACGTCCTACTTACCTTTAAACAGATGTCTTGTTCTCGATCCATAATAGATAGTTTGAAATTTCACTGAATGTGTTATTCGCCAATAAGTATAAACTGGTGTCGATTCGGATGTACAACGAACTAAACTAAATTTAAATTATATCTATCCTTTTCTAACCACTAATATATGAAAAGGATGACATATAATTAAGTCCTGTCAAATTAAGTTTAAGGATCAAAACAAGCACTGACTTCTTCAATAATTTTAGGTGTACACCTAGCGACGTCACGACTAAAATACTATGGAGCGACTTGTTTTGACAGCTCTTAACTTAATTTGACAGGACTTATTTTAAATCGTCCCTTTCTTGTTAATAGTGTTAGAAAAGGATATAATATTTGCTTTCACATGCCGAAGTTAATGCATATTCTCAGGAACACGGTACTTAGTGGGAATCCCCGTGACAAAAAAGGGGATTATTTGTCACTTCTAACTTTGAGTGGCAGTTACAAAGTACCTTGTTGCAGAAAAAAATTATAACGTCATTTTTTTGTATGGAAAAACAAAACGTTTTTTCTTCAGAAACCTTTCTCTAGTGTCAAGACTGTTGCTCTAGCACAGTGTTTCCCAACCTTTTTAGGCCATGCCCCACCTTAACATTTCTAAAATTTTTATGCCCCCCCATACATAATTTTTAACCTTCAAAAATGTTTTGTTCCCTTAAGAAATATAAATGATAAGTTTTAGGAAGAAGAAGTTTTCTTAAGAAATATAAAATTGTTATCAAAACATCGTAAGTAAGATTTCATTTGCATTGCATTTAAATAACCCAAAGCGATAGGGTTAAAGTCGTGTCGAGTCCATTTTTAAATTGCCCCCCTTAACTATCAAATTGCCCCCCTGTGGGGCGTGGGCCCCACGTTGGGAAACACCGCTCTAGCAGCAGCCGCCTTCAGAGATCTAAATTTTCTTTTTTCAATAATAATTTATTTTGTAGTGTAGTTGTGTAGCGCTAGTCCGACTCGCACTTGGCCGGTTTTTTACTTGCAGTGGGTTTTTGTATTTACTTTTTTACAATTTTTACAGTTAAAACTAAGTATTTTATATTTTTTACCAGAAAACGACGAAGAAAACGGGAAAAACGTGGCTTTGATTTTACTGGCATACACAATCAACATATCTCCACTTAGAAAAAAAAAAAGGCAAACCAAACTGGAAACCTTCAAGAGCAGAAACACTCAACGGATACAGATGATAACACAAATGGAGAAGTAACTTTCACCTCATACATGTTAGGCTTGTTTTGGCATAGCAGCCCAAGAAGCCTCTTAAAGACGGCCTGAGATAAATGAGTGTCCGCAATATGTAAAACTTAACCGGGTAGGTCGACCAAAACCCACCTGTCGTGTGATGCTTCCCGGCACGACGACGGACGATTTTTTTTAAAATTTTTATGGTACTAATTCTGGTTTTTAAATGTACTTAGTTGTATCGTAAAAATAAAAGTTTGCCAGGTATGGCAGAACCACAATTTACTACCACAGGAGTACAATTTTTTGTTTTTACGGTACAATTATGTACAATTAAAAACCAGAATTTGTACCACAAAAAATTTCAAAAAATCGACCGTCGTCGTGCCAGTAAGCATCACACGACAGGTGGGTTTTGAGTTTACCTTTGGTTTGGAATATGAAGATGTCATGTCGAGATGAATATTTATGTTAATTAACTTGGCGTTGATGAAAAATCTACTGTGGGCGTATATTATGTTATTGTAGAGTAGCTCTTTTTTAGTCAACCACCCTTAAACTCATACATGTTAGGCTTGTTTTGGCATAGCAGCCCATGAAGCCTCTTAAAGACGGCCTGAGATAAATCAGTGTCCGCAATATGTTTTACAGGGTAGGTCGACCAAAACCCACCTGTCGTGTGATGCTTCCCGGCACGACGACGGACGATTTTTTTTCTAATTTTTATGGTACAAATTCTGGTTTTTAAATGTACTTAGTTGTACGGTAAAAATAAAAGTTTGCCAGGTATGGCAGAACCACAATTTACTACCACAGGAGTACAAATTTTTATTTTTACGGTACAATTATGTACAATTAAAAACCAGAATTTGTACCACAAAAAATTTCAAAAAATCGACTGTCGTCGTGCCAGGAAGCATCACACGACAGGTGGGTTTTGAGTTTACCTTTGGTTTGGAATATGAAGATGTCATGTCGAGATGAATATTTAGGTTAATTAACTTGGCGTTGATAAAAATCTACTGTGGCCGGATATTATGTTATTGTAGAGCAGCTCTTTTTTAGTCAACTACCCTTAAACTCATACATGTTAGGCTTGTTTTGGCATAGCAGGCCATGAAGCCTCTTAAAGACGGCCTGAGATAAATCAGTGTCCGCAATATGTAACACTTACCAGGGCAGGGTTGTATACGTCGACCGTTTAAATGAGTCCTCGCTCGCGGAGTACAGGGGCGAGCGTGCGCGGCGGAATGGCTATGCGCGCTACAGCCGTACGCCTCGCTCACCTCCTTTGTCATCCATCATACCCCGCAAGCGAGGACTCGTTTAAACGGTCGAGTTATAGCTGCTTACAGCGGCCTCAATGAAAAAAAACACCTCAAAGACTAATAAAAAAAACTAGTAGTACTTTAGTGATCTGCCAGACAGTTTATAAATACTCGTTGCATTTACTGACTTAGATTTTTTTATGAGGGCGCTAGTTGACAGGTGGTGTGATGCTTCCTGACACGACCACAGTCGTTTGCAATTTTTTGTGGTACAAATTTAACGACCAGAATTGGTACCAAAAAATTTCAAAAAATCGACTGGTCGTGCCAGGAAGCATCACACTATGATTAGGTATGTGGGGCTATACAGGCCATTTATTTTATTAGGACGTGATTTATTGTGCCGTACGTTAAATGTACATCATGTACGTGCATTATTTGGGTTTAATTATTTATTGTTATTAATTGTACTGCTTCAATATCTAACATATTTAGTAAGATAAGAAATAAAACTTGGAGATCGGTTCTGTTTTTTTCATGCAACTTCTTCATGTATGTATGATTCAAATTTATAAAAATAATTATGTTTCAATATATTAAAATAAACGGACAGTTCATTAAAACAAGTATATCATTTAAAAATATGTTTATTACATTTATCTTACCTACCTGTAACAATGCTGTATAAGTACTATGATCGTCTATTGTTTTTTAAGCTTTTAAAGCTGAGACATTTGAATATTTTCATAGTAGTTTAATTTGTTTAGAAATGCTGTATTATTGTGATCTTCCACTCTTTTAATTAACTTAAGGCTTTAACTCATTGAACATTTTCGTTTACGTACAGTAATCGATGTACATATGCGCGGAAGCGCCCAATTGCATTTCACGTGCGGAAGCCCGTGAACGGGTTTCTCGCACGAACAATTTATGTTTCTGAGCGAGACGTATGGCGACAGCTACGGAAAAATGTGGAAGCGTGCTGGTAAATGGGCTACAATCCTTTTGTATTGGAGATGGCTACTTACAGGTACTGTTGCGAGTATATGGTTTCGTGCTGTGTGTGTACTTATGTTATGGGACTATCTACTTAGGATAAGGTTGCAGCTACAGGGTATCATGTTCTTTCTTAATTATGTACTGTGACAGCCTACTTATGTTACTATTGCTGTTATAATGCGCAAAAGTATCTTAACAGGCGATCACAGTACATAAGTATGAAAGAACATGATGCGCTGTAGCTGCAACAGTATCCTAAATAGGTGGTCACAGTACCTAAGTAAGAAACAACATGACGCCCTGTAGCTGCAACAGTTCGGTAAGTAGCCAGCTGCAGTACATAAGTACGATGCAACATGATATCATGTAGCCGCAACAGTACATTAAGTAGACGGTCACAGTACTTAAGTAGCAAACAGCATGCTGTACAGTATCTGCACCATGATGTAAGTCGGCTGCCTACTTACGATAGAGAGGCAGGCACATTACATAACTAGCAAACAGCATGCTGTACAGTATCTGCACCATGATGTAAGGCGGCTGCCTACTTACGATAGAGAGGCAGGCACATTACATAACTAGCAAACAGCATGCTGTACAGTGTCTGCACCATGATGTAAGTCGGCTGCCTACTTACAATAGAGAGGCAGACACATTACCTAAGTAGCAAACAGCATGCTGTACAGTATCTGCACCATGATGTAAGTCGGCTGCCTACTTACAATAGAGAGGCAGGCACATTACATAACTAGCAAACAGCATGCTGTACAGTATCTGCACCATGATGTAAGTCGGCTGCCTACTTACAATAGAGAGGCAGACACATTACCTAAGTAGCAAACAGCATGCTGTACAGTATCTGCACCATGATGTAAGTCGGCTGCCTACTTACAATAGAGAGGCAGACACATTACCTAAGTAGCAAACAGCATGCTGTACAGTATCTGCACCATGATGTAAGTCGGCTGCCTACTTACAATAGAGAGGCAGACACATTACCTAAGTAGCAAACAGCATGCTGTACAGTATCTGCACCATGATGTAAGTCGGCTGCCTACTTACAATAGAGAGGCAGACACATTACCTAAGTAGCAAACAGCATGCTGTACAGTATCTGCACCATGATGTAAGTCGGCTGCCTACTTACAATAGAGAGGCAGGCACATTACATAACTAGCAAACAGCATGCTGTCCAGTATCTGCACCATGACGTAAGTCGGCTGCCTACTTACAATAGAGAGGCAGACACATTACTTAAGTAGCAAACAGCATGCTCTGCAGTATCTGCACCATGATGTAAGTCGGCTGCCTACTTACAATAGAGAGGCAGACACATTACATAAGTAGCAAACAGCATGCTATGCAGTATCTGCACCATGATGTAAGTCGGCTGCCTACTTACGCTAGAGAGACAGGTACATTACACAAGTAGCAAACAGCATGCTGTACTGTATCTGCACCATGATGTAAGTCGGCTGCCTACTTACAATAGAGAGGCAGACCAATTACCCAAGTAGCAAACGGCATGCTGTACGCTATTCGCACCATAATGTAAGCAGCCTGCCTATTTACGATAGAGAGGCAGACACATTACCTAAGTAGCAAACAGCATTCTCTACAGTATCTGCACCATGATGTAAGTCAGCTGCCTACTTACAATAGAGAGGCAGACACATTACATAAATAGGCAACAGCATGCTCTGCAGTATCTGCACCACGATGTAAGTCGGCTGCCTACTTACAATAGAGAGGCAGACACATTACATAAGTAGCAAACAGCATGCTTTGCAGTATCTGCACCATGATGTAAGTCGGCTGCCTACTTACGCTAGAGAGACAGGTACATTACACAAGTAGCAATCAGAATGCCACATACTATCCGCACCAGGATGTAAGTCGGCTGCCTACTTACAATAGAGAGGCAGACTCATTACACAAGTAGCAAACAACATGCCATACAGTATCTGCCCTATGATGTAAGTCGGCTGCATATCGCCTATATCAGTATATACGTAAATTTGACAGGAATACCAGCTACTTAGCAATAAGTAGCCCGCGCGGGTTACTTAAGTAAGTAGCAAAAAGCTCCAACAGGGTTTACGTGATCCGGCACATGACGAAATTAATGAGCCGGGCTACTGACTGTCAACACAGTAAGCGTAATGGATCCGGCTACAAGTGTACTGTTGGGCCTCCCGGTTACGTAATTTAAGTAGGTGGGCGGGGGAAATTTTTCTCAGTGTGCTACCCAACTCAACTAATGCCTTCGTAATATATATACCTAACTAGCTTTCCGCCCGCGACTTCATCTGCGTTATATAACTTTATCCCTTTATACTCATAAAACATATCCTATGTCTCAATCTAAGGTATGTTCTACATATATACCAAATTTCATCCAAATCCGTTCATCTGTGATTGAGCATCAAACAAAAATGCAAACTTTCGCATTTATAATACTAACTTTCCGCCCGCGGCTTCGTCTGCGTGGCATAACTTTATCGCGGAAACTTGTTTATCCCGCAGAACTATTCATTTTATCGGGATAATAAATATCCTATTATTTAATCCAGGATATGCTCTACCTATATGCCAAATTTCATCCGTGTCGCCGTGATTGAGCAACAAACAAACATCCAAACTTTCGCATTGATAATATTAGTTAGAATTTGTTAGATAGTTAAATAATCCTTAGGTTGAGTTTACTAATTCGGATCACATAGCCATCCTGACTAGTATTCTTTGGTCGGTAAAAAATTGACGTAAATAGGTTACGATGGTCAAATAATCCAATTTTCTATAGAATGCTGACTTTTGAATTATTTGTTAATGGTAATCTGGAAACTCTAATTATCATTTATCTTAGGAATTAATGTTACTTCCCTTAAATAGGAGTCTATTGAATATCGTGTGTGGATCTCTCCCAAAGTGCGCTCGTATATACTATGCAATTCAAAGTAATGAAGAATAACTCACTTAACATTTGTAATTATAATATTCACTGTGATTTCTCTTGTTTGCAGCCAATAAGAAACAAAATGGTTCGGCCGTGCGCACGAACAGCCTTGGCTCAGGTGCGCGGACGCCACCCGCGGAGCGAACCAAGTCCAAATTCTCGGCGTTCGGTAGACTGTTCAAACCGTGGAAGTGGAAACGGAAAAAGAAGTCGGAGAAGTTCGAGGCAGCTTCTAGAAGTGAGTAACAATAACTCAATTCGTTTAATAAATTTCATCCTACTACGGCGAAGCAAGAGGGATTATGTTTTAACCAAGTATCATGTCTGTAGGCATGTACGGATGTTCCACTGTAGTATCGCTCCTATATCTATATCAATCGATTAGTCTTTTTTGTCCAAGTGGCATATATATATTTATACATTTATAGCCTATGGAGCGGGAGCTACCAACAATCTGCTATTTTCAAACCCCTTGCCCATCATGGTGATTAAGAGAAAAGTCTGCTGGAAATATTGCTCACACACGTCGCACGCCCTTCTGTTTACAGTTTACTGTTTACTGGCTTTAGCTAGAAGTGATAATCTAGACGACGCTTATGAATGGTAGTCTACGTGACTATTCCTACCGTGGCTGCCACATTGGCTGCAGTAACAATAATAAAAACACGGTGAAGTGCGAGTACGATTGCACCCTGAGGGTTACGTACCTGACATCACCTTTGACAGACTTAAACTGACAAATACGTAGTTACCTAGACGATGTATTAATTGAAACTGCGAAATTAAGTATGTTACGTGATAATTCCGCATACAATAAAAAAGTGATGGATTTTCGGATTTTTTTTCGTTCTTAATTGTGTTGGCCGTCCTTCATGCGATCTTTCAAGATTCCAAGTTAATTATCTGGGGGCACGGCAGTGCCCCCGCCAAGTCGAGCGCGAAGCAAACACTGCCGTACCATCCTTTACTGGAACCATTTCGCCGCATTTTCAGGCCCCTATTTTAGAACCTCTGGATAAGACTAGAACGCAGAAATTTTCGTCATCCAGTAAGCTATAATCACATACTTAAAATCCAAAATTTCAAGTCTGTAGGTCATTTAGTTCCGAAGTTAAGCGAAAGCAAAGTTTCGCATTTATGACACTCACTCACTCACTCACTCATGATCATCAAAATAGAACTAGTACTTCCCATAAACTCAGAGAGCTGAAATTTGGTACAGAGTTATGGTTCAATGGCCACATAAAGGGAAAACTATAAAAACTAGGATAATCGAAGATCTGGAGTACCTGGTGACCCTGATTAGGAAACACAAGAGCCCAACCAAACTATTAGAGATCGACATATACCGCCTTTACAAAAAATATTCAACTTGGTGGGCCGCTTCATTTGATGTCAAAAATCGAAGGTCTGAAGTATCTGATGAAGAACCCTCAGCTTTAGAGTTATGGTAATGCCCCCTTCTACTATTGGTACATAGAAAAATCGACTGTCCAGCGTAGTGGGACACATCTTCTAATTTAATCTAGCCTATAGCGTCCCACTGCTGGGCGAATGCCTCCCCTTCTGCTTTTAATACGAATATAAATAAAATTAAAGGAAAACTCTGGATAAGACTAGACTGGCTTTTATACTTACTTATACTTATTACAAGTTTACAAGAAGAAATAGTCAAACGATTAATTTTATTCTACTCGAACATTACACAAATTAAATAAACAAACGAAAATTTGGTCAAAATATAATGCATTGGCTAAGAGTGGCGGTGATACCCGCACGCGTCGCTAGATGGCGTTGACTGTATTTTAAAACGCGCTTACGTTTTGTTTTTCCGATAACCTTATATGGCAAAGTGGCAACCGGCCGCGTTACAGTCGTTTACGACATTCTTCTATTGCGCTTGAAAATGTTTGCTAGGGATTAGGAGGGATTATTTGCATTTCGTTGATTTCGCTGATTATTTCGTGAGGTTTGCTAAAGTTAATTGGCAGGTTGTTATTATATTAATTCAAAGATTTAAACAGGTTAGGAATTATATGGTTAGTGACGGATTACTGATTATTACTTAATTATCAGAATTAAAGGAAGTTTCAATTGAATACTTTATTTAATTGTTAATTATTTAGTACCTACTTTTAGTTTTCTAGGTTTAATTTACAGTTAGGCAGTACTTCGAATCGCGTTCGTGTTTATAAGTACTTTTCTAGTATTCTAGTTTAGTTTATTTAGTTAGATATTACTTCGTTTCGTTTAAAAATATCATTAATTTAGCTGTATTTCAGTACTAGGTAGGTAGTACCTTTGGTAGAAAGTTCATTGATAATTAATTATATTGACACTTGTCTAATAATTAAGAGTTAACGTTTTGCTTATAGTTTGTATAGATTGAGTAGGCAGAGTAATATTTTCTTTAAGTTTTTTTTATTAAGACAAAAGAAGTCTTAAAGATATAAGTAGGTTTTAGTCTAAATATTATCGGTATTTCTGATTTGTTGTCCATATACTAAAGGTCGTTGAGTTTAATTGTGTTTGATTTCGCAAGATAATAATTATCGTAAAAAATGACGATAATATTAAAAGACGACGATGAACTTAGTGGCTACCAAGTAGTTGGTATGCCCAAAGACGGGTCTTGTCTCTTCCATTCAATATCTTTCTTGGTGTATGGTAGAACTGACTCAACTTTCAGTATCAAGTATATTTGTAGAAACGTGGGCATATATATAATATGCCCACGTTTCTACAAAAAGAAGTGAAATCCCACCAAAAACATTCTGTAAAAAACTTATCCAAGTCTCGATGGAGCTGCTTGATTATCTCTAAAAAGTAATGAAATCTATACAAAGTCGTGCCAAGTGTAAGGTTCCTTACTGCGATTTCTTTATTATTATAGTTAATGTTGTGTGACTTGGCCGTTGAAGGGTACACAGGGGTACAAAACCAGATGCTCCATGACACCATTGCACCAATCTGTCGCCAGAACCGCTACGCATTGACGATGGAAAATTGCCACTTGGAAAACGTTGATTCAATAACCAGTCAATTGTAGGCTTGATAAAGCCACTAACGTATAAAGAATGTTATGTAAACGCCACACAGATTATTCGCTAATAGTTTGCCGTTGAACATTCTTAATAACATAATTAATAACATTAATAGCGGTTCTGGCGACAGATTGGTGCAATGGTGTCATGGAGCACCTGGTTTTGTACCCCTGAGTACCCTTCAACGGCCAAGTCACACAACATTAACTATAATAATAAAGAAATCGCAGTAAGGAACCTTACACTTGGCACGACTTTGTATAGATTTCATTACTTTTTAGAGATAATCAAGCAGCTCCATCGAGACTTGGCTAAGTTTTTTACAGAATGTTTTTGGTGGGATGATTATGACTACAGTCATTTAACTCATTATACTGGCTTTACGTGGCATATGTATAATTGTTAATTTAATCTAATGACTAAAAATGTTTTCTGTTTGCAGCATTAGAGAGGAAGATATCCGTCCGAGCGAATAGAGATGAATTAGTACAGAAAGGCATCCTCTTGCCGGATAGTCCGGTCACGCCAGTACCCGAAGCCAGTAAGTTTTATTCTCAATAGGACTCAATCACTCCAATCAAGTCGCCGGCAGCATGATAGCATTGTCAGCGCCTTGTATTGTAGAGCCATTAACAAATAATAACCGAATGATTCGTAACCAAATGGCAAAAATGAAACTCGTATATTTCGTCATGTTTTAAGTGTAGTAAAATTATACATGATACTTTAAATTAATTATTTGCCTTTTCTATCGTAGTAAAGACAAAGTTGTGTAATAAAGAAGTATTTTATACATATTATGAGTAGAATAACGTACAATTAAAGGAGGGTATTGTTTTTCGGGCGTATGTATGTAGATTTCTATATTACGTCTTGCAGCCTTAAGGGTTGACCGATTTTGAAGTGGCAGATATCGTTCGATTCGTCTTTATTGCTAAAGAGTCATAGGATACATTTTATGGTAAAAACTCCAACATGGCGCCTGCAAAATACAAAATATACTGTCCTGTTTTTTTGATTTTAAATACTTAAATAGCTATGTTCATTTTTCGCGAAATGTGAGCTTCTAAAGTCTTTGTAGAATATCCTTCCTCCCGCACTAACTTTCCAACCAAATAATTAAAAAATCTGAAAAAAATCAAGATCCGAATAAAAGCATTTAACAACACTTTCACAGCTATAAAGTTGAAAGTCGAACTATGCCATTTAATACATCCTACTGAACCCCTAAGTTGATGCGTGTCCGACACGCACTTGACCTAGTTTTTCTAAATGTAGATAGTCGTAAAATAACCGGATTAATGCATTGTTAAAAATCCATCTTAATTTTAAAGCTTTCTCGAATATCGTTAGTGTTTTGAATATTCATGCGTTTATTTAAAATATTTTTGTAAAACGGAAGTGAAACGTCGATTGATTCAGGACGATCTTGACATTACAAATCGTTAGGAGATAAGAAGAGATTATGAAACAATAACCATTCCGATTTAGAGTTACCATTTTTTGCAATGACATTGGAAACATTTGATACTCGCACATATTGCATGTATTATTTATTAGGTAGAGGTAAAAGCGAACCGAAGAGTTTCATACTTTGTTCACAATTAAATAACTACATTTATATGAATCAATCATTGGTTAGATCGTAAATCTATTTAATGGTTCATGAAAAATTATCATTTATGGCTCTCCGTCATGCACATTGTACAATAAAAGATACTTACTTCTTTATATCCAGTTCATTGTATGACTTCGATTTCAATATATCGAATGCTTTTATATGAAAGTCAGAAATGGATCATATTTAAATTTTAAAAAATCGGATCGGCTAGCACCACGTAATGACTAGGTATTTAAATAAAGTCTTTGTGTCCACTTATTTTGCATTATTATGACGATCGATTGGCGTAGCGGACAGTGACCGTGTCTACGAACCAGCGGTAGCGGGTTCAAATCCCGCGAAGCATAAATGTTTGTGTGAATATGTACATTTATTCCCGAGTCATCATGGATGTTTATATAAATATTTATGTACGTATGTTTATCCGTTATCTAGTATCCCTAGTACAAGATTTGCTTAGTTTGAGACTAAATGATTGGTGTAAGTTTCCGAAATATTTATTTATTTATTTCACCAAATTGATCACATATTGTTAGACTGTCCGTCTTGCTATTTGAGTTGTGACATTAAAACTATAAGTTATGGTTTATTGTGGTATAAGTTTGCCCGTTTAAACTCTTGCTTGGAAAAGATAAATTTCAGCAATGAATCCTGAATTACATACACGGTTCTCAATGTGCTTCCGTGTTTTATTCATGTACTCTAGTCCCAAAGCTGTACTTATAAGCTATTTGCTTCACGTAGTTGCTTGTCTATTATCTATTAAAATTAGGTCGTTCAATGATTCAACTGACAACACCCACGAGGAAAAGTAACAGAGTAACTCGGAGGTACCTATTTTCCTTCATTATCTTCCTCAAATTACAACGCAAATTATGTAGCCGTGGTGTGGTATGTGAACAAAGAGCCTTAGAACTACTCTCCAAGGGCGGCATACATCGAAGATGTTTTAACGACTTGTTGTTTGTCTAAAATCCAACTCAAGACGGTGACCTCTGTTGTCGGTAGGTGGTCCGCCTTCCGTCTACCTTTTTGTCACATATTTGCATAAAAATACTAATAACAACGCTGAGCCGATCCGTACAGGTTCATATTAATGTATTTAGAACTGACAACGCATGCATTTATGATTGATCGCGTAGCTACAATGTCAATTGTTAAGTGGCAATACATAACAATTGCAATATTGCTTAGGGCCTTGCAAATTGTGTTATGTAATTCTTTTATGTATGACGCTCCTAAAGCTTCTGCTGGAATTATTAAAGTTTGAAAATTAACGAAAAATTATTAAAATATTCGAAGGATAAGTTATTGTTCCTTTTATTAATAATCCTTTCCGTAGTGTTGGTACCTCCAGAAGCCTTATAAGTAGTTTGTGTAAATTTCCCCGAAAACAAAGAAATCACGATATATGTAACTTTGACGTTAGTAATTCTTTTTGATTTTCAGTGTAAGCAGTTTTCCTTTCCTTTTTAAAATTTCAAAATTTAACCAAATCTAACAGACATTGTGTTGCGGTAGTGTATAAATGTTACGAGAGAGTCCTCATAGTGACAATGCAGCTGTGAGTAGGGGGTCACAGACTCGACCTCAACTAAAGATACGAGTATAATTAATATCTAAATGAAATTACTCTTTTGCATTGATTTTCGAGTGTCAACGGCGGTTAATCTATTACAATATTTCTTCAAAAACCTGCCTATTTGAGGCGTGCAAATATTGAAAGGTGTGATTAATAAATTTTACAATATCCACTAGTCTAAAAAAAAATCATTTTCGTACAAAAAGTGGATTGCATTCAGTGTATGTTTCAGCAAACCATCACAATATTACATTAACAAAAATGTTGATCTTATCTTTGGGAGGTTACAACGGTTACAAGTGTCCCAACGCGATGGGGATGTCAGGCTATGGTTGTATATTAATACACAGTTTTACAGGTTACATAACCTATTTGCTCGTTTGTTACATGGTACTTAAAAATTATTATTGATTATCATATATTTTAAATATATATAGGATTAAACATAAAAAAAATTCCCTTCCAATAGCGCTTTTATCATGTGTCATACATTACGTTAATTTTGGAAGTATTGTGTATATCGTACGTATAAATCCACAGATTGCAATAATAAATAACTATTTAAGCATTTCAAAACCTAACAACCCGACAGCATATTTTGTATTTTGCGGACGCCATGTTTTTTTATCATAAATCCAATGACACTCTAGAGATCAAGACAAATCGAATGACACATTGCACTTTAAATTCAGATACAGGAGGTAACATAGAAATCTACATACATACACTCGAAAAACATTACCCTCCTTTTTGAGACTCTCAGGCAAATATGGTGCAATTTGGATGCCCATTTTATTTGCACTATGGATGGTGTAAGTTATCGCTTGAGATAATATATCTAAATCATCACCTTTTCGGAAGGAGCAATATGAAATGTTCCATAGTAGAAAGAAACAGCGCAAGAAACTCACTTTTCTACCAGTTAACCCGAAATTTATAAAACATAGATTTCATGACCTCCGTGACTGAAGTGCTCTTTTGTAAACATACATTCAGACACTCTAAAACATTACCTTCCTTGGGCAGTCGGGTAAAAATAGTCACCGACATTTCCCGGCGGATTGTTGAAATGGCAGTGGGCAGGACACATAGCTCGCAGAACTGATGACCGGTGGGGCATTAAAGTTCTTAAGTATACATCACACATCGACTCCACAACGACGATCGACCTAATGAAGGTCGGTAGAGGTCACTTGATGCAGGCCGCCACTAACTATTCTATCTATTGTGGAGGCCTATGTTCAGCAGTGGACGTCCTATTCCTGCTATGAGTTCTCTTGTAAACCTATTAATGTTATTGGCACAGACGAGGAGTTGTCTCCGACGTACGGCGGGGATGAGGCGCGGGGAGAGACGGGCGGCGGTATGCCGGGCCCGGACCGTGGGATCGCGTCGATGCATGCGGCGTTGCAGGCACAGCTCGCGGCGCAGCTGGCTCAGCAGCAGGCAGCGTTAGCCGCCGCCGTCGCAGCCGCAGCCGCCGCGCACCACCACCACCAAAACAATAACGTCATTGGTGAGTACTATGTTATAGTGATTTGTTTATTCTGCTCAGTAATGGTCATTTTTCACTAGACAGCGCGAGTGTTGTATGCTATGCTTAATTACGCAGTTGCATATAATGCTTTTTCTATAACCATACTATAATTTTATAAAGAGTAAATACTTTTAGTATTTTTCCTATCTTCTCCTGGATTTTTCCTGTAGAAGTTCTGTCGCGGCGTATAATATTCGCTTTCTTCGTCATCACTGCTGCTATATTCATTTTAACTAAGTAAGAAATGACTTATTGAGAAAATTTTAGCTGAAACAATTAACTGTTGCCAAATGGCTGAACTCGCTGACCGGGATGCGTTGACCTGAAGTAGGGAATTGGTACTTAAGACTTTGTATTCAATTCTAATTCTTATTTAAATAATATGCGGAACCTGCAAAAATATGTGTCAATTGTGTAAATCTAGATGACTGCAAGAATTAAATATAGATTTCAGCCAAAACTCGAATGTTTCTAGCTATTCTACGCATGATTTTTTAAGCACTATACACATTCATGGCTATAATATCACATAAATAATTTATTAAAAAAAAATATCGCGACTGCGTGAACCAGTTACCGTAACTGCCATTATAAACAGTAGTAATGTCCTAATTATGCGACAGGTTTGAACAAGAATATCGATGTTTTCAGAACTGTGTCACAATTTTTTATTTTAATAAC
Organism: Oegoconia quadripuncta; assembly: GCA_949316235.1. Taxonomy (NCBI): domain Eukaryota; kingdom Metazoa; phylum Arthropoda; class Insecta; order Lepidoptera; family Autostichidae; genus Oegoconia; species Oegoconia quadripuncta. The sequence goes on along the minus strand of OX438752.1, from coordinate 12,304,032 downwards.
ACATCGACAAGGACACAACAAGGACATCGAAAAGTAAATATGTATGTTTTATTATTTTCATGAAAGATCACAATATAAAAATTTGTTCGGGTAATATAAAGAAAATAACTGTTCGACTTACATTACAAAAAAATGCGCATCTCGCTTTTGCTTTTACTTTTATACAGTTTTGTAATTTCAAAAGCTAGTTGAGCAATTTTTAGAAAAAGTCAAATATTTTTTATATTCTTTTTTTAAAATGAAATGTCGCCTGTTAAATGTTTAACTACGATAACAAAAATACGTTAATTAAATTTATCTAACCTTGCTCCATATTCGATAACACTAGATTTTGTCACAAGTTGCACAAAATAATAAATAAAAATGCTGGACCGTTTATAAAAATAACTACGTAACTTAAAAAAATATCGCAATAACAACTTTGGAGGCGTTATTAGATCAGTGTCATCTTCACAGTTATCAAAATGTTATTAATAGGTGTGGGAATACCTTAAGTTCAAAACCAAAGAATTAGTAAATATCCTCATTTAAAATTTTGAGTTTCGGGCATAGCCTCCATACAGCATGCCCCTGTGTGCGGCTAAACCGTTTTTGGCGCTACAATGCCACAGGGATAACACCCCTCTTTTTGCGTCCGGAGTTAAAAAACAAGTTGTGATTCGGCTGAAGGTCTTGAAAGTCACTTTCCATACATACTAAATAAAGCAATATGGTTAAGTATTCAATAAAAAGACAATCAGTAGCGGTACTTAGTGATGTTCATTTATTCCACAACTCAAAGTATAGTTAACGTAATCATCATATCAAATATACATAGTGAATTTGTATTCGTGTAACTGGTGACGCCACCCTTGATTATAAAACAGCTTTCCCCAAGGAACCTTAGTCGATGTCGATGAACAATTATCGGCTGATGAACTATTCACTAGGAACCATAGCCGAATTCTGTCGAAAATTGTTGGACTTCCATACGAAAGGTGGTTTCAGAATGGTTTATTTTGTATGTGCAAACGAAAATTTACTATGGTTCTTTGGGGAAAGTTGTTCGTAATCAAGAGTGGATTCACCAGTAAACAGGAATTACACGAATTCAATTTCACCCTGTATTCATCCAAAGCGTACCTTACAACAAATATAATCATAATACAAAATAATATAATCACATACAAAACTATAGATCTGTGATAAGGTATACAGAACGTTACTTCAAGACAGTCAATAACTTGTGTATTCGTAGGGCATGTTTCAAGAAATTCTTTCATTAGTATTTTGCATTCAATCTATTGTAAAGAAGTAGTTCTGGGAATACGTGAATTCTAGATGAGAATGCATGTGTTGTTCCTGTGTTGTTCGGGCAAAGTATATAATTTCGCCTTTTGTTAGTAATTTCATGCAATAAGGGAACGACAACGTAATGCATACAACAGTTTCAAACAGTTCAGTTAATGTACATCCATCCACAATAAGCATGTAACGTAATAATCGTTTATTTTTATTCATATGTCAAGGGTATGACAAAACTTTATACTTGTATCGAAACTAAGTCACCCTTTTGTCCCTACTTTATATTAAAGGAATAATCTTTTACTAATACTATAATGTAACTAATGTTTTACATTACTAAAATAAATCTACAATTATAAAAGGAAAAAAAAAAATATGATTGTAGATTTAGTTAACGTGTATTCCAGTTTTGTCCACCTACAAACACATAAGAATACATTTGTAGATAATTTCAGTTGTCAGTGGTGTTTACTGTAAAGATTTTTTATTAATCTCACTTTTTCACCCAGCATAATAGCTGACACGGATGCGCAGAATCTGAAATATTTATTTGCTCCTGAAAGAATAAAATGAATACAACAAGACCATTATAAAAGTTTCTCTATTTCATGAATTTTCATTACCTTCGTTGCACCAGTAGTGATTAGCATTCTTCTTTAAACACTCAATAACTATTATTCCAAATCACTCGCTATTAGAGATCCAGCTTATTGTTTGACTTCAATGGTAATGAACTTCATTTAAAACTATCAAATTCGAGACCAATATAAAGGGTTATAAGGCCGTCATCGAAAGAGACCGCAATGTTCATTATTACATATCGATATTAGATAACAATTCTGTATGAAATTATTAATAATAAAATTGTGAATTTCAATTAAAAACAATAGGTACGCCCTGATATAAATCTGGAGGTCTTCTAATGCCCTCTCGTCCATAATTATCTCACTCGTTATTATCATAATCATACTATAAATAATAAAAATGATTATTTATTATCGCAATTGTCTTACCTAAGAAAGCTTTGAAAAATTTGCGGTGATTTTACTGTTTTATAGCGGTCATAATTAGTAAACATACTAAGCATCTAGGTATTTTATACAATACATATTATCATCTATCTAATTTAATGCATTATCGCCAATGTTACCATTGTAAATTCACGGTTCTGTGCTGTTATTATGCAAATGATTGCATCTTATTTAGTTGGCTTGTCATTTTAATTGACCCTGTTAACACTGAATATACCTACCTACCTAAATACCTACAACTTGCTTGCTTCATGTTAATGTTATGCCTTCATTTTAGTTTATAATAACTGTATCTACTCATTATTGCAATGCTGTTCCTAATTAGAGAGCAGTATCTCTTACTTTTTCGGTTAACGAATTACAAATGAATTTTTAATAGTTTCATATTCATCTAGTGCCAAACTAAGCAAAGCTTGTAATGTGGATACTAGATAACGGATAAAGATACATAAATATTTATATAAATATCCATTACTCGGGAATAAATGTTCGTATTCCTCACACAAACATTTACTCCTAGCGGGATTCGCAGTTTACCTACTGCACCAATCGGTCGTTTATGTATTTATCGCATTGGAACGATTGACGTGGAAACTGTTAAATGGGTAATGATAAAATGGATAATGAAAAGGAGTGGCGCGTGGCTGGAATTATTGATATCCTGACAGGACGTACGGCGCAGGATGCCGTTGACCCGCTGCTGTCCGCTCGCATTCGCCATTATAGACTACAGTACAGACTACCATCACCCAATAGTTGATGTCACCTATCTAAAATCTAATCAGTCATTATAGATAAATGTGCGTAGTCACGTGCATGTTAATTGTCGCTATCGTTATCTATCATTAATAATCCTTACTGACCTAGTAGTAGGCTGTAAGCAGTGTTGACATTTCAGTTTATGACAAGACGGTCACTCATGCAGAATTAAATCATTAATTTATCGCTTATAGTATTACAGGCAGTGATTAGTGGTATAGTGGATAGTGACCCTGTCAACGAAACCAATGGTTGCGGGTTCGAATCCCGAGGGGTAAATGTTTGTGTGATGAATACAAACATTTATTTCCGAGTCATGGATGTTTATATAAATATTTATGTATGTTTATCCGTTTACTGTACTGTACCTACAGAGTAGGTACAAGCCTTGCTTAGTTGGGACCTATTATAATAATATTTATTTATATGGTCGCAAGTTCTATTTTCGTTCTTGTTTGATAGTTATCTAAGAAAAAGTTTCTATTCAACCGATTTCTAACTAATATGTAGTTTAAAAAACTAAAAAAAACGCTACATTTCCACCATCCATCTCCTGGCTCCATCATCAGATGGTCAATACCAAGTGTAATACATTGGATTCGTCAAAACGAATCATGTGAGCCCAAACTCGAGGGGTTTACTAGTGGCCACTGAAGAGTTTCACCATTCACCTCCTGGCTCCATCATCAGATCAGCTCCAAGATACTAAATTATAGATAGTATTATCATTAGAATTACATATACATACAAAGTTTCATTTCGATACGTCAATTAGAAGTAAGTTTAAATTTACTTTCAAGATTTGATTACATTGTTAGTTACAAGTGAAGCTAATAAAAGCGTGTTAAAAACGAGGAGGATGTTAATTCCACTGTAATTTTTTATTTATGTTTTGATTTGATTGAGTTGCGATCGTACTTCCATAATTTTTTTTTTATTTAAATATAAATATTTGGGACACTTACACCAATGATCTAGTCCCAAACTAAGCAAAGCTTGTATTATGGATACTAGGTAAGAGATAAACATACATAAATATTTATATAAATATCCATGACTCGGGAATAAATGTTCATATTCATCACACAAACATTTACCCCTCGCGGGATACGAACCCGCAACCGTTGATTTCGCTGACAGGGTCATTATCCACTACACCAATTGGTCGTCAAAGAAAGACACCTTCAGATGAAGATCTGTTAATCCACTCCATAAAGAGAGAGCGGAACCCTATTGAAGTATTTAGTTTTGAAAATTTTGCCGGTTCAATTATTCGTTAGAAGTTGTTAACAGTACAAACCTGCTTAAGGTATGTAGTTAATTACAATTTCGACTTAAAAGATTGATACTGATTAGTACTTGATAGATCCTATCGTACCATACCGTTATTTTTTGGTATTAGAGAATTTCATTACTTATTTATTATCAAGTCGGACAAAATTTTTTACATAGATTGATAAGATTAGATAAGCCGCATATTTTGCAATAATTTAGACATGTGTAATATAACTCCTGATATTCTACTCCGTTAAATTAGTTACAAGAATATCATTACCAAATTAAAATATTACTTTACTTGTCTTAATTTTATTGCCTTGAAACAGGATTTTGCCATGGATTATTCCATTCATCCAAACACTTTTTCCAATTTGGCCTATAGCTTCTGAATTTCTTTTTCAATGGACGTGGGATGAAGAAGAAATCACTCTGGGGCTATATCTGGCGCATGTTGCCAGATCAATTATAATCGTTGAATTTTTGTCTGAAATTTCCCATACGTGGCGCTGTTTGATATGTAAGACGGCGCCTTGTCGTGGTGCAGTATCCAGTAATTAATATCTGCTTTTCCGACGAACTTCTACAGCTAGATCCCTCCGAAGAAATTCTGAATTGAACGGCCGTCAAAGAAAAGAGGCAGCAGCTTTCGCTATTCGTTTTCTATTAGCGATAATAAGCAACGTCTAGTGCTTTCAGTCATTGGACGGCCTTCGGAGCGACCGTTAAACAGCCGTCCCCGGTCGTTTTTAAAGTACGCAGTTAAACTAAGTGGCGGCCTATAGAGGGGCGTCATGAAATCAATCCACACTGTGGTAATAAATGGTTCATACCCTCTCCTAGGGAGCGGAGAGTATGTAGATGATAAGGCTGTTGACGTTGTTTCTAATGGTTTTAAAGCGTCACATCGACGGTTGTTGACGGGCTCTGGTTTGCATGTTAAACCCATGTTTCATAGTCACTCGATATGATGCATTTCATGAAAGCGGGGCTGAATTACCTCGTGCAAGCAACCCTACTACTATACTAGTAGTACGAGACTACTTACATTAGTAACATCCCGTTAGCGCTGGTCTTTTTGAAGTAAATTCAGATCGCAACGTAAAATATTCAAACTTCTTGAATCATCTCTTTTAAGCTTGCGTGACGATTTACTATCAGCATATACAAAGTTCTTCACTTTGTTTATATTCTTTGCATTAGCCTTGAAGGTCTACCATAACAAGGTAAGTTTTTTGGGCTTCTTTGAATACTTGAAATATTCACCCCGTTTGATTTTGTATTTGATAACGTAGGCTTTCTCTAATATTTTCAATGATGACACAAGTAATTTTGTTAGCAACACAAAATTTGAGACAATTTATTTGTTCGTTGTTTTATAATTTGTAATACGTGTTCGCTAAATACCCTCGAGGTCCGTCTAGTAATTATTAAAAGTTTCAAAGAATTATTTCACGGCCCGTGGCCACAACTTTATACATGAAAATCAGCTGCGATGGTGTACTAAATTATAGCATTTCTTACCTATTCGTTCACCGCATATATTATTATTATTATAGATTAATAGGCGAGCAGGCAATAATCCTCATGGTCCTTCAGAATTTATTTGTTCTCTTTAACCAAGTCTACTTTTAAAGCTGTTCACTGAGGGGCCATATAAGCATTTTAGAAATTGTTTGTAAACGCTTTATTGTTCAAAGTAACATAAGTAATACATTTAGGCAGAAAAAGCTGTTACGAATATAATCTATCTGGATGATTATAATCATTTCGTTCCACGGAGTTTTCAAACTTTTCAATTTATAGTTATTGTTATAAATAAATATTTCAAACACTCACACCAATCATCTATTCCAAAACTAAGTAAAGCTTGTACTATTGCTAGATAACGGATAAACATTTAAATAAACACTAGTTTTCCGCCCGCGGCTTCGCTTGCGTTAAAATAACTTTATCGCGGATATGTTTAATTTGTTTATCTCGCTGGAACTATTCATTTTATAGGGATAATAAATATCCTATGATTTAATCCAGGGTATGTTCTACCTGTATACCAAATTTCATCCAAATCCGTTCATCCGTTTCGCCGTTATTGAGCAACAAACAAATACACAAACAAAAATCCAAACTTTCGCCTTTATAATATTAGATCCATGACACGGGAATAAATGTTGGTATCCATCACAACGTTTGCGGATTCGAACCCGCAACTGTTAGTGTCGCACACAGGGTCACTATCCACTACACCAATCTGTCATCTTCGTCGTCGTTATGAACCTCTTGGTTTCTCCTAAATGAGTATAATAAAATTCTAAACTAACTTAATTATCAAACAAGAATATTATAGGAACCGTTAGAAAGATTAGATGTTACAACGAGATACTGCTCTACTAACAGTTCGAACGGTGCACCGAGGGGTGGTCGTACAAGTCTAGATCAACCAGAGGTAATATAGGTAGTGTATGTGGACTGTCAGTGGTCGAGGGTGCCGGGGTGTGGGGCGCGCGAGGGTGAGTCTGCGCGGCGCGCGCCTCAGTGCTGGCCCGCCCGCGCCCGCCACCGGCCCGACCTGCCGCAAGCGACCCGAACGCTGCCCTAACCTCACTCGATCATCCGCGTCTACATAACCACCTGTCAAATCACCCACCACTCTCAGCGCTCCGAACAGTAACCCATTCCTATTCATTCCAAATTCTAAATAACCGTTGCTGCCTCTATGGCTTATGCTGACATCTGTACATTGAAATATTTCCTCGGACTGTGACGTGTTTGTTTGTTTTTACATAGAGAATATCTTGATTGATATGATGTATGATATGAAACAAAAATAAATAATATCTATTTCCTAATATGTACTCTTATATAAATTTGATTTATTTTTATGTTGTGTAATATATTTGAAAACTCTGCACGAAGTGTTCAATGATTCGACTTGTTTGTTCTTAATTTTTTAAAGAAAACTTAGGCATGTGAGCTCATCGTAGCTCGCCTAAATCCATCACATTACAAAACTGGAGTGTAGTTCCCTTGTGTGCACATATATTATCGATGTGTTTCACCTAGGCCCGACAGCGAGTCGCGAGGCGCGAACTTTGCGGCGGTATCGATCCATACCGGCCGGCAGCACGCGATCGCGCTCGCTGCAACATTATTGTCCCAGGACACTTATTGCTATGATGGTATGCAAATAAGTAATTAATTAAAATTATAACTCCGGTTCTTTTATTTTAATGTGTCGTATTGGTCTCGTATACAGTTACTATTCCTTCTTGTCAAATAACTTCTTTAAAATCTACATAGTCTTCAAGGTCTACGTAGTGTAGTATCTTATTTAATTAGTTAATAACAGTTCAAGGCGAACGTACAGCTACTATTGTTGACTAATATGCAACTACACTGGGCAAAGATTAAGAGATGCTCTTGCAAATTGACGAAAGACACATTGTCGTAATGCGAGCGCGTGGTGACCATATGAGAATGTGCGGGCGTGGGAGGGTCAGGGGCGGTGGGTGATCACAAGCGCGGTGTCGCGAGCGCCTTACCGCGGCAGGCGCGTGCCGCCGCCGCCGCCGCCTGCGCAACGGGTGTCCATGATGGGTTACATCATGGGCTGCGCCTGCTTGAGAGGTGCGTAGCACGTTTCAACTTCCTTATGTGCCTCTACAACGACACTCTCTTGGCGATTTGTTCTAAATACCTTATTATTATTCTCATAAAAATGGCCAACGGTTGCATAATTATGCACAATGTATATTCAGCGATTGTGGGCTACTTTTCGCAAATTAAAGTTTGTGATTGGTACTGTGTATATACAAAATCAAGGAGAAACCACCCGATTGTACAACAACTTGCAACGTACAGCAGCTTGCGTCCAACTGGACGCAAGCTGCTGATGATGCTAAAAAATGTGCCAGTATCATGCCTGATAAAATGTAAATGGTAGAGCACTAAACCAGTATTTGTGTTCATTTGTTGGATAGTCATATTACCTATCCACCCAAAATACTCAACCTCAATTACAAGGGAAGTTTCAGAACCCGAACAAACTAATAAAGACTGAAATTTTGTGTATAGAGCAGCGGTTCTAACATTTTTTTGGCGACAGAAACCTTTTGGAAATCGAAATATTTGATGGAGCTCTAAAATAATCAAAAACTGTTATTATATTTTACTCTGTAACCTTAACTACATACTTCTTTAATATATTTTTTCATTATGACTTGACCCAAAGATGGTTAAGTACGGCTGGTATACCTAGAGAATACTAGTCTAGAATCTGAATGTAGTCAAACGCGTATCTAATTTTTTATATGAAATGTTCTTTATTTGAATTAATAAATAAAATTATCTGCTATGAAAGTTTTACACGGTGATTAATCTATTATCTTCGTTTTGTTCAATTTTGTTTTATTTTAGGTGTTAATTTTCTCTTATTCCATCAGGGAAAATATCTAGGTGGGTAACTTATAAGAAAGCGCATGACAAGTTTACATAATAAGTATTAAAATAAAGTGAACTGAAATCGTATTATTATGATATACGCCTTAATTCATCATCAATGAGAGAATTAGACAAAACAACACATTTTAGCGCTCCGAATAGTGAGCGAAAATATAAGCGGGAATATATTTGTTTCTATTACGATTCGGACCACAATAATAAATACTAAAATGTGTTACCAGTCCATTTAATTTACCCAATAATTTTTTCCAAATTAAAAGTTTTTGTAGGACAAATATTTATTCAGAATTCATTATGAAATATCTGTACAAGGTTTGTCTAAGAGTATATCAGAAACAGACCATGTGGTTTCAGGGAAGTACCTTTAATTATCAGGGTATAATTAAATGTACTTCAAAAGAAAGTAGGTACTAGTTAAAAAAAGATAAAGAAGGATTAATAATATCTATGACATACCGCGGTCAAATACTGAGCACCCCTCGTTATTCATCAACTATCTTATGCTGCAAACGAATGCACGTTCACTTTAATTATAACACTTTACTGCATACACAAAAAACACAATTACAACTATAGGTACTTTAGTTATTCTTCTTAATAAACAAAATATACAAAAATATATTATCCCTAAAAGATATATCTTCCAGCAAACCCGACATGGGACCATAACAATAGATAGTGAAGGAGAACATAGAGTGCAAACAAATAAAAAGTAAAAATTATAAATAGAAATAAAATAAATATTACATAATAATAACTACGTAAATAAGCCTACAAATATATGTATAAATAATTAGATAATATCCATTACACATATCAACACCCTGTTGGGGTCCACTTCTGGACATAAGTCTCAATAATCGCCATGATGCATCGATGACGCTACTGCCCATCTTATCAATGATCTATGGTTTTATGATCACCGTCCGATTTGGCGTTTAGAGAAACTTAGGCCCCCATTAATAAAGCGATCTCAAGAATGAGAACGAACTCGAGTTGACCCTTGAGATAACCTACTTTATATGCAAACTGTATATCAACTAAAGTGTCAATTCAAATTAGATTCGAAATCCCATTATTAATATCACAGTTTCGTTTACATAACATACTTTATCGCAAATGGGGTGGTCAGAGATATCCCAAACTAAAGCGTTTGGGTGTACCAAACGTGAAAATATTAATCCTTGAAACAACATCCACGGATCACCTTTCGAAATGTAGGTACAGAAATGAACACGTGAGAGAGTGAGCCTATCGCTGTTAAAATGTGTCTATTTTTAAGTTGTTTATTATGTTTTTGGATGGAAATTCGCTTTCTACGACACCCAATGGGATAAGATGGGTTGGTTTTATTCTGTTTAGTTGTCGAAACCACACGGCACGGTTTTAATCGCACTAATTAACAAATTAAGTCATTAATTTCAATAGGTGACGATATAAGTATTTTGTTTCATTCCCTATTTTCCCAGTGGCGGCGATCTACTTATTTTTACAAAAACTACGAGTTGAATTTATAAAAATGTGTTTGTTCGTTCAGGTTAATTGTGTTAGCTAACTTGCCTTCACATGAATATATTATATGAGGGAACTAATGTTCGCTGTGCACTTGATACTCACGTCATTCGGTTGCATGCACAGGGGAAGTACAGCTATAATTCATGTCGATGATGACGTAGGAGCAACTAATACCAGCCAACCCACGTGCATTAAGTTTACTTCGTATTAATAAAACGGCATGTTCCATCGAGTCGGACTAAAATAACGAAATAATTACTGTTATTCGAAGTGTTTTGCTATGTTTGTGACAACTGATTGATCGACGGGCGATGTAATTGATCGACAAAGTAGCAGTATGGAATACAAACACGTTAGGGAAGAGGATTTTGCTCTTCGTATGCCCAACATGGATTATGAACCGTTATGAATCCCTTTCTGATTTATTGTTTGTAGACAAACAAACAAACAAAATATTGTTTATGTACAACAAAAAAAAATCATTACACAACGTATAAGGTGGTTTACATAGGTAATGTAGTTATGCATTGGAGATTTTTTTTATGATAATGTCAAATTCTTAGAATGAAAGCTTCAGAAATATCATGGTACTATGTATGCTTGGAACGTTTCTTACAATGTTCTTTTTCAAAATTTTGAATAAAATTAGTAGACTTTTAGTTTTTGCAATTTTGCATGCATGAATGTTATTGAATTCTATCATCAAATATTTTGCAATACAACCGGCTATCATCGGGTTGCAGCCGCTATCCCTCTGTGATCTGTCATATACAGAATAGAAACGATAGGTGATCTCACTCTATAAGTCCTGAACTATACAAGATATTGTAAAACTTTCGCTGATATTGAAAGCGCGTCAATAGTTTAATAAATTGATATTAACGACTATCTAAAAAAAAACACGATATGTCCAAAATATCGATTTATCCACTCGTCGGTAAATGCATTTTACGAGTATTATGGCACGGCCCTCATCGAGATATTATTGTCGGTTAGGCATTTCAGAAGATTTTATGCACTTGTTAATTACTAGATAAGTACAAGTATTGTGTCTTTATCAACAATTGTGATAGATAGTAAATACACGTCTTTCCATCTACTATGTTTCTTTAAAGAAGTAAGTAAAAAACAGAATTGCCTGTATAAATTTTGTGCGTAATAAATAAACAAAAGAAGAATGTCGCCAAAATTTCACAAATTTTCAGGATAAATCTATATCGATATAAAAAAGTGTAATCTGTGGCTTGCCATATTAAAAGTATTGGGGTGAGATAAATCTATATTTTGGACATAGGCTGTTGTTTTTTCAGACAATTATTAATAGCAATTTATTAAGCTATATATGTACTTTCAATATTAGCATAAAGTGTTACAAAAAAGGTGCCCGCAATGCGCACATGAATTCATCGCAAAGGTCGGCTATGTTAGCCATCCTCGACCGCACTAGCGCCAAACCGATTACGAGTCGAAAAGGTCGCCATGGCCGAAATCGGCCTGAAGCATCATCATCAAGGTGTTACAGTGGTGTCGAGTCTGCAGTGGCCTCTAAAACTTAAATTTGAATTTAGAATGCCCTAAACCGATTTCCTATTCTATATCGCATCTCTAAAATTTTGACGTTTCTAAAATTTGAAGTTTACTCTAAATAAATTTAATTTAGGTTTTAGAGATCAAAATCTAATCCAGAAAGCCATCTAAGACATATTATTAGCAAAATTTAGTCGCCATCTAAAATAATCACTTTTAAAATTAGAGACTATGTTTTTCCAGATTTATTGGGCTATTTACAGCCCAAAAAGTGTGAACTTCATTTATATGAAGACTTTTATAAGTCTTTTGTAGGGGTACAAAAGACTAACATTTTTTATTTTAAATTTAAGGCCGCGGTGAAAAAGAATACCTAACCTATAATTTTTTTTTTTTTTTAAGGTAAATGTAAATAAGTAAATAAATAAAGTAACACTTAATTCTACTAACTATTAAATTTCAATGGTATCATTGTATTGTAATCTCCATCTTTGAATCTAACCTAAAACCTAAAATTATTTTGATAGAAGAGAACTTTTTTAAAAGAATGTTGCCATTTTCCCATTATCGATAAAGAAACGTAATTAACCAAAATCAAAAACAAAAGTCAACTTAAATTATAAAATGCGGTAATAGAATTTCCTTATATTAATAATGGATTAACAAACATTTAAAAAACCTGTTCTGAAGAAAAATATCGATTTTAACTATGGCAATACAGTACATCAATTCAATTTAGGCGTCCGTAAGATTATGTCAAAACCATCTCTAAATTTAGCGATAGGTGTATTTCAGAATAGCACATTTTAAGGAAATGAATTTTTTGATTTAGGTTAGTTTAGCGATTGCAATCGACAACCGAATCGACACCTATCTCTTATAGTTTAGGAATTATAGACTGAGGTCACTTATCGTTTCTACCCTGTATAATCACACAACGTCACCAGCTACTATAAATATTAATGCAGAAACCCAATCACAGCACTTGCTGTCAACTGTTAAAGAGTCCCCCCATGGGTCTCCATCATCAGATCTTGATGAAATTTAATTGGGAGCACCTCGAGATCTTCCTCCTGATAAGAAAGAATTACCCAAACTCAACTTTTAATATAGTTGCTTTGTATACCTGGATGATATGTTCCTCGGCGATTTCTAAGTTTTCAATAGACTATTTCTGGATTTGAACACTTCTTTTTGAACCAAATCCTGAAGATGTAATTAGTTTTGACCACTTCTGAATATGACTATCTCTAGTACAGTTTACAATAAAAGCACGAAAAAGGTCTGATTAGTTGGATAATACCTACTATTATATTATTTAGCGTGTAACGCCTTGTTCACACATCTTCTTTCGGATCGGATCGTGATTTAGTACGAATCACTTAGTGGCGCATAAACTCCTAATAGTCACACATACATAAGGCATTACGAATCGTGATTTATATAAAAGTCAATGATCATTCAAAGTATGTCAACAGGTGATTGAAGATTTTTCTCGGCCTGGTCGACCTTCAACTGTTTCGTCAGAATCCCTTCGCAACATTTTGGTTGATGCGTGCCAAATGCGTCGAAGCTTCTTTATTTTTATATAATATTTATTTAATTTACGGACTTTACTTTCTAGATACGACAGTCCCATCGTACCCTGATCAAGATGCACTGATGAGAATACATACATATTCAATCATCTAGCCGCTGCTGATCCAGGTTTACTCAAAATTGTTGAGCCAAACCTACTTCCTATTGACTCCGCTTTAATTTTCTCATCAGTATATCTCTTTCATTTCGGTTTTTAGCACACTCGCATCAACAGATGTTGGATATCCTCAGATATGAGCCCATTTCCTGAGATTTAACGGAACGAAATTCAGGAAAAATGTCATGATGGGCAAACACGACTTGTTCAAATAAAATTCACTGAAGGAACTGAAGGCCATACCGGAATTGAGCCTTGGGAATAGGCCTCGAGGAACTGTTTCGAGCAATGCATTATTTGCTGATGACAATCAAATGGGTTCTATTTTCAAGACGACAAAAGAAATTGATTAAAAAGCAATATATTTATAGTTTGCCGAATAGATTAGTAGGTGCATTAGCTATAAATGTGCAAACGACAGCTGGGTTAAGTTAGCTCAGCGGTTAAGACGCGGGCTCCCCATTTTGGAGGTCCGGGTTCGATTCCCAGGCAGGCCATGTACCAATGAGTTTTAAATTTAATTTAATTTCTTATGTGCATTTATCCGACTGCTCTTAAATCGGCAAAGGAAAACATCGTGGGAACACCTGCATGCCTGAGAAATAAAAATTCAAAGGCATGTGAATTCCCCAACCTGCATTGGGCCAGCGTGGTGGACTATGGCCCATACTCCCTCATATACGAGGGAAGGCCTTTATCCCTGCAGTGGGATGTTTACGGGCTGATGATGATTATGAACTCAGTAATGCGTGCGGTCCGGTTAGAGTGTGGTTAGATTAAACGAAGGGACAGATAATAATAAGACGCGTTTCATGAAAATCGGTTAAGCCGTTTCGAAGATATTTCAGTTGTTTGGTGTATTTGGATGATGTCATAGTCTTCCCTTAATTTTCAATTTATAGTTATTAGTAGTATTAGTTATTTTGAACTAATTTATTTAATTCGTAAACCTGCTGATCTTTCCAACAAAGTCGAGCATCGCCTGAAAAGACGTGTAAATTCAATCGCCTGAAAACACATGTAAATTCAATTATTTAGTGCGATGGCCAAGTCTCGATATATTTATATAAAACATTAAAGAATTTTAATATTGATATGCGTCACGATAAGATGCTGTTAATTATTACGTAACAACTTAATGCTTCGAGTACGGAGATTCCAGACACAATTGATTTTCAATTGTTATGGACCACGATCGTGGTCTTAGAGACTGGACGTATTAAGACAGAAAGTCGCTTAAGTAGAGACTGAATAAATTAACAACCGACTTGGTATTACATGGATCTCACAACTTTCTTTTTACCGCAGAACAACTGAGTTGCGAGACTTGGTTTTTTTGACAAGTATTGTTTTTGATGGGATATTTTATACCAGCATGCGTAATATCACATTGTGTCGCACAAGCTTATTCAAGGATACAAGGGCGATTGGTAGGTCAATACAAAAAAACTTACCGAACTTATGTTTTAGTTAGGTAGGTACAGTCAGCTGCAGATAAACCAGACCCCCGTATGTACTTACAGTCATTATGTGAATAAGGGGTCTGGTTTCTCTGCAGCTGACTGTACTTAATATTCTTAGAGTTCAGTAGTGGCACATACTCGTATTCTTACACTATTCATACATAATACATAATATAAAGCTTACAATCGTCTAGTTTAACTAACCTACCGCGAAATAAAGTTAAATTTTCCGTAAAGGTCGGCGAACTTTTAAGTCGTTATTGTTGCTAGTTTTCTCACTACACATTGCACTGGAGATGAATGGTGATAAATTAAAAATTCAAAACAAAGCGAGGCGGCGCGTGGGCGGGCGGAGGGCGGGCGGGCGGCGATCGAAGAGCGCGCGCGGGCCGGGGGATGCCGTAACGATCGCTGAGTCCAGTCCAGTCTTAGTCTTCCACCGGGCGTGCCGCGAGCATGAGCGACGTCGGCACGCTTGCCGCGATGGACGCGTTCGCCGGCGGGAGGCGCAGGCCGGCGCGCCTTCCGCCTCCACCGCCGGTCGTGCCGCCGCCGCCGCCCCGACACGACCACTACTACGTGCGCCGCAAGTCACCCGTGCCCCGGCACGCTAACCTTACGCTCTTCGCGCGAAACAACGGTACCCCATGCACTTTGCACCTGCCTCATGTTGTAGCTGCGGCCGTTCGCCCCGCAATGTCAATGTCACGCTCTCATCAACGCACTCGCATCTCATCTCGTTCATTTACGTTTCTTAGTTATTTATGATCGAGCTTCCACTTAGTTACTAAAATTTATTACATCGATTTGTAATCATACACTAACATTAGCACAAATATCATTTAGAGTATAATATAAGATAGGTTACGTTAGTCGTTACATGTTATAATATTATGTATTTATTAAATGGACATGACCCATGTATAAGTTTTGTACCTAAATTGTTTTATATAACATACTATAGTAGTCAGAGGCAAGTACTTAATTTCCTCTATCTATTACTCTGCTCTGGACTATTTTCAGCACAGAATAAATTGAAATTCAGTTTGAAATATGATCAGATTAACCTACAAACCTAATTTAGTTCCGTAAGATAGAATTTTCATTAGTTCGTTCTAATTCATTTATTGTCTAGTTTTACAATTTTATTATTAAGTATGTGTTACTGAACGTCTTTAAATATAGTTTTCAATCCTACTAAACCAATTAAATGATCAACTATATTCTGAAATAGTTACGTTTCTTACACATATCAGCTTATCATTTTGTATGTGAACTGAAACTTAACTAAGAGATTTCGTCAGTCATGAAGTTCGTCCAGAACACATCAATTTAGCTTGGACTTCGTCTAGAGCAGGGGTGGCCTACCTTTTTTGGTATACGTGCCAAGATGTCATAGCCGTATGCCCAAAGCGACCCAAAATTATATAATATACCGGACTAGATAGTGTGATCATCTAGAATGTGTAGGAATATAAGTATAATAAATCAGGTAACATCGTTATTTGCTCTAGGTTCAAAGCAGCACTTTTCTTCTTGTTGAATTTTACTAATATTGTTAATTAGGTGCCCAGTTTTCAAAACAATGTTGAATACTTAGGGTAGCGCCGCCGCCGCCTGTTTTTCTGACACTTTTCACTGGTTTATATTTTTTTATAATTCTCACGTTGTGTTTGCCTATTATTGGATTTACTTTAACTACGTATTTAAGAAGTATTAGGGATGCACATTTGGTGTTAATAGTGCCTAATCTGGTGGCTAACCTAATAAATAAAAAACGAACCTAAATGTGGAAAAAATCAATCCTAATCGAAGCGATCGTGACAGGTTTGCGTGCCCGAATTTCCACTGCGTGACGCCTATGGCACGTGCTACATTGGTTCGCCTTCACTAGTTTAGTGTCAACGATCTAAAAAGTTATATGGCATTATAAGAATCACATAAAAAGGTCTGTGTAACGTTGATTTCCATTTTTTATAATTTACCTTTTGAAATTTTCAAAACTCGAACCAAAGTTGTGTCCTAGCTCACACTTAACAAAAATCCTCCAGGGTCAATCGACACTACACCCACCGAAAGTAAACTGTGTTGCAATATTTCAAGGTGTTATAAGACATATGATAAGATGGTCCCACTTCCCTCTATCGGTAGAGGAGAGGGAAATGTTTTTACATAATCGAGAATATTACTCTGCTACGATACGCCACGCAAAACCACCGTATCGATGGAGAAAGAAACATAGTGAAGTAATGATCTATGATCTGTATGTCAGACTGATAGGTTCTAAACATTTCTTGTCAGAAATAACGTATTATATTCATATTTTATATCCATAGGTAACGTTTACTTAATAGGTAGTCACCGTCGGATGTTTCTAAAGTATAGCTTTCCGCATTATGGAGATTAGTTTTCCCCATCGTGATCTTCTTTAGGGTTTGTGGAACCATATTTATACTGTTTTGTTCATTATAATGTTATTGATATTCTAACTTCCCCATAAATATTATAAACGCGAAAGTGGAAATGTCTATATGTCTCATTATAAATCAATTTGCATAAAATTTGTCAGATATGTAATTTTAAACCCAAAGAAGCACGTTGGGTGTGACTTCAAATTTCAACGCGGAACAAGTCGGGGTTTAATAGCAGTTTCTAATAAAGTAAACTATTTTCAGGGGTTTGATGAACCCAACTGGGGTGATGGGCTTAGTCGGAATCGATATTGATATATGTTGGTCACATACACAAGTGCGCGAGTATTTTGATACGTAGGTACAGGTATTGTTATTAGCCCGCCTTTTCGCTAAACCTATCCTATTAATAAGTGACCGCGTCAGACCTCTTTGAACACATATTGAACCGTTAGAATGGAAAATAAGATTCAATAATGGATGAGACAAAGCACAAAGGCTCAATAGCGGCGTATAAATTTTAAAATACGCTTTATATACCAGAGCGCTCAAGCATTTATAATTCTATTTCGCCGGGAACCGTAGGTAAAGTTGAAGTATATAGGTAACAAATTCAGCAATGGCGGTGAACTGCGGTAAGGATTATGTCGCCCACGCGCTGCCGCAGCACCCACTCTCTTAACTTGAGCATAATGTATTATCTCGAACTTCTGCTGTGCGAAACAGCTTACCTACTGTATTCAAGTTAACTCGGGCGTGTGTGCATAACAAATTATTCAATTTTATTACCTAAGGAGGTTATCTACACGGAAATGTCATTACCTATTATGAAAGATATTTGTGTAAATTTTTAAATTGACTTTGACAAGGTCGTAAATGTTGAGTACTATGTTGTTGATATTGATTTATTATTATGAAATATAACATAACGTCGCGACCTTTATCCCAAATGGGGTGGTCTGAGCCCAAATATTAGCGTGTGGGTGCGCCAAACATTAAAAGTTTAATGCTTATCCACGGTTCACCTTACGAAGTATACAGAAATGCACACGTGATAGGAGGTGAGCCCACCACCGTTAAAATATGCAAATCTATAGATGTTTTTAGGTGTAAAGTATATTATATACCTTTATCAATTACTGTCTGTGTGCCAAGATAAATAAAGACATCAATGGAAACACGATACAGTCTTCGAGGATTGAAGCGTTCAAAGGAAAACGGATGTTTGTTTGGCAGGCCGGTAGCAGCGCTTGCGCCGACGACCGCCGCACCGATGCCGATAAATTACTGCCGAAGGCGCCGTCGTGCGGCCTTGTGCAACTATTTGCGGCGTGCTTATGTGCCGGCGATGTCGTACAAACTGAGCCATTTTAATTGCTCTCCGGAATGTCAATCACCACATTCCACTAATAATTTGCAACGGTCTAGTGTGTGTTGGCCATCATCAAGATCCAGCTACTGGCTAAGTCTATAAGTAGAAAACTGTGGTCATGGCATAATGAAATGCCTTGTGGAATGTTATCGTATTTTCATAGGACGTGGTTTCAACAATGTTGTTTATGCTTTATGAAAGCTTTTGTGACAAAGGGTGAAGGCAATAATGTGGAGAATGTGAAAAGGCCAGTTTCGTCGAAGCCCGCACGCCGTCCGCCCCCGCCCTTGACCCGTCCCAGCCCGCCTAGCGTTTCCGCTGCACGGCCCGCCCGCCCGCAACGCTCGCCATATCCGCTGTTCCATTTTATTAAACTTTGTTCATTTTTCCAGTGAGACAGTTTATGTCAACATTTCAGTAAAAGTTGTGCCGTATTAGCCATCTACTAATAATATAATGTTTATTGCACCATTTCGTTCGTTGGATCGTGGGTATGTAGGTGCATTCATTCGTAGAAGTTTAGAAAAAATGTAGAGTTGGAGAATATTAGCATACCTTTCGGAAAACCTGAGAAGTTACTTGCGTCATTTAGAATTTCTCGAAGCTTATCTATATTTTGCTATGTTTATTACTAGGTACTTGTATGTAAAGTACCAAAGTATCTCTAAATAATTTGTTGTTATTTTTCACGTGTTAAATAAATTAAAGCTCCCTCAAAATCCGTTCGGTAAAACTACTGATGCTCGATGCGTGTTTAAAAACCAAACTTGAAATTTTAAAACCGTTATGTTAGTTACGCATTTAAGTCGCCCTGGGAGGATTACCTACAGATATTTTGCCTTATTTTATTATTATGTATAGATTATTTTTATTGTTTATCTGGCCAGCAGTGGCATTTGGCGAGCAAGCGGATAAGGTAGGCAGCAATTATGAAGTTACCGTCATTACAAAGTCACCAGTTTGACGTGGAATCTAAATACAAAAATTATTTGCTTATTTTTTTAAATTAGTTAATACGTTTAGTGTCGTAAATGTATTGTTACTACGAGTTATCACGTAGTTTGGCACTCCGTGTGTTAATCTTCGTCGTTACTTCGTCCGCTCAGATATTTCATGAATTGGTCGATTAGCATTATTGTTGAATACGAGTTCTGTCGCGGTAGGCACCAACGCTGCACAGTCGCAGAGGGCAGCAATGTACCTAAATGTTTGGTTTGATCGCTTCCGTTTTGGAAATTTCGACCTCAACAATGAACCAAGTCGAAAACCTGAACTTAATACTGAAGATGGGGAATTGAAAGGGATAATGGAAGCGGATCATGGCAGTGGTTGGAAAAAAGGCTCCAGCCATGCCCATAAAGAAAGATTACCCAAAAAAGCTTATGTGTCGTAGTGGTGGTTCTTTGTAGACGTTATTCGCTACAGATTCATAAGATCTGGCTTAAATGTAACTACGGACTTACCATCTTATTCATAAAAAATTACAAACGCTTTATAAGCCTGTTTCAGTTATAGTGTGTTTTGTCTCTGTCGTTCATAAGGAAATGTTGTAATGAAAGAAAATGACAAAACATATTTTAACTAAAACAGGCTTATAAAGCATTTGTAAATTTTTATGAAAACGGCTTAAATTGCAGACTATGATGTCGAAGGTCTCAGTGTTAAACCGAAGCTTCACGACACTTCATGACCGACTGTCTTTAAGTTGTAAGAGCTGAAACTAGACTCCGTCACCGTCTACCTTGCTTCACCTCATTACAATCTCATCTTCTAAACCTATCTAAATAAAAGGTTATCAAATTAGTGGAAAATTATAGCCCAACCTATTTATCAAATTTTTACTCTGAACTCTATGAAAAAGGCCTTAATAGAATTTGTCGACTCCCGCCTACAGAGTAAAGGTAATCCACTACCATTAAAATGTCAAAGCTGTAGACAATATGAACAATATTTTAATGATAACAGTAGGTATATAATACTTTTACAAGAAATGCTTATTATTTCTTTACATATAACGGCATTATTTAAAATAAAATAGTAGGGTAAAAACTATTTAATCTCTTTTATATAAGTTTTAAAAACATCACATTGTTCTCAAACGCTATAAAATAACATAATCACATTATTCTAAGCCCAATCATTTTCTTTATGTGTGAGAAAAGTTTAATAAAATAAAAGATAATCTGCGTTGAATTTATTTTTCCATGAAACGAACACTGTTCACTGACTTTACAGGAGAATTAATTTATAATATCGATAAAAAAAAGGTTTTTGGCCAAACATTATCAACTGCTCTGTGTCGTTGATTTGTAGAGGTAATAGTAACATTTGCAAATCTACACAGTTAGTAAGCGGAAGTGTCAATGGGCAGGCCACATAGCTCATAGGGCACATAACAGGAGAAATGTTCTCCAGTGGCAACCAATCATAAATAAATATCATTTCAGACACTTTATAATAATGATCTAGTATATAACAGATATACATACATAAATAGTTATGACTGAATGACTTGACTCTGAATTAAATGTTCGTGTTCTTCACACAAACATTTACCCCTAACAGGAAGCGAACCCACGACCGTTGGTTTCGAAGGTAGTGTCTCAACTCACTACATTAATCGGTCTTGAATGATAATGGTGATGACGCACAGTATGACAATCGACCTTGTCAATGGTAATCTGTTGATTACAAAACGTAACTTAATACAGCATCCACTCTAACTTTCTTCATTTACGTTTGATGTCCCGTTTTATTACTAAGTATAAGGTTTCATCTCATTTTATATTCGCCGCGGGTTTTAGCGTTTCTAGGGCAAGGATGACGAATGAGATACTTGAGATATTTCGGGAGAGCATTTACCAATATGTTTGATTCACCGTTTTCGAAATAAATCTCAAGATTTATTGGTTTGATTCGACGCCTGGGTTTCCAGCGTTTTGTGCTGCTGTGCTCAGGCGATATGCCATTCGCTAAATATATTTAACAGTGTTTTTCGCCGACTGCGTCAGGAACGAGGGTATGTTACCTCCTGTAGCCTAAACGGCGTGATCGATTTTGAAGTGCAAGATGTTGTTATAAGTCGGCTTGATCCCTAGTGTCATATAGTGTCATATTTGATGGTAAAAAATCCAACATAATGCCTGCAAAATACACAAATACGTGTTATCATCATATCAGAACATAGGCCTCCCCTATAGAATTCCAAAGCGACCGGTTTGGAACGTTCCTACATCCAGCATTTGTGAGTGGACGTCCTCCGCTGCGCTTGCCGGTGTGTGCTCTCCACTGGAGAACTTTAATGCCCCATCGCTCTTCAGTTCTTTGAGCTATGTGCCCCGCCCACTGGCACTTCAACTTGCTAATCCGCTGGACTATGTCAGTGAATTTCATTCACTTACGGATTTCTTAATTCCTGATTCGACCACGTAGTGAAACGCCGAGCGTCGCCCTCTCTATAGCTCGTTGCGTGACTTTGAGTATTCTTATGAGGCCCACAGTGAGAGACCACGTTTCAGTGCCATAAGTCATCATATTGATTAAATGACGTCTACTTCCGAGAATTCCAGCGAATAGCTTGAGGGTTTTGAAGTAACAGTAGTGCTTTTTAGTTCCTTTTGCAATCTGGTTATTATGTTTGTATATATCTAGAATATTATTGATTTTGCATTGTTTGTTATATGCATATACCGGCACTCTATGTGTATTGAAATCGGAAAACTTCCATTAGTCAACCAAACCTACTTAGGGTATATAATAGCTATGATGCTGTGTTTGTATTGGAACGTAATAATAACAGTGCGTGCGATTGCGTTTACGTTTTGAATTTGTAATTCATGAACACGTGTAGACTTGTAAATCATAGTATGTTTATGACAGGTGTTACTCATTCTTACTACTGTAATTTTTGCACTATTTCATTAAAAATATTGTCAATTCTTTCTAATAGAAGCGTTGACAGTGCTTTGTTCTATTTAGTTTGTGTACGCGCACAATACTCGTATCTCACCCGTTGTCGCCCGCCCACATACCTCTCTTCGCTGTCGCAAATATTTTTCTCTTTGCCGACAAATTCGAATTATTCGAGCCAATATTGAACGACCCACTTTGTTCGGTTCGCTAATTTTATTGTCCTCTTTTCTAGTGGTTATAGCATACTTTAAAACTGTCTATTATTCTCGATGTTCTCTAATTCAGATAACCATTAGCTACAAGTTCCAATGTTACGATGAAGCCTACTACCTTTGATAATTCATTAATATTTACTATATATATAAGTATTATAGATTATATAATCTATAATACTTTTTATGGCGATGTAGAACAGGAAATCTCATCTCAGCTATAGTACTCATATAGGTACAATGCGAATATTTGCTATGCACGTATAATTTTTTTTACAAAGTAATAGTTATTTCAGTGACGAAATATTTTATAAGCTCACTGAAAATATTCCGAACACTTATAGTGTTAGGTACATAACGAATGTAAACAGGACAAATACCTGATGCGTCAGTGAATGTATTTGGTTTTTGTCACAGTAAATGTATTTTTAACGAGTCTGCCGCTGAGTCGCGTCGTTTTACGCAGCATGACGGCGGCGTTCGCGCAGCGGACGCGTGCCGCTGTGTCCATCTCGCGTACTCTTGACATTGTGTGGTAGCTATTACTGGTTGCGCACCATCCTTCGCGCTGTTGGCATAACTCGCCGCTTACGTCATCGCACTTAGACGGCCTTCGAGTAATATAAAGCTTGTGTTAGTTTTAATTACACACCCACCCTAATACGTCGATGTTAACAGAAACATAAACGATTTCATTTGTGTGGTAAATCTTATTATAATACTCACTCAAACAAAAAGTGAGTTGAGTTTTAAGTACGTAAGTTTAATATGGGGCTCACCAAATGGCCTGTTTACCAATTCGGGACGCTCCAAAATTTTGCCTGTATGATTGAAGTTTTGATTTTGAACTTTGTAATGTAGTATTACAGTCACAAATTTTACAAAACTAATCCGCCAAGTACTAGTACTCCGTCTTTTCGTAGGTAGGATATGCCCTAATCTCTTTTTGGCGTTCAAGCCAATTGTTTGTGCTATAAATACTGAATAATTTCCAAAACAACATTTGAAAAAACGTCCTTGTGTCAGAGCTTCTCACACATGTGATTATAATGTTTCCAGTTATTCTAATCCCTCCAAACTTATGTATTTATTTATTATAGTATATGGATATTATATATCACATCTGTATGGATATATATTATTTTATTTGTTCAAATAATTTAGTTATTTTTCGGTTTCATCACAATATACAATTAATGTTTGTCATACTTTAGAATAACACTTCTGTAGGTACGTAACTCTTCGTAGGTCACGCGGCGAACTGCACTTACGTAAATAATCATAATTTTATGACATTTACCAGTTCACGTCCGGTCTCCGTACAACCAACATTTTCCCGCGTGTGCTCACACTATCAGTTTTACATACTGATTTGTTACCAAACAATATCCAATACAATAATAATACAGTATTTTCAGAAGGTCAGATAGCGATTATTTACCATTAAATGACTTATTTGCTCATTTTTGTCATACATTCCTTTTCTATCTACTATTTTAAAGTTGTTCATAGCAGTTTATCAACTGTTCGCTTTAAGGAAGGCCACGTGGCGTTGAGGAGGCTGGCTGTTACATAACGCTGCAGCGAGACGTTAGCGAGGGCGGCTCGGCCAAGGGCGGCGGCATCGATCGGGGCTCCGGCCGCCACTAGCGCGCTCGCGCACCGCTCGCCCCAGCCTTCAGCCTGTTGAATAAACACGCCCGAAACGAGACGGAAACCAATCCCAAGGCCTATGATAATTTATTGGAAAAGTCAACAGGACCGGCTTATGTCTAGGGAATGCTTTGTACGCTTTTCCCATCACGTTGTAGGCATTGTATTTTGGTCGGGCGAAATTTCATAAATATTCAAAGCTTGGTCCAATTATTATTAATGGATTCAGGCTTATTGGATCCATAATATGCAAATATTTTGTAAATAAACTATATTAAATTACCTATAGGCTACATTAAGTTAAAAAACATTATAAAATACCGTATGTACCTGTGGCCCTTGGAAACCACAATCTATTGTCGCTGGTGGAATGGAAACCGGTTCGTCATTATTTCCGCATGGACAGTTTCCAATAAAATAACTCGGAAGTTTCTTTTCCGCAATAATTAGAACAACATTCTAAGTTTTTTTATGATAGTCTAGGCTCGCCTTAGACCGCAATTGCCCATAATTGTGACGATTAGGTGCAGAGAGCGTCTGAACGTAATGAGTTGAAGGATGTCCAAAGTCAAAATCTTTGAAAACTTTGTCAAACCATAGCCTTGGGTCTGTACTTTGAATTAAATAACATGCAATATTTCACCTTCAAGAACTCATAAAAATGTATGAAATTATGAAGATATCATATATCTAAACTCTTATATATTCGAGACGGCCGAACCGTGTGTAGGTTGTGCACTTACAGTTAAATTAATCCATCTATGTCACAATTTTATTTGAGCAACCGCAATAGTGGGTCATGAAAATGGCAAGGCTGGCACCGCCAGGTGCTACAATTGGTATTTGTATTGCTTCATACGTAGACAGCTAACATGAATGATCTATTTGCTTATTTATTGCTTTCATTAGCAATTAATGATTTTCGGGAAAATTAAACAGTTTCTTATTTGGACAGCTGCAACGTATAATATATATAAACAATGGTTAGAGGATGGAATCCGCATTCATCGCATACTTGTTTTTAGCGTCTCGAAGCCCACACGTATATCTAATTGGATGTCGATTTTTATAAACACATAGTTTACTATGTTTATTTATTTCTTCGGTTCGTGTAATGGTATCCGAGGATGCGTCAATAATACTATTCCATGCGGCCCGACCAAGGCCGCTGCGTGCGGGCGCCGCGCCGCCGTCAACTGTGAATGGAAGCGCGTGTTACGCAGCCGTCATTTGTCCAGTGCCTATTATTAGCTTTGCAGACGTTGTTATGACGCTTATCTATCCCATTTGCTCGTCCTGTTCATGCAACGCCGCAATACACGTAATTTAATTCTTCACGAATGAAGAAACTAACTATAGGATGCAATACAAATCTATTAGGACTTGGATTAATCAATGATACTATAACTTGCGAAATAATTCTAATTTTATGAATGGCAAGTGTAGAACCTATCACATGTCAGTCCCGTGAGCAGTTTCTCTCTTAAGCCATAATAGTAAGAGCAATATGGGCATGACATTGGTGCGGACCTCCCAAAAATTTTGCGACACCAGGTTAATGTGAAAGTAACTCCTACCCATTTTCCGTATTTACTATAGCATAATTGAATATCTATAATGGTTTTTCTTTTTCCTTTCAGAACCAAAGAAAGACAAATTGGAAAATGGTGGCGAACACGTGAGGCCAGAGCGACCTAATTCCCTGACCGCGGGCAAAATCCCGCGGCGGATATGCTACCAAGGGGATGTCGGTTAGTATCTACGAATAAATATGAAGCAAACTCGTATAGTACTTATATTTTATGAATTACAGGAATGTTACTTTCCCGAGTTTTATCGCCCCACTTGTAATCTCCGACCATATTAAAAAGGCCCCGAGGGAAATATGTAATGGACTGAAACACATTATCCAATTACGATAAAAGCCTTGTTTCAGAAAACGCTGAAAAGGGACTTTTGCAAATAAAATTAATTCCTTTGTCGACTGCCTACGCCGCATTAAAATTTACCCGTTTGCCTTTTTTGGTCACGGGTCCGGGCTATTTATAGGTTTTAGGTATTTATGAAGTATAATATCTAAAATTGGTGTACTAAGTCTGGAGTACATTATTATTTTTGTTATCAGACTACGGGCAAATAAGGCATGGAGTCATAATGATATAATTAGTAATATTCGGGTACCATGAGCGTTATGCTTGTTTTCTATAACATACGTGAATCGACTATAATTTAGATGTGATTATGGTTACAGTTTGTAATACTTTAATTTCTGCAAACGAACATATGCGGAAACATGCGTATAATTTTTCCTCGATTCCCTTTATTTGTAGTACGTCACAAAGAGGCAATCCATAAATAAATAAATATTTCGGAAACTTCACCAATATCAAGCCCCAAGCTAGCTTTGTAGGTACCATAGATACTGTATAAGGATAAATATATACAGAAAACAATTGGTCCGACCGATTGGTGTAGTGGATAGTGACTCTGCCAGCGAAACCAACGGTTGCGGGTTCGAATCCCGCGACGGGTAAATGTTTGTGTGATGAATATGAACATTTATTCCTGAGTCATGGATGTTTATATAAATATTTATGTATGTTTATCCGTTATCTAGTATCCATAGTACAAGCTTTGCTTAGTTTGGGACTAGATGATTGGTGTAAGTGTCCGAAATATTTATTTATTATTATTTAATTAATACACAATTTGCTCAATTCGTCGTATGCCATTTCCAGTGGGCTACGGCGACGCGGGCGGCGACTCCGCGGACGGGGGCGACGAACCACTCGTGCTCTCCGAACTGCCGGAGCCCCCGATCGCTGTGTCAGACATCGGGCCCATCCCGCCGCCGCCAATGTTCAGCTCGCCGAGTCCCACCCGCCACCATCACCATCAGCACTCTTTGCATCCCCCGCACATACATTCTGACTGTAAGTAGTAAGCATAAAAACGTGAAACAACAAGCTGTGTGAGCAAACCACTTGCGCTGTTTCAAGCGTTTTTCCCAAGGCTGTAGCTATTAACTGATATACAAACAGCACCATTACTTCTATAGATTTAAATGATTAATAATTTCATAATTAGATAAGAAATGCCTGGCTAGCTACTACTACCATGATTTCTAAGGACTTCCAACTCATACCGGAGATGTGTGGAAGCGAATAAGGTCGGCCTCGTTCTGGTAACTAACATGACATTTTTTTATTTTTTTTTTATTAAAAACTGGTTTTGCGTTTGGCTACAATCTCACCTGATGGAATCTTCTTGGAGATCTGGAGGGTATCTTCGGCTTCTAGACTTCGAGGGACGCAAATATACGCGAGTGCGGGTCAGTGTTGGCAGTTAATCTGCCACCTTGCAACAGTGTTAGTATAGCAATATAAAGTCTCGACAGCTTGTTATGATAATGTAGCCCGTTCCCTCAACAAGTAATCCAGCTTACTACCGTCGCCGAAGTCCGCGACGAACGATTGTCTGACGAGACTCGTATATTGCGCAAGAACTAATAGCACTATATGGCTTACTCATATCGACTCGTTCACCTCACGTCTTGCTCAGGCTTATGTCCGTCGCCAACATCCGCGTAAGCCGCCTTAATATTCTGACATCGTTATTGTGCAAATTTTACATGTCCTAGATTCTGCAATCTACACAAATCTATCTGCATAGATCGCCTTTGTTCGTTGGAGGATAATGTGTCTTACTTAACACGTTCCGGGACACATCACCAGACACAATTGAGGTTTTATTGTTATTGCGCTTATAAGCATGATAAGTCCCGGAATGTATTAATTGATTTTGCCATATTAAATCAGTTGGCTAAAGTTTCACTCTCTATGAATGTAAAGCAATGGTATGTTCCTGGAAAGTAAATTAGATATCTTGAGCAATAGTTACAATATATATTTAAAACGTACATAAAGACGAACTTAATTTAACGTAAACTGTACTCCATAAGGATGTGCACACACAGTATCACGTATGATATACTTTTGAATCACCAGCTGAAGAGGAGGATGATGATGACGTGGAACCTCTCACTCTAGCCGCGGATACGTCGCGCGTGGAGGAGATCCCGCCGAAAGAGCCTTCATTCAACGCGGTGCCGCTCAAGTCTGCGTTGAAGAAGCGGCCCGCGCCCTCCGCATCTCCGGCCGGCACCCCCCTCGCCACACCTCTCGCGCCCCGCCAGGACCACCACCATGCGAGCTTCAAGTCAGTACCCAACACTTATATTGTTAGCTAAATACAAGTACATCGCTGTAAAACTCTCCTAACGCTGCATTAGTAGTGATTTTCAAATGACAGCCGAAATTTAATCAATGGCAATTTAATTTAATACCTTTTCTGATTTTTGAGATAACGAAACATTTTTTTTTAAACATGTCAATCATCATTGGAATTTGTATGTGCCATTGTAGTCGATTGTAATTAGTATTTAAGAGGTGAATGGTTTGTGGGCGTGTTTGTGAAACTGTACGTTTATTTCCACCATGCGTCGCCGGGCAGACGGCCGCCGCCCAAACCGAGGATCCGTATATGGTAACAGCCCCTTAAGTTATCAATGTTGTCGACCACGCCATCTCGCCAGAGACCTCCCGACGGTCCGCTTGCCTCAGACCATGCATTGTGCATCGCACGCTCCCGACTTATCATCTGCCTTGACTCGATGTTTTAATGCTCTCCTCACATGTACACAGCGTTATAGACGCATACACCACTAACAATCACGAATGTTGTGATGCTTCACACAAATAATAGACACCTAAGTCACTTACATGACCACTGACCAAACGGTGCAAATAATAAGTGAATGACAAACTCATGAATCATTTATTAACACGTGTTACTCATATGTATGTTATTTTGTCCTGGACATGGTTTATTGTAATTAATCGGACTCTACAGTATTGTCTCTATATTATTGTTTTTCTATGTTGCATGAGTTGTTATAATTATTGGATGTTTAGAAATGGATATTTATTTAGGCTGTATTAGATTAGTAATTTATTTGTTCAAATTGTGTATTTAGTTCTTGTTTCTAAATTGCAATGTTAGAATTATAAACCGTGAACGTCTTTTCATACGAAGTGTATGATTAACGCACCAAGTAGCGGTCAGTAACACTCAACAAAATTCTTTAGGTCGGGGTCGGTAGCAAGCATAGTTTTTCAATGAGTCAATTCCTGACGATCCTAATAAATAGCATTGGCATAATAGAGACAAACCACATAAAAGGATGCCTGTTGAAAGACCGGAGCTACACCCCCGCTCTTCCCGCAATCGGGGGCCATTTATGTGGTTTACCCACAGACATATAAATAGTAGAAGAATCTAAACATTAATGTACTTGTGCCAAGGTCGACGCGTACCCCATGTAGCTTATATAACTCACAGATTTAAAATTGAAACATTGCTTGTTTTCAAACTAAGTATAATAAATCTGCAATTTTTAGAAATTTCCTCTTACGTTAAAGCCTACGTGGCTAATACTTTATTATGGAAACGGGGTACGATATTTAATTGTTATGTTCGGACTACTAATACATCTGTGGGTTTACCAAACACCCAAGTCGCTTTTTACAAACAGCCATTATTATGTATTAATATATTCCGTTGTGGTGTACAGTACGAGGCCGACGCGGGTGGGTAACGCGCATGAAAACAAGGAGAATGCGCGGCCGTGGGAGGAGTACCGCGACGACTACTCGAACGAGTCTGATCGGCAAGCGGCGAAGCTCGCGCGCAAAGAGAGCCTTAACATCAAGCTGGCGCTACGCCCCGATCGGCAGGAGCTCATCAACAGGTAACACTCCAAATGTCCAATAATATTGTAGAGTATAAATTGTAGAGGCAAGAAATTTGTTTAAGAGCCCCGAGCACGTAGGTACTACCCACATCTCTCAAGTTTCGGGTGAAAAAACCAAGACTGTAAATCGGCATCTCCTATCCTCATCCCCGTCTCTATGCCAGGAGGCATGTACAACTTGTGTGGCTATACACCGTGTATTTAACGTATAGGATATGGAGTAACTATGCCAAGTGGTTTGTGAAAAAGCTATGGAGCTGATTTTTTATTGGGTCCTATTATAAAAAAGGGACAGTGGAGTTAGAAGCTTCGCACTAATGGTTATATGCTGTTGTTATATACTCAATAAAATAATATATAATCTTATACATTTCTGACCATACTCACATGTTACTCATTTTCATTTAGTCATGTTATTTGCGTTCGGAATGGAAAACCTACGCGTATCATATCGATAGTGAGATGAACTACTTGCTTGTTAGTTACGTTTCTATAACAATAGTATTGAAGTATTACATAAAACGGTGGTCCATTGTGTATAAAAATTTATCGCGTCTATATCACTAGCTTTCCGCCCGCGGTTTCGCTTGCGTGGAATAACTTTATCGCGGAAATTTGTCATTCCCGCGGGAACTACTCATTTTATCAGGATAAAAAATATCCTATGCCTCAAACCAGGGTATATTCTACCTACATACCAAATTTCATCCAAATCCGTTCATCCGTTTCGCCGTGATTGAGCAAGAAATAAACAAACATCCAAACTTTTGCATTTATAATATTAGTTAGATTATCTATCTGTAGTCCTGTGACTTCACCGTTTTTTTTT
This sequence comes from Oegoconia quadripuncta, assembly GCA_949316235.1. Lineage (NCBI taxonomy): Eukaryota > Metazoa > Arthropoda > Insecta > Lepidoptera > Autostichidae > Oegoconia > Oegoconia quadripuncta. Next base: position 12,272,820 of record OX438752.1, on the reverse strand, counting down.
TGGCATAGGGCATGCGTTCATCGCTACAGTCATAAATGTGGTCCTCTATGTGACATTAGTTGACATTACATTAGTGACCAGTGATTTCTATACTACGAGTTCTTTATTTAAAATATCGGACTTAATTAAATTGCTTACTGCATTTTTGACACTGTTTGCTGATATACGTTTACTTCGGAGTTTGATATTAGTCAACCAATTTTTACAATGTACGTCACAGCAGCAATGTCCATTGGATATCGGTTGTTTAGGATAAGATTCCGCTTCCACTTACGGTTTCTTTTCCTCGTGATGAAAGAATGGCTTCTTCCATTATGCATAAAGAAAACATGTAAATATTTGCATTGAGGTCCTTGGTTTTGTTGTTGCTTTCCATAACATCGTATCTCTATTTCTGATAATGTAATGAGTCTATTTAATTTTAGTGTTGACAGCTTATAATGACTACCCTCTTATCTATTAGAATGTCTAACTATTTGCATTGTGATAATATTTGTTACACCAAGTTGGAGTCTAACATCTTTGCATAGTGTTAAATACATATTATCGTGTATAAAATATGTTAGTATAAAAAAATTCCATCATATCAATATTAAAATTTTACTAGGAATTCCTTATTAGGTATTTAAAGACTTCGGGATATTTTTGGGTCGTGGCATGTTTATATATATTACACCACTGAAGCAGAATTTTATATTTTGAATTCTCAGCGGATGTCATCCTATGTCTATTAAAAAGAAAAAGAACGCCGCGGTTCGGATATTTTCTATAAATATCCGAATCATTATTGTTTTAATTCAATACGTTGAACATCTGAAGTATATTTCGGTGACTAATAAAAGTCACCTTAAATATAAATACAACCTTCAATGACATGCCATTTGATTTGGCATAACAAATCAAATATAATATTTTCTTGGCACATGCTTCGGAGCAATTAATTGCGATTGTATCTAGTAAACTCTAATTACGGTTGCAAGTATAACGTGTAATTATGATATAGAACATACGAGTCATGCCAATTTGGTTAAATTGTGTTATTAATCGCTACCTATACTGGTCCATAAATAGTAGCATTACATATTGTCGGATACATTGTATCCCACCAAATAAATAGCAGACCTGTTTATAACACTGGAATCATAAATAATGTCAAATCTTAAACAGATCCGGACAGGGTGACTTTGTCCCTGAAAGCTATCTCTGCCATACCACATCTGGGTTATATGAGATTGTATGTAAATCATTTACGTACAATCTGATATAACCCAGATGTGTCCGATCCGTCAAATTGTTCCATGATACACTTAGACATTTACAGTATATATCTAAGGCCCGTATTAATAAAGCAATCTCAATAAAAGTCTTGAGGCTGTATCACCCTAGATGCGTCTTAAGATGTTGACGCTATCTCAAGCTCCGTGCTAAACCAATATTGAGGTCTACTCAGTTGAGATCACTTCTCATGTATTCGCCTTACCGGCAAATGAATGATAGTCTTGAGTTTCGTTTATTAATACGCGTACCTTTCAAGTGAGTACTGCTTGAGTTGGCACATGCTTTTCAAGTCTCAAGATAGGTTTATTAATCAACACGTTTACTTGAGAGACCAATCTTGAGAATGGTTTATTAATACGGGCCTAAGTATATCATGGAACAACATGTTACAAATAACCGGAAAGCAGTAACTACTGTGTTGAGAATCATTATTTGAACCCATTTTGAATATTTTTAATGTGTTTATCTAATTCATATAAACGAATTTTTTTATTCCATAAGGTATAAAAAAAAATCATATAAGTTTGTACTGATGAACTTAAATGTCACGCATTGCGTGATAAAGCGCATTCTTGTTGGCCACTAGATCGCACTTATTACACAAGGATTTGATGGATTATTATTTTACGAAATTACTAAGAGCGAATTCATAAAAAGATAAATATGTTTTTATAAAATTATTGAAAAATATTTTTTTAATTCTTTTTATTTACTTTGGATGTGTGCTTTCTATCAGTCCATTCTTAAAAGGAATCAATGAATAAATTATCAACAGAATCCATCAAGTCCAATTTAAATTTGAAAGTTTTGTGTTCGGCACATCCGTGACTTTAGGAGTGAATAAAGCGCACAAGAATACCGGCCCGCGACCACTCACGCCTGGGAGTGTTATTTTAGTTTGCACATCGCAGACTCACGCATTGTTATCGACGTTTTATTTCTTCCTGTTTCTGAGAGCTCGGCTCGCACTTGGCACTGGCATTGTTATTGCAGATCGAGTTATTGACATTGAAGTGAATATTTTAATCTATGACTCAGATTTATCAAGAAATCAGGATTATTTCTTGCTTGCTTGAACGTATAGTGGAACTTTAAAAAAGTTAATTACGCAATCTAATGGTATAGATTACGTGGCCTGGTATTTAGCCAAGAGTATTATGTTAATCGGCTATTATGAAAACATTTTCGGTGTCATGTATAAGCTTTGGCAAATTGTATATTACCGTCGGTTGGCAGTGCGCGCGCAAGTGTTGCGGACACATTTATTGTTAGTGTCCTACTGCATCGCTGTGGGAAGAAAGTTACGTCAGTGTGAACCACTTTACAACAGTTTATCTAATGGCGTGAGCTTTTGATGATACGCGTTACGAAAATCAGTTCGAGATATCACATTTCTTCATCACATTGAAATTAAAATTTGTAAGTTATTTGATAATTCAAACCATGAATTTGCGCTTACATACAGGCTTGACATGCACAATTATGTCTTTAAGTAAATGTTAGTGTTTTAGTGACTACATCGCTGAATTTTGTTTTACAAACCAAAGATGTACCGTACACTGTCATATTGGCGGCGGCCAGGGTGGTCAAATAAATCTTGGCATCTAAGAAAAATTAATCTTAAGTATATTGCAATGGAATTTATTTTAAGTTACATTTTTCTTAAATAATAAGACATGATTGACTATATATAATATTGACTTTTCTGTAACGAAAATGTCAGACGAAAATTATCCTAAAATTCCAAACCTACTAACCCGTATGATGTCTAGATTGTTGACCCGCTGATTCGATTATGGTTGATGCTTGCAGGAACATCCTGGTGGTGCAAAGCGAGCACGAGCGGCAGGAGTCGTGGGAGGCGATAGGCGCCCGACTGATACGCCGTCTGTCCATGAGGCCCACTGCTGAGGAGCTCGTAGAGAGGAATATACTCAAAAGTAATTAACTTTTCATTACTTACCTGCTTCATTAATCGTGTATCTGAAGATGTAACCTCGCCAGATGGTTCAAACCATTAAACTGAACAACTTTTATTGTGGCACCAACTTTCTAGTAACAAGGAAAAGAACAAGTCTAGTATATTACGGCTTCGGCTATGGCTTCTAATACATATCTGCCCTGCATTGTAATTAATTACGGTCGAAACATGTATTGGGTCTTTACCTATGAAATTGGAGTTTTTCATATGTACCAATTCCTGCTATTTTCAAAACTATATCCAAGTTTGTTTTTTATTTGGAAAATGGAATATTATTTCTAGGTTTCACATGACATATTTTTTAATTTCTGGGCTAAATCAAATTATAAAAAATATTTCAACAGAGCTCATTTCATGTGCTTCCCATAATCATTTCTTAGATTCGCTGAAACTTTTATAAAGCGGTTACTTTTAAAAATTAACGCTGCCTATACTTAATGTTATCCAATAATACATACAAAGTTTAGCGAAATTTGGATTTGCCGTTTCCAAAAAAAAAAATCAAAAATGTTTGTATGGAGAAAACAGTCTTAATGAAATTCTTCGTGCAAAACGCCAATTTCATAGGTAAGGACCTAATACTTTCAACAACTATAATATAGAAAATTTAGAAAACCCTCGAGAAAATGTCATACAGTTAAATAAACCAACTGTATTAAAAGCTAAATATCTTCGAAACGGTTTAACCGATTTCCATCGAACATGGCTAAGAACCATCTCGCAAACATCAACCCCTGTAGCATCACGTCGTTTGTCGCGATGCGACGTGAGAGTGGAATAGTTATATATTTAGTCCAAAGAAATGAGCAGCACAAATATTATCTCGCTCGAAATAAACGTTTATCGCGCCTGTCATGCTCCTAGTATTGATTTCGAAAATATAAACCGTTTTCAAATAGGTTTTTGCAAGCGTTACTACGCCACAGACAGACATACAGACGGATATAGGCTTAAAATTTTGCACCAAGAACACGAGTACTGATTAGCAAATATTCCAGCATTTTTTTCCGCATTTATTTTCTTAAAATCGCATACAACCTTATAGTGCTCAACTCTAGTCGAAAATTGTTACAGTCACAGATATGGATAGTTCCAAATTCAAATATGGTATGTAATTGTGTTCTATATTTTTTTAATTTCTGGAGCTTTATTGATACCAAATTGGAGACTTCAAATACTCGTAGCTCTCCAAGTTCTTTAACTTTCTATCAAAGGAATGTATTGGCAACATTTCATAGCAATTAAAAAAAAAAAGGTTGTGGAAGCCCTTAGCCCCAAACAAAAAAAAAAAAAAAAGGTTATTGCCCATTCAACAAAAATGTATGAAACAATGATGTTTTGACGATTATCTTGTTCAGTTTGTTGGTTCGAACCATACAATGAAGATCGTTGAAAAAGAATGCATGGTGTAAACAGAGTGCTATGGTACAAAAGGGGAAGGGCAAGGAACAATAACATACGTTCCTTTTTAAACCGCTCCATATACATGCCCCAGCTATTTGGTAAGCTGTAACGATTACCAACAGCGAAGCGGCGGCTCCAGACCATAATAAAAGCGTCAGTACGTGCTCAGATAATTATTATCTGCATGCTGATATTAACGCCCGGGTGTGCATTGTGAGAAGTTTCTTGTTTCCATATTTATTAGCAAGCCTGAGATAAATACGCCGTGCTCGCGCTTTTGTTGTGACACTTTACTAACAGGAAGGGTTTTATTTAATATTGCCAGAGCACACAGAAAAGACGATGTTTCTTAAGGCATTTATATTTCGCTTTTTAACACCCGACGCGCAAAGAGGGGTGTTATAAATTTGACTGGTAAGTGTGTGTCTGTAGCTCTTAAACGGGTGAACCGATTTGGATGCGGTTTTTTTTTATTTGAACGTAGGTTGTCTGGCGATGGTCTTAGACATGTTTCATCAAAATAGTTTTGCAGGGTGAATTTTTCAAGAGGACGTGGATGGCCAAATCCGAAACTATGAGGAAAGGAAAGGAATCTTAGTTCATACAGCCATGTCTGAATCAAAAGCATAACCTCACTATACAAAAGCGCGGGAATGTCTAAAGGCCGCCAATTCACTTTTTCAAATAAAAGATTCATTTATTGATAGATCTCTGGATCGATTCCCGTTCAAAAAAGGTGTTTCGAGTAGTTTTCCCAGAAGACGTTCTGTATATTATGTATGAGAACATGGTTTAAAATTAATCATGCTTCGAACCTTTTCTCGCCGATTTCCTTTTCAGTACAGTATTTTGTTTATCATAAGATATTATTACTAGTTTGGGTTCAGATACCCGGTATTGATACTTACTCAAATATACAGACAAGTCAGTAATCATGAATACGTTCCAGGTCAGTCGCCCGCCGAGGAGAAAAAACAGAAGGAAGAGAAGAAGCGGTATCTTCTACGTAAGCTTAGCTTTCGACCCACCGTCGACGAACTCAAGGAGAAGAAGATTATACGCTTTAGTGACTACATTGAGGTCACACAGGTATGAGAACGAGATGTCTTAGAAACTTTTTTTACATAGATAAAAAGGCAAACAAGCTGACGAGTCATTTAATGGAAATATTTGCATTTGCAACACCAGGTTAGATGCGTATTACCGCTCTCAGAGCTAGGACTATACTTTTTATAGCTACTAGATGTGCATCTCTTGAAAGTGCACCATATCATAGCTTTGAGGGAAAACGTCACACGTACACAACAAGCAAGGTTCGCTCAAGAACGTGTTCCTATTTTGGCATTGAAAGGCCTTTTTACAATTGTAAAACAAAACGTACATATAACTAGATTTAAATTGATTTCACTAATCCACTAAAAACAGATATCTTCCTGACTTAAAAGATAGCTGGATACCCCGTTATTGTCTTGGCTCTACTCAGAGAATGCCAGTATGTCCTAATACAAGACATTCAAACCAAAATTATATTAATTTTCTTTCTGTATTGCTTTTCTTTATCATTCGTACACCCTACCAACAATTTAACAATGGGTTCTAAATAATTTCCTTTCCTGACCTTGTCCAAACTAACCGAACGGTCTAGACATAAATCAAAATAAAATGTATTTGTGTAGTCTATCAACCCTCTTATGGATACCACCGTAATTACAAGGCCAGTTGCTTAGTGTGGAACTAGATGGCGCTGTGTGTACGTGCAAAGACATTTATTAGGATCAATACTACTCACTCAAAGTCCGTCATTCATTACTATCACTTAGAGTTCACTGTTTTCATCAGTATTTATATCCACAACTCACTTGCCATACTAAACGCATGTTTGCCGACCTATTTTGTGTAGTGGTTAGAGACTCTGACCGCTATGTCTAGAAGTCGCGGGTTCAAATCCTTCTAGGGGCATTTTTTATGTTGAGTATGCACATGTGTACTCGAGTTATGGATGTTTTCATTTATAATATTTTTATATTTCCAAAAAAAACCTGTATTTGTGTAGTATATGAACCATCTGGTATCTATAATACAAGCATAGTTGCTTAGTGTGGAATTAGATGGCGCTGTCCAAGGATATTTATTTTTATTTATTCCACAACCGACTACTCTTCCTTCACTTCCATACTAACCGCTCGTTTGCCCACTCAGGCGCACGACTACGACCGTCGCGCGGACAAGCCGTGGACGCGGCTCACGCCCCGCGACAAGGCGGCCATCAGGCGCGAACTCAACGAGTTCAAGAGCTCCGAGATGGCTGTCCACGAGGAGAGCAAGCACCTCACTAGGTAACCCACGTTTCACTTCAACAAAACACAAGTAGGAAAAACAGGAAGTTTTGATAGAGTGCATCATAATTTCGAGTCGTGGTTGCGACTATCAAGCTGAGGATCTATTACGTAAGTCAATCGATGAGTCCATCGTAAACGATTATTACGATCATCGACGTCAAACTTGCGAAATCTTATTACGCATTTCAAACGATTACGAATGCGAGTGTCATCGATACGATTGACGATGAATGAATGATCTCTCATACAAAAGTAATTACATCGGCATTACCTATGCACATCGTATACGATTCAAACGTTAACGATAAAGGTGAGTCGGGGTTTACCCCAATCATATTCGTATTCACTATAGGTACTAAGAATTCTTATGATTCTTCTGTTATTACAAAAAACTATTATTTCAAAAACGTGTTTTACGTTTATTAGTTAAGCTAGTGCTCCTACTAATAATTTGTAGAACAAATACCTTTTCCAAAAGTGAATATTTCGACAAATAACCTACTATTATAAAATTATTTTTATTACATGATGATGTATGAGTCATGTAGATGATCGAAGCATGTATCAAACAATATTTTTAATGGTTCCTACGTAATTTTCCAGAAATTTCTCCGAAATGATAATTAAAGAAGTACAATATTGTTTCATGTAAAATGTTGTTTAATGTTTTACTTTAACTTAAAAACTTGTTGTTCTTATTACGTAAAAAATGTATGTAACACGATTAGCAATAAAAATACTATGGGTTCTTTTACAAATTTTATTGGCCTTGATTCCCCGATAAATTCCCGATTTAAATTATTCCTCACTCTCTATTTTCCCACAAATCGAGGAATTTTTTCGTAATTGGCAGCACTGCATGTACAAATTCGGTAGGTTAGAAATTATGTAATGCAAAAATAGAGTGAGATAACGTTATTCTGGGTATAAGGGCATCCCTTTCTATTGCGCTCTTTTAGCCCAAGGTGTTAACGAAAAAAGTACACAATAGCGCCGTCTAGTGTCCAATAGCAATACTTTTGGACAATTATAATATCATTCATTCATTGTATACGAGTGTCAAACGACGACATACGTAATGCAGTAACTTTTATACGAGTGGTCGATGATCGTAAACGATGGCCGATGGCCGATTGAAACGTTTAAATTTACGTAATAGGCCCTCTGATTTAAATGACACCAATTTGATAGTTGTCAGTGAACAGGCAAAGCGATACGGGTATTTCGCGCGGATAAATGATAACAAATTCGTCGATTCTGATGTGCCTTATCTCAACTAAAAACCAGTTTTAAAGTAGTGCTACCTTTTTCGCCTTCCTGGCGTAATAAAATGCAATATTACCAGTCTCCGGAACGCAATCAGTATAAACTGAAAAAAGGTAGATACCACATACCTTTTTTCAGTTTAGATGATTGAAAAATAATTGAATTCAGGTTTTACCTCTATCAAATAACCAATTTCATAGGCCACCCTTTCCGTTTCCGATTTCAAATGTCTATAAAAATTAAAAGAATGTCAGAACTAAATTTTGAGTGGTTTATATTCAATATTTTTACGTACTGTCCTTCCACACAACTACCTCGGGGCCACCCTGTAATCCAATTCATTGTAACTGTGCACCTTGGTAACGTTCTGTGATTGGTTCACACTCTGCTTATTGTTCATAATCTTGTGTACTGCTGTTTCGTTAAGTTACCAGAGCAGGTAACTTGTGGGTAAATAATACATTACAGATGGACGCGTCTTTTAGGCGTCTGTGTATTGTAGCGGTATCCAGAGCAAAGCTTGACGATTTTAACTAATAAGGTACAGCAATAATAGAGGATGAAGTCCTAAATCTAATATTGACCTGACTGTACTCGCCTTTTACGACACCCACGGTTCTATTCGTAGTTTTAATATATGTATAGTTTGCGAGCTTTTAGAAGGTAAATGAGTGTCGTGAAAAATCAATCAAAAATGACTAACACAAGATGATTGCAAGGAAACTATAATACGTTCTAAGAGCTCACAAACTGTATGACATAGATTTAAGACCTGCGCTCTTGTCTGTCCAGCTTTTTCTTATCCTCTTTATTTCGTGACAAATTCAAGAGTTTCCCTATCGCACACACATATCAACAGCCTATACCAGTCCGCTGCTGGAACCAGGTCTCTCCCAAGGCGCACCCACTAGCGCTTTTCATGGGAGGATTTGCCCTTGTCGCCACGCTGGGCAGGCGGGGTGGTGACCGCAGATTTTTAGGAGCTCCGCATCAATGACGTTTCTTCCATCAATGGTCTGTAGTGTTCTATGACTCTCAATAAATCCCTCAGTATTTCCTATATGGCACGACATTTGCCTTTTTCTTAAGTTGGATACAAATTTCGGCCTGCCCCTTATCGTTGTAACATTTGTAAATCATACTCTCCCTTTTCGCACAACGCCCTAATCCGAGGTTTGAGCATTCCAGTTGCATCTCTCCGTATTTAGATACGCACATGCCACCCCCACTCTGAATTACAAAGTCCTTTATCCTCTCTTATTGCACTAGTCAGATGATATTTTTCGAAAAAATGTTAACAAACTTGAATTATTGTCCCTTCGGTGTTGACTATTGTAAAAGCTTGACATTCGCATCGCTGTTCTGTTTTAACTGTAGAAGTGAAGTGCGTGGATATTGACGGTCGGTACTTTCCGGCAGGTTCCATAGACCATGACGGCTGTGCCTTAGACCCGGACAGGAGCGCTGCCGCGGCGCGTGAGGCCCGCACAGCGACGGAGCGACGCATCTTCCCCGGCCGGACCGCCCGAACGCGGCCGCACCTGTGATTTTAAACGTTATTTATATTGACTTCTTCCGAACCCGGAGGATTCGTATGCAATAAATAACTTACCAGAACGCATCGGTAAAGTGTTGAATATTCTAAAGTTGCTTTGTATAGCTGTTTTCAACGTTACATTTTTGTAAATGCGTACCGTGAGTGCAATCTTGTTTTATAAATTACCTAATATTATAACGTAGTTATTGCCGAGTACAATTTATTATTATTATGGTATCGTTTAATGTTAAGTTGACGTATTCTAAGCGTACCTATACATTCTTTTTATTGACCTTCGTGAAAGGTTAGTGATACTGATTATTATTGTGGTGGAGTTAAGCCGAGCTCGGTGAATTGTGAGATTTACAAGTGGATATTTGAGATGTGAGACGAATCCAGCGTAGGAAGTTATGTAGACTTGTGATTTTTCTTATATTGCTAGCTTTTAGCTTCGTAGTCATTAAGCTAGATTCGATTTTAATAATATTTATTTCACATTACTATTTTTGTCACAATTTCTATTTTACCAATATTTTACATTACCATTTAAAGCGTACAGTGGGCGATGATGTGGCGATGGTTTTAAACTTTTACTTATATATTAGCAACGAATGCAGTCTTTTATTACTAAGTAAGTACATATATTATGTGCTAACGACTTAATACTTTCGATTGCTCGTTTTAAAACTTAATTTGCTCGTATCCAGTTGTTGACGATCATGGGATACTGCCACAGGGTTTCACTATTTGTCGTTATGAGCGTAGTTTTTGGCTAGAACATACCTACTAAAAAAAGTGAAATATACGATGTAGGTGAAATATAATGTTTTGTTGACGTAAAGATATAGGTGTTATATTGGTAATATTTGTATCCTGTGGCGATATGTCCAAATATGTGTAAGACTTCGTTTCTTGTTAACTTTATTGTCTTAGGAGTGCTTCCGATCCTATGCTGTGCAACATAACAATAAAATTCTAAGATGAGTTCTAGATATCTATAGATATCTTAATAACGTGCACAGCACAATACTATGATTTGCTCAACTAGGCCAAAACAATGTATTATACTCAGACTAGCTTACTATATCACTAATATATCACCTATTTTCTGTCGGGAGACTACTATCTGTTATATGTTCAAGTTTCTATGATTCCCAAATTGTTAAGAAATGGGATACATGGAATGTGCAAATTAGTATCCATGGCAAGTTTTAAAGACACCCGGTCTAGTAATGCAATTCCTAAGTACAGGGAAATACTGTAACGGCACAGACATGAGCTCAATGAAAATCGAGTTAAGTAGATAGGTTTGCTACGTCTCTGTTATGTGCGACACTGCAACCTCGGCGGGAACAACTTGTTAATCATCTTGTCGCTGTAGCCTAGGACTAGTATAAGTTATTCAACGTTGAACGAAGTATTAAGTAAAGGACTAATAAATAATTAACGATTGAGTAAGCTCATATAAAGTTGTAGCTGTTATATAAAATTATACATACGCCTTCTGAGATTACAAATGATTACTTGGTATATGATATTTATTTTTGACGAGGACGTTAGTATAGAGAGCAATAATAGTGCTGAAAAAGTTTGTTTGTATTAATTGTGAAATTGTTTGATGTTTTAATGTTGAGAACGTTTTTTACATAAATGTATAAGGTAATCTTCGTAGTATATCGTATAGATAGAAATCCGTTTGAAATAAATCGTTTTATATACGCAATGTATTGTTCAGTAGCGGTGCCATTATGTGTGACGTGTTTTTGAATTTCGGAACATACGAGTGTCCCTATTCACCACATTTAGATACTATAAACTATGTAATTGATTCTGTGAATGTTTGAAGATGTCTCGAAGTGGAAGTCCCGCAATTTTTTATATTTTAATATGTGATAGCTTTTGACTTTTGGGGACGTGGAAATGGGGAGACCAAGGATCGAAACTATTGGTTTAGAAACTCATGTTACTCAGTGAATTAGTGGACAGCTCGCGATATATTTATTTCGTGCTAGGTCAGTGTAGACAGAAACTGAAGTCAATTTGGTTACGCAAACTTTTTGTTAAACTACATGAAGTAATCATTTACTAGGATATACTAAACACCGTAAAATATTAATCAACAAAATTTTATACCGCATATTAATTAAGGTCTGTGCGTATTCACAGTACATTACTCAAAATAAAAAGATAGCAAGCTACAAAATGTTAATAGTTATAATGGTTATTCTTGAGACCATTCCATTATTATAGTATAATGTGGAAGCCAAAATGACGACTTATTTTTCTAAACGATTTTGTTAGATTTGCAATTAAAATTATTAAGTAAAATGTAGATGTTTATCGATATTCTATAATAAATATGTAATAAATAAGGCATTCAGATTTCCAAAGATCTAAGGCTCAACTAAATTCTCTAGCTAGCTTACATTGCCATTGTTAAATATATATGGTGTATTGGCTGACATCTCAAATACTCGTCGTAGTTTGGGTAAAAATAACATCTCAAACTAAAAAAAAGTATACAAACAGTGTTAGGTATCATATCAACCAAATATTGTGATAAACTTTTTATTTAGTAGTATTTTGTATTATTTGAAATATTTACATGTTTACATTCGTGAGCATTTTCATTTTATTTTAATGCTGTACGGTGCTAAGTACCCATAGTTAGCATTACAGCATTCGTGTGCTCTTAATAATTTGTATAATTTTTATATACATTCTTATGTCATACCAAAATGATGAAACGCAATAGTAATTTACTAATATGATAAGATAATTATGTATTTTTACATCGCAATAAATCTCCATTCATTAAGGGGTCTATAGATTCAAAATTTCAATAGCATAAAAATATAATCATGCCTACATTTGGGTCATTGTTATTAGCCTAAGTTCATCTTTGTTTCAGTGCATATAATCAACTGTTATGTAATTTACTCATAGAAAATGTATTAACATGGCAACAATCTAGGTAGCATTAGGGTGATTCTAAAGCAATTATATCGGTAAACATTTTTAATGTCTGTATATAATTTTATAATATTGTAAATTATGGAATCTCTTTTATTTCCATTGGTATCGCGCGTATTCTTTTGTGCTACTACGATCTATTGCTATCTTCAGTAATCTGTTTACTGTTGCTTTTATTTTTAAATTTTGTGTAAATTATTAATGACATGTTGTAATAAGTATATTTAATGATAGCCATAAAATTACTTGTTTTATATAACATATAAGTCTGTAAATATCATGATTATACATTAAGTTTTATACTTTATTGTGTTTTGTTTCATCTCCAATTCCTTCAGTTTAAGCCTGCGCCGAGGGAAATGTGCTAAAACAGCAGTTACTGTTAAGTTGATAAATTCAACAATACTTGATATACACATTTAAAAAAAATACTTTTACCATGACGAAGAATGTCTTAATATTTACTCCGTGGAAAATTGTTAAAATTATTTATACATTACTCTACAAAATTACGGAAAGTTAGACAAAAATGCAAAAAACGTATGGTGGCGTTAAGTATTTTTTTAGTTTATAACATTAGAAATCTACGCTTATTTTTAGTTCAACCGAAACAGGAGTGTTTATACTACAAATTTACCGTCTCCAATATAAAAAATTGTATTAGGCAATTAAGATATGAATTTATCAAAATGCGCTTCAAATCCGCCATACATTTTTACTATGGCGGCCGCGCGGCGATATAAAATAATGTCGCGCATCGCTGTGATTCAGTCGCCCACAAGTGTTCAGAGCGAGCGCACGTCACTTTGTTGAGCGCCACTATACACACCGATCGCGTCATTTCGTGTACCGGCGACGGCCGAAAACGGTGTAAGTATATTTTTCGGAGTTTTAAATGGACTGCTAACTTTTTCTTGCATACAAAAAATACCAAGAGACGTTACATTAGTTAAGTATATGTGATGTATGTACATATTACATTTAGGTTATTGTTCTGTACTTTCATTAAGACATTGGTCAGTTGCGTAGCAACTTTATTCTGGTTTTGTCTGTCATGTTATATTATCTTTTATTTTTTGTAAAGCTGTCCTTTCTAATAACCTCTCTTTTTTTTTTTTAATTTTAATTTTCTTTTAACCACCGGTTGTCCGGAAGAGGTCACCGAAGTTGTACAATGTAGTTTATCATAACTGTAGTACCTATATTACTGTTGTTTCATTTCTTGTGCAATAAAGAGTATGCTTTCACTTATTTAATCATTCATTATTTTTTCGAAATAAAATTTCGGATTGACAATATATTGGTCTAGTTGGGTGGAGTTCGACAAGATGAGCCAAGTTAAGAAAACTGCAATGGCGTCATTCATTACAGTAATAAACTATTATTTGTTTCAGTAAAATGGGAAACCGTAAAAAAAGATATTATAAATTAATAAGCAAGACGAGATTCAAGAAAAAAAATAAAACTACAACGCAAATTGATAATGAACAGGTCAGTTCTTGTAATTGTAGCAAATATAAGGTCCAATTTGTACGGTGAATGTAGGTATGTAACATAACAAACGACTTTCACTGTGGCGACATGGTTGAAAAAAAATAACAAAAAATTTATTTCCCATCCTAATTTCGATCAGCTGATTGCCGATTTGTTTGGGGATTGGGGAGTGAATTTTTTTTTCGACAAAGTCGCCATAGTGTAAGTTCTTTGTTATGTTACATAGATACATTCACCGTACACAAGGAACGCACTTAATTCAATTGGACATTTGATAAGAGTTTTCATAATTGACTGAATAACTTATTTTGGACAACTACTAGTAATGCTGTTTTTTTTAGGAATCTCCGCAAGAAACGTCTGATTTTGAATTAAATATAGATATTGAAAATGAAAAGCAAGAAGAAATTACAATAAACGGAAACAGACTTATAAATTTTACTTACATTTATCAACAACTACAAGAAATTTCAAGTCATAACTCAGCACTTGGTTGTATACATACATACAATCCTATACATCTGGAACTAGACATGTGCACTACGGTGTACCTCAAGGCCAGTGTATTAGGCCCACTCCTTTTTCTAATATATATAAATGACATTCCGAAATCTACAAATCATCCTATGGTGTTATTTGCCGATGATAGCACTGTGGTATATGAGGATGAAGAGGATATCAACAGCAGTCTTTCATCTATCATTGACTGGTTGGAATGTAATAACCTTAAGATTAACCTAGACAAAACGAAAATAATGAACTTTAAACAAAGAAACCATTTAAATATGACAACAAATGTACAATATAATAGTAAAAGGGTGGATGAAGCATCAGTAACTCAATTCTTGGGTATTAATATTGACAGTAACATGGAATGGACGACACAAATAAATGAAGTATGCAAAAAAGTAACAAAGTTCTCATATGCATTACATATCTTAAGCAAAACTGTTAACCGCGGAGCTGTACTTACGGCCTATCATGGCTACGTAGCTTCTACTCTGAGATATAGTATAATTTTCTGGGGGAATGCCACAGACAATGAACAAGTGTTTATAGCCCAGAAGCGATGTATAAGAGTTATTTGTAATTTGCGACGCACAGATTCTTGCAAACCCTTCTATAAGCAGCTGAATTTACTCACGGTTCCTTCTATTTATATTTACAAGACTGCAATTTTTGTTCGGTCTAATCCTGAGCATTTTGAACATGTTAAACGAGCACGGCGACGTGATCAGTTACGTTTAGTATCCTGTAAAACTACACTTTTTAGAAATAGCATCTTTGCAATGGCACCAATAATATACAATAAGATACCTAAATTCATTCGAGAATTTCATGATCTAAGTACATTCAAGAGTTCGTTGTTTAAATATTTAATAGAAAAACACATTATTCCATTAAAGATTTCTTGAATGACAAATCTGCTTGATTGGTTCTGAGCGGGAAAACAGCACCTAATTTAAATTTGCAGTTGTTAATTTGCATTGAGTTACTATTTGACTTGTTATATTATTATTGACTCTATGTGTTGAATAATGTATAAATGACTGAATATAATTCATGTTAAATATTCCATGACTATGTAATTTTAATCTAATTTCATTTCAATTTGACATTTTTATTTACCAATTTCAATCGTATTTTACAATTTTAACATTGTCCTTAATAATTGACATGGAATTATAATATTAATTTTCGAAACTAAGCTAATGGGTATCTACTGTAATATATTTGTTTTTTTTTTTGCAAAAAATCCTACCATATTAGATAAGCCTATGTACCTACCTTAGATAAATAACTAACCATTTTTTTTGTATGCCAAAATGGATCACAGTCATCAAAATGGAGAGTAGATCACAGTGTTACTTATACCATAATATTTACTAACATCTTTTATACCTGTGTTTCACATTAATAAATTGAATTGAATTGAACTTTTGCGTTTTATAATCTGTAGATTTTGCAACATCACCAATAGTTTTACATTATTGATAAACTTTCCTAAAAGATCAATAAAAATTAAATTTAACAAGGATTTTGTTTTAATTTTTAGCACATTTGGTCAATATTAAAAAGGAGTAGACAAAGTAAAAATAATTGATACTAAATAGCCCTGAAAATTATTGCGAGAAGAAATCCAATACAACCCCCAATAAAGAAAATGTGAGTTACATATGTTTACGCTCGGACGGTGTTCGGTCTGCCATACGCACGTTCGCATCAAGCGAAATACCTAAACAGCGCGCGCGTCTTTCGCTCGGCGCAGCCTTAAGTTTTCGAAAGATATACGTCCTGACTGGTGCTAAATGAATAAACTATACCAGTGTTGAAATGAGAACGTACATGAGGAAGTCATGTGGAGGGAGAGTATTGTTTTGGAATAGTAATAAAATACTAATGAAGACTTTGACCCGTGGAGGCTGTGGCGGCGCGACTTTCGATGGCGCTAAACTTATGGTCGTGCTACTCGGTGGAGAGAAAGTTAACTGTAGTGCGTGCCCGTTACCGCGGCGCAGGCGCAGCGCTCAGTCCGCACCGGCCTGGCGAACGGTCTGCGCGACCGCCACACCGCTACCCAACCACACGCGTACATCCGCGCACAATGTTTACATTCGATCCGGCAAAAAGATAACAGAAAGCGATAGTGATAATACTATAGTGCATTGATGAGCCTGTGAATAGTGAACTGTGTTACACATAACGAGCTTTATGCAAAGGGTCACAGTGTGAAAGTGCATAAAGGATCGTAATGACGTTCTCTGGAAACATGAAGGAGAGTAAGTCGCGAGGCGTGAAAGACACATGGGAGTCGGAGGTAAGACGAGGTTTCTATCATTGTTCGACGTTAATTATTTATCTGGCACGCGTGTGATTCGCGATCATGTTATTGTTTAGAAAGAAATGAATCAACTTTGAATGGATGTTTGTTTCGCTAATTAAAAGAGACAACTATCACCGTATTTATTATCACTTTCTCTCTGGTAAGTTTAATTGTAACATGAAGGAAGGCTTAAGTTTATTTTATATATATATGGGTAGCAGGTGTTTACATAGTACCTATTATTTGAACTATTCTAGTACTATATTAATTCTGTGCTATTGATTAGTAACGTGCATTAATAAGCTGATTTTAAAATACGTCATTTATATGTACCTATGCGAACAGAGCAACGGTTACATGCACGCTTTTTTCGTAGCGTAGAATTTAAAACAGATAAATATTAAAATAATGATTGGCTTTACCTAATTATCTTCGAGTATAGGTTCAAAAGGCTGTCGATGATGATACGTGCATATGCGTGTCATTTTTTTTAAGGTTCTTAGGTTCAGTTGCACAGTAATTGTAAGTAGGTATATATATTAACAAAGTACCAACTTCATTTATCTGACTTAGGTATACAGTAGTTTATAGGTTTGACTATAAAATTCTGTTTTTGAAAATGAACTGGTATACAGGGCGTCCCACGGCTATGCCACATGGAGGGAAAGTACCTTGAATTTTGTAGATGGAACATTTTACTGAAAGAAGACATTATTTTAATTTAAAAAACAATTTAAACTGCATTTATAGATTTTTAAATAAGTACATGGTTGAACCGGGAATCGAACCCTTTATTTATAAAAAAAAATTACCATGTAGCTTTATCATACCGATCGAAAGGCTTCATCATAAGGATTATTTTTTGTTAAATAACATAGTGTCAGAAATAAAAGGAAGACCATGAATTTTAACATTAGATGTGCAATTGTGTTCAGAAAAATGAAAAGCTGACATTGCCGTAAGGACATACAACTGACATTATCATTACTAATACTAATTACCCACTCGAAAAGTATGCATCATTTCCCTATTATAATTTAAGTTCATGATAAAATGATAAAGAGATACGTAATTAGTAAGTAGGTACCTGGTTGTATGCCGTATCCTGAATCTGCCAAAAGACGCGTAAATGATTTTCTCCATCGCAATGCGGCTGGCTGATTAGATTTTTTTTTATGGGGTTATGTAAAAAATTTAGTTTACAAGAACTACAAAAAGAACTTCGACGTATTATTCTAAATATCTACCACAACATGATCAAAAAATCGACAGGGAGCGAAATAATCAAAAGAGTCCGACTTTGTATTGAACAGGAAGGGGCTCATTTTGAGCATTTGATAAATTGATTAATTTTGTATTAAAAATGTTAAAATTCATGGTCTTCCTTTTATTTCTGACACTATGTTATTTAGCAAAAAATAATCCTTATGATGAAGCCTTTCGATCGGTATGATAAAGCTACATGGTAATTTTATTTTTATAAATAAAGGGTTCGATTCCCGGTTCAACCATGTACTTATTTAAAAATCTATAAATGCAGTTTAAATTGTTTTTTAAATTAAAATAATGTCTTCTTTCAGTAAAATGTTCCATCTACAAAATTCAAGGTACTTTCCCTCCATGTGGCATAGCCGTGGGACGCCCTGTATATACCGCCCTTAATTTTGTCGCCTATGATCGACTTTATGTAGGTAGATACTAGATATACTTAGTTCTTTTCAATAAGGAACGACAATTCGGATCTTAGTGCAGGATTTAGAATACACGATTTAGTAGTTTCCGTAAGTCTCGCTGATTCTATATTCAATCGTGAGCAGGAAATTAAAGAACTAGTCCAATATACCCAACATGTTTTCTGTCCTTGCCTGTTTGCGGTCGCCTCTCACTTATAGGTACGCGGATACCACATGTTAGACAGACATACCAAGTATTTGATATCGACGGCGATCTACTATTACTTATGTGAACTAGTTTTATTTATCTTAATCAGGAAGTGTTTCGAACGTTAAAAAATACAGGCAAAAAACTAGCCGGTTCAGACACTTTTTCTAACCTGCTTTTAGATTTAGAAGAAAATTAGTACTTCCTATTGGAAACTGTTATGAAGTCTGTTAATAAATTATAAAATAAATAACAAATACGGATAACCGGAAATTCTCAAACAGACAGAAAAGGTCTTTGACTTTGCAAAGGCTATTAGCAGCACCTGTTCCTACTATACTGAGAATAAAAAAGGCAGCTTGCCTAACGAGTTGCCGATTGCATGTGTCCCTCCGATACCACATTAACCATCGAATAAATATCCGCCTGATTACTTTTGGACCTTATTATAAATCAGTAGAATTTAAAGTGCAACAAAGACACAACTTCAACATTGGTTAGTGTAGGTAGGTAACTATTCATATTGCATATATGTACCCTAAACTTGGTATTTTTAACAGACTCCATAACATGTATGCGATACATGTACTCGGCAGAATTCCTTCCTAATGTAGACAACCGACCGGCAATACTTCACCGATTTTATGGGTGAAAGACATTGCAGGGTACTCAGTAGGTACACATAATTTATCTCATCACCTTATTTGAATATCTCACAAGAAGGAAAATACGTACAGACAGTAGGCCACGTGCATGGGCACATTGATGAACATCCATCACATGCTTCAGAATTTTTTCTCAGACATAACATACCCGTCAGACATTTCCATGCCCTACTTTTGCATGTTTACCAGTACTATCTTTGGTATATGGTACCTACCTGCCTTGCCTTGTTCGAAGGGTTGTTAGGCAAGCATATTGGTAGTGTCCCCACACCACAACCTTAACTAATTCTGCGGATAGTGCCAAGCCGGACACCAACAACTTTTGACCTAAGACTACGCATGACCGACACCAAAGTTTTTCTTCATCATATCAGCCACAGGACGTCCACTGCTGAATATAAGCCTCCCCCATAGATTTCCAGAGCGACCGGTTGGAAGCGGCCTGCATATTGAAGTTGGAGCTTCAGCAGGTCGTCCGTCCTATACTCTGCGCTTGCCTGAGCGTGGTCTTCACTCCAGAACCTTAATGGACATCAGTTCTTCGAGCTATACACATATATACCCATTGTAATTTCAATCAATCAAATACTCTTTATTGCCCAATTAACAAAAACTACATAAATGATTTTAACTTACTAGTACGCTGGGATATGTCGGTGACTTCGTTCTTCTCCAGATTTCCACATACGTGATTTGGTCTCGTACTGAAACGCCGAGCATCGCCCCCTCCATTGCCACGACCTTCAGCTTTCTTATGAGACCCATAGTGAGAGACCACATTTCAGCATCATGGTCAGAATACACATTGTCAGACTTTCGTCTTTATTAACTGAGGTATTTTCGCTGGATTGAATCCGAGTTGGATTCGACGATTGGCCTCTTTGTCGAAGTTGGATTTCGAGAATGGAATTCCCAACTGATATTGATGAGGGCATGACACGGACTTTCGCCATAATCTTGTATCTGTACCTATGTCGTAAACATGTCAACAATCTAGGTAGCATTAGGGTGATTCTAAAGCAATTATATCGGTAAACATTGTAAATGAAGACGAATGTATCTGCACCTATGTCGTAAACTTACTTTACTTTTTACATTTTTGGTATTAAGTTTTAACTACACGATCGTTGTTAAAGCATCTACCTCTAGGTACCAACCTCCTTTATGCGTAAGGTTGAATGAGGATCCATTATGCAACTCCCAACATTAACATTAAATTTGTGAGTCAAGCATACGTGATTGATTAATTAATCATGCGTGTGTGGGCTAAGCAGTAGATAATTATTTATGTAAGGTTCATTCATTAGATTTGTCAGAATCACTTATAGGTACTCATCCTACATCCACAAAGATTCTGTGTGGGTTAACAAAACGCTTCTGCCTTTCATCCTACGAGTCCTACAACATATTCAACATACGGCCTTCAATATTCCATATAAGTAGCTATAATTACTTACCTAGATAGAGTTTGCATTACCACACCACTATTTTACTTACCGTTCAGACAAGCACCTCTATATATTCGACATAAAATGACTCAAAGTTGGATTAGAAATCAAGGGCATAATTCTACCTACTAGATATTGCTATTTCGGAAAGGTAAGATAATAGAAGTTATTAGGGTCAATTGCCTAAATCTCTAGATGGCTATGGGTCTAATCGGTTGTCTACCAGAAGGAATGGCACAATAGATCTCAAAGGTCATAATGTCTACTAGTAGGCACATTAGGCCTGCGTCTTTTTTGAAGTAGGTATTATAATTTTTCTAAAGTATACCACTGTCCATTTTTAACCTTTTTTTCTTTCTTCAATTAGTCTGGGGTCCAAGTTAGCAATAGTCACGTAGGGCACCGTCTACTTCAGTACGGGCCGTACCAGTATCACTGTCAATCCTGACTTACAGGAGTAAGTGATATGTCAATTTTTAATCCCCGACGCAAAACGACGGATGTCATTTTTTTGACGGCGTTGTGTATGTCCAGTTTTTTACCGGACGTATGTTGTGAACATTTATTTACATAATACCGTCCAAGTCCTAATAGGAACATGTTTGATGAAAGTCACTTAAGTCGTTTCAGATATTCAAAGCTTTTAACACTGATTTTTTGTTGTATTTCGATGATAAATAAATAAATAAATAAATATCCTTAGACATACACACAGCGCCATCTAGTTCCACATCATGATATCATAGTTTTTCCAGGATTTTCATTTTTTTTTATATTTAGGATTAAACTCGGGGATAGGTTCTCAGCTATGTTTGATGGAAATCGGTTAAGCTGTTGCAAAGATATTTAGCTTTTAAGACAGTTTTTTGGTCTAGGTCTACTCGAATGATATAATCATTGTTCAATCAACGATGTCGGCGGATTTCTAAATACTCAATATATAAGTAATCTTCTTTTTATAAGTAATTCTTGTGTTAGGTCTTGATGTGATAATATACTTATTACATTATTTTCTTATTTATTTATTTAACACTTTATTGTACACACACACCAAAATACACCTTAAAAAGAATTAAATACAAATGTACAAACGGCGAACTTATCTCTATAAGAGATCTCTTCCAGCAAACCCGCGAAAGCGGAACAATTTTAAAAGGTAGGTACATCGTGATCGCCGTATGGTTCCCGGCTGAGTAGAATAGATAGAATAGACTCTACCCACGGGTGTAGTAAAAGGCGACTAAATTATAGCAACGTAACAGTCTCGTGATGGAGAGCTGCGTTATGGTGCAGAGCTTCCAAAAAATCTGCGGTCACCAATTCGTGGCGCTTAGAGCAAATTTGCCCATTGAAGACGCTCAACAGAGAGGCTTATGTCCATCAGTGGAGTTTTAAACTGTTGATGTTCAATGTGATGTGAAATATATTAAGTACATACACCAATTATCTATTAGTCGAACTCTACAGGCTAAGTCTGTATTGTGAACTTGGACACCAGATAATGAATCATCATCGTATCAGCTACAGGCCGCCCATTGTTGAACCTCATAGTTTTCTAGAGCGACCGGTAAAATATATAAACATCGATTATTCGGGTATATTTTTTCATCACCCAAACTTTGGTACACTGATGAATTCGTAAGCAGAGTAAAGCGACTAATTTTAAGATAATCGGACGGACTCTACATTAATAGGTACCTATACACAATTTTCTCACAATATTATAAACTAGTTTTCCGCCCGCGGCTTCGCCTGCGTGGAATAACATTATCACGGAAATTTGTTTATCCCGCGGGAACTATGCACTTTAATGGGATAAAAAATATCCAATGTCTTAAACCAGGATATATTTAATTTCATCCTAAGCCGTTCATCCGTTTCACCGTGATTGAACAACAAATAAACAAACAAACATCCAAACTTTCGCATTTATAATATTAGATAGATTAAAGAGTTTGAAATTTATTGAGAATTCTATTCAAATTTGATTACATCTGAAGATTCATAGATCACGTCTCAATCAGCTGAGTGAAGGCGGAAGTGTGTCAGTGGACGGTAACGGCACTGCGCGGTTGGACCGTGATCCGGGTCGGCATCAGAGGCTGGTCGCTGACCACCTAATGTGTTAATGAACACATATTTCTGCGATCATACTCATCACGTATAAAAATTTAATATTAGGTAACTTGTACGGATATGATGTTTGCAATTACGAGTTATGCAATCCCTAAGGAAATGTCTTCTAAAGAACCGTGGAGTTCCATCTAGTGTGGAGCAGTCGCATTTTGGTTTAGAACGCCATTTGTGTGATGGTCTAGGGCCCGTATTTCAGAATGTTACTCAAGCAGAGCTCTCTGTTTGAGGATAGAATAAAAGGGACAGCTTTATGAACTTGTACAGCGGCATCTCTATCTAACTATGCTCAAGCGCAGTTCTACGCTTGAGCAACATTCTGAAATACGGGCCTTGTGCGGATTGAGCTAATAATCATTATTATATTGAGTTAGCAGGTACCTATTTGAGATGACACCACTATTCACTATTATGCTTTTACTTGCTCATAAATAAACACGGTATTTTCTACAAAAAAAAAAAAATTAAATAGTTTCACATTGGATTATATTAAAATAAAAAATAACTCAACAACGGTTATACCTACCTATAATATAGCAAAACAAAACGAAATAACTCAATTGTTTATCGGAGGCTTCAATTAGGTACCTACCGTAAGTAATATTTTTACGTGAACTTTAGAGAGAGTTCATTGGGGTAAAAATTTGCTTACTCGACACCCCACCCCGGCCTAATGGAGTGTCTTAGTCAAAAAAAATCATTTAAAGTTTTCGATTGCATTATAAAAGAATTTTTAAGAGAAAAATTCCAAAAAGAATCCTTCGAAAACTTTTATGCACTATGTAATTATCCGTGAAAATAAATATTTCCTTTTAGTTTAATTCTGCCTACTTGTGAGGGTTACTATCTTATTCACAACCTCTAGTCTCCGTATCGGTCGTCGTCTACCTACTACATTAGAATGAAGAAGCGTTATGTTTTGAATCAGGTGCTTGGCAAATATTACACCTTTTGTCATTGTTATACTATTAATAACAATGACAAAATATGTAATCAATAGCTCTACTTATTGAACATTATTGTTTGTACTATTAGGTACTATTAATTAAGTCTCTCCGATACGGTATAGATTCGTCTGTGTCGCGGTAAAATACAATAAACTGTTACGAAAGTTGGTGAAAGCATAATATTGATTGTCATACCATAACTAAATCATCATTTAACTCTACCTTCGTATTAAACAAACATTTTACATTTATTTATGTTCAATATATTCATTAAGTGAAAATATACATAATGATTTTGTTGCGTAAGTTTCGTGTAGTGTCTATCTAAAAGTTAAACAAAAAGTTTACGACTTGCTGAAATATAACATAGTCACGAAGTCGTCACGTCGTCGTATAGTTTAGAGTTACCTAAGTATTTTTGTTCTAAACACAGGTAAGAACTTAGAATTCGTTAATTCTAGACTTTTTTCGAAACAGTGTGAAATTGAAATGTAGTCTACTGGGTGGGTAACTGGTCTGTGGATGGATAGTATTACACATAATGAGAACTGGGTGAACTTTGAATAACTACACCTCTCCGGTAAGTAATAGAGACAGTTGCGGACAGCATTACAAAACAATTTATTGAACTGAAATCAAACTCATTAGTTTTTGCAATTTCTGACTGGACAGTCAGACAGACAGGAGAGTTTGGTCCCGCTGCCGGGTACCCACACGGCCACTCTAAATTATATTACTATATAATATGCGCTTTTTAGTTATGACAGGTTGTATTGAGATGATTTATTTTCGTGTGAACTGGTTCGTGGTACCGACAAATGGTCTTTGATGATTTACACATTGTCTAAATTCGACTTATTGGGATAATAGGCGTTTTTAAGTTAGGTTTAGGTTAGGTTGATTCATGATGAGCTAGATATTGTTATTATATTAATTGGTGAGCTTATTAGCTTCTATTATTATATTAGCTATTAGCTTATTAGATTACTATAGCTTATTATTAGTGAGTATTCAACTGTCGCTCATACCTACATGAGATCACAATATTCGATATGATCATCATCAATAGCCTTACACGTCTCCACTGTTGGGACACACCCTCCTCTCACTGAGAGAGGGTATGGGCCATGATCCACCACGTCAGTGTGGATTGGTGGTGTGTCAGACTGGTGACACCTGACCGTCAGTGTCTTTAAGCCGCCCCTATAGGCCAACGAGTTGGCTTAACGACTGCCTTCAAATGAAACCAACCGGCACCGGCAGTATTTCAAAATAGGACAAGCCCGCAACAATGTGTTTTTACACAGCCAGCTAAATTAGATAGTTAACCAAGCACAATGTTTCTTTTTGACAAGTGCGAATATTTAAATCAAAGATTTCCTATACTGTTTAAATAGTTAATAGTCATGATCGAGTATTTAGTAAGGCAAGCCGGGCTTTTGGGCTTATATGAAAATACCGCCACTGCCCTCCGAAGCACGGAAACACTCGTATTAATTCCCCAATCGAAAAAGAATAGCGAATGCGACTACGTCACTAATGCTTCGATATGGTATGAATCTTAATTTCTGAAATACCATATGTGAACTGTATTCCAAATTCAATAGATGTTTCTCACTTCTATATTATTTTTTCCACTGATATTAAATATGAGTTGGCGCTTCGTCTCGTGTGAATCGGTCCGTGTTACCGACACCCGTTGCGTCTGAC
This sequence comes from Oegoconia quadripuncta, assembly GCA_949316235.1. NCBI lineage: Eukaryota > Metazoa > Arthropoda > Insecta > Lepidoptera > Autostichidae > Oegoconia > Oegoconia quadripuncta. The sequence continues at coordinate 12,246,940 of OX438752.1, read as the reverse complement.
TATTTGCACTTTTTACTTTGTCTAAATTTATCTACCTATTGAGATAATCACAGTTTACATTAGAATGATTCATCGCTTTAGTAATTTATCGCAGTTTTATAATGGCCAACGCATAGAGAAACACCGATAATGGTTAGAAATGTCTAATATCTCGAGAAAGTTAATTTGTTTACATTAGGTATAATTTTCTATGATTGAATAGCTATGGCGTGGTGGTATTTAAGTAAGTAAAAGTAATTTTCCTACTAGCAACTAACCAGCACGTCTCTTCACGTGGGTGACGTAAAAGGCGACTATGGGACTTTCCACCAGGCGATGGCGATTTCTGTTACATTTGAAATCAAAAGGCGAGCCGTTTTAATGTTTGGAAAGCTCAAACGCTAATGTTTGGGATATCTCTGACCACACCATTTGGGATAAAGGTCGTGATGTTATCTATGTATGTATATTAAATGTATTCAATATTAACGGTATATTAAATCACAAAAGTTTTGGTTTCAGCCGGCCTAGAATGTGAATAACTCAAAGCAAAATATTTTTAAATAAGTTATCAATAGGCACAACTTTTTGTTTACAATAAATTATTATTCTTATTCAATAATTTATTTAAGAACTTCTATTCAATCAAAGTGATTACAATAATGGATTATAAAATGGTACTAATTTATTAGTCCCGATCTAGTGAAAGCTGAATGAATTAATGTATTGTGTTTTTGCACAATAAAGCGTTTATAAACAAACAAATACTTGATTGTGTAGGTTTCATCATCCTCATCATATCAGCCGAAAGACGTCCACTGCTGGGCAAAGGCCTCTCCATAACGATCGGTCCTGCGCTGCCCGCATCCAGCGGCTTTCCGAGATCTTTACCAAATCGTCGGGCCATGCACCTCGTGGGGCCTACCTACGTTGCGTCTTCCGGTGCGTGGTCGCCACTCGAGAACCTTTCCGCCCCAACGGCGTCCTACAAGCAATGTGCCCCGCCCACTGACACTTAAGTTTGGCCATTCTTCGGGCTATACCGGTCACCTTGGTTCTCCTGCGGATCTCCTCATTTCTGATTCGATCCCGCAGGGAGACTCCGAGCATAGATGCCTTCTTATATGAGGCCCATAGTGAGCGACCACGTTTAGGCTTAACTGTAGGCTTAAAGTATTACAAAAAACAATTTACATTATAATTTTTTTTCAATAACAATGCTAAATTCTAAATTCCACTGTAAGGATTGTAGCATCTCGGGCGTCCGCTTTGTACCTACGACACATCAGGTACTATAAGGACATAATCGCTACGTAAAGTCGATACCTAGTACCGGTTGACGAAATATCAACTTTCACATCGGCCCGCCCACTTAATTGCTGCTTTCTTTCTTTCCCGACTATACAGAGGTCGTGCATTCGACACTTTCCGCCATTTCGAATGGAGCGTTAAACTCAAAATCTGCCGCTAATTGCCTATGCCGCCGCCTCAGTCATGTGTGTTACGGTTCTCAACGACCTAGAATAATGGAACGCCGTAAAATTGTTAAACACTTTTTATTGCATTGTAGATAGGTACCTATCTAAACGTTCTCACACAAAATTTTCTTAGAGACATTGAAGTAAATATTGGGTAGGCAATGTTATGTTAATGAATGACTGTTTGCTAATGTATTCATAGTGACTGAATGAAGAGGAAATAGGTATTGATCTTCGGTTAACAGGGTTATTGTAATTGTTGTTACTAGTACAATTATCATAACAAAATAAAGCGAGCATAGATACCAACAAGAGTCTCAAGATCGATATTTGTCAAGTACCTATTACAATCATAAAGACCATAAAGGTTCGTTTAAAGAGATATTATATTTATGTAAATCGACATTGAGAGTTGCAATGTACAGAGAAAAAATATTTTCAGTATGATGCTTAAAGTATATATGTTGAAGCATATGGATGACTGAGCAAGTGTGTGATGTGTGTGTGTGTGTGTGGGGTGGGAGGGGCGATGTTTGTGTGGGGGGGATGGATGTGTGACAATAAAGTGTTTACAAATAAACAAAGTTCTTGAGTGGAGACCACGCACCGGCAAGCTGGACAAACGACCTGAAGAAAATCGCTGGAAGTCGTTAGATACAGGCCGCTTCCAACCGATCGCTCTATATATGCCTGAGGCCTATGTTCAAAAGTGCACGTTCGGTGGCTGATGCGATCAGTAGGTAATAAAAAAAAAATTAAATTATCTGTATGTCTAGGTACGCTCCGACTGTGGCATACATACTAGAGAGTGTGTAGATATATACTAGCAATGTGTAGATATAAACGAACCTTTATATTTGAAGGGATAGAAGCCAAAAGTATAGTTACCAGAAGCAATGTTTACTTTTAATTAGAGAGTACAAAAATTTAAAACCATTATACTGGAAAATAAGCACGTTGCGGACGAAAGTGAGGGTGTTCGCATTGTAAAGTTAGAGATCTTAATAGAAACCAGCGAAAAGGCTGGCGTGTACCGAGCCGCTTTGTTGCGGCGGCGCCCGCGCCGACGACCGAGCAAAAACGTGAGACGGGATGTAGGTCGCGCCTCGCGGCAAGTGCATGCGCTCGCTGTACGCGCATAGTCCAACACTGAATACCTCAATCTCTAGGAAAAGGATAAGTAAATGCTCTACATTTAAAACCTACATTCAGAGCCTTAGAGAAACGCTTTACATTGTTGGTGTAGGTACAGAGATCGGCCATGTAATATATTGAACTTGTCAAAACGAATCATAAGAGCCCAAACTCGAGGGGTTTACTAGTAGCCACTGAAGAGTTTCACCATTCACCTATAGGCTCCATCATCAGATCAGCTCCAAGATACCAAATTATAGTATTGTCATCAGAATTACATATACATACAAAGTTTCATTTCGATACGACAATTAGAAGTAAGTTTAAATTAACTTTCAAGATTTGATTACATAGTTACAAGTGAAGTTAATAAAAGCGTGTTAAAAAGGAACCTTTATAGTACTTATTTTTATGTAGTTTAATCTCTTTGTAATTTTTTGTAATAGGCAATAACTGCGGTAAGTAGAGTCTATTGATGAAACCTTGACAAAATTGATTGTCAATTTTGCAACATCCAAGATATTTTATGACTCGTTCGTTCTACGTTTTATTTGTGGCTGTAGTGTTAGCGACCTTGTTAGGACCGAGAAGGAATTGACTCTAAAGACTTGAAATATTCTCTTTGTTCGGTATGCTGTGTTCAAATTTTCAAATGCCACTTGTATGTCAGACGTGTCACGGTTTTGCGGTCGGTACAAAACGCCAACGTTGAAATAGTACGTCTTGCTTGGCTTGTTTGTATTTTGTTACATTCTTTAGTCTCTGCTGTATAAAATTTCATGATTTCCAGTGCTCTTTCGAAAGGAAAACAATTTAGAGCAACATAAAGTGTAGGTACCTAAACAAGTAAAGCTTTATTTGACTTGCCGTAAGTTACAAAAGAGTAAAATGTTGCAAGCTCTCCACGAGGCACGAACTCAGTGTATACTTACTTATCTACAACGAAATGGTGCAATTGTAGCCATTTTGTTCTTTATGATATCTGTACAATGGGCTTATGTCCAGCAGTGGACTTTTATAGGCTGTTGATGATAATGAATAATAAATTAATCCACAAAAACACTAGTAAAGGAATCCCTAATAACTGGGAGACTTGTTTTCCATGTACAGATCCCACCTCCGCTCTCCTCCCACTGTAACTCCTGTAAGCCAGGATCAACAGTGGTATACTCTGCACGGCGCCTACTGAAGGTAGACGGTGCCCTACGTGACTCTATTGCTACCTTGGACCCCAGACTAATTAAAGAAAGAATTTAAGGGTGAAAAGTAGGAAAGAAAGAAAGTCCCACCTCCCCCCCCAGCAAATGGGAGTGTAGCTAATGTGACGCAAAAAGCCAAAGCGGCTTTTTGCGTCACATTAGCTTTTCCATGTACAGTGAATGTAAGGTAATATAACAGACTCGTATTAATAAAAATATCGCAAGATTGAGATAAAAAGTTAACTTTGTGTAAAACTATCACAAAAAGATTTATTGAGAATGATTACTATTTCCGCCTTTTGATACATTTTAAGTTATTTCCATGAACTTTTTAAATACCTAACGTCATAAAGTTAGTGGGGTAAATGAAGAACTAGTAGCTGTGAAATAATGGACAATATAATAAAAAAGTATTACCCCCACACGTATAAAGGGAATGGACCCGAATTTTTTTATTTTATAACTCTGTACACGTTATAAATGTGTAACTATAGCCATTATGCTAATTACCAGCTTTAATGGCACTAACATAATTATAAAGTCTGCGTGTAAAACCCCTGTGACATATATCTATATGTCCATGGACATGGGGAAACTACAAGGATTCCTACTTTGACAACCGACTCGTTAAAACAAAGCGGATCATTAAAACACATACATACATAAAGTCACGTCTGTTCCCTGTAGGGGTAGGCAGAGACCACAGGCTTCCACTTGCCACGATTTTGACACTTTTGGTTCATTCACTCTTATAAGATTCATACATGCTCGTCGGTTTAGGATACTCTTGACTTGGCCTTTCTTTAAGACGTCCGTCAAAACAAGGTAGGTAAGTACGATAAGTTAATCGTTGACCTTTAAATCTTGTTATGAAGAAAATTCATACCACAACTAAAGGAAAAGTTCTAAACATTATTAATTTCTAATTGTGTTTGGAATTATCACATCGTAAAATTACAGTTAAAAGGTAGAGACTGCTTGTTACGTAACTACCATTCATCATCATCATCAGCCCGTAAACATCCTACTGCAGGGATATAGGCCTTCCCTCGTATTTGAGGGAGTATGTGCCATAGTACACCACGCTGGTCCACTGCAGGTTAGGGACTTCACATGCCTTTGAATTTTTATTTCTTATAGGCATGCAGGTTTCTTCGCCATGTTTTCCTTCACCATTTAAGAGAGAAATCGGATAAATATAAGTAATTAAATTAAGTGTAAAACTGATTTGTACATGGCCTGCCTGGGAATCGAACCCGGAGCTCCTAAATTGAGAGACCGTGTCTTAACCGCTAAGCCACCAAAGCTCATTACATTATTCGTACTTATCTAAATATCACTCGTATATAAACTTAAATGTTTCCTTCCTCCTATCAGATATGACATTCAATTAAATACGTTTAGTTTGTAATGTAATAGACTTTGTTGACGCGACTTGGGCAACACGAAGGCTTTTTTGCCATTTGATATAAATGGTGGTCTTACGATATTGAAACGGTTTCAACATAAAAACCGCCCACGTAACTTAAAATAATAATTTACTGTTTTATTATTAAAAATTATAAATAATGTAGGGTCGGGTGTCAGTAGGTTTCTTACAAATCAATAAATATGATTTATTTTCTAATTTTACGTAACTTCTTTAGTAGAAAACAAATAGCAAATGCGACTGCGCCACGAATGATTCTACAGTAGATAATCAAGAAAAATAAGGCATAGCAAAATCGCAACATCCGTCTGCGCACGAAGCCGTAAAGCTTAATTAATATTAACCAAAGTGACGTTACTACTTACATAATATCTTCAAATGTTTGTGATGGATGGGAATGGCAGAACAAAATTGTAACGTGCATATCCAATTAGCAGTCAATTGTCATAATTTGAACATCTTTATTCCCTATTGAACTACGTCCTATTCGAAACGAACTATTCGTCGGTTGTCTGAAACTCACTCAATGCAAAGAATAAGATTGAATGTGTCACTTCATCTCCTTTTGTACCTACACATTTCTAGATGTTACCATTTACATTACAATTTATATAACAAGCAGATCAGTAGGTAACCAATCACTCGGTCCGTCAAATCAAATCAAAAATATTTTATTCAATGTACTTAGGATACAAAAATATCACTTATTGAAAGTCAACATGTTATTTTTTTAAAAAACTACATCGCTTCACCATTTAAGCCATTTATTTCCACACACCGAAAAAAAAAACCACAACAACATACAAGAAATCAAAACAGAGGAAATCAAGGTCCGCATCCCACAAACCGCTCTCGAGACCGAGATGGCCACCAGCTCACGCTTGAGAACCTGTTTCATATTGAAACAGTATCAAAAAAATAAAAAAAAAGAAAACTATAATATCGAGATCGAGACGCGATCCCAGTCTCAAGATCGATCCACCAACACGGCTCTATGACTAACTAGGTACTACAATGAGTGCGTGTGTGGGGGACAGTCTCAGTAAACACTGAGTGACGTGAATCACTCCTTTTTCAGCCTGCCCTCAACATATGTTACAATTATATCTTTGTATTGCGGGCTTGTTAGGCAAGTTAGCAAAACCAACGGGATTGTAGATCTTAACACAGTTTTTTTTTTTTCAAGATATAATTTTGATAAACTCAATGAACATAGTCTATGTACGACTATTTTCATTGAGTTTATCAAAATTATATTGCATTTATCCATTATGTTGCAAAGTTCATGCCTTATCTATTCTTATCCTATTTAAAATTATGTTTTACATTACTTAAACTGTATGTATGTATTACATATGCATCTTACTACTAAAAAAGTTCACCTCAATTTTGAGATATCACTTTTAGAACCATTTTATACAGAAACTTAATTAACATTTTCGCCACTTAGATAATATGAACTAGTTCACAATCACAAGGTGTTATGGTTAGGGAGAAGAAGCGACAAGAAACTCCGTATACTCATTTATTAACCACCGACGAAAAACTAGGTGTGTGTGACGGCGTTGTCTGTGTGTTTCTCGGGACGTATCTCAGTACTGAAACGTAGTGATTATATTCTCTTTGAGTACTGACTGGTCCGAATTGGTCCGATGGCCGTTGGGGCGGAAAGTTCACGAGTGGCGACCATGCACCGGAAGATGCGTGAGGATATTTCATAAAAATCTGATAAGCCGTTTCGAAGCCGTGTGAAATTCAATGAGTCATTCGAGTGTTTTCAATTTTTTTTTTTAATTTAAGTTTTTTCAAACTCGTTATTACTGTTTTTAGCCATGTTTAAGGAAATCGATTATGGCGTGGTGGTGTTGCGAAATATATATAGCTTTTTGGTTCATCTGGATGATATAATCGCCTGTTTTCTCGAGTATTTTATGAATTTTCAATTTATAATTATTTATTACTAGCTTTCTGCCCCCGGCGTCGTCCGCCTGGAATTACCTCGCGGACTGCTTCAGAATGAAATCAGCCTATGTCCTTCTCTGGATTCTATGCTACTTCTCTATCATATTTCATTACGATTGGTTCAGAAACTTTGTCGCGAAACGGTACAACCAAACTGACAGAGATACTTTCGCATTTATACATCAGTGTGGATCGGATCTGTGTAGTTATTTAGTACCTACCTGGGGGCCAATCGCGCTATTTTCAACGACTTTACCTACCGTTTGAACGGAACGTTTTAAGGTTTGGCTTAGATTTGGATTACTTAGCTGATAAACAACAACCTGACTGCATGTGATAATAAACTGCACTTGTGTCTAGATTAGATACGGTGGTTTATGAAGGTAATATAGTATATTATGTGTATGTATCTAGGCACATACCTATTAGATTACCTATAAACGCATTTTACTACAAAATAATAAGTGTGTCAAATCCAATTCGTCGTCCTTTAATCTAAATGTTGGTAGGCAAATATCGCATATTGAGCCATTTAAAATAAAACTGACCGGCAGCGGCAGTATTATGTTGGATCTTTGTTGGATGGAAGATACTAAGAACCTATGTGGTTGGTTTTATTGTTAGCATAGTCAAGAATTAACCCAATCCCGTGGATATTGTAAAAGACGACTAAGGCTTTTTATAGCGCGTGATTTCTCTAGAGACCCTAGTAATTTTTGAGCTTCCACTCATTGCAGAAGGCTGTCGTAACCCTTACTACAATATACCTACGGGTATATGCGTGAATGCGTACTCTGTACTCTACAGAGTACGCATTCACGCGTATATGCAATTGTCAATAATAATATAATAAATATCTGTTTGCAGAACCACACAGCACCATCTAGTTCCACATTAAGCAACTAGGCTTGTATTATGGATACCAGATTGTTGATAAACTACATTTTTTTTTAAATAAATACTTATATAGATGGCGACCTGTTTGGTGTAGTGGTTAGCAACTCTTACCACAATATCAAAAGGTTGCGGGTTCGAATCCCGCTAGGGGCATATGTTTGTGTGATGTATACGGACATGTGTACCCGAGTTATGGATGTTTTCATTTATAATAAGTATTTATTTACAAAAAAAAAAAAATATGTAGTATATCAACCATCTGGTATCCACAACACAATCCTATAGTTGCTTACTGTGGAACTGGATGGCTATGTGTGTATGTCTAAGGATATTTATTTATTATATAGATGAAAAACATCCCAAACTCGGAAGCACATGTCTGTGTTCATCATAAAAACATATGCGGATTCGAATCCGAGACCTTTTGGTATAGCAGTCCGATTTTCTAACCACTACACCAAACCAACAGGTCGATGATATAGGTATAACTGTAATATGCCTAACTATGACACCGACTATACCTATATTTTTAATTTGTTTATCAGCTGGGCTATGGGTGGACGCGGAGCGGTGATCGCCGGTGCCGCATTCATCGGCCGCCGGAGTCGACGATGTCGGTGAGCAGCGACATCAGGTTCACGCGGCGCAAGCTCAGCCGGCCCTGCCGCGGCTGCTGCGCCGCGCTGGCTGCTCTACTGGTGTTGCTGCTGCTAGCCGCCGTGGCTGTCTACCTTGGACGTGAGTATACCTTTTGTGAACAGTGTAATTCTGATAAGCTTTTTTCATAAGTTGCAAAAGAACATTCGAAATCGTCAATTTTCAGCACGCCGGGAAGGAAGGGTATGTTCCATCGTAACGGTCAACTTACTGATTTTGATAAATGAAAAATCGTTAAATTCGTTTTAGTGTCAACAATTCAATTTTTTTGAAAAAATAATACAATATGGCGTGTTAACAGGTCTATTATACAACTAAACAGGACAGGACAGGGATAAAAAAATTACAATTATAAACAAATTTCACAAAACTGAGTCAAATGCGATGTCAAAAATACGCCCCGAATACAGAACCTCCTCCTTTTTTAAAGTCGGTTAAAAAGAAATGAAATTTTTGTATAAGTTCCTAAGAACTAAACCTATAGTATATTATAGTAAATGGGCCATTGACGCTTATTGGGTCGTACGATGTAGGAAGAGTCTACTAAAATTACGGGCAAGTGTGAGTAGGACTCGTGCCCCGAGGGTTCCGTACGTAATAACGCCGTGGAGGAACTTTTTAAACTGACAAACTTAAGTATGTAGTTTAGTTACCTTTACGTAGTAAGTTATTAGTAATCCGTGCCTAGAAACGGCAAAATAATGATTCCGCATAACATAACATTAGAAATTATTGATTTTCGATCATTTTTCTTTTAGATAGATATGGTATGAAACCTAACACCAAAGCAAGATTCTAGATCAACCGAAAGTACGCTGTAGATTTTGATCACATGTAAGTTAGTATGCCGCAGTATAATACACACTTAGTTATCATTACGGCGACCTACTAATTTATTGAAGTTGAACCCTACAGAGCACAGTGGTATTTATTATACGACAACGGTTCTGACATCACCGTACCTATATCTCTATCTGTCGGTCGCACATATTTGAGTATTGAATATTTACCTATTATTTACCCCTGTTTAAAAATTACATCAATACATTTTAAAGAATTTTGTAAGGTACCTTTTCGTGTTCCTGATGTAACTTGCAGTTACTTTTAAATTGATTTTATGTACCTATAGATTTCTTTTGTCTAATTTTTATTTAATTCCGTGGTGGCAGCAAATACTCTATTAGGTGGGGGAGGGGACTGAAAATCAGCAAATCTGCTCTGTTGTCTTGTTAAATTAACTTTGTGGTGAATACCCCTCTTTGCATTTAGAGCGTAGCATTAATAGTCTGTGTATAAAATTCCTATGATACACAAAGAGACTGTCTATCTATATATTTTTCTCTACCTATTGAGAAACCCAATAATTATTTCTTAAAAAAACTAACTCTTAAGAATATTTACTTATTAAAATTATTGAAGAGGGGTTATATTACATAATTTCATCGTTATCGTCATCGGTTACGTTCCAACATGTGATTGGTTGACTAAACGCTCGTTCGACAATTTGACAGTTTCTCATTGGTTAACGTAATCGATAACGATACCGATGAAGTTACGTAATCTAAGGGCTGATTTAAATGGTCAAGATAAGTTGAATTATCGATTATCTACTATACAGGGCGTCCCAAAGTTATGGGACATGAAGGGGAAGTACCTTAAATATCGTAGATAGTGAATTTTGCTCAAAGAAGACTTTATGTTATTTTTAAAAGTTAGTAATTCTGCATTCATAGATTTTCTAAAAATTATTTGCTTCGGCTGGGAATCGAACCGACTCAAATGTGAAAAAAAAAACACCCTACTTTTATGATGCCAATCGAAAGAATAGCTAAAAAATAATAACTCTGCCTAAGTAACATAGTATTTTAAAAGAAAGGAACAACGTGAAATTAATCATTTTAATCAAATAAAAAACATACATGAAACTGTCGTAGTCAATTAAGTAGGTATTTTTTTGTAAATTAATTAATTAAATGCTCAAAATGTGATCCCTCTTGTCTTACGCAAATCGCCAATCTTTTAATGAGCCCGCTGCCTGTTGATTTTCTAATCATTTTATGGTGAACACTCGATGTGATATGGCACAATTCTGTTTGCAACTCGCCTACGTTCTCGTATCGCTTTTTGTATAGCATATCTTTCACGTATCCCCAAAAGAAGAAATCACTTTAGCAATAAATAACTTTCTTGAAATTTGACTCAATCATTTTATGTTGTTCCTTTCTTTTAAAATACTATGTTACTTAGGCAGAGTTATTATTTTTTAGCTATTCTTTCGATTGGCATCATAAAAGTAGGGTGTTTTTTTTTTCACATTTAAGTCGGTTCGATTCCCAGCCGAAGCAAGTAATTTTTAGAAAATCTATGAATGCAGAATTACTAACTTTTAAAAATAACATAAAGTCTTCTTTGAGCAAAATTCACTATCTACAATATTTAAGGTACTTCCCCTTCATGTCCCATAACTTTGGGACGCCCTGTATATTAATATGTGCCTACCCAAGGGTACATGTGTCACGCGATTGTGTGCCGGGGGACAGTTAAAAGACCGTGGGAATAGTTTCAAATTCAAGTACCTAAGTATTTTAGGCGCGTTATTTCAAACGGCTGTTGTGTTAATAAGGTTTACTGTTTAATTGTTTCCTAAGAGTCGAATCTCATTGTAGGGCCAGCAAATATGATTATAACAGTGGTGATTCAAAACTTATAGACACGTTCATATTTTGTTGCCACCCCGCAATGGAAATCGAACTCGAGAGTCGCCCTAATCATCATGAAGTTGTACGTTCTATCAATATCGTAATAAGAACCAAGAAAAAGCTTCTCGGACGAACCTATCTATTTCAAAATTATCCCGCCGATGTAGTAGACACACTAATTCCCAATCCACTTCAGAATCTTCGACTGTTGCTCCGCTCAGGAACAAATTGATGAACTAGTATACCTGAGATACCACCAAAGCCAAAGCGCCAAAAAAAGGAAGGCCGCAATAATGTCATGGCATCTGCCGAAAGCTCATACGAATGATCACGATCGGCTTCAGGCTATGGATACTCCCTACGGCTAGAGAAAAGAACCGGTTCTTCAGAGCTTATAGGAAACTAAACCTTAATATCTGAGCCGCTAGTCTTGTAACCAGTTTGACGAGATGTTCTTGTTTAGATACGTTTACTTAGGCCAATTACCTCTACCCCTACCATTACTTACCCAAACACTTGAAAGCTTAGACCATAACTATAACTTTCAATCTAGCCTCCAGCAACCGTTTTCTTGTTCCACCTTATGGACCACAACTATCCATGCGATGGATTGTTGTCATAACTCTATTTAATTGCGCCTGTTATGATTTGACTGCCACTTATCCACATCGGTGACGTTCACGCCGTATGGGCACAGCTCAACCATATCCAATGGTAGCTTAGTCTTTGGTACAATTGACTCAAAAGACATCATAATTTATTACAAATACCTACCCTAAGCTACTCTTTCATAAATCAAGTGGAAACATACAGTTATCACGTACTTATACACTACAAGTAGGTATTTCTAACAAACTATGGTAGGCAATACAAATATAACTTGTTAAGTTAACGGCACCCACCTAAAGAGGATATTTTGTATAGTTAAAGTATTTCATCATTCAAAACCATTTGCCCAAACCTGTATAAAGGTGAGGGCAGCTGTTTGTTGTACGTTTAAAGAGCGTGCGAAACTAAAAGTAGGTACTTCTCTTAAATAGTTAACACTATTTCACCATAGTGTAGAGTAAAATACACACCTTTATCTTGTAGGTTCAAGCCAACGGCGGCGTATACAAACCTGCGCCCTCGAAGTCTTAAATCGACGTAAAACATTTTGTAGTAAATAAAACATTTCATAATAAATAAACAATCGCGTTGCTTAAGTCATTCAAGCTAAGTGTTCCACCCATAACTCATAAAAATCTATATAGAATCGATATACTTATCTACACACAGATATCTACATAAATACTTCCCATGTCTGACTCGAACCCCCGATCTGCTGGTCCACGTTCTTTAAATAGGAAGAGTTAATCGTGAGACTGAAAATAAATCGAGTATATTTTTCACATTGCAGAAAAGTATATCAACCGTTTGTTTGCAATTTATTATTGAGTTACCTCTTAATAGCATTATATGTAGCCTTGATAGGCAGTAGTATCACTGGTTCAAACGAAGCGCCTAACAATATAATATGCGATCGCCAACCCGTTTATCCAAGTTGGCGATGAGGATAAATCCTCCCATCAGACTCTATGTAACTTTAGTCCCATGTGCATGAAGGGAAAGTATAATATTGAGAATAGCAAATACTGAAAGGAAACCTAGCTAAAATGTTTATTTTAAAAGATAAGAAAAATTGCATTCGTGTTTTATAACTCCCATGCGCAATTTGAAATAAAATATTTGATTTAGCTATCGACGGTACATGTTTTTAAGTAGTTTTGTAGATTCGAATCCCGGCTCAGGCAACCTAGTTTTCAAACTTACATGAGTAACTTGGGGAAAGTTGTTCGTAATCAAGAGTGGCGTTACCAGTTAACCGGAATTATACGAATTCAAATTCACCCTGTATATGACAAAGTCAATCCACCAAAGTGTATGGCATTTAGCTTTAAAGTTTTTTTTTTATGCACAACGGTTTAGTTCTTGACCTCAATCACACCTGATGTTAATAAAGATGAGGTCGAAGGTGGAAACGTACTGACCCGTAAACCGCAATATATTTGGGCGACTGGCTATCTTATCTGTGACAACCGGAACCATATACCATATATGTATACCATATAAGTAGGTACTTGATTCTTTTCGATGGGACAGAGTAAAACTTTAGTTTATCTCTGTCGATAGTGGTGATTTAGAGAGTTCAAGCTGTCTGAGTTTTGACATACTTTTGTTTCTATGTTAGTAAACATTTCGGTTAAACGAAGGTTCGCGGCATTTAGCCCGTCACCGCGTAAGGCCACGTAAGGACTAAGCGGCCTTGCTCAACTCGCTGCGACAAGTGCTCAACCTGTAATTATATCATTACGAGCGTATAATATATCATATCTCATCATCGAGTATATTGTTACACATAAATTATTTGGTGGTGGGATATACGCGTATATATGGGGACAGGTATAGGTTACTTTGTTTAGGTTACTTTATCTCAATATATTTATGAGAATTTGTTATATGCAAAAAGAAATATAACCTTATTCGCTAAAAATAGTGATAGGCACAATGTTAATACAATGAATAAGAACCAGTTATCTGTTTATGTTAGCCGACTTCACAAAGTTAGTAAATCCTTCCAAGGGCAATGTATACGCTTTTATAATAAGGTTCCAGTAGACATTCAAAATTTGCCTTTAAATAAATCTAAAGCAATCATAAAACAGAAATTATTAACAAAAGGCTATTATAAAGTCACTGACTATTTGAATGATAAGCAAGCATGGACATAGCTGTCTTATTATTCATATAATTATCAAATCGCAACCCATAGTCTGTTTAAAAGAGCAACCCTAGAGTTTCTTGCTCGTTCTTCTCTGGGGAGTCAGCTTTGTGAATGAACAGTAAATTTAAAATTTCAATGTAATATTAATAGTGACGTTTTCAAGTGATAATTTTATCCTATGAAATAAAATATTTTGATTTGATTTGTATTGTCGAAACATAGGTAAATTGAACCGCATATAATTGGCAAATCATCCGAATAGGTTTCCATTCTTCGGAGTGCATCAAATTTATATGGGACCATTGAAGGAATGGGACCATTTCAAAGAAAAGAAAATTATCGAAATCTGTTTAGAACTGGTGAAGACATCCCGAAACAAACAGTAACTTAATTTTTTGTACATATCATTGTGGAGTGAACATTGTGAATTATTTTATTTTCTACAAAGAGTTAGAGCTTGATCCCAATCATACTAAATGAGTCCGAAGTTGGAAACGCGCTCACCCGGAAACCACAACTATTTGTGGAAAGTTATCTCAAGCAGCCGGAACAAAACAATGCATCTACATTGCTGTCTGGCGACAAGATTTAAGCTAGCCAGGCGTACCTACATAACCAAGGGAAAATACGGTAAAAAAAAATTACTTAGCTAGACATAACTCAGAACCGACTTATATAGTTGCTATTTTCTAGAGGTATATTAGAGATGTGATTTTGAATAACTAAGCCTAAAAAAATTATAGCTTAGTCTAGATTTTTTTAGAAAACCCATTTGTATCTTAATAACTTGATATTTAATTAGGTAGACTTTTGTTAAACACAGTTAAGTTATTGATGGATAAAAAGCATTTTTGAATTAAAAGAAAATGCCCATAAACTGAGCATTTTTTAAAGAAACATATTTTGCAACTTTGAGTTATTTGGAAAAATAAATAGGTAGGTACTTGCGTTTCTTAGCTTAATTTTTAGCAATTGTTGCTACATTTACAACACTTTATTAAATGTTTTAAGAAAATCACGGTTATGCATTTTTCCGAGGTCTAAACGTATTTTCCCTGGGTCAACATTTAAAAATGCCCTACCAAAACAGTCTTCTTACTAATTTAGGTATACCCCGTTATGAATGTGCAGCGGCGGTGATTAAAGTGCGGTAATTATTTCGCATATAAAATTCCTAAATCCTAAAAAATGAAGTCATTTACTTAATGTAATTATGGGAAGAAACTCGGACTTAATGGCTATTTTATTGATGTTGGGTGAACATTCACCGTGCTGTCGCGGCAATTTTATAGCTGCCCCTTATTCCTTTCACAGATATGTACCTGTTTGGCGATCCATTGAACCGGCAAACGTTCCGAGGATCGTTCGTGCTAACGTCATGGCATGCTGAGGGGGCGCATGAGGGCAGAGACCTCGCTTTCCTCGCACCCAGGGCCAATCGCACGCGGGAGGGCGACCTACGCCAGGCTCTCTTCGATCTCTATCGGAATTCCGAACTCAGATCCTGTTTTGTCTCCGCAGATGTTCTTGCCCTAGATACGTGAGTATTGTGTTACAATTCAAGGTTATGTCTGTTGTATAATGTTATATTACATTATACTTTATTTTTATTACATAATCCAACAGATAATTAAGACTCTTTAATAAACTAGTGTGAAGTTTAAGTTCCGGTAGGAATATTAGGTAATTAGATTCAATATTAAAATTCAAAAATATCAGCAGAACATTACGTAAACCGGCAAGTCTGGCTACATATTTGCTTTAATTATATTGTTTAAGGGAACGTTTATTTTCAGAATATAAACTTACATAAACCACGCTGCTCACATTTAGAAAAGAAGTAACTAAGTACTAATAAGTACTCATAGAAATAAAGTTATAAGTTATGACCTATTTTATTTCAATCAAGCATGACTCTACTTATATGCAATTGGCAATTTCAGTATACAGGGCGTCCCAAAGTTATGGGACATGAAGGGGAAGTACCTTAAATATCGTAGATAGTGAATTTTGCTCAAAGAAGACTTTATGTTATTTTTAAAAGTTAGTAATTCTGCATTCATAGATTTTCTAAAAATTATTTGCTTCGGCTGGGAATCGAACCGACTCAAATGTGAAAAAAAAAACACCCTACTTTTATGATGCCAATCGAAAGAATAGCTAAAAAATAATAACTCTGCCTAAGTAACATAGTATTTTAAAAGAAAGGAACAACGTGAAATTAATCATTTTAATCAAATAAAAAACATACATGAAACTGCCGTAGTCAATTAAGTAGGTATTTTTTTGTAAATTAATTAATTAAATGCTCAAAATGTGATCCCTCTTGTCTTACGCAAATCGCCAATCTTTTAATGAGCCCGCTGCCTGTTGATTTTCTAATCATTTTATGGTGAACACTCGATGTGATATGGCACAATTCTGTTTGCAACTTATTTACGAATAATCAATGCTATCTTTGGAATGATAATATCGCTACTTTTCGAACGTCGTCGGCAATAAATAACTTTCTTGAAATTTGACTCAATCATTTTATGTTGTTCCTTTCTTTTAAAATACTATGTTACTTAGGCAGAGTTATTATTTTTTAGCTATTCTTTCGATTGGCATCATAAAAGTAGGGTGTTTTTTTTTCACATTTAAGTCGGTTCGATTCCCAGCCGAAGCAAGTAATTTTTAGAAAATCTATGAATGCAGAATTACTAACTTTTAAAAATAACATAAAGTCTTCTTTGAGCAAAATTCACTATCTACAATATTTAAGGTACTTCCCCTTCATGTCCCATAACTTTGGGACGCCCTGTATAGCTCGTTTTTTATCGAACTTAATATTTATAAATAAAGTTATGAAATAGATACTTACGCAATAATGTTGTTATGAAAAGATAGAGCCCATTACTGCACCAATATAGTTAAATGGGAGAAAGTTTAACTTTCTCGAAATCTGCTGGAGGTTTGACTGTGATCGAATACGATGCGTGCATATACAATTCATAATATAAATGCATTAGTTGTTCCGTAACAAATATAAGGTAAAAAAACATACCTATCAGATAAAGTCTCCAACAATGTATTTACCAAGTTCCCAACTAATATCATAAATGCGAAAGTTTGTGTGTGTGTTATGTATGAAAATTGATTGGTAGACAGATTAGGACCGGCTTAACATATAGGCAAATTTTTTGCTGAACTGATTTTGATGAATGTTCCATACGAACGAAGTCGCGGGCAACAGCTAGTGTAATAATAAAATGCTATATTCTAGAGTGAGCAAGTACACGTACGTGCTGCTATAATTTACAAACTGGAATTCAGCTATTTTGACAATGTCAAAAAACTGTGCTGAAATAGTGCCAAATATTGCCCAAAGGAAAAAAATGGTGCCACTACAGTGGCAGTGAACTACAGTTCAAGAGTTATTCAATATTATAAGTGACCATTCTGGCGTCACGAGTTGCTGGAAAGCTCATTCCATTATATGACACTATTTGGCTTTATTTCAGCGCACGCATTGTCAAAATAGCCGAATTCCATTTTCTAAATTCTAGCATCAATAAATAAATCTTGCACGTGGAAATACCTAAGTATTTATTTATTATACAGGTAGGTACATTTTTCGCTTTATTAGTAAAGCGTAATAAATTATGTTGAAATCAAAATACATTGGGGTCTTGTGTGATATTGACACGAGAAAGAAAGTGTGGTATCTACGTGACCTGTTTCGAAACCTCCTACCTACTTTCTATGCTGTGTGCGTTTCACTACGTTGAAGGTTGTGTTCCGGAATATTTGTGTACCTTCATTGCGGCCCTTTCCTTTGTGATGTATTCTAAACGACGAGGTATGGGTACCTACATAGAACACAGTGTCCACGAGTGTCAAAAGAAACCAACAATGGCGATATATATAGATAAATATAGGTAAAGAAAGGCCAATCAGTGAACCAATAGCATTCCAACATCAATAACCCCAATTCGTGGCATACGGATTATGAAAGGCATAAAGCAAAAAACTTAGACTAATATGAGATTCGACCGATTGATGTAGTGGGTAGTGACTGCTCTCCAAACCAACGATTGCGTATTCCAATCTCGCAACGGGTAAACATTTGTGTGGTGAATTGGAACATTTATTCCAGAGTAATTGATGTTTATATAAATATTTATTTATGTTTATTGCTTTACTTAATTCGGGACAAGATAATTGATGTAAGTATTCGAAATATTCATACCTAATAAAAATGGGGTCTAGCGATCCTAAAGTTCGGTAACGATTGCCATGGGTAGAATTAAGTATTACATGTTTAGCTCAAATATTGTAGTAGAACTTCCATTATGTACCATGTAATATGTAAATAAATAATATGAAAAAATACGTAAAACTCAGCTAGATTTTGAAAACTGCGATTAAGAAACGTTTAAGCTAAAATAAATTTGCCTTTAACAAAAAGCCGCGCTGCCTGTCGCCGCCGTTTTTAGACTGTATATTTTTACCCGTAATGCCGCTATAATACCTACTTATATAATTTAAGTTATGTATCTACTTACAAAGTAGGTTGTGGTAACTACTAACAAAAGATAAAGAAGGAGTTATAGCTATACATTGCCTAGCAGCAACCACAGACTTCATTAGTAGAGGAACAAAACTTTACGTGCGACTGTTGCGTTAGTAATAGGTAATAATAATTACCGAAACGTTATTTCAAAACGAAAAGCGATTTTTGAGTTATTGTTTATTGTTTGCATATGCGAAAATTACAGATTCACCTATATGAATCATTCAACCGGTGAAAGTTCAAGATTCGTACCCCGGTCTACCGCCCGCAGCTCCGCCCACCAATCAGTTTCTTCGTCCGATGGGATTTATCTGAAATACTCGTACTAGGATAAAAAGTGCCCTTTATATTATCCCAAGACATAGCTCATCTCTGTAGTGTAGGTACATACCAAATTTCATATAACGATCAGCAGTTATAGGGCGATAAAGTAACAAACATACAAACTTTCGCATTTATATTACCTACTTAGTGGAAAGTGGGACACCCGAAAACATAGTCATCATCATCATATCAGCCGAAAGACATCCACTGCTGGACAAGGGCCTCCCCCAAAGATCTCCACAATGATCGGTCCTGCGCTGCCCGCATCCAGAGGCAGAGGCATCCAGAGAGACCAAATCGTCGGTCCACCTCGTGGGGGGGCTGCCCACGCTGCGTCTTCTCTTGCTGGTTACTTCTCTGCCTTTCAATATGATTGTTCCAGCAGGTTATTCGTGAAAGCCGGACAAACAGATAGACTTTCGGATTTATAATATTAAGTATGGTTATGGATAGAGTGGATTTACAAATATCGTATGGTGCTCTAAGCTTGCTTACGTGACTCCGCTCATTTCCTCGTCTCGCTAACGTAATAAAAATGTATCATCGACAACATGAACTCTTATTGCTTTGAAAATGACGTAATACCGTAAATAAGTAGATCGATAAAAGAAAAAGATCATCTAGATAATTTGCTCTACAATAAACGTGGTGATATAACGATTAGAGTTCTTAACTTTTAAACGAATTTACAACGAGCCATGTTATCTTTACATCGTCCATGTGTAAATATACTCGTATACATGCAAATTTTATATAATATATGTTGCCATTCGCGTGTCGAATTGAGACAAATCATGTAATTATCTACTCGTAGTGTAGATACGGAACAGTTCTTTTTTCCTGCCGACAGCTCTATTTAAAATTGATTATTGACTTACGCAAGAAGTTGTCTAAAAAGTTAAATGGTTATCGTCGAATCTAGACTTAAGTATTCAAGCCTATCGAATGACGGCGGGCGTTCGTAGATATAATCTAAACACACCTCGACAACCTATTTTACTCCTATAAGTCCACTGGTGAACAAAGGGTATGATTTACGTCACTTTTCATTTGCCCTAACCGCCAGAATAGTCGCCCTTTGCGACACCCACGGGAGATATGGGTTAATCATATTTTAAACTATTCCAGAAACTACACTACATTTAATATACACACAACCATTCACCAGTTATACTCAATGATCTTCACGGTATGAGTAGAGTCCACGTGTAGTTGGGCTGTAAATTGTAAGACTCCAAGTTGTGCCATATGTATTTTTTGATAAACTTGTCTGTGATCTTTGCAGCGCCGAGGAGGGGGTGAGAGTCCACTTCGAGGTATCGTTCGAGCCAATCTTCACCGCTGTCGGGACGGGCGAGGTGGCTGCGGTGCTAGCACGCGAGCTGGCGGCGCCCTCCGCTTACTTCCTCAGTGTCACCACGCTACCAGACACGCTGCATATTGAGGTGACCCTCGTCACCCCTGTTCTCAACAGTGACAAGCTAATATGACAGTTGATAAGGATCAGTCATTTCATTTGCATTAGAAAGTTAACATACAATACAAATTAATCCCCTCGTGATGTTCATGCATGACATAGTATCCGTTAGACAGAAAAGACAAGAAAATCGCTTTGACGTTCCTGTGTAGCAATCCATAACGTAGTAATTGTTAGATCTTTGTATTAATTCCAGGAAAGCTCAGTTATATCTTCGCAAGCACTGAAAGAGGGCGACATAACAGCAGCTGAAACACCGACAACGGAGCCAATAACAACAGACAGAGAAGAGGAGGTTCGAGATTGCTCGCCTATGACTCTTTCGCTGTGTTCACATTTGCCTTACAACTCGACTACATACCCGAACCTCGTGGGTCACGCTTCAAAAGACACTTTGCTACGTGATCTCGTGGCCTTCAGAGAACTTCTTGATGCCGAGTGCTCACGTTTGGCACAAGTAAGAAATTGAACAGTGTTTAAAATAGGTATACCATTTTACTATATGCATCTGCCCCCGATGCAAACGGCTGGAAGTTGAACAAGGATGATTCCGATCTGACTTGCAAATATGCTTCTGCAGAGGCCGTCAATACCCTATTTATTTAAATCTTATCCTCTACAAACCGACATGTAGTTAGATAATGGCGCGTATCTCGATCTGGTATCTGATGTCTATGAGGTGTGGCTCACTAGATGCCTATAAAAGAAGCTGAAGTTCCTATTCACCACATCGCAAAGACTGTTTGTACAGACTTATGTTTGTGACTATTTCCGGTTTCGACACTCTGCAATTTATTCTAGTATTTGTACTAACATTAAAACTAATCGTTTGCGAGTCCCAGTTATTATTTCACCATCTCTACATTCGTTTTCAGGATTTCGTGTGCCAAATGCTGCAACCACGATGCGTGCGGGACCGGCTGGTGCGCCCATGCCGTGCGTACTGCCGCGCCTTCCATGCCGGCTGCGGCTCCCGACTGCCCGACCGACTGAAGCCACACTTTGATTGTTCAAGGTTCCCAAACTACTTCGGTCCAGGCTCCTGTATCCCGGAACCAGGTAAACAAAACGGCAAATTCCGATCAGTGAGAGCTTCATACCCAGGTCATAACAGCTGTTTTTGTTTACAATTCAGAGCATGTATCGTATTGAGGTCAACCGTCGTTGAAACGTTGTTTCTTTTGTTTTGAGAAAGTGTTTGCCTACACTGAATACATTACAAAATGTCGCGTTCTCTGGCCAAATGTCACCGCAAAATTCACGGTTTACTGCTAGTGCATGAAAATCCGTTCTTAATATCTTCTTAAATTAACACATCTTACCAACTATTAGTGCGTGTAATCAGAGAATTGTACCTTACCTAGCTACCTATAACTATTCAAATAAATTTTTTGGAAACTTAGGTAGGTATCATATTCGAATTACATTTCATGATGTAAAATGTTTTCTGCTTAGAGGTCTAATCGAACATTTAAATATTTGCTTCCAGACTGTAATAAAGGTTTGGAACGACTGGCTTTGTCACGACGCGCATGTGACGGCATTCCCGATTGCGCGAACGCTGAAGACGAGAGAGAGTGCGCGCACTGCGCCGCGGCCGGCGTTACGGGTCTGCGATGCGCGCTCTCCGCGAGGTGCCTACCCGCACATCTGCGCTGCGATGGTACTCCGGACTGTCCCGACGGCAGCGATGAAGCAGGCTGTTGTTAGTATTTGTAATTATTATAGGTTCCTACTCTATTGCTCCATTGAAGAGTTTAGGACTGCAACAAATTTTGTATGCTTTTCAACCGACTTCAAAAAGGAGGAGATTGTTAATTCGGCAGTTTGATTGTTTATAATTAAGTATCATCTACAATTTAAATATGGATATAGATCACAATGTGAACTCATTTGAAAGAAACCCATCAAATTAGTTCACAGTATTTAAAGTGTTTTAAATAAGTGCTTTAAATATATAACATTTCATTTTAAAGGAAAAATCCTTTAATAGGTAATAAATAAATATTTCAGACACTTCTCAAACTCGGCAAAGTCTGTACCTACTATGGATACTAGATAACGGTTAAATATACATAAATATTTATATAAACATCCATGACTCGGAAACAAATCTTCATAGCCATTACATGACATTTACCCCTAGTGTGATTCGAACTCGCAACCGTTGGTTGGCAGGGTCACTATACCTATACCTAGGTCGTTTTAAGGTATATCCCTTTGTCCTGCCTTTGAAATTATATAGGCTATTTATGTATAGTTATGTAAAACTCCTTTTTTTTTATTTTGTTACTTTGCTAGAAATGTTCATACTTGCTTGAAAAAAACACGTACCTATTCGTAAACAGCACGCGGTTTACCTGGTGGAAAATAATACTTCAATTTATGCATTCACATGTAATTAACAACCTAGAGGTTACAATATATTATAAAAAATAACTCCAATCATGATAATGATTGTAGTTCGAAAGGATGGCCTTCAGAAAATGCATGTAACAAACAAAGATAGGCTACTTATTCAGACCTTGATCAAGAGAGGACTATCTTTGGTAAGAAATCGATCATTCATATTGGCGCTCAACGTGGGGCCATTTACTAACTGACCTAAGCCGAACTTTAGTTCTTTTTAAGGCTAAGTAGTCAAACTAGGAACCCGCCATGATTGTCTGTCCGTCTCTATATCACAGCTGTTTTACTTTGAGCTTTGAAGCTTAAAGCTGAAATTTGGAATCGTACTTAATTGGCATATTTATAACGCCTACAACATTATAAAATATAAAAAAGTCAGCAACAGAGAAACATACGGGGGTACTTGCAGTATTAAGTGAATAGAGGGTCATATTTCTGTGCAGCCGACTGTGCATGTACAATTAAGTGAAATGCTTGTGATTTTTTTATTAGCGTACCCCATCCTGTAGAATATAGTTGAGATTATTTCCAAAACATTATTATTATATAATTTATAGCACTAGAGTATACATAAAAATTTTAGGTTATGTAAATATTAGGGTTTGTCTTAAAGTTTTTTTCCATAATTGGATCAATTTATGAAATATTAAGCATTATCTATATGTTAGTTACGTGGCCCTAAGCTTAACCAGTAATACCGCTATTTTTGGAGATTTTAAAAGCATTCGCAGTTAAGTAGGTTCTCTCTACTGTTTATTAGAAATGGTCAATCAAATGATAACCTATACTTGAGTCTGCATAAAGTTCAGAAACTCCATAATAGAGTATACCTGACTAAAAATAAAATCTTTTTATTTATGTGTATTTTATACCTATTTTTTCAATTCTCGCAACTTACAGTGTGGGTGTCCCGATCGCTGGCGTCGTGGCGACGAGAGAACGGCGAAACTACGCTGGGGGCGGTCAGAAGTCGTGCCGGGTACGCGGTGTGGGCGGAGCGCGGTCGAGCTGGCAAAGTCTGCGCGGCGCCCTACGAAAGCGACAGGCGTGCACTGTTGAGCGTTGCGACATCCTTGTGCAGGGCATTGAGCTTCAGGTACTACTTTCAACAACCAATTTCAACTACATTTCGTTGTAACAAAGTCCAACTAAAACTGATCAGGCGAAATGTTCTTCGACGGTAGGTATATCAAGTTAGGAATTAAGGGTAGGCACGTAATTACCTTTTAATTTGACTAGTTGTACGATACTTAAATGATTATGAGGCATGAGTAAAAACGTGAAGAATGAAAATTGTTAAATTGCGTTTTGAAATCCAAACGATAAACCTATTACTTCATACCAAATCACATCGTATCTAAGTCATAATTTTCGACCTCATTATCAGTCCGTAAAAATCCCACTGCAGGGATATAGACCTTCCCTCATATTGAGGGAGTATGAGCCATAGTCCGCCACGCTGGTAGCGGGTTGATGACTTCACCTGTCTTCGAAATTTTTAATTTCTCAGGCATTTAGGTTTCCTTATGATGTTTTCCTTCACCGTTTAAGAGCAGGCGGATAAATGCACTTAGTAATTAAATTAAATTTTAAAACTCATTGGTACATGGCCTGCCTGGGGATCGAACCTGGACCACCCAAATTGGGAGACTGTGGTCTGTGTCTCCTCCACTGAGCCACCGACGATCGAATTTTCGAGCACTGCATTACATCTCACGTACGAAATAATATCGTGAGAAGTCTGTAATATCTCTGACGAAAAAGCAGGTTTGGTATTGTCGATGTGTTATTGGAGAATATGATTTCTCATTCGAAATATGTGAGATAATTTCTAGTATTCTATAATCTCCCCAAATTAGTAAGTACCTACATCGAGTTATCGATCACTACAATAGTAAATTCAACAATCGATATCCCAGGCTTCCGCAGTATTACCTTATTGATAGAACTAATATCGCCTAGATACGACGTTAATTACATCAATAAAAAATATTTTTACAGATCAGCCATAGGCGCAGAGATAGTACCAGACGCCGAAGAAGAGGATAACAAAGAACCCAATACGAGACAGCTCAGGGAGCCACCAGAGTACGTCGAGATTGTTGATCCGTTCGCACCGGAGATTGCTTTCCTGAAAAGCGACTGTCCG
Source organism: Oegoconia quadripuncta (assembly GCA_949316235.1). Classification (NCBI taxonomy): domain Eukaryota; kingdom Metazoa; phylum Arthropoda; class Insecta; order Lepidoptera; family Autostichidae; genus Oegoconia; species Oegoconia quadripuncta. The sequence continues at coordinate 12,221,828 of OX438752.1, read as the reverse complement.
CAGCGAAGGGTTATTAAAGTTGTCTGTGACAAATTAGGTAATACCCCACAATCATAATCTTAAGTACCCTTAAAATAATTAAAGGTAGCGCGCCCTCACAGCATTTTTCAATAAACAAATTCTTTTGAACAAACATATGCAAAGGTCCATCCACATAATTCCAGTTGTTTCCCTATTAAATGTATGGGAAGTTGCTTTAAGTTTTTCGAGAGTTTTAATAACCTTCACCTCTGTTAACCCCACAAAGACATAATTATGTTCCTTATCGGTAAGGGGATCGAATGGGATAATTTTTTTTTTCAGTTTGTTCATTTGTAAACACTTTATTGTACTTCATAAAATTTATATAATTGTCTCATAAAGGAATCTTTTATATCAAACTAGGTATTTGCCAAAGAACAGATTGGCTGGGGCGTACACAAGCGGTTTTTCTCGTTGACTGTAATATTTTATATCAAAATCCGTGAACACAGAAATAAAATATCCAAAAGTAGGGTTTGTCTCCTACGTAAGATTTCTTGTGGCTACAACAGTTCTGCTAACTGTCTGCCCCATTTCAACTGTCCACCCTGCAGATAACGAAATTAAAAGAAATCACTCACACATTAGGCTCTACCAATTTACGAGTAATAATAATATATAAATAATAATAATAATACAAATTACTCGACATGTAGTTGGATATACAAAAATTCATAGGTAGAAACTCCCATACCAAAAGACCCAAATCAACTGCAAGATAACTTTGAAATAGATCAGAAGGCCAAGCAGTGACCCCGCTAAGACGAACCGAAACATGAGGTGGCATTGCGGTATTTTTCTCGAAACGTTTCAACGTTTTTAACTCTCGTTCTCCTACTAAGACAAGCCAAAAGACGACTGGCATTGCAGTACCATTTCTCAAAGCAGTTCGGCGTATTTTTGAACGCCTGTAGCCTGGATAATACTGAGGAGCTCAAATTTTCGGAATAGTAGAAGTCACTAGCCTCGGTAAATGCACTAAATTTCAGATCGCTGTGGTGCATCTCTTGGAAACTCTAATATTAGTAGATGAGAGATCGATTCGTCCCTTTCAATTGATACCATGAAGATCATTTTGGTCAACCCGATATCCGGATGAGGCAAGGTACTTTTTTAAAGGATATGAATGCAGTTTTTCTTTTTCAGATTTGCAACCTTAACGTTTAAGTCCTTTCGCTCCGTACTTTCCTTCTATGGCATATGGAAATTGTATACCCCGAATAAAACATACGATAGAAGACTATGTTACAATGTAAACCTACCTATTACAGAATGCGGTGTAGCATCAGCAAGGGGCTCGCGCGCCGCTAACGGCGTGGATGGACTGCCACGGTCGGCGCAACCCGGTGATTGGCCCTGGCATGCGGCATTGCTCCGCTCACACGTGCATGCTTGCGACGCCGCCCTCGTGCACCCCTCCTGGCTCATTACCACTGCCTCCTGTTTCCAGGTGCTTACGGAAAAAAAATATGCAAAATTACCTAAGTATATTTCGACAGCTTCAGAAACTCAACTTTAGCTCTCGATCTGGAGTATAGTCAGTGTCACATTATTCATACAGGACTATTTGATGTGATTGTTACCACCCTAGCTAATTAAGTTATTGTTGTTAAGTTATTCTAAAAAAGTTAGTCTAGACGATTATTTTTAAGAACCGTGGAAGGTACTTAAACCTTAAATAGGTTGCTTGCTTCAATTTCAAGTAAAACAAGCCGGTCTCGCGCATGAAGATGTTGAATAACAAAGACAGGGGACGACAATAGTGGGTTCACCTTACCACTTTCCATGTATTGAATTAAGATTTTTTTTTTACCGAATCAACTATAACCGCAGAGTTGAGAGTGGTACGGGTGGTACTAAGTTTCAGATTTTTTTAATGCATAACGGATGCACTGCAATCACACCTCATGTTTACTGTAAATACTGACTGGGAATAGGACTGGCTGTCTTATCTCAGCAATGCTATCAACATTGACGACCTGTTTGGTGTAGTGGTTAGAAACTCTGACCACTATACCAAATGGTCGCGGGTTCGAATCCCTCTAGGGGCATATGTTTGTGTGATGAATACGGGCATGTGTACCCGAGTTAATGTTTTTTTATTTCTAATAATTATTTATTTACAACAAAAAAATGTATGTAGTATATCAACCATCTGGTGTCCACAACACAAGCCTATAGTTGCTTACTGTGGAACTAGATGGCGCTATGTGTGTATGTCTAAGGATTTTTAATTTAATTGCTGCATGACGGCAGATTTCATTAAGCTGACCAGGCTGACATTTAAAAATGCGCTACATACCAACTAAACCGAGTACTAAATCTGTTTCTTGCTGGGGTTTGATTCCCCATAGAGATGAAACAAAAATTATGTGTTTTAATTGCAACAGGGACAACCAAAAGCCGAGTGGACGGCACGAATGGGAACGGTGCGGATCCAAAGTACTACACCATGGCAACAGGAGCAGCGTATCGTTGGAATGGTGCGTTCGCCAGTGGAAGGGAGCATGTTGGCGCTAGTGCGGTTAGAAGAACCTGTAGAAATCACAGACTTTGTGCGACCTGCGTGCCTACCCGACCCGAGTACGGGCGCGAGCAAGAGTGTTTGCAACACACTAGGCTGGACAAGGAATAGAGACCAGCTGCAAAGGATTCACGTGGTTACCAGTCCCATGAATACCTGCGAGAATGTCAGCATCGCCACTGTTAACGGGATTTGTGCTGAACCACTGTATGATCAAGACGACTGTGACGTAAGTTTGATCTGCTAGATATTTATATATAATATTATTTCGTTATTAATATTCACTGTGGAATTCTATGCGGGAGACCTATGGTCAGCAGTAAACGTCCTGGGGCTGATATGATGCGATGATTTCGTTACTTACATTACAAATATGCCTAGCGTCGTACTGGTAGGCAACAACAACGCCAATGGGAAGACAGAACAGATTTTTAACTCTTAGGTATCGAGTAAACACAGTAATTCAGCCACTGAATTACGATGGTATGAAGCTATAGAAGTGTGCGGTAGCCAGTACCTACGAGTATACAGCAGATATATTAGTGATACATATCTAAGAATGGCTACTCAGTCAACCTGAGGGTCAAAATATGCTAATTTAATGAATTGACTTTGTTCCTAGGAGGAGGAATATGCAGGCAGCTCGATGATGTGTTTCGACGAAAAAACAAAACACTGGTCACTGAAGGGTGTGAGTGGGTGGCGCATAGCGTGCTCGAAGATCGGTCTGGGTCGGCCGCGCATTTACGATTCCATCGCCTCCCACGTCGACTGGATCCAGCGGACAATCGCTAACTCTGCTAGGTGACCGGGTCTAGAGTACCTTATAATAAAGACTGCATTGGATGTATGCCACCATGATTGTTGGAACTGTGTAATTAGATGTATGAGGTGACTTACTTAGTCTTTAGATTTATATTTAAATTCATCCCTGTGTTAATATTGTGAATACATACATAAATTAGAATGCATAATAATAATGTACCTATTTGTTGAATGTCGAAAATGTTTCAAGTCTAACTCGATAAGTTATTTATTGTTTGTTTGGGTTTGCCAATTACAAAGTTTAAGTTTGTTTACACTTCTCTTTTTATTGCAATGATGAAATTTTAGAATACCATTTAGATGTAAGATAATTTATTACAAATAAAGATGTACAATGTAATTATAACATTCTATTGTAAATACTTATTACTCCAAGAAAATTACCAAATTCTTAAATAAACTTGTCTTTCATTTCTCATCGACTCACAATTTCGTGTGGTGTTGGAATTCGATCGTGGATATCTACTACATGGGATAGGTAGCAATTATTTTAGATTGTGTCAAGAAATTTAAAATTTAGGTTAGTAGGATAGTTTTCATTTGTATTCCATTCTTTATTGCAAATAAACACAAAAGATACATTTGTCAGATACAAAGGTGAGCTTATCTCTAAGAGAGATCTCTTCCAGCCAACCCTATAAGCGGTTAGAAAGTGTATAACGGGGAATAAAAAAAGGGCGTACAACGCAATGGTGATTAAGTAAAAAAGTCTATAATACATAAATACTTGTAAATAACTAAATATAATTTTCTTTCTTTCATAATAATATATTGTATCTACTTATCAATCAAGTATCTGCGTTCCCGCTTTTCCTTACTCCCCCCTCCTGATGTTCCTAGGCGATCCTGCATCACTAAAACGCGTGGTGCCAGCTAGAGCCACCACAAACCTCTTTTGTCACTCCTTCAGTGTTCAAGCAGCTATGATGTGGAGTAAAACTGCCAAAATTAATTCAGGACAGCCCTTCAATTGCAGTATTTAAGAAAAGGTTAAGTCGTGTTAGGTTAGGTCGTGATATTATTATGTGTATGTAGGTTTATAATATATTATATTTTATGTTATTTTTTTATATCGCAGTAGGTAGGTATATGTATTATGTTTAATGTAAGTTTATTAGTTGGTTATATTTTCTTTTTATTTGTTTTATTATTCGTTGTAGTATTTTTCATTTGCACACAATTTGCTGATAAACTCCAAATTTACTCCGTTTCCTACTTCAATGCCCAGTTTGGCTGGAAGAGACCTCTTAATGAGATAAGTCCACCTTTGTACATGACCTATTGTTTGTACTCTGTTATATGTAATTTTTTGGTGCAATAAAGAATATTAATGAATACTCTAACCAAAAAAAATTCAAAAAAGAATTATAATGATTACAAATTGAAAAAGAAAAGTTCAATGGAAGCGAAAAAAAGGTGTATCATTCAGATAGACCACACACACTGTGTTAAACGCTAAAGCTTCGAAACAGCTGAACCGATTCTCATAAGAATTGGCTATAATATTTAATATACCTAAAAAACCGTACTCAAATCGGACCATGTATTACTGAGATACGTCCGCACAGACTAGACACACGACACGAGACCCCTGGTGTTTCGTCGGGGGTTAAAAACCCGGATTATCGTTATATCCCCCTATAACAAATCAAAAACAAGACGTAATACGTCGACGAATATTGTTTTTGGTCGTTGTCGGAGACGTCTATGCGCTTCCTCGTAGGTAACATATTTTTATAAGAACTTGGTTGGTCTTTATAAGAACACTGACATGCGCTTCAATCAATTCGTGACTGGTGTATTGGGGTAAATTTTCTTACCCGATCTCAGACTTGGACTGAGATTAATTGAGTTACTTCGGCTCATTTTGATTTTAATAGATAGATCCCGTAGATATTTATGGGGAGCGTCGGTGGCTCCGCGGTTAAGACGCGGTCTCCCAATTTGGGAGGTCCGGGACCCTGATTCTCGCGCATTCGACATTTCATTGTCGAACGACATCAATAGGTTTGTCACTTTTACACACGTATATAAGTGTGAAAGAGACAGACATGCCAATGTCTATCGATAGACAAATGTCGAGTGTGCGAGAATAGGGGTCCGGGTTCGATTCCCAGGCAGGTCATGTACCAATGAGTTTTTAAATTTAATTTAATTACGTGCATTTATCCGAGTGCTCTTAAACGGTGAAGGAAAACATCGTGAGGAAACCTGCATGCCGGATAAATAATAATTCAAAGGCATGTGAAGTCTATGGTGAACTATGGCCCATATTCCCTCATATACGAGAGAAGGCCTATATCCCTGCAGTGGCATGTTTACGGGCTGATGATGATGAGATATTTATGACCGTAGGTAGCTATTATAACTTTTTTAAAGTTTTTTGGTTAATGTTGATAAGTCAGATGAAAATCGGATACGAATCTAAGGGCACCCATTTGTCTAATCGGCTGAGTTTTTTCACTCGGTACTTTATTTTATTAAAGAAAATCAACAGCATGTGTATTCCAATAGATCTTCAAAAATTAAATAAGTGGTACTTTCTGCGGCCTGTTTGGTATATTTGTTAGAAACCTTGCCTGCTATATCAAAAGGTCGGGGGTTTGAATCTCGCTATGTTTTGAATGTTTGTAAAATGAATAGGTATGGACATGTGTACGCGAGTTATGGATGTATTCATTTATGCGCATAAGTAAATGTATTTATTTATAAAAATATGTATTTGTGTAGTATATCACCCATTTGGTATCCACAACACAAGCTTAATTGCTTAGTATGGAACTAGGTGGCGCTGTTTGTATGTCTAAGGATATTGATTTCTTTCGTTATGAGTATTTTGTCCCATAAGGATCATATACATGCACTTGCATGTACTTAATGCATAATTTTTTAAAATTATTTAACTGAAGCCTTTTCTAAACATCTTGTCCAATGTTACTGAAGTAATCCATAATGCACAAGTTAATGCTCAGCATAGCCCATTCAAGTTCAGCAGCGTCATTGGTGAAGGGCCAGCAAAAATTTATAATCTGCTAGCTGCAGTGTGGTGATTAAAGCAATCCCTCCTCATGATATCCAATACAAGATGTGAAATGTTATCAAACAGTAGATTTGTAGAGGCTGTTAATGATACTAATTAGGATTCACTCTACATATAGTACAGTTTTGGTGTCAAACTTATTTATACGGCACTGTTATACATAGTGTGATGCCTATTCAAACTATATCAACTGCAGTTTCTAGACTATTATTTTAGAGATTATATGAATAAATGGTAAGCATGATACCATCAGTCATATAAAAATAATGAATGACTATGGGGTCGACCATAGTGGGAAAATCTAAGTAGACCTGGAGTGAAAACCAGGGTCTGGTAGAAATAGCTAAATAACAGATCGCCTCATTGGGGCAGTTTCAGGATTGAGACTGAGTCTCACTCTCAATAATATATTTGATACTGTTCAAATTCAGATTAGGCGGAAGAAATAGAATAATCTTAAGTATCATTCTCTAAGCTTGTCTCAGTCTTGGGTTAGTTTTATTAGTACGAGCCTTGTTTAATCTCTTGTTGGAATAACAGTATAGCTTATATTTATGTGTGTGTGGAAAATAAATGTTATTAATGGTATATTGTAGAATTCCATGTCAATTTTTTTTATCAAAATGTAATCAATACATTACGCTGTGCAATAGCTTACTAAGAACTACCTATTAGTGGTTAGTTAATTTTATAACCTAATTAAACATTAAGGTTGCACAGAATACATGTATAATGAAAGTGACAAACTGAACAAATTGAGGGTGCAGATACAATCAGGGTGTAGCATCTCTGCAGGGTATTAAAAATTTGATGCATGCTTAATCTGCTAAATATTAATAACCCTCCCAATATGCCAATATCTCCCAATTGCAGAATATTTGATATTTGGCATAGAGTCTACTTGTACTTCAAAGTACTGTAATATAGACGACCGATTGCCATGAAATAAAAAGTTAAAATTAAACTCTTATGGTATTATCTTACTCTTTGGTGTTTCATTGTTGGACACTGTCTATGGGCTTCAGAGGTTATCAAGCCACTTGACTGACACAAGCAAGTCAAGTCTCAGTAATTGTTTACAAGATGAAAAATTCAATTTTTTACTTGGCACAATGCTTGATTGTACACATGCTTGATTCAAATCTCTGTCAGTCAGATAGCATTCATGACAGACACATCAAATGTAAGTGTGTGAGTTCGGGTTCATTTCAATAGACTAATATGGGAAATACAATAAAAATATTACAGTTTCAATTATTTATTAACTACATAAATAGATAAAATACTATTTCAATATACCTTCTTCTTTTAATTCTTCTTTGATCCTAGCTTGTACATTATCTGGTAGATTACTAAGCTCTTTATTTATATACTGATTCAAATCTTTTAAGGGTTTGTAGTATAAGTGGACGAGCTGCGATCCAGCAAGCATGGAAAACATTGCAGCCACTGTAAACGACATATACCGACCCCAGCTCACACCCGCGGGCATTTTAAGCAGCTGTTAACTTTCGAATCCTTTCCTCAACTATGTCGTGAGCTTGTCTCTTTTTGAATGTATTATAAAAGTTTACGTTTCCGACTCTCCAGTTGATCATAGAAAACTCCAATGCAGCTCCAAGAATGAAGAAAATTGGAAGAAATCTATACATCCCAAAGGTCTTTTTCCCAGGCCATTTAGTTACAAACTTATGGATCCATCCAATCCTCATTGCAGAATTAAGTGTTTGTGTAATATAGGTAATTATTGCATAATTCATCCGACACACCCTCACGCACGATAGTTCACTCCATGAAAAGTAAAATAAAACTGATTAACCTAAAAATGTCTAGCCTGTCTATCGCTCACAAGTCACAACCGTATACAGGGCGTCCCAAAGTTATGGGACATGAAGGGGAAGTACCTTAAATATCGTAGATAGTGAATTTTGCTCAAAGAAGACTTTATGTTATTTTTAAAAGTTAGTAATTCTGCATTCATAGATTTTCTAAAAATTACTTGCTTCGGCTGGGAATCGAACCGACTTAAATGTGAAAAAAAAAACACCCTACTTTTATGATGCCAATCGAAAGAATAGCTAAAAAATAATAACTCTGCCTAAGTAACATAGTATTTTAAAAGAAAGGAACAACATAAAATGATTGAGTCAAATTTCAAGAAAGTTATTTATTGCCGACGACGTTCGAAAAGTAGCGATATTATCATTCCAAAGATAGCATTGATTATTCGTAAATAAGTACCCACTTCATAAAATAGGTACTAACATAGTTTTCCTTATTATAAGTGCACGTGTAGATGAAATGATAAAACTTGTATTTCAATACGTCCTCTGTAAGCTAGACAGAAGGCAAATTAAAAACAAAAATAAATAATTTATAATTTGAAAATGGAACAGTTTATGACAGCGTTTGTTTGAATGCATACTTTTTAAGATATTTTAAAAAGAAGTGATATTTTTAAATGTTGTTCTTAAATTTGAAAATGGAACAGTATGTGCGAGCGTTTGTTTTTCGGATATTGATCTGTTTAGTCTCAATTCACTTACACAAGTGTTATTGTGTTAATTTATTGCGAACATGGCATATCAAGTAAGTTTTGATCTAATGGAAGCATATTTTTTGAACGATAAAGATATCTCTAGAAGTTTGCGGTGGTATGGCGTAAAATATCCTGATAGACAAATACCGTCTCGTAAAGTTTTGAAAAGGCTTGTGAACAATTTGAAAACTCTGGGACGTTTCGATAAACGCCCAAGAGAACCACAGCAAGAAAACCATACGATCAACGACGAAGAACTTGGTATTTTAATTTACTTTTCGGCTTTTCCGAAAGCATCGGTGAGAGAAGGAGAACATGAAATTGGAGTTTCAAAAAGTAAAATACACCGTGTATTAAAAAAACACGGTTTTAAGAGTTATGTTGAAGGACGATTGGTTCAAAAATTACTTCCGGGCGATACAGAAAGGAGAAAAAATTTCTGTCTTGATATCCAGGCACGATTGCTCGAAGATCCAAATTTTTTGGATAATATTATTTGGACAGACGAATCTAACTTTAGCAATAACGGTATGTATAACCGCAACAATAATCGTATTTGGTCTAAAGAAAATCCCCTACGAGTGACTGAAACTAATAACCAAGTGCGTTTTTCACTCAACTGTTGGTGCGGACTTTTAAAAAACCGGGTTTTCTTAATCCATTTTTACCAAGGAACCTTGAACACAGAAAAGTATTTAGGAATACTTCAAATTTTAAGGGATAAGATAAGAAACCATTCCGCGGCGGAGCAAGAAAACTTAATTTTCCAACAAGATGGAGCTCCGGCTCATAATAGTCGGAGAGCAGCAGATTTTCTAAATGAATGTTTTCCTACATGGATTGGTACAAATGGACCGATTAGATGGCCGGCCAGATCCCCGGACCTCACACCATTAGATTTCTTCTTTTGGGGATACGTGAAAGATATGCTATACAAAAAGCGATACGAGAACGTAGGCGAGTTGCAAACAGAATTGTGCCATATCACATCGAGTGTTCACCATAAAATGATTAGAAAATCAACAGGCAGCGGGCTCATTAAAAGATTGGCGATTTGCGTAAGACAAGAGGGATCACATTTTGAGCATTTAATTAATTAATTTACAAAAAAATACCTACTTAATTGACTACGGCAGTTTCATGTATGTTTTTTATTTGATTAAAATGATTAATTTCACGTTGTTCCTTTCTTTTAAAATACTATGTTACTTAGGCAGAGTTATTATTTTTTAGCTATTCTTTCGATTGGCATCATAAAAGTAGGGTGTTTTTTTTTTCACATTTGAGTCGGTTCGATTCCCAGCCGAAGCAAATAATTTTTAGAAAATCTATGAATGCAGAATTACTAACTTTTAAAAATAACATAAAGTCTTCTTTGAGCAAAATTCACTATCTACGATATTTAAGGTACTTCCCCTTCATGTCCCATAACTTTGGGACGCCCTGTATACATTGTAGTCTTTGGTCACAACTAAAATGTCAGCTGCGATTGTGGATCAGCTGTCTGTATGTCAGTAAGAGACAAAGGAACCGTATCCAAATAATTGACCCTGAGCCTCTAAGCCCTGAGCACACAAAAGAGCACAACGTGTAGCTTCCATTCCATCCGAGAAGCCTTTGTATCTTCCGTAAGGCTTTCTAAAAATGCGACAAATGATCCTGACTTCATCTAATAAACTGAAGAAATAAGACATGGCTGTATGGGCTTAGATCCCTTTGCCTTCTTCGAGAGGATTGAATAAAACTAGAAAATAAAAATGGGAGGCGCGGGAACGCTTGAACGTATAGGCGGGTTTTTAAAAGTTTTTAGTGAAATTAATTAAATAATTAATCAATACTCTATAAATAGCTTGTTATTCATAAATAACAGTTGGGGTATTTTATTATAAAATGACGAAGACGAAAGGGGGAAGGAAAAAAAAGCGCAAACGCGATGAAGGTCCTGATGATGTCCTCGTGTCCTCGTCGGACGACGAGTCCTCTTCTTCGACGGCGGCATGTGAGGAGCCGCACAACGATAAGTACAGGCCATATTTTACAAAAAATTACACCCGAGCTTACCCGGAAAGTGGAGGAGCTGCAGAGTACATTGTATTCATATCAAGTACCGATGACAATAAACCCATTGGAAATAGAGATCTCATGTACCTGTCCAACATTTTTCAACGTAATATTAAGGGCATTAAACAATTTAAAAGAATAAATAGGCACAAGTTTGGCATAATTTTCGACAGACCGGCAGCAGCGAACACTCTATTATCGAACCTGGATTTTTTGAAGCAGCACTCTCTAGAGGCCTCTATTCCGGCGTCCACCTCGGAGCGTGTTGGTGTAATAACAGGGGTTCCGGTAGAATATAGTAATGCGAAACTCTTCAAACACCTTACATGTTCACCAAAAATCATTTCGATAAGGAGATTTATGAGAAAAGATAAAGATACTACAATTCCTACTCAAACAGTCAGCATCACATTCGCGTCAACTACTCTTCCAGATTCGGTTGAGCTGAATTTCTGGCTATTTCCAGTCAAGGAGTATATACCTCCTGTAAAACAATGTTATAAATGTTTGCTGTACGGACATACTGCAAAATTTTGTAAAAACACTGTCAGGTGCTCTATTTGCTCTGAAGGTCATAATTATAAAGAATGCATTAGTGACACTACACTATGCTTTCATTGCAAGGGCAACCATGTCGCCATAGCGACAGTATGTCCTGTAAAGCAACAAAAAATTATAGAAAATAAGAAAAAAGTAAGATCGGTCGCTTTTGTTGATTTGTTTAATGAAAAAGAATTCCCACTACTTAAAACTCAAAAAACAAACGTCAGACAATTTTCTAACATAAAACCTACAAAAGACAACTTGCGAACTATCTTACAAGATGATAAAATAATTGACATTTTAGTACAAAGTCTGATCAAAATTAAATCAAGTGGTACAACTAATTCAAACACTATTAAACAAACTTTACAGGAGATTCTTAATTCCAATTTTAATCTTTAATGGATCTAAATGTGGTTCAGTGGAATTCACAAAGTATTTTATGTAATAAATTTGGACTGGTTAATTTTTTGTACCAGAATGATATACATATTGCTACTGTAAGCGAGACTTGGCTCAGGCCAGAACAAAAATTAACAATTAGAGGATACAAAATTGCTAGACTTGACTCAGGTAACAATCATAATGGCGTTGCTATAATTATCAAAGATGACATTCCATTTCAAGTTATTCACACTGCTCATGATGACTCTTTGCAAAATATCGCTATACAAATTAAATATATGAACCAATTGCTAACAATAGTCAGTGTTTATTGTCCTACAGTATGTAGGCCTCATTTTGATAAATCTAAATTCGATCATCTTATAAAAAGTTTACCTGGTCCTATAATTATTACAGGGGATTTTAATGCTCATAGCACCATATGGGGTTGTCATTCTACTGACAGTCGAGGTAGAGATCTATGGGATGTAGCCGAGAATAATGACTTGATACTTCTTAATAATGGCCAGGCTACTACTGTAGGTTCTGACCGATGGAGACCAAGTGCTATTGACTTAACATTTGTATCATCCTCACTGGCGATATCTTGCAATTGGGGTGTTCATGATGATCCACTGGGCAGCTATCACCTTCCTGTAATTACCAAAATATCTTTGGTGAATAATTTAAATCAACCTACACAAGCATCTAATATACCTAAACACTGCAATTTGAAGTTAGTTAACTGGGAAAAATACACAGAACTTGTTAATTCTAAACTTATGGAATTTTCTATGGATGATGATCCTCTTGACTCTTATAAAAACTTCTGTTCAGTTCTTGAATCAGTCATTCAGTTAAGCAGTTCACAGAGGATAAGCCAAAGTCAACAGAATAGTAGATTACCTAGTAAAAATAGGAAAAATTATTCTATTCCATGGTGGAACGGTAAGTGTAGTGAAGCTGTCGAAGCTTCTCGTCAGGCATATAAAGATTTTAAAGATAACTCTACCCAGGAAAACTACATTAATTTTAAAAGGTTACAGGCTAGGAAAAAGCTAATTTTAAGACAGGAAAAAATAACGAGTTGGCAGCGACTTTGTGAATCATTCAACAGAGACACTCCAATTAGAATTATCTGGCAATACATGAGAAAGTTCAACAAGACTACAACTAAAAACATCGGTCTAAGTGATGAATGGATATTGCCCTTTTTACACAAATACACATCAGAGCCAGATAATGTAACGGAGTGCTCTCCTTTGCTATTAGGACACAATGAAAATGAAAGTAATAGTTACATTATAAACCATTTTACTTTGAATGAACTCAGGGTCGCCGTACACTCTAGGAGGGATACTGCCTGTGGATTAGACTGGATATCTTACAGAATGCTACGTTCTCTTAATGACGAGTCTTTAAAAATCTTTCTACATATCATTAATTTATTATGGGTTAACAACTTAATTCCTGACTCTTGGAAAACAGACTGTATTGTGCCAATATTAAAATCAAATAAATCTCCCAATGAAGCAGATTCATATCGGCCAATAGTCTTATCTTCTTGCGTAGGTAAGATATTTGAGCAGTTGCTAAAGCAACGTTTAGAAGTTTATATTGAAAAAAATAGTATCTTACCAGACAATCAGTTTGGTTTCCGCAGAGGTAAGTCAACTCGTGATAGCATTACCCATCTTCAATTAGACATTTTGAAGGCTTTTTCCAGCAATAATGCATTGATTTGTGTATTTTTTGATGTTATAGGTGCCTTCAATAATGTTGACCACCTTGTACTTTGCTCAGAGTTGAATTCCATTGGACTACCTGCAAAGGTTATAAATTGGATTTTTAATTTCCTAAATTGCAGAAAAGTTTATGTTAAACATAATAACAATTTATATGGTCCCCGTTATTCCTATAAAGGTTGTTGTCAAGGAGGAATATTGAGCCCCTTGTTGTTCATATTGTACATAAAACGTTTAAATTTAATACTTGGTCCCCATGTTACTAGCTTGCAATTTGCAAATGATTTGGCTATTTATTGTTCGACAAATGATATTAATGTCACTGCCAGAACCATAAATGAGGCAATATCACAATTAAATAAATATTTTAAAACATTAAAATTGGAAATTAGTCCAACTAAAAGTAAAGTTGTGATTTTTTCTAAGCAAGCTCGTGTAAATAATGTGTCTATTACTTATGATACTATAGATTTGCCCATTGTTTCTAGTATAAAATTTTTAGGAGTGACTTTTACTTCTAATCTAAAATTTGATGCTTATGTCTCTGAAATATGTGACAAAGCAAATAAAGCATATAATATTTTGAGATCTTTGGCAAAAACTTCATGGGGTGCAGACCCTAAAACTTTGAGAATTTTATATAAGGCACTAGTAAGAAGCCATTTTGAGTATGCTTATTATTGTATAGCCTCTAACAAGTTACTTTTAGATAAAATTGAAAAAATTCAAAACAAGTGTTTACGTTTGATTATTGGGGCAATGAACACATCTCCAATCAACTCATTACAAGTTGAATGTAACATAGAGCCTCTTGCAATAAGATTTGAATGGTTGAAGAACAAGTTTATTTTGTCATTGCTTTCCAAAAGTAGTGATTCATTGCTTAGAAAAATTGTAAATAATACTTGGTCATCTGCATATATTTGTAATAATGTAGGTACAGTCAATTGTAAATAGTTATAGTTATATAATTCATAAAAGTAGTAGATTGCCATGTTATTGGGGTAGTTTTCAGTGTAGATTTCAGGATCTCGGCATATACATAGATTTAAATTTAAAAATAAAAGATGTTTATGCTTATTTAAGTAAATGGTCTGAGCATTTTCAAATCTACACTGATGGTTCTAAGACCACTACTGCAACTGGATTAGCCATTTATGATCCTCAAAAAAGAACTGGTTTTGGCATAAAAATAAATCCTATAGCTTCAATATTCACAGCAGAAGCTTATGCCATATTGGAAGCATTACACTATATTGAAAAAAATAGTGCTATTCAAAAGAAATGGTTGATAGTGACTGATAGTCAAAGTGTATTGATTGCCTTGAAGAACCAGCAGTTGAAAGCGAAATCGAGCTACATAATTGAATGTATCAGATTAAAGGTGTGGGACTTGCATCAAACTCAACTGACTGTGGATTTCGTTTGGACGCCGTCTCATATCGGAGTACGAGGAAATGAGAGAGCTGACTTCTTGTGCAGATCCATTGTGGAGAATTCACAAGCTGAACATTTTGCTGTGGATGTGATGTTACCATGTACCGATGTTATGCCCGTAATCAAAAACAGCCTAAAACAAAAATGGACAATTTTATGGCAAGATTCCCTGCGACATAAAGGCAAATGGTATGGAGATATTCAAAAGGAAATCGGGTGCTCGTGGTTCGACAAGGGCTCGTACAGATGTAGAGACTTTTACACTACCCTATGCCGTTTGAGGATTGGACACTGCCAATTCAACGCTCACCTGCATCGTATGAAAATGATTTTATCACCAGAATGCAACCATTGCAGTGGCGAAGAGGAACAAACCTTGAACCACTTGTTTTATACATGCACTGCATTTGAATCACAGCGTAGAGTATTAGTAGAAAAGCTAAGGAACATATATCAGTCAGGAGAAGAAATCCCGCGTGACCTGCAGAAACTACTGGCTAATCAGGATGCCTACATGGCAATTTATTATTTTCTGAAAGATGCAGGGAAAAAAATTATAACATAAATGCTACTGCAGCAGGGCAGTATGGGTGGAAGCCCTTAGCCCCAAACAAAAAAAAAAAAAAAAAAAAAAATGATAATTGTCTGGATTTTGGACCTATATTTCAAAAGCTAAATCCTGGCAAAATTCATAGAGTTGCCAAAAACTAAAGAATTGAATTGAAAAGCTAAGCCAAACTGAGGTAAATTATTTGTATTTACCCAAACAAAACAATATTTAGTTATTTGTTGCTGTGAGTGAAGTGAGCGCTGATATTTTTAAATTAGAATATCTAAACCATCCAATGATATCTGTACCAAGGAATGATGGCCTAGTGATATGATAGGCCTAGATAGGCTTTCGAAGGAATAAATTAATAATGAATAAACCGAGCGAAATCGATGTGAAGAAAACCGAATACGGGAATATCTTTTTTGAAAATGTAGCTCCAACAAAATTAACTGAAAGCCGGCGTGTAAAGTTACACACCACGGGTTGGGGACTTCTTACTGAATATTATCTAGAATCAGTCAAAATAACTCAACATAAGTCTGGTCTTATTTATTCTGCGGCGACGATGAAGATAGGTGATAGATCAGGGCAAGTAACATGTTTGGTAACAGGTTCCAATATAGGGCTGCTATTCGGTTTATCTGCACGAGAATGGACAAAAGTTGAAAAGTTATGTGGAAGTGGTAGGCAACTATTCTATCGATACTTCAAGAATGGTTTGAACCAACAATTTTCTTTTGAACAAAGATTATTTTACAATTTCTGTCTAAATAATCAGAAATGTGATGTGTTAGTAGCCGTATTTCGTAGGTGTATAAATAAGAGAACGAAGGACGGGACTGATGCTTTTCTCAATGTAATGGAACTTAGAAAATGTGATATTAAATTATTAGATCTCTATGTAAATCATTTACACATAAACATTGAAACCTTGAGGTGACATTGTTTCAGTAGATTGTTACTTAAGTTACTCAAAGCTGCCAATTTCAAGATAAATAATGTTTATTGTAAAAGAATGAATGAGATATTTTGCATTTTATTACAATATTTTTGTTATACTGTTATTGGAGTGGAAACGTGATAATTTATTTGTATACTAACAAGAAAGTAGTTGAGGGAGGAATTGTATGAGTTAATGTACAAATTATGTTGTAGTTTTATGATTGTAAATGTAATAAAAATAATGAAGTATATATCCACTGTGCAATCCACAGTTGCGCTAACGAGGCACCTCGCTAGTATAATACACTCGACTGAGTTGTAGATGATATTTATAAAACACTAAATAAACAGTATAATAAAGTGGATGTTTTGTTTTTTTGATTAAATTAGTAAAACCTACATTTATATAATTTTCTCCTTGGTTCGCTTCCTTTTTCTTTGGGAATGGAAGACTATTGTTAAATATGGTTTAAACTCTGACAATATTGATCAGAATGACGTGTAAACTGTAATACTCATATTACAGAAAGAAATGCATAGGCATAGCATTATTTGGTATCCAGTTGCAAAAGTACACACTCAATGCGTGGGATGCACCTCCCGTCTGGGTGGTAGCTCAAAATCTTGAGTGGGCGTTGACATTAAGTAGGTATAGTTTTTGTCAACGGAAGGCAATAACGATATTTTAATTTATATTGTGTGTGAGCAAAAGTTACGGTTGACGCGCGCGCCTTCGCGTTCGTTCAGTAGGCTTTAGAACAGCGCGCCGGGCGGACGTGAGCGCGCGTTGTCGAACGAGTTTATTGTTCCGAGTGTAGCTGCAATGATCAAGCACCGACTCGCTGACATGGAAGTGGCGGGTCAATGGCGGCGGGAGTGGGCTGGAACCGCCGAATATGGAAAGGTGAGGCCACCGACCGGCACCCTTGTAGAGCTTAAAGTTCGAGAATAAACTTATCTAACACCACGTCATACATTAAAATAGATTGATAAGATAGCTCTTACAAAACAATTATTCCTAAATTAGGACATAGGTGTTTGATTTAGGCACAATCTCCTTCTCAATAATGTAAATACTTATATGCTTAAAGATCTTGACTTAAAAGCTTTCTAGGGCATACCTATCTGCTTGTAGCTTGTTACATAAAACTAGATTGCATTGAGTATACACAAGCTAAAGTTAATATCTCTTAGCATATTTAGGCATGCACTAACAGTAATTTAATATCGAGCAATGAGGTTCCTAGTCACTTTATTGCGGTAACGGCATCCATCTGTTGATCTCTCATCATCAGGTTATGAACCTTGTTAAGCTATTAAATGTTGAAAGAAAATTATATGAATATTCGATTAACAACTGGGCATTACCAAAAGAACAAAGTAGTCGCTTCCTTAAATGGATATCCATTGGACCTGCTTCACATGTTTCGAAAATAACACTTGTATCCCCATTGCAGAGAGGCGAATATTGTTTTGAATAAATTTCAAGAAACCTGTCTCAAGCAACTTCTTTTTCTTTTTTCTCCTTAATAATTATCAAGGGTAAAACCTTTTGGCGTTCTATCTTTAGATAGCACTGTGTTCATCAGGGTAATTTATGCAAAAATTGGTTAAGTGGGAATCGGATTCGCCTAGCTAAGGTTCCACGCAAGGACAACTTATTGATGTTTTTATTATTTGTTTAGCTATTTGTGCAAAGTTCCACAAAACTTTTTATATTAACTTTCTACGGATAAGAGGAAATTATGTATGGATGTTTATTAGTCAATTACAACTTAACGATTAAAGTAAATTTTAAATAATTTCACGCAAGAACAGCAGTGGGCGGAAGCTAGTACAATAACTATAAATTGAAAGTTCAGAAAAAGCGATATCAGCCATGCACATCAACCAACTGTGTTTTAACACATTAGTCTTTAGGCAAATCGCACTCAAATCTCACGACGCGTTACTGAGATACATCCGGACAAAGACTAGACACACACACACACGACGCCGTCAAACACATAACAGTCGTTTTTCTTTGTGGGGTTAATAAATATTTTCAACTTGATCGCATGTTGGGTTATCTATCACCGATGTAGCGTAGTGAAGCCCATAATATTAGTTTGCTAAGTTTTCTCTAATCACTACAAAAAGCAACGTGTACCTTTCGTCATCTACGGCAGACAGTTCCGCAATAGACGCAAATTAGATAACGCATCGCATGACAAAAACAATCGCGAACGAGATAGGAAGGTAAATCCGATCGCAGACAATAGCAATCTCGATTCAGCCTTTGATCGCACAGTGAAAGCAGCACAGACGTGAGGAAGCTCCAACCATTTGTCTCTCTTAATATACTTAACAATACAATGTGAGAAAAAATATACTACCTAATAGCATATACTTATTTAACAACTTATCGGATGTAGAGTCTTACCATACTGTAGTATCGTACCATCGTATCGTATTTACCTATTTTAAATATACTCCTTCCATATTTATAACAGCCCAACGCATATGAAACGCCCATGAGCCATAAATTTTCTGCCTATTCTAGATAATATACATCTTCAGAGAGTAAAAGAGAAATCGCTACCTCCTGTAATGATCCTACTTATTTGAGCCACTCCATTTCCATTGAATGCTAATTTAAACTTTTAACCGACTTCAAAAAAGGAGGGGGTTCTCAATTTGACTGTATTTTCTTTTGTATGTTTGTATCGCGATATATTCGTCAATTGTTAACGGATTCTGATAATTTATTTTTTCAAAGGACCCATATTAATGATGGAAAGAGAACGGAATCTTAATGATGTCGGTTGTATTGCTAATTTTTTGCAGTAAAATTATGTAATGTTTGATCAGTAGCGGGCTGCTTATGTCAATGGCCGGTATTCACAAGTGCCAATCCAGTGGTTGACAAAAAATATAATATATCCAATATAGATGTTGGCACAAATTTAAAATTTAGATTACAAGTGAGACCAATGACATATTAGCTACTAATAACGCGTTACAAGAACAAGTAGGTACTTATCTATTGTATTGTATACTTACCGTATTTTTTTGTAATAAGCGATGTCAATTTTAGATATAGAGATTGGTAAGTAGGTAAGTACAAAGTGACCTTAAAACTGGTGAAGGCCAAGAGATTTTCAGTTTAGTTTTTAGCTAGATAAAACGTAATTGTGATTAGAGATATAGTGTAAGTAGTAAATTACTTTTAATTTTTCATCGAGTATCTGTTTAGAATAATTTTTCTCAAAAATGCTAAGAAATGTTGCCAATACATTGCTTCGTTGCAGAGGTATTTGAAGTCTCCATAAAATAGAGTGATTTTGAATTTAGAATAAATAAAACTTCAGAAAATAAGAATCTCATCAACAACAATCCCATTACATTATTATTACCATATTACACCATTTAAATAAGTATTTATTTAAATTTGGAACAAAATTTCTAATTTAGATGTTTATATAAATATTTATTTATGTTTATCCGTTATCTAGTATCCATAGTATCATAGTATCAGATAGTACTAGTTTTGCGTAGTTTGGGACTAGATGATTGGTGTAGTGTAATGTCTGACATATTTATTTATTTATGTATTACAAAACAAGTTAAATATTTTATTCCATAACTTTGTAGGCGTTTTAAATATGCAATACAAAAGTTTAGCTTCGGTAAAGCTCTAATAAAAATCTTCCGAGTAAACGAACTAGGGACCGACATGGAGGACCTATCTTAATTTCTATCTGTCATTACAATTTCGAATATGCCCTGGCTTCTTCCAAAAGGGGACAAGCTAAGATTCTATTACATTTGCCAATACGGAATCCTGAAAATAACAGATGGAACCTAAGAGTTTTTACCGGTTTACCCTAGAGACAACAGATTTGTCCAGTTCAATCAAACCATTTTTTAAATGCAAATCCTCGACGCAATAAAAACGCGATTAAAAAGCAATTCCCCCACTTGTATTTCAGTTATTACTTTATATGTAGTAAGTAATATTCGACGACCGATTGGTGTAGTGGATAGTGACCTTGTCAGCGAAACCAACGGTTGCGGGTTCGAATCCCTAAATGTTTCGAATTCGTAAATGTTTGTGTGATGAATATGAGCATTTATTCCTGAGTCAGTCAGTTTATATAAATATTTATGTATGTTTATCCGTTATCTAGTATCCATAGTACAAGCTTTGCTTAGTTTGGGACTTGATGATTGGTGTAAGTGTCCGAAATATTTATTTATTTATTAATATATCTAAGGCACCCTGTAAGCAGGTAGTGGTCTCGCTGTAGAGTCGCGCAGCCAGCTTACACGGATAGTATTGCGAATGTTGTGCCGTCGATTGTACCTACCTACCTTTGTAAATATTAGGAAGTTGTCAGTAAGGTAAGTAAATGACTTTACCTTTCCATAATCTAAAAGTTCCTAATTATTTTCTAACTATAGTTTATGTATCTAATCTAATGTAAAATAATGTTATCTAACCGAAATCCAATGTAGGTATTTAGTCATAAAACCTACTACATGTACCTCAATGGCATATGGACGAAATTATCAGTTTTACCTATTTGATTAAAATACCTAATAATCGAAATAGAAATCGCGTTGATGTCTTTTATATATCAAGTGAGAAGTTTCACCAAAAATCCGTAGCTGTAAAAATGTACCGTAGCTGATCAGTAAATTAATTTTCCTGGTATCATAATGTATAATTGTATGCGCATTGTATGTAATATGTATGTACTTTGTAGTTTTGTGAAATGTTGTCTTAGAAAATCGTTATAAAGTATTCATCAGGATGGCGTGTGTATCCTTACAAATAGTCATGCTTTCTGTATGGGACCAATATACGGAAGCTGCTTAAAATGTAATGTTTTTTTTTGAAACTATTATTTACCTATTATAAAAAGTAAGAGAACCGCCAACCTGAGACCAGGATGGCTGGTGTATTCTAATTATGAACACAAATTACAAACAAATTAAATGTGTAATGGTACCATACCGTAGCAATGTACGAGCAATGTATTCAATGACGACAAACAAATTTAGAAAAATTAACAAAATCAATATCAGTGCAGTGATTAAATACTTCGTTTGAAAGACTGTCACATCTATACAAAAATTAAAAAGGATGGATTCTGTTTGCGGAGAATCCCCCACATTTGCCAGCGTAAAGTTTTGGGTACCTACGTGAATTTAAACGTGGTCATATTAGCTTGAGGGCTGATGGTAAAACCCCACGACCAACTGCAATAATTCAAAAAGTTCATGGTGTTGGACAATCGTCGAATCAGATCAAACAGATAGCGGACTGTACGTCAACAGAACGAATTTGTCACATATTGAATGTAGGCTTTGCTTAAAAGAATCACAAACGCGTTCGAATGAATGTGTCGGATTTTTTATGCGGCTTGATAACGGTAGATGAAACGTGGATATATCGCTTCACTCCTGTGACAAAACAATCGCGGAAGCGCCTCCAAAAAGTAAAAACGTAACGTTCATTTGACAGTTGCAGGTAGAAATTGCTGAAAACTTCCGCATTTGCAGAAAGTGTTGTTCCGCCAAGATAACGCCCGCCGTGACGACAATTCATGAAATGCGATTATAATTATAATTGACCATCCCCCTATTGCCCAGATCTGGCTCTCAATACTCTTTCCTTATGCCTAGGCTTAAGGATAAAGTCAATCCATCCATAAATGCCTATTTTCTAGAACAAGACATTAACCTAATATTTGGACCGGTTAAATGGAGGGAACATAGCAAATGTCGCTTTGTAAAACGAAAATCCTCATTGAGCGATTGAGAAAAAACGTCCCCATTTTAAATCATCGACAATGCTATATTCGTATGGTCGTATTGGTAAATGACTATTTATCTATTTATTCGACGATATATTCTCTAATTTTAACTTTAGGCACAAACATAATATTGTACTAACGTCTTTAGGTAGGATTGGTGCTAGACTTCTCTGATGATCGCTAATTATAATTCAACAAAATTCTTTTGTTCAATAAAACTGTACACGTATTTATATAGATAGGTGTCCCAAAAATAGCAAACCTTGATTAAAATTATCAATTCGTAAAAATTTTAGAGTAGTAAGTAAAAAATATATATTTAACCAGGAATTAATAGTATAGTAGCTTCGACTTTAAGCGCCTCCGTGATCAGCGTAAACAACATAAGGTATACAAAATGGAGGCCGCGGGTTCGATTCCGAGCGAGATACATTTTTGTACCTATACTCGGTTTGTTTAACAAACAACACATCTACTTTATTTCGAGGTTAATAGAGGGCAAGCTTAGTGTCGGAGTAACCCTATAGTTTAGACATTTTGTAATTCTTGAATTATTAATTCATAATATTTTAGGTAAATTTTATACTATCCATCCGCCAGCGGCTTCCCTGCGTTGAATAATTATATCGCGGAAATTTGTTTATCACGCGGAAACTATTCACTTTAACGGTATAAAAAGTATATCCTATGTTTTAATCCAGGGTATGTTCTACCT
Organism: Oegoconia quadripuncta; assembly: GCA_949316235.1. Taxonomy (NCBI): domain Eukaryota; kingdom Metazoa; phylum Arthropoda; class Insecta; order Lepidoptera; family Autostichidae; genus Oegoconia; species Oegoconia quadripuncta. The sequence continues at coordinate 12,198,698 of OX438752.1, read as the reverse complement.
ATATACCAAATTTCATCCAAATCCGTTCTTCGGTGTCACCGTGATTGAGCAACACACAAACAAACATCCAAACTTTCGCATTTATAATATTAGTTAGATTTAGGTTGCGCGATCTTAAATGTTCGCCTCAACGACCACCATCTTATCTAAATCTGCCTCCAAGCAGCAATGTTGATGGCATTGTGGCCCAGCTATTTTAATTAAGATAGCCAGCGCGCTCCCACCTTGTTCGAACCCATATTCACTTAACATCAAATTGGATCGCTAACTTAATGCGTATAAAAAACAACTTAAGTAACTAGCGAACTGCGCAACTGACGATATAGTTACCTACCTTGTTAATGGAGACGCAGATAATCGTTAGAAACAACGTAAACTTGGCTGACATAATAATGAGAGTTGCGGAAAATTTAAATTCTCGTAATGAAAAATAAATATTTCGGATATATACACCAAAGGAGACGCTGTATATAGAATAGAATCGGCACCGTACATTTCGAGACAACTAATTCAAAAGTAGCACAATCGAAATCGTGAAATAAAATCATTGCTCATTCACACAATTCCTCACAGATGAGCAAGAGACTCAATGGTTGCTCTTTTTAAACAGGTTTTATTGTATATCTAACTAATATTATAAATGCAAAAGTTTGGATGTATGTTTCTTTGTTGATCAATCACGGCGAAACGGATGAACGGTTTTGAATGAAATTTGGTATATAGATATGCCCTGGTTTAAAATATAGGATATTTTAGATCCCGATAAAGTGAGTAGTTCCAGCGGGATAAACAATTTAAACATATCCGCGATAAAGCTATTCCATGCAGGCGAATGCGCGGGCGGAAAGCTAGTTAAGTAGATTCGACAAAGGAAAAATATATAATTAGACTGAATATCGTGGAGCGGCTAATTTAGTACCTACCTACCTACTTGCATAAATGGAGGCTACCTTTTCTTGTAGGGTAATCGAAAGGCATATTGTGATAAATATTGTGGGGTATATAGGTGTGTGGTATTGATGATATTCAACATCTAATGCGATACTTATGCAACCAAATCAGAATACGTTATATTTTTGAAAGCTGTCGGGAAGTAACAAATGAAAGGTATATCGCAGTTGAAGTTTCAATAGGATGATTACAAGTCACCAATAGGTATAAAGAATATTTATTTGTATAGTAGTAAGTAGATTGAAAAATTATTGTTACCGTTTTGTAAACTCTATCTTTAACTAAGGTACAGTAACCGACATGACTATAAAACTGAAACAGGGTAATTAGATAGGTACCGCTAGGTTAAAACAACCGCTCAGCTGTAATTATACAGATATCACTAAATAGGTAACAAGGCACATCATGTTCGAAGAGGTTGTTGGCTTCGTTTAGTTCGGGTCGTGTGCAGGCTGCCGGAAATCCTGTGCAAAGGCCGCCGCGAGGCTGCGCCCGTGCAGAGTATCCGCCAGGCCTTGTTGTTTAAATCTAAGTACTCCATGTCATCTCAACACACAACAAAGCATCAAACGCTATCATTTTGTGGCTTCTATAACTGAACTGAATTTTGGCATTTCGATGTGATCTAGCAGATTTTTTTTGCAATTTACAATCTGCCTGAGTCTGCGAATTCGTTCCGCGTTGATGTAATGCTCGAACTATTGTTGTAATGCAATCGTAATAGCCGCTATAAATCCTGACCTTAATCAAAATAAAGATTAGAACCTGTAGGAAATCATCATAATAAAAATATTAAAAGGAAAAGTTGCGTATAACGAATCATGGTGTAACTTTTACAATAGGCACGGTTAATATAGTGACACTGGTTGTGGCCTATGCCTATGTAGTGTAGTGTAAATCACGTCACGAATCACAGTTAGTAACAAAATTCATCATCTGTGGACGCTGAGTCAACCGTTATTTTTGTTTTTTAATTATTTCACAATGCTGCGCCATGTTTATGGTGCAATTTGTGAATCACTTTCACCTCAGTAGGTCCTTTTTCCCATTATATGTATATTATACTATCAATGTCAGATTGTTAAATTTATTACACAAAACACATTCCCTAAACATTAACATTTCTAATGTAGATGATAGCAGATGGTTTTTCTTTATTTAAATATTTATTAATCTAAAATTAAAAAGATATCTGTTTATAAATAAGTCATCTTAGCAAGTTTCACTGACACAACCGGATAGACACCTATTAACATAAATCATACTGATGTAAAGACACGGGTACCTATACCAACCTAAATTTATTTTATATGTAGCGTCAGTCATCTAATAAATATTGGGTTCTCTTAGAAAAAATGACGTTTGAGATGGATTTTCCTGATACTTCGAGCCTTAGTCAGTATGTTTGGTTCAGTCTGCGATCGGCACCCATAGAGATTCGAGAGTCGACGACCGGCCACGTCACTCCCCCCTCCTCTCCATGTTCACATACTGTTGACCATTCCCGCTTCACACCTCCGAATAAACTCTAAATATGTAACAAGCTGACCGTTATGTCCTCGACACTAAATGTTAGCGGTGCACAGTGTTTTGTCTCGTGAGATCAGTGGGTTGCGACCTCACTTTTGGTTTTGGTTGGCGTTCGATCATACAGGTGACGTCATCCACTGAAACAAGTCTAGCCTTGATCCATAGTAAAGTAAATCAGTAAAAGGGCGATCGGTTTACGATGTTATTGCTACTGTGCAAATTTCCTTCGCACAAATTATGCAGATTGTGTATTAACAAAGAAAGCGGAATTAATGTTAACAATTTTATTTTGATCGCTATATAGCTACTATTCATTTAACATAACAAATCAATACCGTATAGCTACATAAGCACCAACATAATGTACGTTGTTGTGAGTAGGTGTAGAGTATACCAATGATGAAACATTCTATGTAGAGCTAAATACCAATACATGGATAAGGTATTACCAGCATAGGAAAAATAAGTAAGGTGGGTATGTTACCTATTAAGTAGTTTGCTAATTCTACAGGTTTCCTTTTTAGGAAGGTTCACTTTAGCCAGTTGTAAGTGTGCTCGTTTAATTATTAGAGAATCCGAATTTAGTAAGGTATTGTGTTCCACAAAGAAGACGCTTTCGCGGTTATTACCTATCTAATAGGTGTACTATAAAGTTTAGGTTGTCTTACCTAAACTGTTTAACGTTTATCAGAAAGTAGGTAGGTATTGTAGGCGCATTGTAAATATTTAAATGTGACACCCACACGACATATGGAGCTACAAAAGTGAGTCGTTCATTGGAAAGATCGCAATCGCGACGAACCTCAATTTCATTCGCCCCCACATTGATGATCACGTCACTCCCATCAAATAATGCTCACTTATTTATTGTAGGCGAAGGTCAATTCAAAGAAATAATCTTGATTCTATAGACGACGTAAGTTTATCGATCATATACTTAGGTAATTTATTTTGTTTTTGTAATTGGCCTTGTCTAGGAACATAAACATGAATGTATATAGAATACTAGTCCGAAAGGAATATAGGTACCTACCATTCAAAAAATACAGTCAGGTGCAAGTAAGACTCGTGCAAAAGTATCTACTTTATGGTAAGCCTTGACAAACTTTTTTCTTGAAATAATGTATCTAACTAGTGACGAAGCCGATGTTCTAACAGAAACCGCAAAATTAAGTTATATACCCCCGAGGAACTATAGAATGTCATCCAGGTATACAAAGCAATTGTGTTTAAAGTTAAACATCTTCGAATCGATTAAATCGCATTTCATAAAACATGGTAAGAACATTTTCACTATTTTAATCGTAACTATAAAAAAATACTACTTAAATCGTACCACGCATTATTGAAATACACCCGGACAAAGACTGCACACGCACACAACGCCGTCAAACACATAACGCCCGTTATTTTCGTCGGGGGTTAACAATGTTAATCAACTGCAAAAATAAGTTTGCATTTTTAATTAATTTATCTGAATACGCAATGTGGTCGATGTGATTACGGAACCCTTCAGCATGTAATGTATTCCGAAACGAAGTTGGCCGGTTTTTTACCAAGTAAAGCTCTTTGGCACACTTTATTTTACGATTTGATATCCTTGACTTAGACTGATATAATTTAGATTACATACCTACTTTTATAGCTGTATTATGTTATATTAGTGTGCAGTGACAATTTAATACAATTGCCAAAGTGTGTATTTATTTATTTATCTAGAAAGTTACAAATATATGTTTACAGGTGTCACAAAAAATCTATATAGGTTTATCCAAACACCATCAGTGTGTATGTACTGTAATTGATTGTGAATACTTTTAGAACTTCAAACAAATAATAATTCGGAACACTAATCGCCTTAATCCTGATCGCACTAGCTGCTTTTTAGGTCTTTTTATGGAAGCCTGTTAAATATCCATGGAAATAAGTCGCGAACTTTTTCATTCGTCACGGATGAGAAACGAACAAGTTCGCGGTGCGGCACGGCCTGCATTCTAAGTACACGTTGCTGTTCATATTGGTACTGTTCTGAGAAGTTAACAAACAGTTATAATAACTGTTAGCTCGTCATAACCATAAGCTCACTTATGAATATTTCATACGAGTAATCACTTGAAAGCGAGCGAAAGAAAACAGTCGAACAAAATGAATCTACATTCACGACCATTAACCTTGCACTTTCCATATGGAAATAGATTATTTTAAATAACCAAAAGACCTCCATCGAAAAATATCATTGACCGAATAAATAAATTATTGTTGTTGTTTTCTTGAATTAATTTGTAGAATTCGAACATCTCGCTCAACAATTTTAAAAACATAAACGAACCGTCAAATATTGGCAAAACAACAGACTTCAATAAGTTTGACTCTCCTCCGAAGTGCATCATCAGTCTTAACCAATATAAGATCACCCCGATGATAGACAAAAAAAACAATCATCAAAATCGGTTAACAATAAAATATGGGTGAACATACCTACAGAAAAAAGGGTCATCATGATCAGCCCGTAAAAATCCCACTGCAAGGGCCTTCCCTCGTATAATGAGAGAGTATGGGCCATATCCACCACGCTGGCCCAATGCGGATTGGGGACTTCACATGCCTTTGCATGCATGCGTTTCCTCACGATGTTTTCCTTCACCGATTAAGAGCAGTCGGATACATGCATGTAACTAAATTAAAGTCATTGGTATATTGGTTGCGTGGGAATCGAACCCGGACCTCCCAAATTGGGAGATCGCGTCTTAACTGCTGAGCACAGTATCCTAGAAAAGAGTATATCGTCGAATATAGTACAGTCCCGCACGTCAATAGTAACCTACTAGTATAAACTGAGCTGCCGTATGGTACGGACGACGGTCCAAAGATTGAAGTGTTACGTCTGATTTGCGGTCGACTGTACCTCCGCCTTTTTGGGAGTCTGTTAAAAACGAGCTATCTAACCCAGTCAACAAGGATTTTTTTTATATGGCCACTATGGCAATAATTCGTCGATAAAACTGTACAGTGTGATAAAGTAATGCATGTATAAAGGTTACCCTCCTCCCTTCACATTGATTGGACTACTCGTAAAGTTGTATGTGTCCTGCTTACAAATGAAGAAGTTCGTAAAAACAAGTTGGGTTTTTACAACAGAAACCACGTACAGTTCCATGTAGCAAGAAAGTTGTGTGGGAAGATAATTGATTTTCCTGTATGTGATTTTTGACACATGTGAGTCAGGCTTGTAGTGACTTCTCAAGTTACCTAAGGATATATTTTAACTTTTCCGAGTCTCATATACCTACCCACATAGAACACAAACCTTAACACGTTCACAAACACTGAACCAGACACAATATATGTTTTATTGTTATTACGTCTCTATAGGCATTCAGTGACATTGCTTATACATTTATACTCACACCAACAAACCTACATTTTCCCCAGGTTTTCCAGATCTGGGAAAATACAGTCACCTTGGGAAAATTATAATGATAGATGAATAGCGATACTGACATAGTGTAGGTACAGTCGGCGCCATAGTTATTCATACAGGGCTGTATTAGATGATAGATGCATGATGCATGTTCAAACTATACTCGCCAACTGAAGTTCTTCAAAAGACCCTTTTTAGTCTATCGTTTTAGCTACCAGATGCATATTCAAACTATACTCGCCAACTGAAGTTCTTCAAAAGACCCTTTTTAGTCTAACGTTTTAGCTACCAGATGCATATTCAAATTATACCCGCCAACTGAAATTCTTCAAAAGACCCTTTTTAGTCTATCGTTTTAGCTACCAGATGCATATTCAAACTATACCCGCCAACTGAAATTCTTCAAAAGACCCTTTTTAGTCTATCGTTTTAGCTACCATTAATCATGCAGTTCTATTATGGAGCCACTTTACCTATGTAATTTTAAGCTTAATGAGGTTAGAATCAGTTTCATTTGTTTGATATTTAGTACTTTTAATAACATTATTTTATACTAACCTTCCGCCAGCGACACCGACTATAGCGCGTTTTAAAATACTACTCGCGCCATCTAGCATTTATGTGTTGTCAACTAATAGCCTTATTATCCGACTGCCCAAGGAAGGCGGGTAATGTTTTTCAAAAAGATCGAGGTTCTTAATTCGGCCATTTGTATGTTTTTTAAAGTGCAATTGTTTTTAGAAGGAAATATGAAAAATATATGTTATATTTATTTAATTATGTAGCGTCTACATGCCAATTTTAATTTTTCTAGAGTCCGATTCCGGAGATATTGAAAATTCAAACACCCTTCTTAGTGCGCCTCTAAATAATCCAATGAGAATAAAAGGAATACAATATTCTTTTGATTTCAAATTGAGCGGTTTTGGCATACATGTCGACTATGGTGTGACTTCTCTAAACTAAGGGCCGTATCTCAGACTAAGGAAAGTTTGAGGGCCGTATTAATAAATCGATCTTGAGAATGAGATCGTGTCTCTGTCTCAATACTATTTTAATAGATTCTCGAGCGTCAATTTAAGGTTATCTTTCCAGGAAGAAAGCGACAGCAATATTTAAAACTAGTTTGTAGAAGCCACAGAATTGATACAATTGTCCCGATCGTCCGCCATGTCTGAAAACCAAACTGTTAACAGCGGGCGTTGGTTACGTTTCAGGTGACAGAGGGTGGTGTGACCCGGCGGGTGGCGCGAGCCATGGAGGTGCTGCACGCGAGTGCGCCGGGAGCTCGCGTGCGCGTCGTGCGCGCTGCTTACCACTCGTCGGCGGGGCCCGGCGCGCCCACCGCCTCCTGCCTCATGCACTCCTCGCGCAGGGTTAGTATTTTATTACCATTATGGATAATCCCCCCCCCCCCCCCCCCCATGGCATGGATATAAGCCTTCCACGCTGCCCCAATGCGAGTTGGGGACGTCACATGCCTTAGAATTTTTATTTCTTAACAGGTACCTCACGATGTATGCTAATAAGTCATTGGTACATGGCCTGCCTGGGAATTGAACCCGGACCTCCCAAATTGGGAGACCGCGTCTATTATTATTAAGGATAATCCGTAGTACTAACCCCGTCTGCGAAACCAACGGTTGCGGGCTCGAATACCGCGAGGGGTAAATGTTTGTGTGATGAATACGAACATTTATTCCCGAGTCACGGATGTTTATATAAACATTTATGTATGTTTATCCGTTATCTATAATACAAGCTTTGCTTACTTTGGAACTAGATGCTTGGTGTAAGTTTCCGAAATATTTATTAGTTTGACAACGCCAGTGTGCAGACTGCCGCCTTCGGCCTGTTGATCCAATGACATCGTACAGTTGGCGGGATCTCAATGGGTGCGACAGATCCGTGAGATTTGACGTAAATCAGAAGAGAAGAGGCCCTAATAAAGAAGAGGCCTAATTTAATTAGTAATTAGTTAGGCTTAATATTTTCTGTATTATCTGGGTTGAAACCCGACCTGAAACGAGGGGTGTTATGTGTTTCACGGCGTTCGGTGTGTGGGTCCGTCTTTGTCCCGACGTATCTCAGTAATGCGTGGTCTGAATTGAGTGCGGTTTTTTATATTAAAGACGGTTCTTAGCCATATTTGATGAAAATCCGTTAGGCCGTTTCGAAGATAATTTACCTTTTTGGTGTATATCGATGATATCATAGTCTTTCGACGGTGTTCGAAATTTTCACTTTATACCTAGTTATTTAAGTTACTGATTTGTATGAGCCGTTGCTAAACTCATACAGTTTGCTAGAAGATTTTTTTTTCTGCACAACGGTTTAGCCCTTGACCTCAATCACACCTGATGTTAATTTTATTTTATTTTATTGATAATAAAATAAAAGTTAAGTGAAGATGAGGCCGAAGGTGGTAGCATACTGACCCGGAAACCCCATCTTATTTGGGGGACTGGCTATCTTATCTCTGACAACCGGAACACAACAATGCTATTAACATTGCTGTGCCGCGGCAGATTTAGATGAGATGGTGGTAGCTAGCCAGGCCGACATTTAATATTATACCACCAACCAAACCGAGTACTAAATATGTACCCCGCTGGGGATCGAACCTGCGACCTCCGAATCGTAAACCCAATGTTGTTTACATTGAGCCACGGAAGCGGCGGAGCCGGAAGATGTTGATAATGACGATAACAAAAATTGATAATAATTGTTTAGATTTAATTATAAAAATATTAAAATAAGTAAAATATTAAAAGTAAGTGTTGTATACTGTATGATGGCCGAACCTGAACTATGTACTATGAATGAAAAGCGTAATACTACGGAATTGCTCCACGAAGCACTATGTCGCAGTCGCGTTCGCTATTCGTTATCGATTATCGAAATTAAGCAATGGCTGGCGCGGTCAGTCCTTGGGTAGGTCACCACTAGTGGCATTGTACCTAATACAAGTATTTCCGTGCTTTGGAGAGCATGTTAAATAGTCGGTCCAGTTTATTTTCAATTTAAAGCAATCTTTATGTCAAATCGGTGGCTTAAACACTGACTGACAGATGGCCAGTCTGACATAAATCCACCAGTTCGCACTGTGGGAGATTGTCGAGTGCTTTTGGATCTGGGGTCCATTGCTCAACGACTGTATTTTTTTTTTATCATTTGACGATCTATTGATGTAATGCATAGTGACTCTACTGACGACACTAACGGTTGCGGGTTCGAATCCCATTAGGGTTAAATGTTTGTATGATAAATACGAACATTTATTCCAGAATCTTGGATGGCTACATTACATACACTTCTTCATTTCAATATACATACATTTCTGTTAACGTTCATCGTTAGGGTACAATATTGAAGGTACCATAAAATACAGAAAAGTGGTGTTATTCCATGTCTGTATTCTATGGAAGGTACGTTGCATTATCGCGAATAACTGGGGAGTTCGAACAGGACCCCGATTCTCGTACGTTCGAGATTTCACTGTCGATAGACATTGGTATAACTATCTCTTTCGTACTAATAAGGGCGTGCAAAAGTGACAAACCTATGGATGTCTATCGACAGTAAATGTCGATCGTGCGAGAATCGGGGTCCTGAACGTTATTCGATTATATCGTTGACGCTACGAAAGTAAAACCAAACCATAAATGTTTAGAGCTAACCACGAGTATTAAAAAAAACTACTTAGTTTAATTTTCGTTCAAACTTAGCGCGATTGGCCACCAGGTGTTGCACGACGTGCTGTGGCAGTCGATAATTTTGTATTGATCGAATCAATATTTATCGATATGGGAGCGGGATTTACGATTTAAGATGCAATATTTCGTCATCTCATTACTTAAATGTATCTTAAACTCTTTTTTTTAATTACAGGTGATATCATCTGGATTCAATTTATTGGAATCTCCGTCGTTTCCCAGTAAACCTATGGAGATATCTTCAACTCCGTTAGAGTCATCGCCCGAATCTAACATAGACACAGAAAACTATGAAGTAACAGAACCAGATGACTTCGATATATCTGAGCCATCCAAGTGGAGAAGCTCAACAGCCGGTAGTGCAGTACGGATGCCCAGCGAAGAATCATCCTCGACCGATAACGCTAGTATCATCGATCTCGATGCCCGACCAAGTCATAAAGGAGCTTTTAGGAAGTACTCTAACGATTCTGAAAATAGTGATATACCAATAAATAGAAGAAATGGTGCTCGAGTATCTCCTCTCTTAGATGCACCTGTAGCACTCAGCACCCTTAAATATAAATCTCTTCTGAATGGTAGCAATGATTGGAATAACAGAAGAAAAAGTTATAGTTTTGAAGACACATCTCCCCTAAGCGAAAGTATTGTACATAATAACGATACGTTAGCAATGGAATCATCAACTGACAGTGGTATATGCAAATCCACAGAAATTGTGAATAACACTGATGATAAGGAATTTGATAAGAAAGATAGAAAACAAGTCAAACCCGAGGAAACATTTCAAGAGTGGCTTTCAAAAAACAGATCAAATTCATTTTACACAGGCAATCACTTCAGTTCATACCGAAATCATGATGTAGTCGTGGAACATCCACTGGAAAATAACATTGCATTACAATCAAGAGGGAAAGTATCAATAACAGTACCCATAACATTGGAAACTGATGATGAATATAAGCAAAATAATGGAAGTGATGATGGGGATCGGAAAATTAAGAAGGTAGAATTCTGTAAAACTGAGTTACACTTCGCTGCAGAATCAGGGAAAGTTAACATAATTGCCACTGATGAAAAACCGCCGCCTTCTAATGATTTCAGAAAGAGAAGAAGCGCATTTGTTCCAATCCATAAGAATTTTGATAAACCTATAACCCTCTTTGGGGAAACTAATGATATCGCTGAAATTAGAAATGTTGAGTTTCCAACTTATCCCAACAATGAACTTGGTGATTTAGATGAGAATACAGCAGCTACAAAAAGTATTCTCAAAAACAAGATTCCAAAACCCAAACCATATCTTTTAGGAGAGAACATGGTGCTTGGGATTACTGACAATCTTGTTAATAGCCCAGAAAGACTAAACTGCGAGTCTTCAGTACCAACAGCAGTTACGCTGATAAATAAGCAATTGCAGTCGGAACGAAGATATAGTGATGAATCAATCTGCAGCTTCCCTCGGCCAAAAGACATGGATGTTATTAAAACTAACACATTTAGGACAGCTAATAAAGGTATGCATCACAATTCATTTTAGTTCTAAGAGTAAAACAGGCAATAAATACTTTAATTTGTGTGCTTCAAATATATATATACCTCGATTTTTTTTATTTTCAGGTCCAGCATTTAATGATAGTACAAAAAGTAGGCAAAATATTTACACTATATCTACCAGCAGTAATTTTATGCAAACAAAAACCTCAGATTCAGTAAAAAATAAGCTTAAAAGTTTGCAAATGTCCCCTATACCAGGAAGAGCCAGAACAAGGCAACTTCGAGACAGCGATTTAACATATTTTGGTATTGACAAAGTTCCTAAAGTTAATAACGAAGTAAACCCTATTTACGAGAGCTCGTTTCAGGTAAATAATAGGGAAACAGGAGATATATTGGAGTCCGTCAGACTAATACAGCAAGTATCGAATAGCATTTGTAACAGTGAAGCTGAATCCGACGATTCACCTGAATATCAGAATATTCCTATAAAAGTTAATTTTGCTCCTGTGCCAATTCCGAAATCTCGTTCCAAATTCGACAGTAAAACAAACGAAATGAGAATTTTGAAACCCGTAATTGAGCAAGAAAGCGAAATAAATAAATCAGACTCTCGGCGATCCAGACTTAAGAAGCAAGAAGTAACCTCGACAGTTTCAAGTCGAAGTTTGTCTGAGCCTCCAAAGACACGCAAACATAACTCAATAGAAAAATATACTCGAAGACCTGAAAATCATCAGACACAAATAGCAGAAGTTTCTTTATCGCAGCGGTAAGATTATTTGTGTAAAAAATATTTATTCACCTGTATTGTATCAATTTACTTATGATAATATTATTCATATTTTAGGTCCAATAAGAATCTTATAATGTTAGAACAAAACAAGAAAAGAGCAACAATAACAACATCAAACAGTTCTGCTAAAAATGATGCTGAAGAAAGTGATCCATTGTATGTGAATCTTTACGTACAAGAAATAGAAAAGCGACAACGAAATGATTCTACACAACGAAAATCTGAACTAGAACGAAAGTGCAATAACAAAGAAACTAACATAAATCGAAATGTACACAAAAAGGAAAACATAAAATCACACGGTAGCTCCAGAAAGGATAATCCAAACAAACATAATACAATACAAGTATCACAAACAAATATTGAAGATAATATAGAAAATAGTCTACAGAAGATACATCACAATCAAAGGAAAGATAAACGAATGGAAAAACTTACTACACCCGAAAATTTAGATGATAAACGAACCAGTAACAAAATCTTAAGACCACGGAAAGCTTTTGAAAAATCAAACGAGAACAAATCTTCCTATAAAATAAAAGCAGAATGTGGAAGAGGATCGTCGTCACAACAATCAACTTCACCGAGCCCTGAACATAGATTGCTGATTAGCGAAAATGCGAATAGAACAGGAGATAAAAGCGTATCGAAGCAAACATCGAATAAAAACGAGCAAGAAGACAAAACCCGTCGCGCTAGAAAGTCATCGAAAGACAAAACGAATAGTAGGAAAGAATATTCACAGGCTCAACATAAATTGGACACAAGTACTAACAATAGCTACGGAAAATCTACAAAGCCTAAAATTAAAGAATTAAACATCACTGAAAAAAGTTCCAGTGTCAAATCAGACAACTATAAAACGTCCAATAAAAGTGAATATGTGATAAACTATGATGACAAAAATGGAACAGTGTCATCAATTTGTAAAGTAAAACTAGGTCCAGGTTCATCGAAAAGACAAAAGATACTAAAAGAAAGCACAAAAGATGGTTCTAAAGAAAATAAAACATACTATAAAACTACAGAAAAGAATGCCCTGCGTAAGTAAGTCGTGTGCATGTTGCTATAATGTAATGAAAATTATAATAAAATAAATAACGCAAAATTAAAAATGAACATCTTTCAGTGCAGTTGCCAGTTCACCATTGGAATCCGAACAAACTAAGTTATGCAGATAAGAAATGGAAAACAAGAGTGCATATACAACGAACTTGTCAACTATTATAGTTAAAAGAATTACTAGTCTAGTTTGAGAGATGTTTCGTTATCTTATGTTGAAAATCGAATGGCCTCGTGATGTTTTAACTCTATAATGTAATACATAATGATTGACAATAATGATCTCACATACAATTATTTAAGAAATAACGCAATTTTAAGTAACTAACATTCCCGATTTATTCGAAATAACATGCTAGTTTAACAATTATTAATGAAATAAACCTGTTTAAAGATCTATATAATTTGTTTTATTAATAGCATTTTAGAGCTTAAATATATTGACCAAATATTTTAAACCGTTACCAGCGGGTCCTTATCAATCTTGCTCACAATTACTTGCACCTGACTTTCTAATTGGTTTTGAAGGTGAGTAGAAAATACTTGCAAAAAACCTCTTTCTGAATCCGAGTGATTTGTCAAAATAACAGATATTCCATTCTGAGCTGCATCCAGGACATCATGGTGAAGCATCTCACCTAAAACAAGCATAATTATAATTGATGAAGTGACTCTTTGTTATATATAATAGCATAAGCACAAGTAAATACTTTAAAATAACTATTTTTGTATGCATTGTTATATGTGGTAGTTTGACACCTCCAGTGCTCTGGATGCTAGTAATCACCACTAAAATCCTGCTTGCTCACTATATCACACCTGCCCATAATTAAAATTACCGGTTAAGTAGAGATCTGCTGCCACTCCCTTCAACACGGATCCTCCCGATCCTGCACACAGTGCGATAGTTTTAACTTCACTAGATTTCTGTTTGCCCTTGCCGATAGCGAAGCGAACATGCGGCAACCCGATGAGGTCCTTAATTTTGGAAATAGCATCAGACAACGATATGCTTGACTGTAACCGCAGGATTCTGAAACAATCAAGGGTTAATTTGTGGGTGTCCTAAACGATCATGATCAACCCGTCTATCCAAAGTGTGGCGATCAGGGCTAATGCCTTTATGGAAAGTGATACAAATTTCGCCATAGGAGGGGCATTAAAGTTTCATAAGCAGCTGATGCGATGCGATATTTAAATATGAAATTAATTGTCAAATAGAAAACTATTCACTGTTACCTTCCAGCTCCAACTTTTGGATCTGTACCAGGTAAGATTGGAACAGAATCGGCCTTGGAGAAAGCGGACGCCAGCCAGTCGTTGACTCCGCCTTGCACGCAATCCCAACTTGTGTGGGGAGAGTACAAAGAAATACGGTTCTCAAGTAGGAATGACACGACGCGCTCCTTCCAAGAACTGTTAAAATTAATTGTAGTTAATTGTATCATTTCCTATTAGTACCTGTGTTTAGTAGTTATTGTATGCAGTATGGATAATAACAAGTTGAATCAGGCAAAATAATTAATTTATTCTTTTGTCACAGTGTCTGATCATGATGAATAATGCAGGCTATTATTGTGCGATTTGATTACAAAAAAAATGTGCATTTATCACACTCTATCCCAACTAATATCATAAATGCGAAAGTTTGTGTGTGTATGTGTTTGTTACCGCCTAAATGGCTGGATGTATTTTGATGAAACTTGGTTGGTAGACAGATTAAAAACTGGATTAACATATTGCACTTTATGTTTGCTTGCAACAAGAAGTTTTGTTCATTTGAAAAGTCAAAATGCATCATGTTCTTCATCTATGTTAAAATAAATTGTTACGTAAACTACCTATGCCTATTATTAAGTATTGCATAGATAGTTTACATAACAATTTTTGGTCCAAAGTTGTTCACAAATATTTTATTGCTTTATCAAATATTTATTATGACGTGTTAGTTCCATCATCAGATATACGGTATATATACAGAGTGGTATCGAAGACATGGGACGCATTTTTACAGGATGTTCTAACATGACCATAGTCATATATTTATGCTGGTGAAAAAAGTATCTACTATTTATGCCTCTGATTCTGTAATTATTTATCTGGTAATACAAGAAAAAAAAAAACATCCTTTTATTATTCTGTCCAATAGATGCTCTAGCTAGATGATAGAGGAAGGAAAAGTAATTCTTAACAACTGGTCACTTTAATATGTTAAATAATTATTACCATATTATCTGTTCACTATGGGCATTTGTCAAACTGTCTGATCACTATGAATAATGTCCTATTATCCACTTTGTCCATAAGATATACATACAATACATATAACTTAAAACTAAAAAATACCTTTGTACAACAGATTTCAATGGTGCAAATATAGGAGGATGATAAGAAATGATCATTTGACAGCCATTATTATTTGCCTCTAAAGCCACTTCCTCGGTCAGGTCATTTGTAAGCAAAATCTTTGTAATGTCTCTGAAAATAATTTAAAGCAATTAATCATAACATCATTTTAGTGCAGTGAAGTAGGTATATATTATTTTATTATTAATGTAAGCTGGCACGCCAACAATTCTAATTTAATTGAATTATACATAAATTATCTATTTAGTCTAATGACAGGAAGCAATGTGCTGCTAAAGTTGTTATAATAAGCTTGTCCTTTACCTTGGTGTATATGGTTCCACCAACAATCCAGTGTTGTCCCAACTTGAAGCTAGTTCAATTGGTGCATAATTTTCAAGAACTTTTAAAATTTTGTTCAGTGGAGTACCAGATGTTTCACCGGTAGACATTTTTTCGTAAGAAGTTGAATATTTTAACAAATTTGTTCTCTTTCTAAGAAACTCTCGTCCGACTTTAATAAGCATCAGATATTTACTGAAATTGAGGAAATAAAATATACATTTATGCAAAATTTTGATTATTTTTAACACAATATATTAAATTATAATTACCTAATAGTCAAATTAATATAACTGTTTGTACAGGTTTATAATTCAAAAAAATATAAAATAACATTCAATAATGTATTTATGAAAAACAACAGTTTACTACATTTACTACATATAAATTATAGTAGATCAAATAATCCCAATCCAAATAAATTAATTAATGTGATGGAATATGTAAACCAAGCCGTAATTATAAAATTCAGATTTAATCTTATTATTATTCCATGTTACAGTGATCTCATCATAATGAACTTATTCCCATTATCGCTTAGCTACTCTGAGAAACTCCATATCCTTATTTCACCATCGTCACTACACGAGAGTAATTCCTGATTTCCTGTGGGGTTCCATGTTACACAGTTTACATCCTGTGCATGGGCATCTTGCTGTGTACACGCAAGCTCAAATGTTGGTGCATTAGGATCAGAATCCTCAGCTTCTTTGAAAACTCTTATAATGTCATCGCCACAGGCTGTAGCTAGGAGACCTGTTTTATGACACCAAGATATATCATACACACATCTTGTGTGATATCCTGATAAAGTACAGACACATTTCCATACTGAATCTTTCTCAGTTACCACAACACCTTCTTGATTGTCTGGTTTATATTCTTTCCAAATTTTCACATTTCTATCATCACTACAAGTGGCCAGTCTTTCTCCTGTTTTATCAAAAGTTAAGCTCCATACTGTCGAATCATGAGACTGCAAGGTGGCAACACAAGTCCAATCATTGTCTGCTGGGTCTTCTTTGTACAATTTCACTGAGTTATCATATGATGCTGAGGCCAAGATGTCTAAAGAAGGGTGCCAAGCAACCTATAAAAACAATTTACACTATTTAAAGTTGCTTTAATTTAATCAAAGAAAGATTGTAAACGTGTGATTTTATACTGACTTTTTTCACATCTTGATTGTGAGCATTGAGCACAGCTTCACACTCGTATTCATCATCTCCTGCTACTTCCCACACCCAGACAGACTTATCTCGACCACATGTAGCCAACAGTTGTCCTGAAGGTGACCAGGCAACACTTTTCACTTCATTCTCATGCCCTTCTAATGTTGCGTTGCATTCAAACTGACCTATTATGAAACATTGTCATCATTATATTATTTGCTGCTATAAATGCAGGTTAAGTTTTCAAAATAATTAAATATACACACCACTTTTTTTATCCCAAATTGCTGTGGTTGCATCGAAACTGGCCGAGGCAAGGAAGTTGCCACATGGTGACCAAGCCACTTCTCTGATAGTGCGCTGGTGCCCATCAACAAGCACAGTTTTAATAATCCATTCTTGCCCTTCTTTGCCCCATAACTTAATAGTTTTATCTTCACCACAGGAAGCAAACACGTTACCCAGTGGATGCCATGACACGTTCCAAACGATACCTTTGTGGCCACTCAAACGTTGCAGCATTTCCAGTTTTGCCATTTTCCTCTGTTAGTAATTTCTCTCAAAACGATTCGTTCGGTACTTATGCAGTTTCTTCAATTTAAGTACCCAATTCAGTGCATTACATACGCCTCATTCGTGATAATACAATGATAGTTACGTACTTAAATAATTAATTTTATCCTAAATTTTATCAATATTTAGAGGTTATGTTGACGAAAGTGTGAGAAAATAAAGTCCCCAGTTACCTCTAGTCCACTTGGTATTCCAATCAAGCAAACTGAAAGTGTGGAGAGATCGTCTCCAAAGTATTTGTGGTCTGGAGGTTTCCAAAGAATTGGTAATTTTGTATTTTGTAGAGAAATCGGACAGACCGACTTTTACAATGAAATAGTCGTACAATATCACAGAATCAGAGAGTATGTTTTTATAACGGCAGACAGAATATTCTGTCTGTCTGTCTACTTTTTTAAAAGTTTTATTCACTCCTCTCGGAGAAAGCAAAGGGATCTTAGCCTATACAGCTATGTCTTACTTCAATGTCAGTCTCAGTCAAAACAAGTAATTCGTCGTATACTTGTATCTAAGCCTATACAGTCTTATATCTCTTATTTCTTCAGCTGAAGTGAGTAACGAAGCTTTCGAGTTCCTATAAGAAGCCGCCTATATCTTTCGTAAAGCATTCTGCTACTTTACTGAAGAATGACTTGACCGTGACTAGACTTGTTATGACTGAAACTGACTTCACTAAACTGAATGTCCAATTTAGTATTGTTCCATATAGGATAATGGTTCGAAGTTGGCAACACCCAACTTACCTTTAAAATAGGGTAAAATATAAAAAGAGTTAATTTTGAATCGCGAGTGTGAATCGGCGGTTTTCACCACAGCGGACACACAGCTTGTCGATTTTCGTAGAAGTTCCTTCTAAAAAGTAATTGTCGTGACCACCTTTCGCTACGAATTGCTGCTGAAGGCTGCTCAACCCTAGCTTCGAACCCATACAATCTCCCAGGAGAAAGGTAACATAGGCGATCTCGAGGTAAGTCCAGCTGGCCTTCAAAGAGAGAGCTGAAGGTACCTTCCACCCCTGTGGAGATCTTCGTTGGAGGGATCAAGCACCCTGGTGAGTTGCCTTTCTCCAAGCAATTCGTTGCATTAAATTAAAACTCCGCCCTTGTCGCTTATTGTTAAAACATACAGTCCACTTAATCATCAACACTGAAGAATTAAGAGAAATAAGACATGGCTGTATGGGCTTAGATCCCTTTCTCCTTCCCTTTTCTCCGAGAGCGTAGACAGAGAATAGTAGTCTACGTACAAGACGCTTAGACTGAAACGTAGGGCTTTTTGGCGGGAACTCGGCGAGTGAAGTAGCATTTTTCTTTATAAGTGTTATAATGTGCATTCTAACTTTTGAAGCTTAATAATGGCAGAATATTGTGCAGCAAACGTTAGTGATAGTGTACAAGTGAAGGGAAGTGTAAATTAAAGTGCGTAACGGAGCTTTCGGGTTCCCACAAGAAGCCGCCAAAATCTTTTGTAAAGCATTCTGCCTCTTTACTGAAGAATGACTTGACCGTGACTAGACTCCAAGACTATACGCCAAGTATACGACGAATTACTTGTTTTGACTGAGACTGACTTACAAACTGAAGAAATAAGATAAATAAGACATGGCTGTTATGCGCTAGATCCCTTTGCCTTCTCCTAGAGGAGAAAATAAAACTAAAAAAAAAAAAAGGCTTTTTGGCGGGAACTCAGCGAGTAACGTTGCATTTTTGTTTTTATTTCTCATAATGTTTGCATTCTGAATTTTGAAACTTAATAATGGCAGAATATTGTGCAGCAATAGTCAGTGATGATCAATTGAAGGGAAGTATTAACCATGGACTTATTATTTAAACGTAAGTAAGTGCGTAACAAAGCTTTGGCGTTCCCACAAGAAGCTGCCAAAATCCTTCGTAAAGCATTCTGCCACTTTTCTGAAGAATTACATGACAGTGACTATACTTTGTATACACCAAATCTCAGAGACACCAAATATACGACGAATGCCTTGTTTTGACTGAGACTGACTTCACTATACTGAAGAAATAAGACATGGCTGTATTGCATTAGATCCCTTTGCCTTCCCCGAAGGAAGTGAATAAAAAAAATGCCAGTCAGGCTGACATTGGCGGTCCACAGAATATGTATGTAATAGATGAGTATGTAATGTATACTGTATTCGAAGCAAAACCATTTAGCCGCTATAACCGTAGGCTATAACGGATTTATTAACGTAATAGGTACCTACGTAGAAGTGTGCAATAATGGACAACAGCAATAAAATCATTCCACCTCACCTCAATGCTGAGGTATACAGAACAGATACTACAGGAACAAACACGTTGTCATATTTGGACTATATTCATTTACACCCAGGTAATACAATTATTTTGACTGTAGAGGACCCAACAGTGTTAAAGGTCGGGCGCTCGTACAGGACTACAGCACGTGGTGGCTGTGACCATTACTCATAATACAGCGGCCACTGTTGCAGTGATGAGTGGTAATGCAGGGGAACCCCATGCGGTAGGGCCGTGACGACTCCAACCGTAGAGTGGACCAACCAATGTACTGATCTTAGCTGAGTGAAATGCCTGAAGCAATAAACCCAACTCCCATTTATTAAGTTATAATACTTAATCGCAATATAATAATATAATAATTAATCGCATTTCTTGTTATTGCAGATGGTAGCATACTCATTGGATGTTCGGAATTAACTGGACGTTATTGGAACGGTGGTGCTAGTATTTTCAAGTCTGTGTCAGACGGTCAGAAATATCAGAATGAAAAAAAGAGCATTTACCTAAATAATGGCACTTCTGATGGTTGTTTTATAGAAAATTCATCTAAGGTGAGCTATCATATTCCTCACAATAAGATAATAAATAATATTGTCATATGAACTCAAAATTTTTAATTGGAATGTGCCTTGCTACCTTGCCTTTTCCAATGGGTAGGGCCTACTAGAATGAGAGTAATATACGAGGCATTTATTGCATTGTATGTCTTCTACCCTTGCAAATTTGAGGTGATAGTACTGGCTGTTGACACTTACCTGTTCATAGTAGATAATAAACTTATTCATGACTTGAATGTTGAGGCTAGGCATATCTGAGCTGAATTGAAGTACTTGTCAACTTTGGTATATATTACAGGTTTTACTCTGTGGTGATAATGGCACAGTTAGTGTATGGACCACCAATGATGACGCATGGAAAATGTGGAATGAGGAAGTGTCGGTGTCGGAGCATGATGATGCAGCTCTGGCTGTTGACTGTCTAAACCCTGGAATGGAGTATGTTACAGTAGGAGCTGACGGCAACATTAAGGTGACTAAATCGTAATTGTCTTGCTTATTGAGACATTCATTAGATCATACTTAACCACTAATTCCTCACCTGGTATGCAAGTGTACCAGTGACGCTTTTTGAAAATTCAAGCCCCAGTGGTTAGCCAACATTTTGACCTAATTTTATTAAATTTACATTTCTTTATTTGTTGACAAGTTTTGTCCAACCTACAACAGATATAAAAGATATAAATCCAATAAATAATATTGTGTAACACTTGAATTTACACCAGATTCTCTTTTTGTGACCCAGTAATTTGAGCCCTTTGTTGAGTGTGTCAGGTGAAACATAACATCCTGCATGCAGGGGCGGTACCATGATATAAGCCCAAAAGCCCAGCATGCCTTTGCCTTAATAAAATACTCTTATCAATCAATCAACAGTACAGGAATTGCATTAAAACCATGAATCATTAATCCAACATAACTCTGGCTTGCCTTGACTCTGAAAGCCTACGCACGCTACTGCCTGCATGCCCCCTGAATGTTAGTAATAACTATTAGAATAACAAGAACGTAAAATAAAAAAGTAAACAAAATGCTACTGATGCGTAAATGTAGAAAAACTCTATAAAATATTAATTTATGTAGGTGTAAAGTTGTAAAGGTGTAAAGTTGAAATGGGGCACTGAACCTAAAGTAAAACTATTTCTTCATTTATCCTCTTATTGATAAAGAATGACAGTCTTTTATTATGATTCAGGTATCCTTCATGCTCCATACACTCTTACTACATGCTCCTTTGGTCCATAGCAGAGCCTCGAAACTCACTTTATTGAATAAAATCATTGATCTTTTTAGGTATGGGATGTCAATGAGATGTTATGCATAAGAAATTATAAAGCAGCCCATATGAAAGCGATTTATGGAGTAGCAGTGCAGCCTAAATCAAACACATGTTTTGCTACTGCATCAGTTGATCAATATGTGTCCATGTGGGATGATAATATTGCCAAACCAGTGATTGGTAAGTAATTGACCTCTTCAAGTTTCCCAAAGGTACCATTGCAACATGACAACTAGCTAAGCAATCTTAAATATTTTCCAAATCAATGGATATCGAACAGACAGAAAACATTTCTCATACTGCAATGAATACTTAATTGTCTTATAGCCAAACTATGATGAGATTTAGCTCGTCTGTTGGGATGATAGATTCTACCACACAATGATTGATGGATCATGTTTTTTGTGTAACACAAAAAAAAATTATCTATGTCTAATTAATTTCAGATTTAGTCAAAAATGATTGTGGTGTAAGGTGTTTACAATGGTTAGATGAGAAAAAGCTTCTATATGGGGATGAGGCTGGTGTTCTGAGATTAGTAGATACCAGGAGTCCAGAGAACTCACTAAAGCTAACAGAGTTACCTGCTCCAGTGCATCAATTAGCTATACACCCTGAGTGAGTTTTTTTTAAGTTAATTAGGGTTAGTGCTTGACCTGTGTGTTACCTGATGTTAAATGAAGATAAGGCTGAACATGGCTCAGCTGAAACCCCCAAGTTATTTGGGAAACTGGCTGCCTTTCACTCTAACAGCTCGAATACAACAATGCTATCAACATTGCAGATTAATGGCAGACTTGGATAATATGGTGGTAGCTAGCCAGAAAGATATTTAACAATGCCCTACCACCAACCAAACCCCTACTACTATTACTATAGTACCAAGTACTAAACATGTACCCTGCTAGAAATTAACCTGCAACCTCTATTTTGTAAACAGACCCTAAACCGCTAGACAATTTTTAAGTGTAAGGCGTCATTAGATTCGTCTTAATCCGCACAGTGTCATGAAATACATTGGTGCCACCAAAATGGCGTCTGCATCCAAGCATTCAAGTGAATGGCTTGTCGAATTTTAAAGTAGTGCAAGTAACTTTTTAGTTCTTTTTATACAAGGTTATATTTTGTACACCAAAAAGCGGATACACCCCAATTAGATCATATATAAGGTCTAACAAAATTAACCTGACAAACATTAAAGTTAACAGATTTTATTCAAAAAATTAAATTTAGAAATGTAAATTTTGTGAGTTGGACCTTAATGGCCCTCACCGCTCGCCCGCCAGCGCTTGCTCCGGGGCGCGGCAGCGGCGGCGCCGCGACTTTACATAAAATTGTTTCGCTCTCCTCTCACCTCTCGCTGTACTTCTGATACACCCTGCCATCTCATTCCAACATTCATTCACCCTTCGGTCTTCTATGTCACGCATTTCAATCATTGCCACCTGTTCTATAAATTCTTTCGCACATTCCTTTTCACAAGCATATCTGCATTTACTAGAGATAGTAAATGCCATTTTATTTTAGAAGGAGGACATTCTTTATTTTTCTGTCTGATTGAATATAATGGCATGACCAGCGGCTAGCAACAAGCAGTCTTAGTGCTGCTTTGCATTTTATTTGTATTGTTGTATCGAAATATCGATCGACTTTAACATGCTGAAAGGTAATTATTATTTGATTGCCTATCTACCCGGAGGCAAAAAAAAGTTAGTTATTCAAACCTGACAACTACTAAGTATTATTGTCATAAAACATCTCGAAAAGTAGGGCTTTTACTATTAACGACAAGGCGTATTTATAATTAGATGTAATTTTCAATGCATTGCTTTCAAATAGAAAAAATAACTTCGAACTGAAATATCTCTGAAAGTATATCATTTACGACATTTTGTCAAAGAGTAATTGTTGTTTTAAATATTATTTTCTATAGATTGGCATAGGTTTCATATCTGTACACCAAAATACGATGTTTCATGTACTTGCAACTTTAGGTATGTTCATGAGGTTTGATGCGTTTTTCTCCGATATTATCGAAAACCGGTATCCATGCCCGGAATCGATTTTTTGATCGAATTCGGCTATAGATGACTCCTTGAGGAAGTTGTTCGTAATCACCAGTTAATGGGAATTACACGAACTCAAATTCACCCTGTATATGCAGTTGGGTTTTTAATTTTTAAATACTTATGTTGTGATTAATTAACATGTTGTTATTTATTTTCTTTCAGATCAGATAAGGTAGCAGTGTGTTGTGATAATAAAATAGTGACAGTTTATGAGATAAGTGATAATGGTGATTCAAAAGAGATATATCATGATAGACATATGCATAGCAACTATGTGAGAGGCCTTTCATGGGACATTAAAGACAATAACGATTTGCATACCGTTGGTTGGGATGGTGCAATTAAAACTCACAAAATCACTACAGATATATAATTGTTAATATAACTTTAAGACAGGCACCCCACCAAGCAAACTTTATCCTAAAGAGGAAGTGATCATCTTTCTGTTGTGATTATTAATTTCTGTTATATAAATACATTGCATATATTTGCTAAACTATTTGTTTTTCTTTTCAATTAATTAATTCTACTCAGGCAAATAATACGTTTATACATAAAGTCACGACCTATATCCCAAATGGGGTGGTCAGAGATATCTCAAACTAAAGCATTTGGGTCAGGCAAGTCATAACAAATATTTCGAACGCTTACATCAATCATCTAGCTCCAAACTAAGGAGCGTTTGTACTCTGGATGCTAGATAACAGATAAACATACATAAGTATATAAACATCCATGACTCGGGAATAAGTGTTTGTATTCATCACACAAACATTTAGCCCTCGCGGGATTCGAGCCCGCAACCGTTGGTTTCGCTGATATGATCGGTATCTACTACACCAATCGGTTGTCAATAAAGCCATATTTGTAATTCACGGAGCAAAGAAAAAGAGGCGGTTTAAACCCAAAACTTCATCAGTAACAGGAATTCTTTGGTATGTATAACTAAACACATTTTACTATGGAGCGGGGTGTCGTTGCCGCGCGGGTACGTCATACGTACCTCACGTACACGCCACACAAACGTACATGGGTAGCTACAGAGCCATCTAACGGTGGCATCTGTTGCTGAATAGAAATCCTTTTCAATGTGTTTTTAACAAAGATCTTAACACGTGAAGTGTAATCCTATCGGTGGCATTTGAGGATTTTACAATATCGATAAAATGCATTACTTCATAATTCCGCAAACAGTTCCAGCCTACTTAGTTTTTATCAGGATCGCTGTCTGTAACTGCCTTTATTTATTTATTTAATAAGACACACCAACAGCACACATATTACAACTCACATAACAAACAGGTTCAAGTATAAACGGGTCTGATATATGTGCCAATAATAGGCGTGTACAACATTCAAGAGATATACACAGCTCTAAACATAATTAAGTTAAGTCTAGTAACGATTACAAAAAACTAAATTAATTTAATTGAAACAGCACAATGATCTATAAATGTTGCTTCCGCAAATATTGAGAAATTCTTCTGCCTTAACACCAGATAAGTGATTGTGTTGAAAGAAACATAGGGTCTAACAAAATTAACCCGACAAACTTTAGCAATTGCACATAAGTACATGACAATCACATGACAATAAAATAATATATTCATTAAAAAAACTAGCCTTAAAAATGTTGTTTCCGAGAAAAAAAATTAAATTTAACTGTATATAAAAATACAAATTAACATTAACAGACTTACTTCATTTGGATTGTACCTTATTTTATCAATGAGAAAAAAAAGCAACGTTCATAGGAAGACGCCAAAGGGGGTGGCGGGGCACAGGGCGCAGCCAATCACAGCAAGTAGCGGCGGCGCGGCGCCGGGGCAAGCGCTGGCGGCAAGCGGCTTGTGGTCGCCTTTCGGCGTCTTCAAAGATACCGCGGCACGTGTTTGTGTGTTGTGGCAAAGTAATTCGAGCGCGCGGCCATTAAGGAGATACACTCTGCAACGTTTGTCGGGTTAATTTTGTTAGACACTGTAGCACCTTCTCCCATGCACTTGACTCCATTCAAAGATGGGCTGCGCGAGTTGTCGATGATTCCAAACCACTGACGTTTTAGAATCCCGTAATTTCCGCAGGTACAATGGCCCTCGTTTAAGAAGAGCCATGCAAGATACACACCAGTGGGCCAGTACCGTACCTTGTTGTTGAAGGCCGTATTACACGGTTGAACCAAATTGATTCACTTTGGTTGAAAGGCGCAGAAGTCAAAGGTAATGCTATTGAACATTGACTTTGAACGATTTAAAAGTTTACATGATTCAATTTGGTTGCTTCATCCAAATTGGAAGGCAGAAGTGAACCGTGTAGGTAATATCGCCTTTACTCACATGTAAGGTGTGGAATGAACTACTCAAGTTTAACCTCAAAGCTGTGATATGGGGTTCCTTTAAGAGCCAGGTGACTAGAGCTCTTAGAGGTCGGCAACGCAAGCTAGGACTTGTTATTAGTGCGATATGCGTAATATCGATTCCGATCGATTGGAAATCGACATCGCAAAGTTGACGAAGGTTGCCGGTGCGCGACATTGAATTTTTATTTTATGTCAGTCGGTCGCCTGTAGTGCCACAGGCTCGACCATTAAGTATAATTTGATAAAATCTTCCGAATATCAAACTTGGTATTCAATATCAAATACAAGACACCGGCCAAATTGCCGGGAAACTTTCCGATATCGAATCGGATTCCAATATCGAACCATTGAGAATAAGGGCCGTAGCTTGTTAGTTGGTTTGCCTCACTAGCTTAAGAAAACTACATAGATTCTACGGCGCGTTTGTAATAAAACTATCTTAAGATCGAAATCGACTTAAGTTGCCACTGTTTGAAAAATAGTATTGAAACACAAGTCAGGTTTCAATCTTGAGATCATTTTATTAATACATACATACATACATAATGTCACGCCTGTTTCCCGTTGGGGTAGGCAGAGACCACAGACTTCCACTTGCTACGATCCTGACACACCTCTTCTGCTTCCTTCACTCTCATAAGGTTGTTCATACATGCTCGTCGGTTTAGGGTACTCTTGACTTGGCCTTTCTAGACGTCTCCGATTTGATCATGGTACGTTCGCCGTGGTCTTCCCCTACCAACACTACCATCCACATTCGCTTTGTATATCTCTTTCGTAAGTCTTCTTTCATTCATCCTCTCCACATGTCCAAACCATCTCAGCATACCTTTTTCAATCTTTGTCACTACATCTTCATTCACACTGCTTAACTCCCTAATTACACTATTTCTGATTCTATCTTTCAGAGTCACCCCATTCATACTTCTCAATGATCTCATTTCCACTGCATTTATTCTACTTTCATTCTTCTTTTGCCATACCCAGCATTCACTCCCGTAAGTCAGTGTTGGAACCAGCACCCCGCCATGAACAGCCAGACGAGCTTTTTTGGACACATTCTGGCTCCTCATAAAGGCATGCAGTGCTCCATTTACCTGATTTCCGGCATTCACTCTTCTTTCGATGTCCTTCTCACACTTACCATCCCTTGTAAACAGTGAACCCAAATACACAAACTCACGCACTTGCTCCACTTTTTCTCCGTCTATCAAAATATTGCAATCCGTCATACATACCCCTCTCTCAAATACCATAACTTTCGTTTTAATCACATTGACTTTCATTCCCTTTTCTTTCAAAGCCGTATTCATTAATACAGGACTAAGTATCAGTCCACAAGAAGTGTGTCAAAATTAAACAACATAAGAATGCTTCAGAAGAACGTATTTATGAGGATAAAGTTCGAGAATCGCTAGTACGGCTAATACGGTCAATGTGCGGAGGGAGAGGGCGCGCGCCGCTCGGGGGAGGCGCAGGGCGTGGAGCCGCGGCGCCCGCCGCCCGGGCTCTTCAGGCGGACCATCGTGTCCAGGTGACGGAACCTGCGCAATGAGAATGATCACTTTGAACAGTTGGATTTTAGCTTTTTGGTCTATCTGCGGTCTATTTGCGGTAAAGTAGCAATGTTAATAGCATTGTTGTATTCCGGTTGTCAGAGATAAGATAGCCAGTCCCGCAAAAGTGTTGGGGTTTCCGGGTCAGCACGGTTCCACCTTCGACCGCATCTTCAGTTAACATCAGGTGTGATTGAGGTCAAGTGAATATTAACGGATTGTCTATTGAGCAGATCAAACGTGGTCTCCCACGTTCACCAACATGGTGGGTCTTAGCAGAGAAGTTAATGACAACACACACATTTTCTTTCCGCTTTAGTGGAGCCCGAACTCTAGGGTGTGTGGAGAAAAATACAACAATAAGATCATTTAAATTCGGACTCATAATAATCCACTACGCGGGCCCAATGCTGATTGGTGTTAGACTAGTAGCCACTGTTGGCCATCGGCTTAGCTTAACGTCTGCCTTAAATTGAAAATAACCGGAATTCGTATGAAAATGCCACTACAGGGTGAAATCCAAATCATTCGACAAACTTTGAGGGGTGAATCTAAGGCCCGTATTAATAAACCATTCTCAAGATTGAGAACAGTCTTGTGACCGGTCCCAAGTAAACGTGATGATTAATAAACCGAACTTGAGACCTGAAAAGCACGTGTATACTCAAGCAGTACTGACTTGAGAGGTGCGCGTATTTATAAACGAAACTCAAAACTATCATTCATTCGTCGCTGAGACGAATACTTGAGAAGTGTCTCAGCTGAGTAGACCTCAAGATTGGTTTATAAATTAGCACGGAGCTTGAGATAGCGTCTACTGCTAAAGACACGTCTCGGTTAATACAGCCTCAAGACTTGTAGTGAGATTGGTTTATTAATATAGGCCTAAGTACTACGAACTACTGAACGAACGAAATACTGATACGAACAATTTTTTCTATGAGACCTACTTTCCTATTCCAAAAATATAATCAGCTGTTGCATACAAAAGTACAATACCTACTTGACCAAAATGTATGGATAAGCTGATTTTTCATGTCCAGTAGGCAAGTTGGTCCCATAGAAAGAGTTGTTAGTATTAGTGGGTAGATTCATCCTTCATAGTTTGTCGCGTGATTTCAATTTCACCCTGTAGTTATCACCTATTGTAGGACTGACCGCGCCAACCAGACTATTTGCGCTCATTACACTTGACTGAAAATTGCAAGGCCAGCTGCTATGGGATAATATTCAGAATTCGGAAATGTATACCTAAATCTATATCGCAGTAGGTCTAACTAATAGAATTTTTATAATGAACAAAAATCTATACTGTACATGAAACAACAAATTTATAAAACACAATTAAAAATACCTATATCTTATAGAAAAAATACGCCGTCCAACTCGCTTCCGTGAGGCATAGTGTCTAGTACGCTAGTGATATTGCCCCGCTGAATGCATAAGCTCAGCTGCTGAGCAAAGTAGGCACCAGCTCTCACATCTCCAGAGGCGTGGACCAGTCTAACGGATAAATCCTTTACAAATTGTTTCGTGTCAGAAGACCAAGGGCCCAATGTCTCCACTGCAAGCGCCGCAAACTCGTGGTTTATAGAGATTGACGCATATTTTACGGCGCTTGTTACTAAATGATAAATAAAATAAATAAATAATACTAATACCTAAAAAGTTCGACTCTCTGAAATTAAATTAAGGATTCTTCTTCTTAGCATCAAATTCTTGAGGACCAGAATGGGAGACTAATTGGGTATTGTGAGGTTTCATTGTAATTATAGGTATACCTTAGCAGCAGATCGTTAGCGTCGTGGTCGGCGCTTTGGAAGAAGAACGCGAGGGGCCAGCTTATCCAAGATGCTTGTTTGCTGAAATAGACAAGTTAGTGTAATGTTGAAATGTGATTTAACAAAACAATAATGGCGACACCGAAAATTCGTACAGTAGGTAACCGAAAATCTTTTGCCAGAAATTTCTCAATATCTCTTTACTTATTTTATAAGTATTCGAAATGAAAATGTTTAACACAGGTGAAAGTCATCAATTTCTACTCTAATGTCTCGTATGGGAATTGATCTCTTTCGACCCTTATATTATAATCTAAGTACTATAATATTTTAGCTTCATAATAACAACTAGTCATGAAATCAACTTTATCAGCGGATTACCATTGCAGCTGGTTATAACATGAACAGTTTAGTACTTACATCAACAGCTTAAAATGTCAGCGCCTGGCGTGGCGATTTTGCGAATCAAATAAAGGGGCAGCGCAGACGACGGCCTTTTGTTCCCGAACTTGTTTGTGCTCCGTGTGTGTTATTGCGTAGAATGCCATACATTCCGTCCTCGCCGACAACGATCTCGATTTTTTAGTCCGCCATACTAAAAGTCCGCCGTTTGCACTGCCCCTTTTCACAAAGACATCTAAATAACTTGAAGCAGCATTTTGAAGCATTATTAATGGAACTTTTTATATTTCGGTGTAAAAATTATAATCATAGGTAAAGCATAATAGGTTTGAATAACTCAAACTTCACTGGCACTAATTTTCGCCTTATTTTAGCACAATTTTTGACATTATAAAAATAGCTGAATTGTAGGTATATTCTAGCATCACATACGTCCTTACCTATATATTTTCTGACAGACTTGGCCGGTTTTGTGTTAATAAATAAATATTTCGGACACTTACACCAGTCATCTAGTCCCAAACTAACTAAAGCTTGTTCTATGGATACTAGATAAGGAATAAACATAGGCATGTACTTACATAAATATTTATATAAACATCCATGACTCGCGAACATTTCATATTCATTACACAAACATTCACCCCTCTCGGGATTCGAACCCGCAACCGTTCCACTACAGCAATCGATCGTCACCACTAATCATTAAATGTTCATCAACATCCTATAGAAGTCCACCACTGGACATACACCTCTTTCAGATTATTTGGGAGCTCCGCAACAATAACGCTCTTCCCAATCCGTGGTTGTTGTTAGGGTCTAGAGATGGGTTTGGTCCTATTCTATTCTGCGGAAGAAAGAAGAAATACCACAGGGAATAACAGTATTAACTCAGACTCACGGTGTGGGTGGTTGCAGTTGCACAGATTCGTCAACGGGCGTGTCGGGTGAGACGGGCGCGGCGGCGCTGGGCGGGGAGCACGGGGATGTCGGCGCAGGAGGCGGCGTCTTGTTGATTGCCGGGTTGTACAGCTTCGGGTCGCTCACCATGCGCACGAAGAAGGAACGCTTGTGCGCAAGAGCTGCGCGGTTCTTGCGAGCGCGCTCCTCGTTCAAGTCCTAGAATTACATAGTATGATTGTAACATAAACCCACAACCACTCCATTCAAGGGCGGCAGCCGACTTGACAAAGGTCGTGGGAAACCGCTGCATGCAAGCCGCTTTCAAACTGTCACTCTGGAATTCTATTAGGGGGGCCGATGTTCAGCAGTAGATGTCTTGTGGCTGATCTTATGATGATGATGATGAATATAGTAAAAAATACAGCGTGTATTAAAAAGAAAGAAAGAAAAAAAAAACATTTATTCAGCTTACAATGGGCATGTACATGAAAATTGATTAGCGTATTATATAACTATTTCGGACACTTACACCTATTATCGAGTCACTAACTAGGCCAAGCCTACGATAAATACTAGATGATTAATAATATAGATAAATAGAAAGAAAAAAGAAAGAAATATTATATTAGCTATTATTGAGTCTTGCTAACTCAGATCTTGCAAAGAAAAGCTTTCAAAAAATAGTTCACTTAGTTTTTTAACCAAAATAGAATAGAATAGGTAGTGTACCTACTTTGTAGATAATTTGTCTATCGTATGTCATTCACAGTCACGCTGGTTATCTACTAGCAGCGTGAAATATACAATTGCAGAACATGCTTGCGCACATCAGCATCTTTTTTTGTAACCGAATGCAAGATACTGAAAAGCTGGGCATAAAAAACTGTCTAATTTAACGACATGATATTTTTAAATTTCCTGGGTGAGAACCTATGCCAAATTTTTTGTTAAACACGCTCCGTTCTATGATAGGAATATTAGAGTCTCCAACTACTAATAATGAGCAGGTATCTATTATTTGTAGATCGCCAATCAAGTACCTACATATAAATCTCACAGTAAACCAATCAAGCTATTACAATATTTATGGCTATGTCTAATAAATAATACTCTAAGATACAAACAAACGCAATATCATTTGTAAATGACAAGACCAACGAATGAATAATAATTAAACAATACCAATCGAAGTGAAAACGAAACTGCGTTTGGTTGGAAACTCCAGCTGTGTACGCTTACCCTTTCTTTGTCTGGTCCTTCCAGCAGTTCTGTAGCGAAGTCCGTTATGATGTCCCATGCTAGTTCTGTAATGTAAAATTAGTTGACTCGTAATCATAACCTACCTACCGCTGTCATTGTTTATGATGCTTTTGTTATTAACTAGATTATACCTAATACACTGGTCATCAAAGAAATCAACCCACAAAATAAATCTCTATACAACTTCTCGAATGTCTGGGTTTAGAAACTAATTAGTACTAACTCTAACAGTACTATACCGATTTTAAAGACATTTTCACTTTTCTACAGTCAGTATGTCGCCAATTAAAATGATGTACGAGAAAGTAAGATACAGATTTATTTGGTGGGTCGGTGTTTTTGATGAGCAGTGCACGTATGATCGTTTTATCAGTTACCAATATCTTCGCGTGTAGCATGCTGTTGCACAACACAGAAGCGAATGACGAAGCGCTCGCGTACACTTGCGGGCACCATGTGGATCTTGCCCGACGCGTTAATGTTAGTCAGCAACTTCTTGTTCATATCGTCGACTTGCTCGCCTGTCTCTTCTGGGCCGCCTACCAGTCGGAAGCACACCAAGCCCAACTGGAAAAGTTTTTTAAAAAGGGTGGCAAACGGTTAATTAGTCGCCAACAGCCTGTTGACAAATGCGGAATTAAGTTACCATAAGCTTTGCGATCAATACGTTTGCCAACCCTGAAACTTAATTCGAGTGTAACATATTTCACATCAGTACTTGAAAGAATTATAATTTATACCACCAATAAAACAGCGCTAAAATAAACATTAAACACACAAATTATATAGAAAATTAATGTTGATAATTTACCTTAACCTGGTTGCAAACTTCAAATCTGTCATCCTTTTTCACGAGCTTCTCGAAATACTTTGCAAGCTCACAATGCCTGCGGACATATTTCTGTAGTCCGCTGATACCGTAGCTCCTCATCATGAACCATAACTTGAGCGAGCGAAAGCGGCGGCTCAGCGCCACGCCCCAGTGTCGGTAGTCAATAGCCGTGTGGTCGTAGCAATGTTGAAGGTACAGCGGGTCGACGACTAGCGCAGACGTCAACAGATAACGGTTGGTAACCCACAGTAGAGAGCAATCGAAGCTTGTAAGCATAAATTTGTTTGAGTTGGTATTGAATGAATCTGCGAATTCGACCCCGGCGAGGTGGTGCTTGTGTTCGGGGCAGAGGAATGAGCCCCCAGCGTAGGCCGCGTCCACGTGCAGCCACACGGAAGGGAATTTGCGTACCACCGGGCCGATCTCCGGCAAGTTGTCGAACGAACAGCAGGACGTGGTGCCCAAAGTCGTAGCGACGAAAAATGGCACGCGGCCGGCTTCTTCGTCTTCTTCCATTGCCTTTGTGAAATAAAATACGTTACAATTTTAGACAAGCATATCCACAATGCTATTTCTCTTAGGAAAGTATCTCTTCGTAACCTTAAAACTGTGTCAACATTTAAAATAAGTAATAAAAAGATTATTGTTTGAACAGATATAACCCATTCATCATAAATTCTATTCCAATCCAGTTTCAATTAAAACCCGCCTCTTTCATAAGAGGGTCGTATCGTGAAATTTCAGTATTTGCGGCATAGAAAGTGGCATACAATGCGGCTCTATTACCGCCCGGCTCGCCACGTATTTCCGGCATCCACGGGGGCGAGTCATTAAACGTTTCGACGCGATGCCTCCGGAGCGCCACCGTGCCGCCTCACAGCCTGATTATCTCCCAACAACCGAGCTGCACTTAGTCCGACCCCAATTAAAAACACTGCCAATACTCTACTTCCTAAAAACTCAATAAAATAAAAGGGACTCTACAAGACTAATTTGCCGCCGTTGAATAATAATGAGGTAGGTACTCAACTCACTCACCTCTCTTAACGTTTCACCCCTAAGTGACCCGTTTTCATCGGGTTGCAAAATGCGGAGTTTGACGAAGCAGATCATGGCCGCTTTTTCGACGCAAGAGTGTGCCTCTTTCGAGCAGTATGCTATTAGTTTGGAGAGAAGGAGGCCTTCATCGACGGTCGGGAATTGATGTTTCAGGCGTTTGATGCCATTGGCTCGTGCAGCTAACATTGACACGAGGACACATTCGCTAGCCGAACCCTAAAAATTATTAATTAAAGTTGGGTACGGCAGCAAAACATAAAAATGATAATCAGTTATAGATGTATGTCTCACCTCTATAACGCCACCTCCCTTGCTTCCCGCTTCTAATGCTAAAAATGCAGGCGGTAAACCGATTGCTTTTCCTGCAATGCAACAACTATCGAATTGAAATATTAACGTAACTATTTTTTAATGACATTACAGGTTTGGTTGGTTGTACAATAACGACACTTGAATAATATACTATATCCATTTAAATATTCAATGGTTGGGTTATTTCCTAAATGTGTAATTCGAAAATAAAATATTGATAATGAAATTACCTACGGGTACTTAGTATCAAAAAAAAACAATTGTCAACCTACATTTGTAATCGTAATCCAGCTGTAATTTAAGTAAATTTGTTTTATATTTATTTT
The DNA here is from genome assembly GCA_949316235.1 of Oegoconia quadripuncta. Classification (NCBI taxonomy): domain Eukaryota; kingdom Metazoa; phylum Arthropoda; class Insecta; order Lepidoptera; family Autostichidae; genus Oegoconia; species Oegoconia quadripuncta. Next base: position 12,164,321 of record OX438752.1, on the reverse strand, counting down.
CTTTCGTACAATAAAGCGTTTACAAATAAACTACGTGCACTCATAGGTGCGGTCGCATTCGCTATTCATTTTCGAAGCGAAGTTAAGCAATGGCCTTAGATGAGTGACCACTAGTAGCATATTAATAGGAGTTGTATTTGTATGTCATGATGTTTTCAGATGTTATTTTTTTATCTTACGAAGTAGTAAACCTTTTTTGATTTGAGTGTTTCCGTGTTTTGGAGGACATTTTATATAAGTTGGTGCCAGTTATTTTCAATTGAAGGCGGTGGTCGTTACGTCACGACTGTCGACTGCAGGGTAGGCATAAAAACACTGATTGTCAGGTGGCCATTAGTCTTACATTATATCCTCCAATCCGCACTGGGCCCGCGTGGTGGAGTTCGGCCAAATAAGACGTGAGCTGAAAATTGTTTTGTCCAGAATGCAACACTTTTTGTAAGACTCGACTGAACTATAAGTTTTTACGAACGAACTTTATAAAACTTTAGATTATACATTAAAACTTTTAGTGACTTTGAAATCAGAAGTTTACTTGCCCATCCAGTCTAGCATTATAATTTCCAATTCGGTGCATGCTGGACTTGCAGCCTGAAACAAATCAATGATTATATTTTATAACATTCGTTCCGAATGCCATCCATCACATAACTACATATCGAGCGCACAGAACCAAACCTCGTACATAATCTACTAAACTAAGTATAACTCTCAATATTAAAACTGGAACTGAAAATTAAACACAGTAACGCCTAAAACACGTGCACGATACCTAAGAGAGCCTAAGCAAATAACTTTCAGATTATAAAAATGTAACAACCTGTTTGGTACACAGACAATCTGTGGTTTGGTATGAGTACAGACTAACCACCCCGAGTGGGTATGAGGAATTATCATTATACATAAATCAAATTTATGATTCGGAGGTCGAGGGTTCGATCCCCAGTGGAGTACATGTTTAAACTCGGTTTGGTTGGTGGTAGGGCATTTTAAATGTCCGCCTGGCTAGCTACCACCATCTATCTAAATCTGCCGCCAACCAGCAATGTTAATAGCATTGTTGTGTTCCGGTTGTCAGAGATAAGATAGCCAGTCCCCCAAATGTGGTGGGGTTTCCGGGTCAGTACGCTTCCACCTTCGACCTCAACTTCACTTAACATCAGGTGTGAATGAGGTCAAGTGCCAACCCGTTGTGTATAAAAACAAAAGCCATATTTTGTAGTTGTAAACTCCGCCAGATAATGCATATTAGGTACGAGAATACCAAGATAGAATTGTGAACTCACCATCTACATATAAACCGATGAGGTTTCCGTAAGATGAAAATGTAAAAGATTTGTAATGTTTTTTAAAAGTATTTTGATCAAAAGAAATGTGTATATTTATTTACACTAGGCCAGACCCATCCATGGGGGAGGTCTACATTCAGCAGTGGACGTCCTGTGGGCAGCCACATGACATGATGATACTCAGCGCCGCTCCACTAACGAGGGCATAAGCCGGATTATTCGTCAGCCTAACAATTTTCCCTTAAAGTGTAAATAACCTACACTCTTAAAACTTAATTAAAGTTGTGATAAGGTTGAAGTTAAGAGTTGTGTCATTTGTTTCGTTTTTTATTAATAATAACGCGTCATTAAAACTTGGATGTAATGATAATGTTTTATTAGATGACCAGTCACCTTCTTTGTACAGTCGACTACAAGTCAGGTGTAACACGGACAGTTAGGATATTTCGCGTAGCCCCAGTGGCGGTTTTATTGCCGAATGTCGCAGGATGTATAGCAAAAGAACCGGCCAAGTGCGTGTCAACCCACACGCATGCAGGGCTCCGTACTTGCCCTTACAATATGAACTTAGAACGGGGCTTTTTGTTGTTTGACGAATAATTTTCAACGGAAACTACATTTTATAAGTTTTTCTACTATTACTCATTAACTTGACCGATTGACTTTGACGACCGAATGGTGTAGTGGAAAGTGACTTTGTCAGGAAACCAACGGTTGCGGGTTCGAATCCCGCGAGGGGTAAATGTTTGTGTGATGAATACGAACATTTATTCCCGCGAGTCATGGATATTTATGTATGTTTATCCGTTATCTAGTATCCATAGTACAAGCTTTGCTTAGTTTGGGACTAGATGATCGGTGTAAGTGTCCGAAACATTTATTATTATTATTAACTTGTAAAACCTACATACCTGTAATAGTTTTCTTTTTAACTTCATCTTGAGATAAGTAAAATAGAAGTTATTGGCTTAGGTAGTTTAATTTTATTTTTCAAAATCACCGGCCGGAGATTGATATGCGACTGACGGTATTCATAGAGTTCCTATTATGCGAAATTTATTTGGAACTCGTGTTTTCACCAAGTTTTTTTTTATTTATTTAATTTAATGATGTAATTATGTGGAATAGGCTACAAACGCGATCGTCAAATGACACAACGGACATTATATAATGGATTTGAAAACAAAAAAAAATTTCACTACCTGTGCCAATACCTTCTATTTTACTTACCTAATATGCCCTATTTTTTTACTTACGGTAAAACAGTCATAGTATTCTTAATTGCACCAAAATATTACATATATCAGAGTCCAAAAGATAGGTCATGTCAAAGGTGGACTTATCTACTACTGCCGTGAATTTTTGGGCAACACTTGGCTCTAACAAAAATTAGCTCTTTAAAGCTTAATATTTCTTAAACAGATCGCTAAATCGAAAAACTGATTAAGAGAACCGACCTATCCAACTACACCCAACACGATGGGGTACAAAAATAAAATAAACTTTATCCCCACTTTACCTGTAGGGGGAGATACCCTAAAAAGTATTTTTCAAGATTATATTTTACTTCTTTGTCAGTATGATTAATATGAATACTCATGACAAATTACAGCTTTCTAGTACTAAGAGCCTCTGAGGTAAGCCTAATCTAAGATTATAAGGGTTCCTTCTTGATTATGGAATCCTAAAAATTACGGTCTCAATAGAAAATAAAAATTTTAGACATAACCTTTGCAAATACAACCAAAATATAACCTAATGCGTAGTGAATACAAATAAAATTAATATTTTAATTTATAAGTCTACTATTCGTAGCATAAGCGCTACGAATAGTAGACTACGATTGTTACGGATTTGTTTCAATGAATCTATTTTTCCAGGAACAATATTGATTTTGTAAAAGAATTGTACTACTACTACTATTTTATTTTATTGTATCTACATAACACAGAATTCTCGATTATTATCCATGCATATAATATTATAAATGAAAACATCCATAACTCGGGTACAGCTGTCTGTATTCATCATTCAAACATGCACCTAGCGGAGTTCGAACCTGCGACCTTATTCAGTCATGCAGCCAGTCAATCATCTATAAATAGCAATCAGGGTTGATAACCACAACACCAAACAGGTCGTCAAAGTAAAATAACGTAATGGTTGCACTATAGCAGTAAAAGCTATCTTCAATATTTTAGTACTTTCCTTTCATGTTCCGTTCTTTCACCCTGTAGGATGTAAGGTAACATGTTATTACTCGTTCATTATTGATCGATCGATAGTAATAATTTGTATACGTTCTTTGTTCCGTTTGAAGCCAGTTACGACTCACAAAGCCCTGGTTATTGTGTCACATATGCAGCAATATGATTCTAGTACCTATAGTGATTAAGATTAAAATAGCTTCATGTAATTAAATTCTACGCCCCTGCCGCGATCCGAAGTTGGCTTCAGTTAGGAAAATTGTGCAGCCAATGAACAATTTGACCTTAAATAATTGAACAACCTAAAAAGTGGCAAAACAAACTGCGGTCCCGTTTTCTAATCTCATGTGTGTTCAACGAGCCTACTCCTGTGGTTGTAGACTGAAGTCCTGGTCACATCATACCATATGACCTGATATGTATCTACGCATAAATACCCATGTAACCCAATCACGGCACTTTTGCCGTCAACTTTATAGAGTTCCGGGCCCGTATTCCTAGTAATGGTTCGATTTCGACAGGAAAAATGTCTTCCTAATGCGGCAGCACCGTATCTGCTAAAAATCTGTATATTCGTATTGGTCCAGACCGCCTTTATTTTTTAAGCGATCTACATAGAATACTGAAACGCTTCTCCAAATATTGGTATTTCCTACCCCGTGTTTATAACTGTATTCCGGATATACTTTGAATCAAACGCTTTATTCACAGGTCGCCGAACAAACCCATCAAAGCTTGGTGCGTTTATTTTTGTATCATCCGAAAATAGTACCTACATTTTTCCAGCGATGATCCTCTGTCCAGACTTTAACGCTCATGTTCTGGTGAAGTGAAGACGGGCTCTTTTTTACTGGGTATTATAATCGGTACCTTTGTAGTTATCTTTTCAAATAGGTTAGCTTTTAACAAACGTTTACATACAGTACGTCACGTACGTGTTCTGTGTGATTTCTGGCGGATCATGTCTTCAATACTCCCATTACCTAAATTCTTACTTAAATGACTTAATATGGATCTTGCCGACTGGCACGTACAATTGCAAGAATCATCTTGATAGATGTCTTCCTTGATATCACTAATGTCACAGAATATATAATTGTACTAATATTAGTGTCCTATTTCTAATATTACATTACATAACGTCATTAAATCCCAAATGGGGTAGTCAGAGATATCCCAAACAATAGTGTTTGGATGTTCCAAGCATTAAGAGTTTAATGATTGAAACAACATCTTTATCAAATATACAGAAATGCACACGTGAGACCATCGCCTTTGAAACATGCAAATCTATAGATGTTTTTTGGTGGAGAGTCCCTTAGTCGCCTTTTACGACACCCACAGGAAGAGACGGGTTGGTTCTATTTTATTTGAGTGCCGAAACCATACAGCACTATTTCTAATTTCATCCCAAAAATGTAAAATAGAGCACTTAAGGAATCGCCTTGTTGTCTATCCGTCGTCGTCACCGCTATTTACTAACCCCCCAATGAAAAGGACGTTGTCTTTGTGGGTATGTATGTTCAGTCCTTGTCCAGATGTATCTCAGTAATACGTGGCAAGGGGACATCTATGTTTGATATAAAATCAGTTAACCTGTATCGAATTAGCTTTAACATTGTTTTTTTTGTATATTTTGATGATATCAGTCTTTCGGCTGTTTTCAAAATAATAATAATAGGTTTGATGGAAATCGGTGAATGTTCGTTTGGTTTATCAGGATAACATAATTGCTTCTTATATCGGGTTTTTCAAAATTTTTAATTATAGTTATTTTTATTTCTTTTATTTGACGTAGACAATTGAAATTTGATATTAAATACATCGAGACAATAGAATTCAATTGTCATATGCCACCAGTAGGCAAGTCGGCGAGTGAAGCGAAGGGAAGTTGATTACAGTTTTTAACATAATGAGAAAGTTCGTTGACAAACTTTGTTTTGTTATTAATGTTTATTTACTTAAAGCCAAAGTTAGGCAGAATAATTGTGATGACCTACTTTTACAGTTATAGGTATTATAATATTGAACGGTTTTATACGGCCTGCATATTTGTTTGCTTGAATAAAATCTTGCGACGCATTTTTCAACTACTTTGCACACTTTGTACAATACTATGTCAACTCCGGGTTCCAACTTCTGAATCTGATGCTGCAGAGGTAGCTTACCGAATTGAGGATCTACTGATTTTGAACTGATATTATAAGTAACAAGTACTCTACCATTAAACTTTTTGAATGGATTCTGATGCTGTAAGGGTACTGCCTACCTAAGCTGTGAGGAATGAGGATCTGTCAGTTTTACAAACCCAAAAGTCGAGTTTCAATTCAGAAAAATTGCACAAAAAAGTTAAAGTAAAATTATCAAAATAAAAATCTGTCAAACAGTTTTATTAAATTGCTGTGCCTACAAAAATCTAGAAAATACTTATGTTATGCGTGACAAATGTGGAGCTTACGAGATATAGGTACTTATTGTGTACCGGTGATGAATCGCGCAGAACCAAGAGCATTGACGTCTCCTCTATGTGGAAGGCCATCATCCACTTTGGTTCGCTGCGTCAGCGGAATAAAGAAGTGGAAGTAATCAGGGGCTATGATCAGACTTTTTTAAATAATCGTGCATGACTGAATAGACTGACATCGTGATGACCACGCTGTGAATGTCAACTCACTTACCAATCGAGTATTTGGCGCCCTCTGGACAAGGTTGAGATTTTGTCCAAGTACGTTTGAAATCGCACAAATTTCCATGCCACTTTTGTGCCTGTCAGCTCATCATATTAGAACTATGACCCCACCTACTCTATTTACTTCGAAATATTTCTAGGGATTATTTTTGTCATCTACCTGAATAATATATATACCTATCTTGTATTTCTGCTATTTGCTTGCATTTATAGATAATAAAAATATTTGATAAGGAAAAGAAATTGGATGGGGCGGCCGTTGCCGTTAAAAAAAATTGAAATGTTATCTTTATTTGCCTCCTTTATAAGCCATTTCGAATATCACGATGTCGTGTCTGTCCAGAGAATACGAACTAAGTAATCTCTAATGAACCGGTTTCTTAAACCACGATGAAAAACCACGGGTGTTATGTGTTTGACGGCGTTGTGTGTGTGTGTGTGTGTCCAGTCTTTCTCCGGATGTATCTCAATAAGGTGTGGTGCGATTTGAGTGCGGTTTTTTATATTGATCTTTAAAATAGGGGAAGATTCTTAGCCACCATGAAAATCGGGTCAGCCTTTTAGAAAATATTTAACTTGTAACACATTTGCTTTGCTAGATGATATTATTATGTATAGTTCCTCGGGGGTTATCTAAATTTTCAACTTGTGTTATATTTTGTGTAGTGATTACTTTGTTAAAAAATGGGTTTGGAATAGAAATGTATGCTTGTTTTTCAAATTTGACTAATAGTGCCTATACGCCGTTAAAGAATGGGAATTTTTAGTAATTATCATTAAGGTTTAAGATTTGATCGACGACGAATAGAAAAAAATCGAATAAAACTAAAAAAATAATATGAATAAGTATTTAAAAACCAAAAAACCCGACAGAATATTTTGGAATTTTCAGGCGCCATGTTGATTTTTTACCTTTTAACATTGTATCCTATGACACTCGAGAGAGCAAGACAAATCGAACGACAGCTTGCACTACAAATTGGGTTGAGCCGTTTAGGCTACAGGAGATAACATAGAAATCTACATACATGGATGCAAATAAATTCTTATCTATCTATCTATCTATCTATCTATACATAACATACATACTTACATACATACACTCAAAAAACATTACCCTCCTTTTTGGGGCCGTTGGCTTGTTACCCAATAGCCCCAGAAGAAAAATAATTAAAATTTTAAAAATAATACCTACATACCCACAAACAATCCGAATCTTCGATCTATTCAAAAATTACTTTCACGGACATTGGCAGATTCCCAAAATGGCTATTTGAGAAACCATCTGTATATACTTAAGTTTGTTATCTTTCTATGCACTCTCGGTTCTTCCGGCTATGATAAATCGATCAATCACAACCCACGATGATAGGATAGACTGGGAACGAAGAGACGTGGTAGTTGACACAATGCCTTTTTGTCGAGTTCTGTGTTTGCTACAAAACGGGTATGCCCGGGCCAACAATGCCCGATGTATCCTTTAGCTATACCTATGCTATTTATTATACAGGTTGAATTTGAATTCGTGTAAATAATTAACTAGTAACGCCACTCTTGATTACGAACAAATTTCCCCATAGTCCACCATAGTCGAATTCGATCAAAAAAATTTCGATTACCCATACAAAGTAAACCATTCTGGATCCGTCTTTATTATGGTAGTCCAACAATTATCGGCTGCATTCGAATATGGTTCCAAGTGGAAAGTTGTTCGTAATCAGAGTGGAGTCTCCAGTTAACAGGAATTACACGAATTAAATTTCACCCTGTACTTCTAACCAGGCATATTGTACGTAAAGCTGTCTGGTGTCATTTCCGTACCAAAAATGTCTGCGTCTTACTGTCGAACTAGGTAGCATCTTGAAGTTATGGGCTTTTCAAAAGTGTTATTCCTTTAAGCGATCTTTTTATGTTTTTAACCAGAGTATTACCTTATTAACCTTCCATCTATAGGTACATATCTACGTACGCCAAAATGTTAGGAAAACGTCTCAGATTACACGATGTATGTGCAGCGACAAATACGATTATAGAAGAAGCATTTAAGGTTTCGACAGTTGTAAGGTCAATTTTCTAAAATTTTATGTCTGTGAGTGTGTGTATTTATTATGATTTAAGTAATATTATTATATAGATTTCGACCTATGACCAAAAAGATTTGAAAAACGTACATTTACAAAGACAAAAATCTGAAATAATTTATGCCGGTAGAAAATAAAGGCGCCCTATGGAGTGCAGCATCCTTAGTTGTTTTTTAAAACTAAATCTATTATTTTTGTCAAATTTGAAGTTTGATGGATTCGAATATTTGTTTTCTAGTATAAATTTGGTAGTTTTATTTAAGTTTAGCGTGTTAATAGACCGGAATCCGCGTTTATTCTCAACAATATAGCTGTGTTAACATTATATTGAAAGCGACACAATATTATTTCAGATACTCCGAATTCAAATATATTCAGCTACCTCTTCTTTATTATCTAAATATAACTTATCATCTTCTTACTCTAGGGTACTAGTCCCAATTTATTAAATATCCCATCACCACCATCATCAGCCCGTAAATATCCCACTGCTGGGATCCCAATGCGGGTTAGGGACTTCACATGCCTTTGAATTTTTATTGCTCAGGAATGCAGGTTTCCTCACGATGTTTTCCTTCACCGTTTATGAGCAGTCGGATAAATGCACACAAGTAATTAAATTAAATTTAAAAAACTCATTGGTACATGGCCTGCCTGGGAGTCGAACCCGGACCTCCTAAATTGGGAGACCACGTCTTAACCGCTGAGCCACCGACCTATATTAATTCTGTGCCGACGCTTCAAATATAACTTATCTTAAAAACAGAGAAAAAAAAAGCCCGTACTTTAGGATACGACGTAGGACTCCGTACTAAGCAAAATAAAAACTCCGACACATAATACTAAATATATCTTGGAAACGGCTGAACCATCACACAAGACTATATAGAAGAGTCAACTTGCAAATAATCAACTACATTGATAATAATTTTCATACGGGGGTCTAAAAAGCTCGGATTAGCATTTTATATTAGGATCATGGTAATATCTATGGTCAGCAGTGGATATCCTGTGACTGATATGACGATGATTAGGATTCACATATTCTTTTTTGGCAATATTCCCGTCAAATAGGCTATGAAAGAAATTAATATTACATAAAAATAGAGATATTACTATGGCGGCTTTTCTCGACCCTCGCTTGTGTTATGATGCCACAGACAGATAGTCTATCGGACAAAGGCTTCAAATTTTTACCACCCCTCGTGTTACGGACGGACGGAGGTAGATTACAACAACATAATATACGTTCAAAAACGTTTGGACATTGGTATCGATTCTGGCGTGCAATCGCTAAACTAACCTAAATCTAAAAATATCTAATTTTAAATCCATTTCCTAAAATGTGCTATTCTGAAATACACCTATCTCTAAATTTAGAGATGATTTTGACATGTCTTACGGACGCCTAAATTGAATTGATGTACTAATACATTACAGAGATAGGTAACAACAAAAATTAAAGCACAAATTAAGAAGACAGAAATTACCAAGTTCAATTAGAATATTTAAGGACTTTAATTACCCAAGAGAAGCCGATGCATCCAATCCCAGCTGATAGCATATCACCAAGTATAGCCGGGTATCCGTTACCAGCAGGGAAGTATGCATGGAAGCGTGGGTGCTGCCAATGGGTCACCCCTGGCATGATCTTGCTCTCCACATCGCTCATGACATCCTCCCAGGCCTCTGGATGGAGCGGAGGGTCTGGAGGCAGCGCGGCCCTCAGGTATCCTGGCTCTACAGAAGGAGTCACCCGTCGCGTACGCAACGTTGTCATGTAAGTGCAGATGTAGTCGACCATCTCTTTGCCACGTACTCGAAACTCTTCCGTATCCATTGTTACAATGTGTGAACTTTTGTACGAAGCTATAAGATTGTGGAGGCTGAGATGTCAGCGCTGCGACGGCCTCTGACTGACTCGGCGACCACACACCACTCGGGTGGTCGAGAGCGGGCGGCGGGAGTGCGGTGCGCGGTGGGAGCGGAAGGGGCGCGAAGGCTCTTTCTGCGAACCTCATGACTGTGGTTGCACACACTATGTTGAGATTCGCGATAAGCGTATTACTTAAGGGCGCAACAGCTATATGTGAATTGTCGCCCGTACGTGACTGACAGCTAAGTACCAATAGACACCTAGGTACAGTATACACCGAAATAAATTAGTAAGCAGTTAGGGGTAGAGCGTACCTTGGGTTGCAATTTATTATTCAAGTAACAACATGGAAATTATACAAAGTAAGAAGATCTAACAATTAATATATTTATACCACAGGACCCAATTTTATTATTTCGAACAGAAAAGATATTGTTATCTCTTTTGGTCATTGATATTTCCCATTCTTCTACTGCACCTACCTATAATTTTTGTAGTACTTAAATTATTAAAATTTTATTATAAATGCATAAGAAATAAAAATATTTTAACAAATTGGCTTTATTCAATCACTTATAATGACACCGACGCACTGCTACAATACATTTGTTAGTTGAAGTTACTTTAGTAACTTATTAGTAATCTGTGGTTGAAGTGAATCATAACATGTTAATGTAAGTACATATTACATTATAAATTGGTTCTCACACTCTTACTCATTATTATATTAGATAATGTAGGTTTTGCCTTAGAGCGTTTACAAACAAACAAACAAACTCATATGCGAAAGTACACGCTCGTGCACACAAAAACACGCACATACCTACGCACATACAGACACACGTACACACACATCTATGTAACTGAACAATAAAGCCGGAATTATACTTACCACTTTTACTTCTCATCTCATCACTCAACTAAGTTCGTAAACATCCCACTGCAGGAGTATGGGCCATAAGTCCACCACGCTGGCCCAATGCGGGTTGGGGACTTCACAAGCCATAGAATTTTTATTTCTCAGGCATGCAGGTTTCCTCACGATGCTTTCCTTTACCGTTTAAGAGCAGTCGGATTACTCAAGCGAAAAATGTTTAATGCACAGGTTTTACCTAGTTTAGGATTCTATCAAATAGCTTTTATTTATATAATTAGTAAGATAATAATAATTAAAGTACTTGTAACAATTGAATCATCATCATCATATCAGCCGAAAGATGTCCACTGCTGGACAAAGGCCTCCCCCAAAGATCTCCACAGCGATCGGTGCTGCGCAAATGAATAAATATTTGTATTTCTTCATCCACTACCATTCCCTAAAGGTAGTGGATGAAAAAATATAAATATTTATTCATTATTTACTATTATTTATTTATTATGGAAGTTTTTTGGTGTCTATGTATGTGGGTATTCAATTCCATAATAGAGAACCTACATCAGAACCTACAATACCTCTTGCAATATTACCTCCTTTCTGGAGCAGTCGGGTAAAAATACTATTTTGGTTTATTGTGACTCCTCTTTTTATTAATTAATTTATTAAATTCAACTTGATATCTCCAAGCCGTTTCTGACAAAAAGAGCTTTGATTCACGATCAGACAGACGGACAATAAAGTAATCCTATAAGTGTTACTACCATGACCCCTTAAAACAATTAAAAGTTTTTAAAAAACAACAGTCATGTACTGATGGTGAAAAAACACTTGTTAGCGTCACCCGCTTCCCGCTGCGCCTATCAGAGAGGAGCAGGCTGCGTCCGCCGCGGCCAATGATACGCCACCGCACGCCCGCCCGCCCTCGAAGCTACTTCATTGAGTCAGCTGAATGTGGTCACCGGCTGACTATTCGCACTTTCTACAGCTCTTTGTACTAAAATCTTCTTGAATAAGTACGACCTATGTATATGTGAACAGCGAATCCATCTACGTGTATACCTACTGTAAAACTTCATATATGTAGTAGATAAATAAGTATAAATTGAAAATTTAGATAACCCCCGAAAGACAATGATTATATCATTTAGAATCGACTTTTTTATTTAACGACCTGTTTGGTGTAATGGTTAGCAACTCTGACCACTATACCAAAAGGTTGCGGGTTCGAATCCCGCTAGGGGCATATGTTTGTGTGATGAATACGGACATGTGTACCCGAGTTATGGATGTTTTCATTTATAATAAGTATTTATTTACAAAAAAAATGTATTTATGTATTATATCAACCATCTGGTATCCACAACACAAGCATATAGTTGCTTACTGTGGAACTAGATGGCGCTGTGTGTATGTCTAAGGATATTTATTTATTTATTTTATTTAATCTAGATAGATTCTAGATGAATCGATTTTACGAGTAATATAGTTGGTTTGTTTATCTAAACAAACCAACTATATTACTCGTAAAAGCTAAATATCATCGAAATAACTTATTCGATTTTAATCATACATATTATTATTATTATTATTAAATTCTTTATTGCACACAAAAATAAAATACAGAGAACATTTAGCATAGATGATGAAGTGTACAAAGGCGGTCTTATTGCTGATAGCGATTTCTTCCAGACAACCTCAGTTAAAGATAGTTACATAGTTAAGCAACACAGCTTTCGAAAATAAAAGTCGTTTTCAAATCAATACAGCCATGTAGGCGCCACAATGACACCGAGATACATAGACAAAGACATGCAAATAATCATAGGCTTCAAACTTATATTCAAACGGTTATTATGTGTATTTTGTGTAAATATTGTCTTACATGATGCAGTCTCAATAAATAAATATAACACCCCCATTTTTGTACCAGTAGTTAAAACAATTTTAATTATTTTAATTAGTTAATTTACTTATAACGTATTTTTTTTTTGTTTTTATTAAATGTAAGGTTATCAGTATCAGGTGAAAATGTTACATTTTAACTGTTACCCATCTCGATAGGATGATTTCATTGTCAAGTGTGACAAAATGGCTGCTAGCGTCCGCCAATAATTTTAAAGATGAATAATAAAAATAATATTAATGAATAACATAAATAAATATAAAAAATATAATATAAATAAATACTATAGACAAATAGTAATATCATCGGTAAAAACATACCTATATAATACAATATGTACGGTTTACCGTGCATTAGTTATTTATGTCATTGCTTAGCATGCATTTTCACACCTTTCGCGTCGATATATCAATAGACAATTAATCAGTGAATTACACGCACTCAAAGCAAGCAGTTGTTTTATTATAGCATAGCACACACCGCGCCCTATCACCCTAGCACCTTAGCATTCCTTATCATTTAAGTGTAGTTGACCCTTTCACAATAAGTGAAATATCTAGCTAGTAAATACAAAATGCATAATGTGAATAATGAATTAAGAATACATCTGTAATTATTTAAATTAGTGCATGCTGCTCTCTCATGTTGCTGTGCCTTCATAAGGTCCATAATGATACGATACGCTAGAACACCATCAAAACATAGGAATTCAATAAGTGGTTTGAGTTTTGGATTTATATTGATGGATGACGTATAAGGTACCCTATGATACTCCCGGGACCGCCACGAATTTAATGACACCACATTTGTCGAAATGCACTAAATAGGCTGTAGATGGTAACATAGACACGCGTTAAATATGTTACCCCCTTTTGGCTTCGCTTCAATTGTAGGACTCGTTGTATTATACAGAGTGAAATTTAATTCATGTAATTCCTGTTTACTGGTGATTCCACTCCTGATTGTGAACATCTTTCCCCAAAGGAACAATAGCCGAATACGATCAAAAACATTTCGTTTCCCCATACAAAGTAAACCATTCTGAAAACACTATGGAAGTCTATGGAATGGAAGTATGGAAGGATTCGGCTATGGTTCCTAGTAGAAAGTTGTTCGTAATCAAGATTGGTGTCACCAGCCGAAAATTGTTGGACTTCCATACTAAAGGTGGTTTCAGATAATTTACTTGTATGAGTAATCGAAAGTTGTTTGTAATCATGAGTGGCGTCGGCGGCGTAATGGGAATTACACGAATTCAAATTCACCCTGTATGTTTATTGTATTACAGCCTTGTATTGCAATCGACTATTCAGTAATGCTGGAGATATCACAGAACATACATAAAATAAAGTAGAATTATGGCCTGTTTTTGAATAGCGTAAATGAAGTTTAATGACAATTGTAATCTATTTTTCTTTTATCTACGTCAACCAACTATGAAATGCCATCTGTCCACAAGTAGAACTCCCATCGGAATCCACGATGTGACCGCAAATGATTTATAATTTTAATATCCATGAACACTGAAAATCTTGCCGCAGACTCGGATGCGAGCTGCATCAACTTAGCAGCTTGCAAAATCAACGTCCTGCTTTAGCCTGTACCTACCTAGATAAAATATACTTTATTGCAATGTGCAATTCTGAAGTACTCGTGGCTCAGTGCATTCGCTATTTTCGAAGAAATTTAGCATTTAACAAAATTTATCGTTTATAATAAAGACTAAACGACCTTTTTTATATTACAGAATATTTAGCCACGTTTGATGAAAATCAGTTAAGCCGCTTCGAAGAAGTTTAGTTTTTAACACAGTTGGTTTGATTTATCTACTTATATATATATAATTTTTGTTGTATCGGGGATTTTCAAAATGTTCAAATTATAAGTGATTATTTTTTATCATATTTGTCCTTGTTTTTATTCTTATGGAATGAAAATAGAAAAAGTAATATATAGACATGCAGCCACGATATGAGGCATCACAACAACGTATCTACACTGGATGAGATTTTTTACGGTAAGGAAAAAAATTCGCATAGGTAGTTTTTTTTTTTCAAAACCGTCATGTTTGCCCGCTCCGGTCGGACATTGATATGCGACTGGCCGGATTCGTAGATTCGTGCGAAATTTATTTGGAACTCATATTTTCTCCACGTATTTATTTAATTTAATGATGTAATTATGTGGAATAGGCTACAAACGCGACCGTCAAATGACACAAAACTTTACTCAATGATGATTTTGAATGAAAAAATACCTTCTATTTCACATACTTATCCTTACCGTGTTCATGGATGGCCATATACGCTATACTACGAAGTTTTTCTCTACTATCAGTAAACGCTGCAACACGCTACGTTGTAACGCTACATCTACGAGGTTTTTCTCTACTTAGCGATAAACGCTCTTACGCGCTACGTCGTAACGTTACATCGTAATTGGAAGCTGAATATTTTTCACCCCAAAGTGCAAATTCTGAGTGAACGGTCGATCCAGGTAGTCATTGATGGCTGCTCATCTGACCTATTGGCCTGACCTCAAGGGTCAGTTCTCTCCGCAACTCTCTTTCTATTGCATATCAACGATCTGCTTGCACCCGTAACCTCTGGGTATCCAGACGATACCACTATTACGGAGAGATATACGTCCAGTGCACAGTCCAGAGGTGAAGACATCCGATCACACAAGATGTCCATGATTGAGCACAAGAAATCCATGGTTGAGCACAAGAATTTGGCATTAAAGGCAGTATCCGATTGGGGTACCACCAACCTTGTCAAATTCAATCCTACCAAAACACAGGCGTGTCTGTTCACCAGCGAACGGAGTCCATTTCACCTGACTCCAACTTTCCGGGATGTATCCATACCAATCTCTAACCATCTGAATCTTTTGGGTCTGGAGTTAACCTCTAACCTAAATTTTGGCCGCTTATAGAATGGAGTGCTAAAACAGCAGCTACTTTAGGTACTTTACCAGACTCAGGTTCGATCGTGCATGGAATACTGCTATCACCTTTGGGGATGGTTCAGCCAAGTACCAGTTGGCTGCACTCGATTCTGTGAAACGACGTGCCAAACGACTCATTGGTGACCATTCGATCACGGCTAAATTGCAGAGCTTCGAACACCGTCGCAAGGTCGCCTGTCTTTCAGTCTTCTACAGGATGTACTTCGGTGAGTGTGCGTTGGAATTACACAATCTTATTCCACCATCGCCATTTCATCTTCGGACTACTAGGCGTGGGGAGGGATTCCACCCGTATGTAGTTAGCATACCGAACATTCGCACTAAGCGGTTCGACTCTTCATTCATAATGCGAACAGCCAAGGCATGGAAATCCCTTCCGGTGTCAGCCTTTCCTGAATCCTACAACCTTGGGATCTTCAAGAGCAGGGTGAATCATCATCTACTGAGATCACGTGCTTTATCTTCGGCTACGTCACTTCCCATCAGGTGAGATTGTGGTCAAACGCGTATCCAGTTAATCATAAAAATAAAAAAAAGCTTATCAAAATAAAAAAATTAACCGTTTTCAAATCAGATTAGCCGCTTTGAGGTGCTACAAAGCCACAGACAGACACAGATAGAGGCCTCAAACATATAACACCCTTCTTTTTGCGTCGAGGATTAAAAAATATGATTCACCACGCCGTTTTTGAGAATTTGAATTTCAAATGTCTGAGGATACATATTCGAATCTCAGCAAATTGATTTCCAGTTAATATCAAAATGAATTATTCAGTTAATTCAACGATTCGGTCTATCTGACCTGGAAACTTCCTGAACAGTGGGGATATCATCAAAACTAACCAGGAAATATTTAAAAAAAATATTCAAACCCGACTACGGCTTTCAACACCTACCTATAAAAAATCAATAACAAGGCCAACTAAGTCAATTAAGTTCTTTTATGCACAACGGGTTAGCACTTGACCGCAATCACACCTGATGGTATGTGAAGTGAAGATGAGGCCGAAGGTGGGAGCGTACCTACTGACCCGAAAACTCCATCCTATTTGGAGGACTAGTTATTCTGTCTTATCTCTGACAACCTTAAGACAACAATGCTATTAATATTCCTGTGTGGCGGCAAATTTAGATAAAATGGTGGTAGCTAGCCATGCGGACATTTTAAAAATGCCCTACCACCAACCAAACAGAGTAACTAAACATGTACCTCGCTGGGGATCAAACCCGCAACCTAAAATCCGTAAACTCTATGTTGTTCACATTGGGCTACGGAGGCGGTTTTAATCACCGTAGTCGGGTTTCTATAAGTTTCTAGATGCTAGATTTATTTGTCGTTAAGTTTGCCAAAATGGCTTCTGGCGTCCTCCATATGTAATTTATTTATTTAACACTTTATTGCATATACAGGGTGTAATCGTTAAGTGTGCACAGGCGATTATTCCGTAACTATTATAGATATCAAAAAACTTTAAATTGATATCGAAAATACTTTACCTAATGAGTAAAATGACATTAATAAATTTTTTAAAACTCCCATACATTTTATTTCTTAGTAAGTACAAAATTTTGTACCTATTCAAAGCAGATGTTCGAAGTGACGTCGCGCAATAAATTGGCGGGAACGAGAATCCGCGATAAAGAATTTGAATTTAGAACGAACACCAAATAGTATCTTTTTTTTTGTTTTTATTTAGTATGTTGCTTTTCAGCCAGTTCAAATCAATGCGATATTGAAACAAGGTTTATTATATTAACGATTACACCCTGTATAAGTATACAAACATACATTGAACAAACATAGGACAGAAATTACAATACACAAAAGGCGAGCTTATCTCTGTAAGAGATTTCTTCCAGCAAACCCTCGGAAGGAAAAACGAATTTAAAATTTTTTATTGTAGACAAAGACGAAAAA
Organism: Oegoconia quadripuncta; assembly: GCA_949316235.1. NCBI lineage: Eukaryota > Metazoa > Arthropoda > Insecta > Lepidoptera > Autostichidae > Oegoconia > Oegoconia quadripuncta. The sequence continues at coordinate 12,146,511 of OX438752.1, read as the reverse complement.
AACAAATTGATCATTATGACTTATACTATAATAATCCCAGAACCAGTATAAATTTACGACACCTAATTTTTCCAAATGAGGCGTTTAGGCGGTATAATACATACCTACATACAGAGTATAGAGACGTTGAATACATTACCCTCCTTTTGGCTTTGCCGCACTCGAATTACCAGTCAATCAATAGATACATTTACGCAATTTCATTTTTTTTCACATACTGCATATTTTTAGAGACCTCTTGAATACGTTGACCTTTGGACATAAATAATTTTACAGCAAATTGTATCTTCATAATAACCACAAAATTCAATATACGAGTTTTAAGCGTAATACTGACTTGACTCTTCTATTCTTATTATTGTATTCTTTCATGGAAATTGTAAAGTTCTAATTAATAATTTTATTAATAAGATTTTGAAACTCGATTTCAAGAATGTGTTAGAGCTTCGTAAATACCCCCGGATTGCACCGACGAGCAGGGATTTTTTCTTTTTTTTACAGTTTTATTACATCGAAAGTTATCAATATTAAGTTATTAAGTACCTAAGTAGCTACGGGTCGTTGGGTAGGCAAGTACGTTAACCTGCAAAAATAGAACTTTCACACGTGACTTCACTAAAGATTAAAACGATTTTAATTTAAAAGTATTTGGTCTCGATTGAACTCAGAGGAAATACTTTTCACTTTGAAGTCAGTTTTATTTTCGTTAGAAGAGACTACGTACCTACCTAACCGCTTTTCGGTGAGAATCGCATAATTTTAATTTCCTCACCGAAGTTGGTTGGTTGGTTTGGCTTATTTAAAATGTTATTTTTCAAAACAAAGACCTAATGGCATTTTAAGTTCATAGATTCTTAGATCACCCACGGAAAACCGAGACGCACCTTTTGTTGAATCTCATTTTCTACCCCCAATTGGGGTTACCAGATCATTATTAGAAAAAGGAGAGCTGAAGGGTGTAAACAGGAGGAATTCCTAATAAATAGGAGGACTTACACACCTTTCTTTGTTTTTTAACAAACGAGTATGAAAATGTTCAAATTATATGTTTTTAAAATTATAGGTATTGTGTAAGAATCAACGGTTTTTCTGACTCAACCAACAATGAGTCGGATTCATTCTTTTACTGATTGTGCATTGGTAGACATACTCATACAGTAAGATAAGGGAGGATGGGAAGGCAATTTATTAAAAAAACATACAAGCAGCTGAATTGAGAACCTCTTCCTTTTAGAAGTCGGTTAAAAAAGGAGGGCATGTCCTCCTTTAGAATATTATCTGGCATTTCTACTCCCAATGCATAGACGTTATAATTTGATAACAGTTTATTTTCTAAAGTCGGAATTTCAGAGATGGTTCTTAGCTGTTTGAAAGATTCTAAATTCCAATGTTAATTGTTCGACGGTTCCTTTTATCTGTTAGTAAAAAGAGGTTTATTGTTAAAATATACAAAACTATTTTTACAAATTTACTTTCATATTCTTATTTGTACCTTGTTCTGTCAAACTGATTTTTCTCTCTTATTGTCATTCTGTTCTTCTTGTGTCAATATAAAATAATATCAATATAACTATAATTATTATTTTATCTAGTAATTCATGTTTTATTCACTCACTGAGTATTCTGAGCAATTAGTATAGTGCAGTAGGCAACTACTACTAATAGGTTAAGGGTCCCATGCACGTAAGTGAAAACCGAAATGTCGGAACATGGAAATGGTAATGGGAGTTTGCAAAACTCAACGGCGACACAAGAAACGGGAGTTTCTAGCAGCGGTGGCATGCCTTCAATGGAAAAATTGGACGGCAACAGTAACTATGCCATATGGAAATTTTTGATCGAATTGTATCTTGTACATGACGACTTGTGGGAGTACACGAGTGCTACACCTGCAGCAACAGATGTACAAGGTACTAGAAAAGATCAAAAAGCTAGAGCTAAGATTTGCTTAATGGTTAAACCTCACTGTTTAGTTCATGTACGTAAAGCTAAGACGGCTAAAGATGCCTGGGAAGCGTTACAGAGTGCGTTTGCTGACAGAGGACTAAATAATCGATGCCGGCTACTTTCTAAACTAGTGAGCATGAAATTGGAAAATTTTTCAACTGTCAGAGAGTATGTGACATCTGTCATAACGACGTCACAGGAGCTTATGGATCTTGGAAAGGAGGTTGATGATGAGTTATTGGCCGCGTTACTTCTCCAAGGTCTTACTGCAGAGTTCCAGCCGATGCGATTAGCCATTGAAAACAGTAACATTGTTGTTACAACTGACTACGTAAAGACTAAACTCTTTCAAATGGAGGACACTTTCCGAGCAGGAACGAGTGCCACCCAATCGACATCTGCACTTCTAACAAATAAACAGAAAGGCAAGATAAATCCTAAGAAAAAGAACAAAGCTGATGTCAAGTGTTTTATTTGTAGTGGGCCGCACAAGGCAAAGCAATGTCCAAACAATCCGAAGAACCAAAAGAATGCTCTTCAAGCTTATGCATTTGGCACAACGATGCAGCCGCATGCTGATGATTGGATCATCGATTCAGGAGCGTCGACGCATATGACCAATCGTAGATCGTGGTTTAAGGATTTCAAACATTTGCCTACGCCCTTGAAAGTTATATGTGCAGATGGGAATGAGGTGTTAGGTGAAAGAGAGGGAACGGTAGTGTGTGAGTCAGGAGGTTTGAGTTTAACTATCAGCAATGTTACATATGTTCCTAAGTTATCATCTAACTTATTGAGTGTGAATGCGATCGCGAAAAAAGGTCATGTGGTGGTATTTACAGATACAGGCTGTGATATTTTCAGGAGTAATGAATGCGAGATTAGAGGTAAGGCTGTTATGAAAGGTGTGGAGGAACGAGGCATATATAAAATGAAATGCTGTTCACAGGGTTCTGCACTTGCAACAGTCGATAATAACCAGTTGATGTTATGGCATCGGAGGATGGGACATCTTGGTTTGCACAATCTTAAATTACTCAAAGAAATGGCGATTGGGGTAAGTTTTTCTCATACTTTAACTAAACTTGAGTGTGTGCCCTGCGTTATGGGAAAACAAACGAAGCAAACATTTGAAAAAGGCAATAGTACGCGGGCTAATGAAGTACTAGGTTTAGTACATTCGGACGTATGTGGTCCTATGGAGGTACATTCAGTTAGCAACTGCCGATATTTTTTGACGTTTATTGATGATTTTACTCGTAAAACTTTTATTTATTTTTTGAAACAAAAATCTGAAGTTTTTGAAAAATTTATAGAGTTTAAAGAGTTTGTTGAGAATCAAAGCGGAAAAAAAATAAAAATACTACGTACTGATAACGGTACGGAGTTTGTCAATAAACGAATGGACGATTACCTCAAAAAAATCGGGATTCAGCATCAATTGACTGTGGCTTATACTCCGGAGCAGAATGGGGTTGCCGAGCGTGCCAATCGCACCATTTGTGAGAAAGCAAGAAGCATGCTACAAGATTCACAATTACCTAAGCGGTTTTGGGCTGAAGCTGTTCATCACGCTGTGTTCTTAAAGAATAGATCTCCAACGATTGCTGTAAAAAACATGACACCTGAAGAAAAGTGGTCAGGGAAGAAAAATGATTTAAGTTCAGTGAAAATCTTCGGCTGTAGAGCTTTCATGCACATTCCGGATCAAAAGAGAACCAAGTGGGATCCAAAAAGCCAACAACTGATATATACAGGTTTTTGTGATAATGCTAAAGCTTATCGTCTTCTGGACCCCACTACCAACAAAATTATGAAGGCTAGAGATGTGGTTTTCTTTGAAAATCAAAAGCACATGGAGCAATCGTTAAAAAACGAGCATCAGGAGGAGATCCTAGATTTTCCAGATGAACTGCAAGGAGCTGTCAATAGATACAGTGAAGAACCTGATATTGTGCAACCAATAGAGGTTGATGTTGCGGATGGTACACCAGATTTAGTAGAAGCGGAAGACGAGTTCGAAGACTGCGAATCGCACTCGTTTTTAGATGAGGTCGACTCTCAAAATGAACGGAGGTATCCACTGAGGGAGAGAAAGCCTAGACAGTTTCCAGACTATATCTTGTACCAAGCATCTGAATCCGTATCTGATCCGATTACGATTCAAGATGCACTGTCGAGGAGAGACAGTGAAAAATGGAAAATAGCAATTCAGGAAGAGCTGGATTCGCTAAAGAAAAATAAAACTTGGATTTTAGTCAAACCACCAGTCAAAAGTAACGTCGTTGATTCGAAATGGATTTTTCGAATAAAAGAAGAGGCGGGAAATAAGACTAGATATAAAGCGCGACTAGTAGCTAGAGGTTTTAGTCAGAGATACGGTGTGGACTATGACGAGACATTCGCTCCAGTTGTCAGGCACAGCTCACTTCGAGTTTTACTGGCAATGGCGGCCAAGAATGGATTAAACGTGGATCAGATGGACGTAAAAACAGCTTTTCTAAACGGAGACCTATCTGAAACGGTTTATATGAGACAGCCGCAAGGATTCGAAGAAAAGGGGAAAGAAGATTATGTGTGTCTTCTTAAACGTTCACTTTATGGATTAAAACAAGCGCCTAGAACTTGGAACCACAAGTTAAACGATGAGTTGATTCAGCTGGGCTTCAAGCGATCCAGGAATGAACCATGTGTCTACACTAGATCTAAGGATGGAAAGACCATCATGTTAGCAGTGTACGTTGACGACATGCTAATTTTTTGGAATGATGCAAATGAGCTTAGTAAAGTGAAGAGAGATCTCATGTCAAAATTCGAAATGAAAGATCTCGGCAAGGCAGAGTTCATTCTAGGAATGCGTATTACGCAGAACGATTCTGAGATCAAAGTTGACCAAGAGAAATACGTCGACAAAGTTCTGAATTATTTTGGAATGGTTGACTGTAAGGTCGCTTCGACACCGTCAGCTACTGGACAAAAGCTAGAAAAGCCAGGGCCAGAACATCAACCGGATCAAAAGATACCATATCAGAATTTGATCGGTTCACTGATGTATTTATCTGTCTGCACAAGGCCGGACATAGCACATGCAGTGAATTATCTAAGCCAGTTTAACAGTTGTTTTACTGAAGAACATTGGACAGCTGCAAAACGTGTCCTTAGATATTTAAAGGGTACTAAAACTCTTGGGTTGAAGTACACAAAGAGGAAAGAACATAATGAACTGCATGGTTATGCAGATGCGAGTCATGCCACATGTTATGATAGAAGGTCATATTCCGGAGTGGTCTTCCTTTGGAAAGGAGGAGCAGTATGCTGGGACAGTAGAAAGCAAAGAACAATAGCTCTCTCAACTGCTGAAGCAGAATATGTTGCAATGTCTGAAGCTGCCAGGGAAGCAATATTTCTTAAAAAATTTATTGCTGAAATCTCTGGAAATCCTGAGGTATCCTTGAAGATCTACAGTGACAGCCAATCTGCTATTGCAATTGCGCAGAACCCTGTGCACCATCAACGCACCAAGCATATTGATGTGCGCCATCACTTTATAAGGGAGGCAGTTGAACATGGGCATATAGTATTGAACTATGTAGAGACCGCTCGTATGGTTGCCGACGCTTTAACAAAGCCTTTGTTAAGAGGGAAGTATGAATGGTGTGTGCAAGGCATGGGTTTGCAGGTATGAAATTAAGGAGGAGTGTTAGTAAAAAGAGGTTTATTGTTAAAATATACAAAACTATTTTTACAAATTTACTTTCATATTCTTATTTGTACCTTGTTCTGTCAAACTGATTTTTCTCTCTTATTGTCATTCTGTTCTTCTTGTGTCAATATAAAATAATATCAATATAACTATAATTATTATTTTATCTAGTAATTCATGTTTTATTCACTCACTGAGTATTCTGAGCAATTAGTATAGTGCAGTAGGCAACTACTACTAATATTATCAAATAATTTTTAGTCGACGTTAATTTGCTCGAATGTTTTATCGAGTTACGTTTAATCAACGTCTCGTTTATTTCTACAACATAATTACAGCAGTCTTATGAAAAGCGATGCACAATAAATAAATAAATAAATAGAGGCTACACGTACAATCTGAAACGGATAAACCTTTACAGGCTTGCATCATACAAATGTAATTTTCACAAGAAATCATGGAACGTTTTTCGATAATTGTTTGTTTAGTTAATGCAATTATTAATTTTAACAATATATTCATGATTTGCTGAAAAAACTCAATTTGTTTTATGCAGGACTGTAAACGTTTATCCGTGTCTGACTGTACCTACTACTGCTATCAGTGGCGTGCCCTACATACAGGCAGGAAAGCAGTTTGTATTATTAGAAATTGTAAGCTTTCGTAAAAATGCATTGTCAAGACAGCTAGTTCATACTGACGTGACCAGAAATATTATAAGAAGGGGCGAAATTGCTAAAGAATAAGTTTTTATTGGGTAGTTGTATTTTTTCTCATTTAACAGCAAATTTTATCATTCTGCCTACCCTGGGACAAAACGCTGTGCACGCCACTGACTGCTATTACCTACCGTTGGATCAATAGGCCTCTTTTAAGCCCAGGTAGCCTTTGCTACTCGATTGCGCCCAACACATCCTAGGGTATCTACTGAAATGTAAAAGTAAGGAAATAGGTTCAAAATTCTAAAAACAGTCTCACTATATCCTTGCAAGACATTTTAAGATACGTAGAAGAAATATAGGTGTGAATGTCTATTATAGAGATATAGAATGTACGTCATTTTCATTCATCCGTGAAAATCGCACATATTTCAAATTACCGACTAAGGGTTTGAAGGAGGAACGAAGTAGGGGGTCAATTCATGAATCGCTCTTGAGCTCTCTGCTAATTTTTACCCGAGTATGGTGAAGTGAAAAGGAGGGTAATGTATTCAACGCATATGTATGTACGTGTGTTACCAAAAACAGCCTTGTTTGGACAAATGGGGCGTCGTTAAATTCGTACTAGTCCAATATCCCCCATATTGGATTTAGTAGCCATTTTGTCATTTTTGATAACAAAATAATCCCATCGGGATGGACATCAAGTGACAGGTTTTGGCAAAAGAAATTCAGGTGTCGAAAGTGTTTTTAAAACAAAATATCTAAATAAAATCATTAGTACACGACTATGCTTAAGTTACCTATAAAAATATAAACAAGACGAGATAATTCAATTGATAAAATATGGATATCGCATAAGCTAAGCTATAAAACTACATAAAAATGATATACATGTATGTATACGAGGAACCGCGTAGAGGGTTCTGACTCCGCCGCCGGCCTAAATCAATTGTTAAAGTTATTTCGTCTCGTTCTTGAGTTTTTTTATAGGTAGGTATTTATGACCGTAGTCGCGTTAGAACAAAATTCTTTTCTAAATAAATGCTTGAGAACTGACGGCAAGAGGCCCGATGGCATAACGTTAGGCCGTTGGAAATTGGGAAGGTCGCTTGAGTGGGATGCGACCTGCGTTGATACTTTGGCCGAATCCCATGTCGAAACGACTTCGTCAGATGCTGGCGCCGCGGCGGCCTCCGCTGAATCACTCAACCGGCGGAAATATGTAGACTTCGGAGCGGGCTACATTATGCCGTTTGGGGTGGCTGCCTGGGGTCCATGGGAGCCAGAGGCAAAGAAATCAGCAATGGAGTTATCGATATCTCCAGCGACAAGAGGGCGGGCAGCTACCTCTCTCCACGCATTCGTAATGCGATACAAAGAGTAATGCTGCCTCCATCCTAGGTATGGTGCCGCGGTACTGACTTAGATGATTTTTTTATTTATAGATAGTTTAGTTTATGAATTTAGTATTTTTGTTCAGAACTTAAATTAAACCAAGTCCATTAAAGAAAAATGATAATAAACTATTAAAGAATAAAAATGTAATGTTCACAGAAGAGTAGGTATGTTGATTGAAAAAAAGTAGAAAGTGGTCGAACGATTCCAAAATCAGCCCCCAGAGCGGAGGGCGCGGGAGGGTGCGAAGCGGGTCGAGGCACGCCAAGGAGTCGCCGTCGTCGTCGGAACGCGCATTCTTAGCCACACCAGAATACCAATGCCATATTATTATGTGTGATCTCGTCTCCTATCGTGCAATATACGAAGATGTCTAGTAGGTAGTCGCCTCCATTGAGATCTTATTCCGCACTTTATGACTCGGAGCACGTCCGTACGAATTATTCAATAATAAAGTCGTTCAGTAGGTCCATATTTTGTGAAATGTAATGTCCTTAGGTCAATGTAAACAATATTGCGGTTAGTTTCGGATTCGGAGCCCTCGGGTTTGATTTGTGGTGCCGGTTGTGCCGATTTTCAAAAAATCTACGATCGCAGGATGATCAGGGCAATAGAAACAACAACGCTAGGACGTACGATTTCAATGTGCTGTTTCTCAATTATAGCTCAGGATAGAGACTAGCTTATAAATCTGTAATACTAATTTTCGTAACTGTAAAAAGTGTTAGAAGGCCATTAGGTACGCAGTTCCATAAATTACTTTTTCTACGACATTACTTACAGTAGCAGTAATGTTATGTTATATGAAGCGGCATTATAACTCTACAAGAGTATGCGCCGGCCGCGTCGACGCTGTCGGAAATGTAAATGCAGTGAAATCACTGGGATTACGGCTGTGTGATCGCGTGGACACCTTTCATCATTTCCTTTTATTTGATTCTAAATTTGAATAATCTATCCACTATGCTCTACGATTTGTACCTACCTAATGGATATAATCATCGAACGTCACGTACTGATAACTTCGTTTGATTTTCTATTAAAAATGAGAATTTTTATTAAAAATGTCTATAATATTGACCAATTTTTAAAGGGAAGCCGATACGTAATACTTATATAGCGTCAGCGTCTCATAACCATATTTAACTGAATTTGTGTACACAGTAATTGTGATGGAATGCAGGCCTCGAGGCGAGCGTAGCGACAAATTGGATTACGCGGGAGGAGCGACTAAATTGTTTTAGTGTCGATCAGTAGATATGCAAGAGTCGTCTTTGGTAAGGAAACCTTTTGGAGCAGAATTTGTTTTGGGGCGATTTGGCTACTGCTTTTCAATAATATTGATCTACATTGCCCTACATACTTGTACATTACCTATTTAATTAAATATACAAAATAAATTTATTTTAAATAAAATTTTCTTTTTTTCTTTAATCACCACTATCAGTCATCATCCTTAGTTGAAACACTTCTAAGTATAGTTATTTTAATAAGTATCCATTCGTATTAAAAAATAAAAATACAATTATGTCAAAACAATACGATGACTATTAAATGAGGTGATTCGTTATGAATTGGTAGATTACATTCGTTATGGCAGTAGTGACGTGAGTATTATCCTCATAAGGATTCCTGAAACAACACGTCGGTGATTAAGTCACGATACAGTATCACGGACTATACTTTTGGACTTAATGTAAACTCGTAAGTGACATCTGGTTTAACCTCACAGATTGTAGGTACTCTAGGAGACCGAGTGTACTAACACTGTAAACACCTTATACATACATACATACTTAAAGTTACGTCTATTTCCCATAGTGACATTCACATTGCTACAAAAACCTTATACCTAATTATATACTGGATGAGTTTTTTACCGTAACGAAAATAAATGGGCATGTTAGGTAAGTGAAATAGAAGGTATACTGGCATAGGTAGTTTTTTTTTTTTTTCAAAACCTTAATCGAAAAAGCTTTGTGTCATTTGACGGTCGCATTTGTAGCCCATTCCAGATTAAATTAAATAAATTTCGCATGATAGGAACCCTAGGAATCCCACCAGTCGCATATCAATCTCCGGCAGGCGCGAGGGTCGATGATGGTTTTGAAAAAAAACTACCTATAACTTCTATTTCACTTACCTAATATGCCTTATTTTTTTTCTTACGAACTCATCCGGTATAATTTCATGACATAGTCTCTCAGACTATACTCTAGAAATCGATATACCTGTCTATTGTACTTATAAATCATCCAAATCAACACAACAACCATCTTATCTGACATTGCAGACTTTGCTCGTTTCTTGTTGATATTCAGTACAATCGACCGCACATCAGACGTAAGATATACCGGATAAGTTTTTTCCGCAAGGACAAAAATAGGGCATTATAAGTATGTGAAATAGAAGTTATTGGCATAGGTAGTTTTTATTTTTTTTTCAAAAAGCACGCACTTGGCCATGGATTAAAATGCGACTGGCGGGTTTCGTCAAAATTCAAATTTTCTTTATTTATTTAATTTAATGATGTAGTTAATAGGCTACAAACGCGACCGTCAAATTAACGATTAATTCGAAGATGGTTTTGAAATTAACGGACTATGCCAATACCTTCTACGAGTATTTCACTTACCTAATATGCCCTATTTTTTCCTTATGGTAAAAAAACTCATCCGGTATACACAGCAACATTGTTTAGTGTGTAGAGCGCGCTATAACCGAACACTTAGAATTCCTTTTCTATCCTGAGTTCTACTTAGATGTATGTGTCTATCAGTGGACACTACTGATGGTTGCCATCGTGAGCAGATGTTATATACTAAACCGTCCGTGATTGAAATATCATAGAACTTTTAAAATTTCGGTTGGCTGAAATTTCATTTTCACTCTTACAAAAATTTCTCATTATTTATATTATACTGCGACCATTTTAAAATTTATATTCCAACGATTCGCAAGGCGTTCGACAGATATCAAGGAATAAAAGATGAGGTCGTGCTGGTAGAGAAAATAGACTCGTTGAAATCTAATTTCGCGTAACCATAACGGGCAGGCACTTGACTCCGATGAGCCATCCGCGACAGACGCTCGACTCATATCAATTCCTTAATTGAAGCGCGATTCCTTCGCTTGAACGCGCCTGAAAAACTTCTGCCTTCAGACCGGCCAGAGACGTATTGAGGAGGATTAAGAATTAAATTTCGTTTTATGTAGAGACAGATGTCGAAGGAAATCTGTCCCTACCTTTTCATTTAGGCTCAGGTTGCAGTATAAAAGATTCATTATCATTTCAATGACTATCTATCTCATTTAGTTTTGACTAGTAGTACGAGTAAAAAATTCCAAACTCTATGAGCACTTTATTCGATAATTTATACACTTATTTATTCCTTCTATAAAACTAAGGGACTAATCTAAATATATATAACTCAAAGGTGACTGACATAGTGATCTATCAACGCCCAGCCCAAACCACTGGACGGATCGGGCTGAATTTTGGCATGCAGGTAGATGTTATGACGTAGGCATCCGCTAAGAAAGGATTTTGATAAATTCTACCCCCAAGGGGATAAAATAGGGGATGAAAGTTTGTTGTTTGTATTTTGATAAAATCTTCCACGCGGACGAAGTCGCGGGAGGAAAGCTAGTTAGAGTATAAGACAGGTACACAACCTATCATTAATATTATACCTAGAATTGTCTTATCATCAATGGCAATTCCTCTTAACAATTACATGATATCGTCCAAGCCGTCATCGACGCCAGTTAAAGGATATGGCCCCTCGTTACACTTAGGCCCATCACAAGAAAAGTTGTCGAACTCGCAGAATTCGCCCACCACGGTCTGCAAGAGAAATGCCATAAATGTAAGATTACAACGAATAATGAACACAAATAAGGTGGAATTGAGATATTTAACAATGTCAACAGTGTGCTCATAGTGCCAAATGGTGTCCCAAAGGAAAAATAGTATCATTGCAGTTTAAGAGTTATTCAATTTTTTTTGTGACGTTACGCGATGCTGCAATCCTCATTTCTCATACGTAGATTCTGGTTTACCTATGAGTTTGTATTCCAAAAAACTATGACTAAATAGTGCTTCCGAAATATGCAAGTCCCATAAATAGCACTTTAATAACAATTTAAGTATTTAAAAACCAAAAAAACCCGATAGATTCTGGTTTACCTATGAGTTTGTATCCCAAAAAACTAGGGCTAAATAGTGCCTCCGAAATATGCAAGTCCCATAAATAGTACTTTAATAACAATTGAAGTATTTAAAAACCAAAAAACCCAACAGCATATTTTGTATTTTTCGGACAGCATTTTGATTTTTTTTACCTGTAAAATGTATCCTATGACACTCTGGGTATCAAGACGAATCTAACGACACCATGCACTTCGAAATCCGTCAAGTCGTTTAGGCTACAGGATGCTCCAAAGGAACGGACATACTGACATACATACATACACTCGAAAGACATTATCCTCATGACTTAGGCAGTCGGGTAAAAATAACGAAGTTATTTAAAAGTGTCTTTATCGTTGTTCAAAAACCAATGGCTTAGCCAGTAACGAAGAAGTAGTTTAACGTTCGATATTTCGTATCGAAATAAAATTCAAGGCAAGCCCAAATATTTTTGTAAGACCGATTTTCAACGATAGCACCAATAACCTGCGACCATATAGGTACGGTCGACAGAACTGAAATTCATTCACATCTCAAATAAGTCTGTTGGTTCGGTTAGGTTAGTTTAGGTTAACGATGGCGTAGTGCAGATTGGCGGCTCAGAATGCCAAGTTGAGTTATTTCAAGCATCTCCAAGTATTACACATTTTGAGCCCCATCCATTATAATTTCATATAGGTAAGTAGATATGGAATTGCGTAGTTTTTTGAAATTGTATTAAAAAAGCCAACGGCTTTTTGCTATACCCTGACAATGAGAAGGCTACACATGCTGTGAGCCCTTAATCTGCGTATAGAGACTGCGTGGTGGAGTATGGCAACGTATTCTTCAGTGCTACGGTTCGTAAAGGTACCAATACCCCTCTAAAACAAGGTAGGCTGATTATTGAGGGAAAAACGGAGATATTGTTACCTTTGTTGGATGATCAGGGTTCGGGGTAGGATCGCAAGCACATCGACCGCAGATGCACTTGCCGCGGCCTGAGCACTCTGGAGCATCTTCCAAAGCACCCGGAGGATGGCAGTGGCGCTCCAATTCGCCGCCGGAGCAAGCACACAGAGCGTTATCTTCTAAACTCACTGCAAGCATTTTGTTATTATAAGTTACGGTAGAAAAAGGAATACGAAAAGTTGGATTGTGTAAAACGTAACATGCGGCTTTAACAGTGAGGAGAACACCTACCTACTAAGTGAGATGACGAAGTCTGATGATAGAGGGTAAAAAAAAGAAAATATGTGCCAAAAAAGGTAACGGAACAAACAATATTTTATTTAGGTAGGTCCCAAGGACTCCAATCAAAATTGATTTTAGTTATAATTTTAGTAATAACGCATCACAATGCGTAACAATTTTTCTGTTTTTAAATTAAGTGGTGTTTTCTTTAATTTAAATATGGAGTCCCTTGGTCTCCACCATGCACTTTGTGGTAATTATTTCCACCATCCAAATTAAGGGTTATCGATAAGATTGACACTACTTTTCAGCACGGGAAATTAGGTATCTCATTCCTTCGGGAACATTACTGACGGAATTGCATTAGCACGCAATAACTCACGATATAGGTAAAGTACTTAGAGTGCACGCCGTGTAGGTACAACAAATTCTCGTATTTTTGCACAGAGCTAGTGCGCTGGGAAGCGACTTGGGCTACTTTTTAACCGACTTCAAAAAAGTAGCTGGTTCTCAATTCGACCGCATTTCTTTTCATGTTTTAAGCGATATCTTCGTCAATTGTTAACGGATTTTGATGATAATTTTTTTGTTTGAAAGCCATTAAGTATTGTTACTGAGGGAATAGCAAAACAACCGAATTCACTAACGTTCCCCTGTCTATCTCCCGCTTGCATCATCACATGTTCACCATAAGGTGATTTTTTCTGGTTTCGCCATGTATGTACGCCCACATACATGGCGAAATCCGAAACTACGAGGAATACGGAAAAGTACTCAAAGGATTCTCGGGCCCGATTCTGATGAAAACTAAAACTGCTTCATTGAAATTTCGTAAAATCAATATTCCCAGCCAGGAATCGAACCCGTTGATAAAAAAAAACACACTCTATCTATAGAATATGGCTAAATTTTTGTATACATTTATTTAGATTAGCTTCACAGAGTTTTTCTTCCATTGTATAACTACCTAAAATAAAAACAAAAAGCCTTCCGGACCCAAGGCACTAATACTATGCTCAACTAAGCGATAAATTTCGCTTAAAAATTATATTCTATTTTTATTTCCTAAATAATAAAGACAAAATTCAAAATTAAAATTAAGCCAATTAATGTGCACCATAATATATATACGTGTGCAAAATTTAGCTCATTTCAATTTGAAAGAACGGACATATGAAGTTTTGAGACGAAACATACGCGATTTTACCACTGTGCGCCGCGTCGGGCCGCTGACGTACAGAAGAAGTTAGTAATATTAGAAATACGAAGATAAGTTTGTTCGTCGTTCAGTCACGTTGTTACGGATTAAGGGCGACATATCAGAATGGCCAATTTTTTTGCAAAGGGTCGGAGAATTTTCTCCAAAGGAAAATAAAAAAGCTGCTAGTGGATGCTAGGTATTTATCAATAAAACTTACGTCCAAAATCCTCGTGGTAAATAGTGTTGTTTTGGCAATAATCCTCAACTGGCGAATTTAGTTTCGAAAAACATTTATTTTCGTTTTCACACCAGGAACAATGGGTCAAAAAAAGACAATCGCGACAGTTTTTCTTAACTTTACAAATCCAACTTTCGTCTACATTTATCGTTCTCGTTTGAAATGCTAAAGTGAGATCAATGAAATAAATAACACAAATTATATCCAATTTCATTTTGAATTTAGATGAAGATAAAAATGAATCTATCTAACCGGCTTTACCGCGAGTAGATAAAATGAAACTGATTTATTAATACGCACTTATGGAAGTATTAGATAACCTTATGCCTCATTGCGTAAATTAGTATGTGTCCTCATTACAGCTAACTTCTTAATTGTTTATTACCTACGGTCGTTCTACATGGTTGATTAGCTCGATCACTTACTTATCAAAGAATGTATCAATTGTAACAGCGTAACTCAATAGGAATATCGACGTTTCTACTTTTTGGGCCAAGCAACTTTAGGTCATCATAATTTTCGCCATTGACCGGAAAAAAGAAGATTAAAGAATGTTTTCAAGTGATTTTTTTTTTATGCACAACGGGGACCTCAATCACACCTGATGTTAAATGAAGATGAGGTCGAAAGTGGAAACGTACTGACCAGGAAACCCCAACACATTTGGGGGACTGGCTATCTTATCTCTGACAACCGGAATACAACAATGCTATTAACATTGCTGCTTGGCGGCAGATTTAGATAAGATGGTGGTAGCTAGCCAGCCGGACTTTTAAAATGCCCTACCACCAACCAAACCGAGTACATAAACATGTACCCCGCTGGGGATCGAACCCGCGACCTCCGAATCGTAAACCCAATGTTATTTACATTGAGCCACGGAGGCGGTTACCTACAGATTATATACAGAGAAAAATGACATCTGAACTCTTAACCATCCATAACAATTTCATTGTTGTACGCAAGGTTCCGTTTTGTTAATTATAGAATCTGTAATATTAATTCTATGCAAAGATTAACAATAAACAAATTCGCTCTTAACCAAATTAGTTTTTTTTTCAGAGTATACCGTGTGGATTTTTGAGATGGGTCTCACCGGGTAGGAACCATTTGTAGTTACATAATATAAACATTCCTGTCAGCTGTAATGTTATCCTTCACTGAAATTGTATTATGTACGGCTCAGAATCGAAGCCAACCATATACATCTCTGTGATTTGGATGTTGAGCTAATCCCTAACCGAGCTACCGGAATTGTACTTAAAAAGCTATTCAAGTATATCTCATATCAACAAACATGCCAACAAAATCGCAAACCAAGCACTCTTTTTTTATGTAGGTGTAATAGGTACTTACCGAAGTATTATACGTTGCTTATTTCCAGATATAAAATGGGAACAAGGTTACTTGAGTAGTAAGGCAAACATGTGATCGTACTACATCTGCTTTAGCCACAGACGTATAAATAGTAACAGACCGAACACCAGCGTAGCCCGTTTCCATAAGCTTAAAAGAATGAGGAAATGTCTAGAAAAGTGTTCAAATTGTGTGGCTTATCAGATTACGTATTTTAATAATACCTTAATTAGGACCTTGGAGAACCTCGACAAAATGCTCCATGACCTCAATAGGGTGAATGAACATAAGAATGCACATATTGAAGATAGAAGACTCTACCCTCGAAGTTGTCGACGAGTAGGTACGTTTATCTGGGACGAACGGTCCAGTTAGATAAATCCAACTTCGAAAAGGTGAGTCTTTGATCAGTATGTGTCGCCAGTGATGACATATAGCCGCCTGGCCTTTAGTACTATTAATTATTCTGTGGCCTGGCTAGCTACCACCATCTTATCTAAATCTGCCGCCAAGCAGCAATGTTAATAGCATTGTTGTATTCCGGTTGTCAGAGATAAGATAGCCAGTCCCCCAAATGTGTTGGGGTTTCCGGGTCAGTACACTTCCACCTTCGACCTCATCTTCACTTAACATCAGGTGTGATTGAGGTCAAGTACCAACCAGTTGTGCATAAAAAAAAACTGAAACGTGGTCGCTCACTATGGGCTCCATAAGAAGGTTCAAGGTCAATCAAAGGGCAATGGAGACAGCTATGCTCGGAATCTCCTTGCGGGATCGAATCAGAAATGAGGAGTACCGCAGGAGAAAGAAGGGGACCGATATAGCCCGAAGAATTGCCAAACTCAAGTTGCAGTGGGCGGCGGGGCACATTGCACCGGAAGACGCAGCGTGGGTAGGCCCCTCACGAGGTGGACCGACGATTTGGTAAAGATCACGGGAAACCGCTGGATGCGGGCAGCGCAGAACCGATTGTTTTGGAGATCTTTACAGGAGGCCTTGTTCCAGCAGTGACCTTTGCCTGATATGATGACGTATCTCGTAAGTGTTTTGTATGAAAACAAGAAATATTTATTGTATAAAAAGTCACGTAGTTGACGTAAGCTGCATGGGGTCCTACTGTATTTATAAGTCTGTGGCATTAATCAATACTAAGGGTATACAGATAAAGGTCTTTTTCTGTAGACTAGGTAAGTAGTCCAACAAAATCGGCCTGTTGGGTCCTCAGGTTGGGACGTACAAATATTTAAGACATAAAATAGCCGTAGCCAAATGGCAAAACGGAATCCTTGTTATTTCATCATGACCGTTAGTCATGTTACAGGCACCTCCAACTTTTCATTGATTGGGATGAAATTTCACAGGGAGATGTCTTGTGTAAGTACCTAATCGAGAATACGTAAGTAGTATAAATGTAGGATGATTAATTGAGATTCGTTGTCGTAGTCGATTTTAAATCGACTATTTCCAGAAATATACGACTATGAAATTTCATGAATGCAGTCTTTCTTTATGCACAACGGGTTAGTACTGACCTCAATCACACCTGATGTTAAGTGAAGATGAGATCGAAGGTGGAAGCGTACTGACCCGGAAACCGCAACATATTTGGGGGACTAGCTATCTTACTCTGACAACCGGAACACAACAATGCTATTAACATTGACATGTAAGTACCCCGCTGGAGATCGAACCGGCAACTACGACTCGTAAACTCAAACGTGGTTTGCATTGAGCCACGGAGGCGGTTAAAGATATCGTATTCACATTTCCCTCTCATCCTGTATGAAACCCTTTATGGAACCATTTCGCGCATCGCAACGATCTCGACGTCCACTAAGGAAAGTATGTTTATTAAACTATAATTTTAATGTTCTGTGACAAGTAAGAGTACTTAATAGTTTATAGGTAGTGTCTCGCCTACGAAAGCGCGACCTGAAAAAAGGCGGGAAATTCTAAAAATCTTCATGTGGTATTAGGTACTAACTACAGCAGGAGAAAAAAGTTTTGATACTTGAATATTTGAATATTGCTAAAATCATCCTTTTTTTGGCAGGTTATCGTGATATCCAGCGTTCGCTAACCTAAAGCGTTCGCCTGTGGGGCCCTTCTTCTCTCAATCATTTTTTATTGGGATCGTCACTTATATACGTAGGTATACCAATACAATAAGAATTAGAAATCAAGTTTTTAACCGCCTCCGTGGCTCAATGTAAACAACGTCGGGTTTACGATTCGGAGGTCGCGGGTTCGATCCCCAGCGGGGTACACGTTTAAGTACTCGGTTTGGTTGGTGGTAGGGCATTTTAAATGTCCGCCTGGCTAGCTACCACCATCTTATCTAAATCTCCCGCCAAGCAACAATGTTAATAGCATTGTTGTGTTCCGGTTGTCAGAGATAAGATAGCCAGTCCCCCAAAAGTGTTGGGGTTTCCGGATCAGTACGCTTCCACCTTCGACTTCATCTTCACTTAACATCAGGTGTGATTGAGGTCAAGTACCAACCCGTTGTGGATAAAAAAAAAAGTCACTAAAGGAATCTACTGCTAGAAATTACAAATATGCTAGGGCCACACAACCCAACGTTCATGCAAAATCACTCACAGCAAAACAACTTATTATTTTGCCAATGGTTTGACAAGTTTATTTATTTATTTATTTATTTTGGTGGTAGGTTTGGTTAACAAGTTTTCTGCTTATGGATGGCAAATTTTGTATTTTGAGGATGGTCATACCGTTGCGTTGATCCATGTCATTATTTATGCCAAATTCGTAATTTGTGGATTGGCCATAGAATTTTGCAGAGGATGAAACTTTGAAGTTTCGAAAATCGTAATACCGAGATGGAAAACTATTACAAGGGCAAAAACGTGGAGGAAGAATTAGAACGCGATAAGATACCTCTGAAGGATTTACCCGAAAACTTTTTATGGATGCAAGTAAGTCATCTTTTTGCACAAAACCATAGAATGGAACATTAATTTTACTCCACTAATTTCATGAACAACCCTTTTCTTTTTAATGGACTTGAGAACTTGTGGAGAAACACCGAACACCACAGTGACCGACAGATATGGTCGAAGGTGAACGGGATCACCTATAGTGACTATAATATCCGAGATAGTAGGATAATATTTATACAACCTGTCACGAACAAGTTCCAGACTAACGCATGTTTTAAATAATAAATATTCTGTTCTCCGAGGTGAAAGGTGGCAGCAAGATGTTCAATTTACTGAGCCATGCATCGGGCATCCTTGAAGACAATGCAGCCACAGCTGTAGTTTGGAGTGGATCAGGTGTCGCAATACCTAAAACAATATCATGTGCCGAAATCCTAAAAAGACAATTTTCTATTGAACATCAAGTATCAAACCTCACATATAAAATGTAAGTAATGAAAACAATTTACTCCCTCTATCTGAAAATAATTTTACTTAGTGACAAATTACATCAAACATACTGCCACACATCCCGGTACTCCGGGCCATGGCCCAGTTTAAAGCATTGCTCTTGGTCAGTGATTCAGTTGTTCCGGTTTATGAATTATAGGAATGGTTAAATAAAACTGTGTTGCGACAAACTGACCGCACTGTACACCCATTTGCTTCTTGCATATAATATAGTGTTTCATTTATTGTTAGTTGATAAACACTTTGTACCTTGCATATTTTTCCTGATGCATATCTCCTCTCATTCTATAATATTTAGCAATTATTTAATTACCTATGGTACAAACCAAGTCATTGGTTTTGAGGGACAAATTTATACTTGGTAATAGACTCCAGCCAGTTACCTGTAGTTGAGAAGCCTGCAATTGTTATACCAGTTTTTCAAGAAGGGTAATAAGGCCAGCCAATTGCAGACCTATTTAAGTGTTCACAATTCATGCCCCGTAAATACATGGACATCCACCACACTTTACCAGTTCTATTTTTCTAGCCCACACCTACTAACAAAAATCATAAATATTTTCAGAGTCGATGAATTTTGGGAGCCAAAACTGGATGGCTTAGAAACAATTGTGGTAAAACGACAAATACCGGTGATCCACATTTTGCTCTCTATTGATAAAATTCCTGACGCAAACCAGCTTGGGTTAGTATTTTTGATTCACACATGGCTGTAGGAACTACGATGCCTTTCCTGGAGAGTGGATAAATGGAACCAATAAAAGGTTTTTTAGTGGGATCTCGGTGATTGAAGTTGCATTTTTCTTTATAATTCTTATAATTTGTGCATTCTAACTTTTGAAGCTTAATAATGGCAGAATATTGTGCAGCAAATGTTAGTGATGGTGTACACGTGAAGGGAAGTGTAAATTAAAATGCGTAACGAAGCTTTCGGGTTCCCACAAGAAGCCGCCAAAATCTTTTGTAAAGCATTCTGTCACTTTACTGCAGAATGACTTGACTATGACTAGACTAATTACTTGTTTTGACTGAGGTTGGCTAATAAATTGAAATAAGACATGGCTGTATGGGCTTAGATCCCTTTGCCTTCTCCGAAAGGAGTGAATAAACGAAAAAAAAGGGCTTTTTGGCGGGAAGTCAGCGGTGAAGTTGCATTTTTCTTTACAATTTTTATAATTTGTGCATTCTAACTTTTGAAACACAATGGCAGAATATTGTGCAGCAAACGTTAGTGATGGTGTACAAGTGAAGGGAAGTATAAATTTAACGGAGCTTTCGGGTTCCCACAAGAAGCCGCCAAAATCTTTTGTAAAGCATTCTGCCACTTTACTGAAGAATGACTTGACCGTGACTAGACTCTGTATACGACGAATTACTTGTTTTGACTAGGACTGACATGCAAACTGAAGAAATTAGAGAAATAAGACATGGCTGTTATGGGCTAGATCCCTTTGCCTTCTCCAAGAGGAGAATAAAAAGAAAAAAAAACGAAATAAAGGAACCAAAAAAAAAAGTTGGCGCGAATAATTTAGATTTAGATCAGTTAAGTTTCCAATCCAATGATAGTTTTAGTTTTCATCAGTCTGGCCCGAGACTCCTTTGAGTACTTTTCGCTATTCCTCATAGTTGTACCTATCATAATGTTAAGTTCCATGTTTAGACTGTAACTGTAGAAAACATATATCATCATATGTAATATGATGCCCACTGCAATGTATCCTAGTTATATATTTGTATTTTTTTTTTAGGTATCAGACATTACATGGAAAGAAATTTTGGCAAAAAGAACAATCTAACAGTAATACTAAGCAGCATCAACCTTACAAGTCCAGAAAACCTTTCAAACATAGGAAGGCACAAATAAATTAACATTATTTTTCATTAGTTATCTGGTTTAATCTTTCCCGATTGATTTTGTGAGGATTATAATATTAAAGAAGTAATAAATAATTAAGTAACATTAATTCTTTGAATATGTTTACCTAAATACAGTATCTATAAACATATGTATGTCACATAATAGGAATAAGAATAACTAATAATATGTTATATAACATAATAGTAACTCCTAGGCGTCCCTAACACCGCGTCCGCGGCAAACCGTCAAAATGACAGGGAACCAAATTATGAATTTGAATGTCGAATACTTCAACTGGTGTATGTAAATAAATTAAAAATCTGTCAACCGGTTATCTGTAATGTTGTCACTCCCATGACTGACTTGATGCTGGCAGAATCCTAAAAAGGAAAGCCATTACTCAAAAGAATTGAATTATATAGTATAAACTCTAACCATCTTATTCATAAAAAAATACAAACGCTTATAAGCCATTTAGTTAAAGTATGTTTTGTCTCTGTCGTTCGTAAGGAAATGTCGTAATTTAAGAAAGTGACAAAACATACTTTAACTAAAACAGGTTTATAAAGCGTTTGTAAATTTTTATGAGTAAGAGGGTTAGTACCTAATTGCTACTAATTAGTACCTTTGATCAAAACGGTTTTTATATTTGCATGTTTAAGGTGACGTGACATGTCACTAGAGGCATAGGGTTAATGTTTCACTCTGCTAGAAGGGAACACTATCCAACAAGTGCAGTTAAAAAGATGCTTATTGTAGCTGTGGCCACAGATTGCATTAGAGAGCGGATACAAGGTAAAAGGGAAAAACAAATTAAACAGCGGGACTGCTTGTAGTTTCCCAAGATCCAAAAGATGTAATGATGGTCTAAATATCTCAGTAGTTACTACCCAAACATATATTGGTGTCTATTCGGATGTACACCAACTAAACTAAAACCAGTTTGGAGTGGAGCCCTCGCATCGTAATGTTCCAGGGAGAAAGAGACAGTACTACTCTAAAATTGGTTTTAGTTTAGTTGGTGTACATCCGAATCGACACCATTAAGAGTCAGCTACAATCGCTTTATAGATATCTAACATATAAAATTTCACATAACATCTATCCAATTATGTATCCAATCCACAGTAGGCTATTGTCGTGACTTTTAAAACGTCTTGCGTGCGAGTTTCCATACTATACTATTATTAGTTATTCTTATAATGCATTAAGTATATATAAATTCCTAACTTACATTTGATATAATTATAATGTTAGGATCACTGTCATAAATCTTGTAAGTATTAATAATATTTAATATTTAACAGACCCCATAATCGCTGGAACAAGATTGTGTAGTGCAGACCTCGGTTACGAAAACTAAAAGTGCCGTGGGCGAAGACGATGACTTCATGTAGATGAAGCGATGATCTGCGTCGCGCGACTAAATGCTTAAAGCTGAAAGCTCCAGCAATGAACTAGTGTGGAACGGTGATGATCAATTTGTCAAAGGTTGATGAATAGGTACGGAGCGAATTATAATTTTTCCGGTCCGGTTATTAAAAAAATTAACTTCAAATACGTGATAGGCATTATTAGTCGCTTTTTGATTGCTCCATTCAAAATTAACGAGAACACAATTAATATTTTTTGATAAATTAAGCTAATATTGTAAGGTCATGAATGACTTTATCGCAAGAACCACGGTCGCCCCCTTCGTACTTTCGTCTTTAAAAATACTAGGTACCCCTAGTATTACGAGTAAGCGGCTTAGAAATCGGTGTGGACTGACTTGGTTCCGTGCTTCGATCATATATAATTCTGTAGTAAACAGTCTTGTTGAATTTTTCGTTTGGGCGCATTATGTACAATTCGCAAAATGTCCAGTACGCTCAAAATGTCCAATTCTCACAACGTCCAAATCGTAAATTGTCCAATTAGCAAATGCTCCAGTTCGCAAATAGACCCATTCAAATTACAATGGTTAATTAGGTAAAGATCCTCGAATAGATGGATGGAGATAGATTTTCACATACATTTTAGTGGGATTATTTTTATACAGATTTGTGATTTTTTGTTGATCATCATAAATTATATGCATTTTTACTTCGAACCGAATCTCACCCAATGTCACGGTGGGGGTCGTAGTCAAAAACGCCTTTTCGTAATCATGGACGCCCCCTAATTGCAAACTGGACAAATTGCGAACTGGACCAATTGAGAATTGGACAGTTGGACATTTTGCGAATTGGACATAATGCGCCCAAACGGAATTTTCTTTCTTCATCCTCAATCCTTTCATCATCATCTTATTAGCCATAGGACGTTCACTATTGAATAAAGAGTTTAAAATGGATATGAAGCAACTCGTCCCAATCGCAGCTCGTCTCATTCGCAACTCACCATTAAGCAAACCTAATATCGTCGATCATACGTAACTTCGTGTAAGTACTTTGTCCCGTCCGCGCCGCTAAGCTGACGTTAGATGTGCGTTACTGGAGTTCACCGATATAAGTAGAGATAAGGAATTCAGATTGCACATTACAAAATTTCTGCAAAGTAACAGCACATCACGAGCTTGATCCAGTGAAGCCTGTGACCTTTTTTGTCTAAAGATCTCGAAATGCGTTTTAATTTCTTATCGCTCGACCCTTTCCCAGCAAATTTGGGCCCGGGCGTTAGCAGCAGTTCTCGTCAAAAAAAAATTGACCTTTTTCAGTAGACATTTCGAATTACAAGAGTTGAGAATCGCTTCTCAGTTTTCTATAAGATTTTTCTTTTCACGAAATCGTAAATGTGCTCACAGTTTCGTTATAAAATATCAATGTTATTCCTCAGGATTATTCTATACAATGTTTAAGGTTCAAAACTTTCGAAATTAATAAATTTAATGATTCTATGAAAATTTATACACATAAGTAGGATATAGAGGTCTAGCTAGATAGTAGACGACATTTTAGAAATATCTAAATACTTAAGTAAAGGATTACTATGGAGAACTTATAACTGCTCTAATATAGTTTCAATAACTTTTTTATAACAATTTCAAGTTTCGAATATATCTTCTACTATCTAGACCAAAGATTCGATAAATACGTATTACCATAGAGGAATAACACTACCCGTATTACTGTAAACTTAGAAAGGTAAGAACTATAAATAATTTTGTTGACGAGTTTAAATGTTCATTAGAATCGGTTTATTCCTTTCGAAGATAAGTATGAAAGTGATAATAAAATAAAACTCACTTGTGATGAATTTTCTTATGAGAGTTTCACTTAAACTAAGTAATTTAAATAAATTGTCAATCTAATATAGGAATATAAATTCAGTTAAATAGCTTATAATATATTCTTAAGTTCTAACTAATACTTTAATTATATAGGAAGTTATATAATAACTTTATAACACAATGTTCTATAAAAGTTGCATAGTAGCATTACTGATAATAAATGCACAACATTTTACAATCAATCATACCGTCTAAAACGTACGAGTATGTGAGCGCTGAGGGGGTCCCTCATGCCTGCATGTTTTTCAATGTTCTATGATACCAAAAACCGTTTGAGATGTCGCATTCACATGAAATCCAACTAAACCGTTGTGTCATAAATCACTTTCGAAATGGCTTTATACCAAAAAAATCCAATGCAATCCATTCTGGTTTCAAGAATTTGATATTTTTGCCATCGACTTGCTAAGAAAAAAATCCAGGAAGAGATTTGAAAAATGCCTAGTTGTTTGGTGTTCATAAAATTATTGTAAGGTTGTAGAAAAAGTAAAGTATGCAACTGCGTTTTTAGGCAATGACTCTCTTTGCAGTTGCATAAACAACTAGTAGTATTTAAAAAAAATTGTAAACAGAACCCTTGCCAAAAGAATAGGTAAGTATTACAAAAATGTGTAGTTTTTATAAAAGTTTCAATTACACTAGATATATTTGTGAGAAACAAATAGAGGATTATTATTATGTGTAAAAGTTGCAGAAAGTTTTTCTTTGCTTGTTTTTCGCAAGAAAAACTTTGACATTTTATATTTTAATTCATTTTTTAGTTGAAAGTTTTTGCATACATTTTAATAATATAGCATAGACTTAAAAAAATACAACCGCGTAATACATTTTTTTTATTTACCTCTGTATCGCGGAATCTAGTAGATTTTGGAAATTAATTTTACAAATGATGTACAATATCTTCTATTTTTCTTTTTGAAGATCATGAACACTTATCTGTTTTATATTTTGTAAATTTTTGATAAGTACGACTTATGTAGAGTCGGCCGCGTGACTCTGTCGGAAATGTGAACGCACTTTATGGTCAACTGTACATAATGGTCCTTTGTCGAACTGAGCCTCTTATCCTTATTGCCTCATTACTTTCCACGTACTCAGAGTACCTAATGGTCAGGGAAAACTGAGGGACCTCACTTTAGGGACTGCTACTCCCCTTTTTCCCCACTGCTAACTTTCCCCCTGTTTTAACCCAACCAGATTGCTCAACTCCAGAAAGTTGAGCAGTGGGTAATACCAATATCATTTCTTTACAAATGGCAGGATTCTTTTTACAATTGTTTCAAAACTACATACTACTCAATATTTAAAATAGAAATGGTCATTCGCAGAGACATAAACATTTCTATACGATTATTATTACAACTAATGATTACAAAAAAGCGTAGTAAAGTACAGATAAGTAAATGCATCAATCAACAAAAGCTATTGGTATTGTAAACAACCAATAACTTTATTTCTTTAAACCTCAGGCTTCTGATTCACCAACAGGTGGAGCAATGGGTATCTCATCATCAAGTTTGGGTAGTATCAAAATCTCCTTGGAAATTATTGAGTATTTAGTAACAAAGTATGTGAATCTCTTACATAAATGAGTTTCCTTTTCAAAAGCATCAAATATGGAACGATGGTGGAAATAAGCATGAGAGAAGATTCTGTACACTCTTCTACATACTGAGCCCAATTTAGCAACAGAGGATGCTTTGATGCTGACCCTGAAAAAAAATGTAACAATAGATTTATTGAAAATATTTGACATGTATGCCCGGGCCCACCACATCAATTTTCATGAAAAGTATTTTGTTGTCTCTAATAATAAAGTACCTAACCTGGTCTAATTTCTACCTTCAACTACCAGCAGATTGAAAATAAATGCATTTTATCCCGGCTTTTATTGGTGTGCCAACAAAATTCTTTTAAACATTGCTAATATCATACCTATATCAAGGAATACTTTCTGTGCATATACCTGTATCTAAATAAGGAGCCATTTCATTATATTGCAATGTCATTCTTCAATATCTTCTAAGAAACAAACTAAGCAAAGCTTGTACTATGGATACTATACTAGACAATGGATAAACATACATAAATATTTATAAATATCCATGACTCAGGAATAAATGTTCATATTCATCACATTATCCCTTTGCGAGATTAAATCCCGCAACTGTTGGTTTCGCTGACGGGTCACTATCCACTACACCAATCAGTCGTCAAATAATTTCAATTTAATATTATAGATTTTATAACTAAAAGCTTTATATATAGTGGTAATATCTACTCTATATGTAAAGCAAGCTATCAATTTATTAGAAAACATTTCTATTATACTAATCATTGTCAGCCTACATCCGCCCACTGCCGAGTATGTCTCTTCTTTCTTACGTACATACCACTTTTCTGAAATTGTACACTCTTTTCTATTGTGCAATAAAATGTATTTGTATTGTAAATTTTTATGGTCTTGTAGCAAAAAAAACTCCCTATATTTTTATTTTTTCAAATGTGTATTTTAGGACATTATTTAAAACTACGCTTGCATGGAACATTTCATCAAAAACTGAAAATTTTTTATGGTTAATGGTCTACAAATCAAATTTTATTCAAATCTGTCCAGCAGTTTAGGTGTGAAGAAGTAAGAAACACACACAAGCTTCTGCATTTATAATATTAGTTGGGATACATACCTGCTTGGAAAATACTTATTGCTGTTGAGTAGGCAGGCTGCACCATCAAGAGTGTGTCTTATGTAATCAATAGCAGGGCATTCTTTGGGTGTCTTATGAGCAGCACAAAGGAATATCCACTGTTCTGTGGCAGTCATTTGTGTACATGTCTCAGGTTTGCACTCGTTTTGTAACCTTACTGCCAAGCCATTTAGTTCCATACAGAACTGCCTTTGAACGAAAACAAAAGCAATGTTATGTTGATGTACGAATCTAAGCATAATATCATAAATACTAATTAATAACCGTATATCATCTTTACCTCAAGTGTTCATATTTCCAAACACCTTCGTCTTGAGCATCAGGCATTTTCAAAATGGCTTCAAGGTTGGAAGGGTCTCGTCGAATAGTTTGCTGTATAAATTGCTGAACAGCCAAAGTACTGTCCATTTCTTCGAATGGTTCATCTGGCCAGTTGCAAAAGTCCTAAGACCATAAAAAGACAATAATGATTAGGTATTTAATATCCAGTTCCAGTTCCAGTTTCACTCTGTAACCATGGATCGGTCAGTGTCGTTGAGGACATAAAAATTACCAACTTTCTATGATAGCTATAATAAAATAATCATGGGATAAATAATATTTACCTTTGCTTTGAAACCAGGACGATTACGTCGTAATATTTGCACACTATCGGCCATAACTTTTTCCAAATTGATTCGTAGGTGTCAATTTGTAATTTAATTTAGCTTCTAATATAAAAATATATTCAACTTTGTAATAGCAATATCCATCTCATATTTTCTTTTCGTAATTAAACCAATGTTGCCATCCCGCTACTACAAAATTCTCGGTAAATAGTTACTATACTCTTTGTACAAAATACTGCTAATTTTTTTTTATATGAGAATACTGATTATATTTTAGTGCCAAAAAAAAATTTGTTTTATTGAGAAAAATAAACGGTAAAATCAAAATTCTACATAATATAGATTAGGCAGAACCATAGCATTTCGCAAAGCATTCTGCCAATTTAATGAAGAGTGACGACCTCAGACGGTTGGTCTGAGGACTTAACCGTGACTAGATCACAGGATCTAGTAAAGGGTTCGAACCCCGATAGGGGCATATGTTTGTGTGATGAATGATACCCGAGTTATGAATGGGTTTATTTAGGCGGTTATTCACTTTTAAAGAAATGGATTAACAGTTTTATGAACCAAAAACCCGACAATGACTAGCTGACAGCTGTAGGGACTAGATCCCTTTGCCTTCTCCGAGTGGAGTGAATTAAACCAAAAAAAACGGCTTTATGGCGGGAACTCGGCGAGTGAAGTAGCATTTTGCTTTATAATTCTTATAATTTGTGCATTCTGACTTTTGAAGCTTAATAATGGCAGAATATTGTGCAGCAAACGTTAGTGATGGTGTACAAGTGAAGGGAAGTGTAAATTAAAGTGCGTAACGGAGCTTTCGGGTTCCCACAAGAAGCCGCCAAAATCTTTTGTAAAACATTCTGCCACTTTACTGAAGAATGACTTGACCGTGACTAGACTCTGTATACGCCAAGTATACGACGAATTACTTGTTTTGACTGAGACTGACTTACAAACTGAAGAAATAAGATAAATAAGACATGGCTGTTATGGGCTTGATCCCTTTGCCTTCTCCTAGAAGAGAAAAAAAAAAAAACAAAAAAACTTGACATAATATTGTGCTGGCATGTTTAGTAACTCGAAAATTCGAATGAATTCTAATTTGAGCTAAATTTAAGTCTTAACCAATTAAGACCGGAATGGCCGATAGTGTGCAAATATTACGACGTAACCGTCCTGGTTCTAAAGCAAAGGTAACTTTTTCAATTTCATTTACTATTCGTAATAGAATATATTAGGTTTATATGAACATCCTTGATGAAATTATCATCATGCCGATACAGATGAGGCGATGATGATTTTGTAAACATTGGGCTTAGGGTGTTGATATATCCGGCGTGAACACCGGTTATCTTGGATTAGTCGTTCAGCAAAAATATGAATATTAAATAATTTCATACAACAACAAACATTTGGCTTGTGTTGAAAATTATTTGAGTTAGCCTTGTCCAAATATATTTGAGATTGATCCTAGTTAGAAAGTCAAACAATATTAATGTACTGACTCTGGCCTGGGTACTACGATTGAACAAGAATTTATTAACGACATTTAAAATTTTTATGTGGTTAGGAATTTTGCAACTGGCCGGATGAACCATTTGAAGAAATGGACAGTATTTTGGCTGTGCCGCAATTTATACAGCAAACTATTCGACGAGACCCTGCCAATCTTGAAGCTATCTTGAAAATGCCTAAAACTCAAGATGAAGGTGTTTGGAAATATGAACACTTGAGGTGACACACAGTTATTTATAAGTTTGTTATGGGTAAGTGATAGATTGTTGATTCATACTGATATCATTCATTTATAGGCAGTTCTGTATGGAATTAAATGGCTTGGCCGTCAGATTACAAAGTGAATGCAAGCCCGAAACGTGCACCCAAATGACTGCCACAGAACAATGGATATTCCTTTGTGCTGCTCATAAAACACCCAAGGAATGCCCTGCCATTGATTATACAAGGCACACTCTCGATGGTGCAGCTTGCCTACTCAACAGCAATAAATACTTTCCAAGCAGGTATATATGATTTAACATAAGCTTATGAAGAAATATACAACTGAATAAATATAAATGCTTTCCAACCAGTTAATATTCCAAATAACGGTGTTGATTTTGACATACATTCTCTAAACTCAATTTAAACAAGTGGTAGGTATTATTACATCTTGTTATTCCAAGTAGAATGTGACTGACCTAGGTTAAAACTGTTTTTGGTTTAGTTTAGAGAAGTGGAATTGACTCCAATATGGCATTGAATATCACTGAGCGGTTCATTTCCATGCTTTCTTATGATTTTAGTTATAAATTATATAATAGCCTTTGGTCCGTAGTCTACTGTTATGTTAGTTTTGAATTTATGAAGGTAGATTTTGATTGTCTACAGTACCTTTTATAACATCATCATATACATTGCCCCCGTATATAAAAAGTACTCTGTGATTGCCCCTTAGAGAATTTTGTGTAAACGGCAGACATCTGATTAATAACCAGTTTATTTTTGTCTTTACGTTATGTATATCACTATTTTTTCTAACCCACCTTAGATTAAGATTTTATAATATAAGTATTGCATGGCTTGTAAAACAATTATAAGATTAAACAATAAGATTGTATTGTTAAAACTATACTCTTCCTTTCAGGGTCAACATCAAGGAATCCTCTGTTGCTAAATTGGGCTCAGTATGTAGAAGAGTCTACAGAATCTTTTCTCATGCTTATTTCCACCATCGTTCCATATTCGATGCTTTCGAAAAGGAAACCCATTTGTGCAAGAGATTCACATACTTTGTTACTAAATATGCGATCATTTCAAAGGAGATTTTAATACTACCCAAACTTGATGATGAGATACCCATTGCTCCAGCTGTTGATGAATCAGAAGCCTGAAGTTTAAGATATAAAGTTAGTTGGTTATTGACAATGCCAACAACTTTGTCAATTGTGGCATTTATCTGTATGTATTTTGCAGTCATTAGTGATGATGATTTTATAAGCATGTGTTTTAATTATTTGATTTTGTGTGTAGGTATTTTATACTCAATTTATATGACAAATGTGGAAATAAGTTAGTACCTTACTTATGAATTATTGTAAATTAACTTTTTTAATAGACACAAGACTACTATGCGCTAACTAGTACCTACCTACATAAGACTCACTAGCCATTAGTGTCAAATAATCTAGCTAGATCTTAGACACAACAAGCTGCAATGCTTAGTTACTCTAGGTATATAAATGATAGATAGTCACCGAAATCCATTTATTTTATTAGAGCAATAGAGTTAAAACTAGAAGTAACACTAATAGCTTCCTTACAGTCGCTTCATGACTCGTTACTCGCGCGAAACTCACTGGAAGGTGAGCTTCCTTCTACAGAATATAGTACCTACTCACAAGGTCTAGCGGCGGGGCGCGCGAGAGTAACTGGGCTATCAAAAATCTGTTATTTATTTGATTCACGCATATTTAAGGTTTTTATAGTAAAATGTCGTAAGACGTAAGATCTTTAATTGAGTAAGTTAGATTATAATAATTAAAGATCTGCATACGTTACCTGACTCTTTTTCGACTTGACAAGTGTCCTCGTTGGACACACGCACTGCCTGATTTACTGTTCTGACAGGCCTTTTTTTACAAGGGGAAATGTTCGTGCAGAGAGTTATGTTGGACTCTGGCTGACAGCCAACTAAAACCCTTTGGTGTTCCTCAACTCGTACCACGGCGGCGTGGCGACGGGTACCCACGGTATTCCTCCGCAGCAGAGTTCTGACAGGCATAGGCCAACTATGAATATGCGCCCCGCGGCCAGTACTGCCTGTGCCTACCTTTTTTTTACGCGGGGAAATGCGTTACACATACCGTTCGCCATCCGACATCAGCCGGCCGTGCAAGGGGCTAGCGAGCGTTGCCCCCTAGACGTCGACTCCTGCGAGCGGGATCGGCCCTCTCCCGATCCGACGCGGCCTCCTCGCCGAAGGAGGCCGCTTCCCTCCAAACCTCCTCGCTCGCCAGCATAACCTGCAACGCCGGGCAGTCCTCCAGCGTGTGCCGGGCGGAGTCCTGTCGGACCCGCAGTGGTGGCATCGTGCCGTCTCCTCCCGTCCGATTCGACTCAGATACTCACCGAAGCACCTGCACTCTGTAAGTATCTGAGTCAACCTGTAGGTGCCGCAGTCTTTCCACCCCATCCATGCTCTAAGTTCGGCAGAACGACTCCAACGGCGCGTTGGCGAACGCAGCCTTGTATCACAAGGCGCTCCCGCCAGAGTGTCAGCGCCCGTCTTCGGTGTGCGTTCTGCCGCAGCATTTCGAGCGCTCGGTTCAGCGCGACCCGTTGGACAGAGCGGATGCGGTCGTAAACCGCCCCGTCCATGTCGGCCAGGATGTCGAAGAGTGGAGTACCTGTGCCTACCCAGCACACGAATATAGGTATTTACTAGTTTTCATATTTTGCGGTTTCAGCCAGATTAAAACTTTTACCATGAACACAAGGTATGTTCCCTCCCGCAGTAAAAGGTTTTCCCTCGGGATGCAGAGGTCTATCTCATTGATTTTTCGAAATTTGTTCAGGAGCTATAAAAAGGTAACATTCAGTCATACAGAGTTCTTTAGCAT
This sequence comes from Oegoconia quadripuncta, assembly GCA_949316235.1. Classification (NCBI taxonomy): domain Eukaryota; kingdom Metazoa; phylum Arthropoda; class Insecta; order Lepidoptera; family Autostichidae; genus Oegoconia; species Oegoconia quadripuncta. The sequence continues at coordinate 12,114,164 of OX438752.1, read as the reverse complement.
ATATAATTAGTATAGTTTTTATATTTCATTTAGTTCTTAATTCATCAATCAAGTTAGTCTCTAGTGTAACTAAAAATTTTGGTCTGTAAATAAGTGGTACTTGCAAAGGCAAGCTCAGTGCCCTCTCGGTCCTTGCCCCCTCTAGCCTAATTAGCCTGTCCGTAAATCAAGCCCTGAATGAATGAATACCCAAATGTAACATACCTACTTGTGCGGTAACGGTAAACTAGATAACTTGAAAGAAATGTAATTTATTTTGGGATTTGGGATGGTTCAGCCAAGTACCAGATGCCTGCACTCGATTCCGTGGAACGACGTGCCAAAAGACTCATTGGTGATTATTCGATCACTGCTAAATTGCAGAGCCTCGAACACCGTCGCAAGGTCGCCTGTCTCTCAGTCTTTTACAGAATGCACTTCGATGAGTGTGCGTTGAATTACACAATCTGATTCCACCATCGCCATTTCATCTTCGTACTACTAGGAGTGGGAAGGGATTCCACCCGTACCGTATAGTTCACATACCGAACATTCGCTCTAAGCGGTTCGACTCTTCATTCATAATGTGAGTAGCCATGGCATGGAACTCCCTTCCGGCGTCAGTCTTTCCTGAATCCTACCACCTTGGGATCTTCAAGAGCAGGGTGAATAAGCATCTACTGAGATCGCGTGCTTCACTTCGGCCACATCGTCTCTTCCCATCAGGTGAGATTGTGGTCAAACGCGTATTGCCATCTAGCTTTGAATAGCGAAAACACGTGTAAGGCCAGTAATACAGAATGTTACTCAAGCAGAGATCTCCGCTCAAGCAGAGATCTCCGCTCAAGCAGAGATCTCCGCTCAAGCGGAGATCCCTGCGAAGAAGCGGATTTTGTCCTCAAGGACAATTAAAAATGGACAACTTTATTTAACTTGTATAGCGGCATTTCTTTATAACTATGCTCAAGCGCAGATCTACGTTTGAGCAACATTCTGAAATACGAGCCTTAGACACAACAGCTTTTATGGTAAACAGGTAAAACCATTGGTGTGGTGTTAATGTTTCGGTAATATACTTATTTTATAATACCAGTCATTTTGTGCTTTTACGCTGAAAGTTATGGGGTAGTATTGATTTCTTCCATGTTCCATGTTTTGGGGTGTTAAATCCGAATCTGATGTTTCAAACAAAATTTTAACAAAAAAAGGTAATAAATGTAATTTGTAACTCGGAAACTATCAACTTTTCGTAAATAACCTTCTCAAAACGAAAGCACGTAAAATTTATTACAAATATTACTGTTTAGGTTTCTTAGCCGCTCTCCTTCAACTGTGCCTGTTAAAGAAGAACGTGAGCATCTATGCTCCCGCGAAACTAGATGGAGTGTGGAATACTAGCATATACTCTTCAGGCTACGGGGAAATGGCTGACAGGTATCGATCCCATTCTGAAAAGTAGCGTTGTGCTGATCATGGAAGATTGTCCACCTTTGCACTGGTCGCTGGATGTAGTGTTCGAGACATCTCGGAACGATATGATCGTAGAAGTCTTGTAGTTCTAATTCAAACTAAGGCCCGTATTAATAAACCAATCTCCATACAAGTCTTGAGGCTGTATCAACAGAGATGCGTCTTAAGCAGTTGATGCTATCTCAAGCTATGTGCTAATTTATAAACCAATCTTGAGGTCTACTCAGGTGAGATCACTTCTCAAGTATTCGCCTCAAGCGGCGAATGAATGATAGCCTTGAGTTTCGTTTATTAATACGCGCACCTCTCAAGTGAGTACCTACTGCTTGAGTAGCATGTGCGTTTCAATTCTCAAGTTAGGTTTATTAATCAACACGTTTACTTGAGACCGGTCACAAGACTGTTCTCAATCTTGAGAATGGTTTATTAATACGGGCCTTGCTACTCACTGGCCTAGAATTCCTATCTATCTTAGACCAAGCATATTGCAGCAAAAACTCAGACTAAAAAGTCAGTGATGGTGTGCAAGTGAAGGGAAGTGTAAAATGCGTAACAAAGCTTTCGGGGTCCCATTAGAAGCCGCAAAATCGTAAAACTGTGACTATACTGAAGAATTACCTACTACAGAATCAACAGAATGTTTTCGTGTTTAGGCTGATGACTTTTCTGCCAAGCCATAATTTAAAAAATCTTGTCTTTTCATTGTTCTGAAGCTGTAAGGGCTGAGATCCCTTTGCCTGTCCGAAGGACAAAGAATACCGAAATATAATGTCATTGTTCTGTTCACTCCCGTAGTGTTGCCGAATGATCGATAGTTTTACTATCGATAGTTTTAATCGAAAAATGCCAAACTATCGATAGTATCCATCTCTTAGTTAGTACAATACTATCAGTAAGCAGCAATACTATCGATAGCATCGCTATCTAATATTGCACAAGCTATCGATAGTATTGCTCCCGAATGTTACGCAATCTATCGATAGTATCGATACTATCGATGATTTTGTACAATCGATAGTGGCCTTTAATTCAATATTATCGGTTACTTCTGTTCTACCCACCTCCCAGTGTAAATGTAATCGATACTATTGAAATAAAGGTAACAACCGGTAGTATCGATATTTTAATAATGAAAAGCAATACTATCGATAATATTGATAATATCGATAGTTCACTCGCCGTCAGGGATCGATTCTATCGATAGTATTGGTTGTTTACCGATAGTATTGCGCTAAAAGAGAGATCGATACTATTATAAATAATAAAACAAAGAATAGCGCGGACATGGTAAAGACAACTTGGAAAGTTATAAATAACAAAACTGATAAAGTCAAGGCTCGTAACACTGATACGCCACAAAAAAATAATGATCGAATTCTAACTACACAATTAGAAGTTGCAGAAGATTTTCTTTACTAATATTCCAATATCGACAACAAAATCTCTGACTTCATGTCCCACACTCGCTGAATTGCTACTAAACAAAATGTGGAGATTTGTGACTCTCATTATAAATTTAATCACATAAGTCCTATATACATCTTAAATGTCTAAAGACAAGAGAAACAATACAGAGGCATCGCCTAAAGTAAAGAGACTAAAATATGAATGAATGCTGTTATCTATCTTTACTAAAATTAAATTGTAACGACGTTATTAACGCTATTTCTGAAATAGTAGAATGGTTTACGACAAATAATTTGTTATTTAATGAAAAACAAAACTTAATGTGTTGTGGTGGTTTGAATCCACAAATATAATGATAAAAAATATCCCTCTGGACCTTGTTAATTCCACTGTATTTTTGGGCACTACTTTGGATGCCAAATTACAATGGGGTCCTCATATCCATAAATTGGCGAATAATTTCAGCTCTGCAGCGTATGCAGTCAAAAAAAATAGACAAATATCTTGTATCTTTACCCTAAGGTTTGCCTGGAAGAGATCGCTGTTAGCGATAAGGCCGCCTTTTTGTGCGATTAATGATGTACGCTGTATTCTTCATGTAGCTCTTGTTAATTGTGCAATAAAGAGTATTTGATTGATTGATTGATTGAAATATCGGACGTAAATACTGCTAGATTAGTATATTTTAGTTATTTCCATAGCCTAATGTCTTATCATCTTACTGTGGGGAAATGCCGCGGATGTAAATACAATCTTTGTTTTACAAAAACGAGCCGTTCGCGCAATTTGTCAATTGAGACCTGCAGTGTCATTTAGAGATCGATTTAAAGAGTATAATATTCTAACCTTTTCGACACGGTACATTATTGAAAATCTAATATATTATGTCAAAAAAGATATAGCATCGATTAGGAATAATAGTGATGAACATGATGTCAATACAAGAAATAAAGATAAACTTGCAGGTCACATAAGTCGCCTCCGCAAAGTCAGTAATTCATTCAAAGGGTTATGTATACGCTTTTTCAATGAGGTTCCTGTTGATATACAAAATCTTGCTTTCAATAAATTTAAAGATACTATAAAACCGAACGTTATTAAGAAAGCAAATTATAAAATATCAGATTATTTAGATGATAACCAGGCTATTTCACAATTAATAATGAAATATTATTGTGTCTTTTTTTAAGCAACCTCTCGAGTTTCTTGCTTGTTCTTCTCAGGCGAAAATTACCTTTTGAACAAGCAGTAGCTTTAAAAATGTAAAATCTAACTATTTTAAGTGTACCTTGTATTGAAGTAAATTCAATAGTAATTGTGTGCCTGTCATTAAAAACTTTGATAGATGTCTAGTGGTGTGACTTTTATACTGAAAGAATCAAGTGCTATATTTTTACAATCAGTCTTCTGTGAATTTTTCTTGTGATAGTGTTTACTTCTAAACTTTTATTACTATTAATTAAATCTGTGCGGATATCCCACTGCTGCACAAGTAAGTGTAAAACCCTGTGTACCTACAAAACAAAGCATTTTTGATTTGACTTGAAAACTATTGATATCTACTATTGTTTTTGCTTAAACTATCGATAGACTATGGAAATGCTAATATCGATAGTCGACTATCGAAGATCGAATTGCAACACTACACTCACGTCAGTGTAGAGGTATGAGTATTCTGTGCGTCAGTGCGACCGCGAGAATTTAGTGCTCCGATTTTATTAGAAATTAGGTATTTTTATTATATAAAGTCCCCAGAGTACAATAATATATAATCTCTAGTGTGCGACTACTTTACATTACAAACGGAATGAAATGAAAAGTGATAAAAAGCTAGAAGATGTTCTGTAAAATAACTGTTGTAATAATATTTTGTTTTTTATATTGTATAGCTCTAAATGATATGACTGAAAGTTCATTCGGTCAATACAAAGAAGGCATTATTGCTGCATTTGGAGACTTCAATTCTGATGAATTGACTGACGCATTTGTGATAATTAATTCTTCTGGGATTGAAGTGTTTTTGGCTCATGACAAGGAACCCTTTCTAAGACCTTCCCCATATGCTTGCAATTTTACTAATGTGATTATCACAAGTGTTGTTCCTGGCGATTATGATGGAGATGCATACATGGACATCCTCTTGACTACACAAATTCAAAACGATAATACATCAAATCTGCATGAAGTAAGAATTCTGTGGGGTGGTAAACCTGATTTAAATTGTACTGATGCTCTTCTTATAAAAGCCATTACTGTAGGACAGCCGTTAGTAATTGATTATAATCGTGACATGACATTAGATCTATTCGGCGTCAATACGCAAAATCAAAGGGTGTATTGGGTATTTGATAAATCAAGATCCACTCCTATTGAGAAGCAGATGGGTGACAATATCTTCAAGGAAATTAAACTGCCACATTCACATTCATTCCTTGATGTAAATGATGATAATGCTGCTGACCTTCTAGTAACTACAAAGCTCAACGTTGAGATTTGGCTAAGTGATGAATTTGGTGGATTCAGATATAACAGTAGTATTGACTTACTGGTGGGCCATCCGGCAATTTATGGGCAAGCATTGTTTATAGATGTTGCTCTCTCTGGGCAGTTCTTTTTAGTTATACCTGTATGCTATGATATTGATTGTATAAATAGTACTATCTTGATTTATGACAATGAAGAGTGGTATGACTTACAAGTTGACTTCAATGATGGTAAAGGATCCCAGTGGAGATTTACACCGCCTAGAAATGAAATTTATCTTGACACAATCACAATGCGCAGTGGAGATTTTAATATGGATGGATACCCTGATATCCTAATGACCCTAAGCCCAGTCAACAGTAATATGACTAAAGCTTTTCTTCTTCATAACATTCCATGCACATTATCTGGATGTAAATTTTATAGAACCTTTGAAGTACAGTGGGAACAGTTCAGTTCATTTGGAAATGACATTATTATGGCAACATTCTATGACTTCTATATGGATGGTGTACTAGACATAGTATATGTGAAAAAAAACATAACAACCCAAAAGTATACAATGCATGCATTTAGGAATGAATTGGAATATGATACCAACTTCATGAAAGTTATTGTTGTGACTGGTTTAACTAATGAGAAATTACCAGTTATCAATGGCACTTGGTATAATCGACAAGTTACTTTTGGTAAGTATATTAATTATACTGAGGGACATATTTAGAAAAATACAAAATAGAAATGAGGTTTAAGATTTTGTTGTCATTTTGTGTTCCTCTAAATCTGTCCTCTTAACTCAGTAAGGTGATTTATGCACTCACTCATTGACAACCTGTTTGGTGTAGTGGTTAGAAACTCTGCTGCTATACCAAAAAGTCACGGGTTCGAATCCCGAATATGTTTGTATGATGAATACAGATATATGTTCCCGAGTTATGGATGTTTTTCATTTATATATGTATTTATTTACAAAAAAAAAAGTATTTGTGTAGTTTATTAACCATCTGGTATCTATAATACAAGCCTAGTTGCTTAGTGTGGAACTAGATGGTGCTGTGTGTATGTGCAAAGATATTTATTTATTATTTATTTAATTATTATTGAGATGGGACTGTTTAAATAACTCGATTAATCAGCAGATTCTAAGGTTTACTAAAACTATAAATAAATGGGCACTTATACCAATCATCTAGTTCCAAACTAAGCAAATTGGTTAATATCTGCATAATACTTATTATGAACTTGATTCATTGGTGGTGTTCTAGCTCATTGATTTTCTAAACAAGGGGCAAATATACATATACCTCTGCAGGACTCAATTCTCACACACACACACAATATCTATGATGTAATACTGCCAATGCTCAATACTACAGATTGTATAAGTATCTTTTAAGTACAGGTATTCTGGACGAGAAGACATTTTGACAGCTGCCTATTCCTACTAAATCAAATTTTTTTCTAAAACAACCGTTTGTTTACAGGAACCAATTTACCGGGTCCTAAAATTGGCTACAATACTTGGTCTCAAGAAGGCAGCTACAGGACGGGAGTTTGTGCTCAATTATCACAATCAGCATATTTTTCTCTTCAGCTTCCTTACTCTATATTTGGTCTAGACCGCACACCAAATTTTGTGGACACTTTGAATGTAGGAGTTTCTGGCTACTCAAGAAGCTGGACCCAAATAATACCCAACTCCCAAATTGTTGTTGTTCCAGCTCCTCCTAATAATCCATCGCAATGGCGAGCTCAATTATTTGTAACCCCTAGTAAAGTTATTCTGAAAAGTGTTTTTGTACTGACAGCAATTGTTGTTATTATTACTGCTTTGGTATTGTATTTGCACTATAAAGAGGATGATAGACAAGATATAATAGAAATTGGTGAAAGGACATATGTTAAACTATAGATAATATGAATCAGAAAATATTACTACTGGGAACAACGGATTCCCTGACATAAATAACATTGTAAATACCCAGGTTGGGTGAGGCTTACGTCCAGCAGTAATCTATAAGATTTAAAACAAGCCCCCTGGGTATGGAAAAGTAGGGGATGTTGAAATATATTTGTATACTTATGTTGATGGTTGACTACTTGACTGACAGGAATTTTAATGCGTTCCAATAAATTAATAGAGACAGCCTACATAGACAACCTTCATGTTCATAATAAGCACAAGTGACAAACAGAAATAATGTTGCAAGTGAGTGGAAGTGTGATACCTATAGATAGTAAATAAGTTATTCTGTGCTATTAATAACAAACAGCATTGGTGGCTCAGCAGTTAAGACACGGTCTCCCAATTTGAGAGGTCCAGGTTCGATTCCAGGCAGGCCATGTACCAATAAGCTTTTAAATTTAAGGGTCCATACTCCCTCATTATACGAGGGAAGGCCTATAACCCTGCAGTCGGATGTTTACAAGCTAAAATGATTAATAACAAACACAGTATACAAAATTATATTGATTGTAATCCTTATCAGTCAGAATTGTGGCATTGGACTTTTGTTACAGGATAGAGATTACTGTATCCCTGGCCGCTTCCATGGCTCAATATAAATAACATAAGGTTCATGTAAAGGAGGTTGCAGGTTCGATACCCAGTGGGGTACATGGTTTCGTCAGTTTTTAAATTTCTGGCTGTTGGGATAAGATAGCCAGCCCCAAAATAAAATGATGGTTCTAGTTTCTAAGTAAAAGTAAAAACATTATTACGCGCACCCGCACCACAAACTACTTTGGCCGCCGATTTTGTACTGTTATTTATTACGTATTATATTATATATATATATATATAGTATCGGACGGATCTACGTGTACCAACAATAATTACAAAAGTCATGAACATAAGCTTTACTCATTTTCAAAAGATCGCAACAAGTTGTTTACTTCAGTTTATGTGGTGTGAGCATTCCAATTGTAGATGATATATTAGTGAATCGATCCCTTGCATATACCTATATTTGTTTTCTAAGCTTGGCGGGATTCCGTGGGATGATATTAAAATATCGATAACCCAGGAGTCAACGGATAAGTTTGAGAATTATGATATTATTATTAAATTATAATCAGTTATAATGAAAAATAGGTATTTCATGTTAATACTGACTTTTAAATTAAAAGGTAAGTATTAAAAAGTCACAGAAGTTTACGTGTGTCTTATAGATTTGATGTAGGTATGCGAAGCTACGAACAACAAAGATAGGTATTTGTTCGTGGAGGCGATGTCGATATCCCTACACCCGTCGTCGGCCTAAAAAAATTTAAATCATTTATTGTAAGTACCTACATCAAGAAATAAAATTACAATCATGGAACCACAAAAAGGTTTTCCAAGGACCATGGTTATAATGTAGCTCCTTGGCATGGTCTCCATCACCAACTGGTAAATTAGATAATTTGTCGGTCACAAGAGATCAGAATTTGTCGGTCCGCCGCCGTTAGAAGATATTGTATACGGGTAGCCATGCCAAAATGAGCGCTCAGCGTGGCACGGCCACCTCGTGTCTTCCAAACTTCAGCACTTAGCGAAGATCTGATAACACCAATAATTACTCGAAACAAGTCACAAAAAAGCAGAATTACGTCATTTAAAAGAAAGATGGGGGGGGGGATATTGGTGGCCCTGCCAAGAGGAGCGCTCTTCCTGACATGGCCACATTATCTCCAGTACCACAGGTCCTAAGTGAAGATCTGTTTACACCAGAGATTTGACGACATTGTTTATAAGACACCACATTTTGTCATTGCTATGACAAAAAATATTGTATTCATATGAGATTAGTCTGTTGTACAGTGTATCTTGTGACAATACAATATTAATGACACAATAATATTATTGTTCTTAGCACAACAACCCTGGCCAGATCTAAATGATAACAGCAAAAATCAATTCGTGTTTCGTCGAGGTAGAATAATTTAATTCTGTGATATGTAGTGGTATAAATAATAAAATAATTTGTTGGTATATATTACATGAGTTTTATTATGTGAATACATAGGTTATAAAATATTAGTTAATATTATTTACAGAATAATTTTCTTAAAGCACTGTCAGATGCTACATTTGGACATCACTGCTGTCCGATAATTGTAGCAGCTAAATCGAACAACTTCAATGTTTGTGTTTATTTTTTTTGTCCTTCTTTTTTTCCAACTTTTCAAGTTTTCTGAAACAAAGTAGCAAATAATTATATTTTTAACTAGAGTAGGATGCCATGATTACGAAGCGGTGCATCGATTGTGATTAATCGTAATTTTTACGATGAATAATTATGTGATTCACCATCAGAATGTATGGTTTGCATAAAGTTCGAAAAGACAAAAGAAAACCGGAAAGTATCGGATTTGTGGATTTGAACTCCCAAATTAGAGTGTTCATGTAATTTCATTCGTTGTTTTTGAAGTACTATTTATGGGACTTGTAAATTTAGATTTAAGATCGTAACACAATCGATTAAGTACTTTCTGTGAGAATTTTTGACAGGAATTCAGGCAGTGATGTGGTGCTTATAAGCTATATGTATAAAAGAGAAATATGAAAAAAAAATATAAATTTCCAAGCATACTTGATGATGGAATGACATAACAAAAGGTGTTCGCATGAACTTACAAGAGGTTTGTGTAACATTCCAATATACTAGTGTAATTTTTAGAATTATATTTGTACAATATAATATGCGATTCTCCAATGGATTAAACACTGCAGGGCAAAACACCATTACTTACTTTAATAATTTTTTTTTCTGTTTTTTAGTCAATTGACTGAGAAGATCCATTTCTGAAATACTAGATGTGTCATTGTCATCTATCTTAGTTGCAGCAAGTGGCAATGCCCCAGGTTTCATCACAAGGCCTGTATCTCTCATTTGCTGCATTAATGTTGGTACATCAGGCTTTGTTTCCTCTTCTTCAGGTGCTGATGTAGAAGCTTGTAGTGCACGTGCCTCACTCATTGACAGTGAATACATCGAACATTCTTTGTCTGAAAATGTATATTTTTATGGTAAAAATTTTATAGAAAATTTCCCTTGGATAACAACATTGTATTGGCCATGAAATAAGTGTAATACTAAACATTACCAGGTGATCATTACGTAAATATAGAGATATCAGAAAAATAAATATAATATCTAAAGTATGTTGCCTTGAGTAAAATTACATCAATAACTTTTTCAAAAACCTGGACAAGTATGAGTATAACTCGTACACTGAACGATCCGTCCCTTAAAACAGAAACTTTATAGACTGTCAACAGTAGCTTCTTAGCAGATTCTTAAAAAAAATCTAAAAACAGTATTCCAGAGTATGTTTCCAACATCATGTAATGCATGACATTTCATCCGTGGAATGACTTTTGCTGGAAAAAATGTAGATGATTAAGATTTGAAAAACTGTACTTAATAACAAGTTTACCTGTGTTTATGTGACCCCATTTGTGACACTTGATACATCTGACATTTCTAACCAATATACCAAATGGCTGATCTCTGATCTCATTGTCACCCTTGCAGTAGCTCTCTCTTGGCGCATTATACTTGCGTTGCCACTCAAACTTGTACTCGGGTTCATTGTCTTCACGTTCGCGTTCTTTCTTGACACCAGGAGGTGGCTCATACATAAAATTCAAGCTCAATTTATCCTTGCTTTCTTTGCTCAATAAAGCCCTGTAAGCAGTGGATGGTTGTATTGAAAATTGATTTATCAATTGAATTTGTAATGAACGAATTAGATATAAATAAATGTAAGTGTACTATAGTTCTTGCTCTTTCGCATATTGGATAAAAAGCTCTTAATTAAACAATGGAAATTTGTTGTAAATGATTGAATTAGCTAGGTATAAATATGTATGTATACTTGTTCTCGTGTAGTTCTTGCTCTTTTTCATATTGAACACGAAGCTCTTCCTGTTTTTTCTTGTATGCGTCAGTTTTCTGCTCGGCCATCCATACCTATTGAAAGAAACACAAATAGTAGAGATAAGAATTCTATAATTTAGAAACAAAACACCACACATACTTTTCAGTTACTATAATAGTATTACAGCATTGCAACCAAAGATTTCCCATTACTTTTGCATTGCAACAGTGTGATGGTGACATTGATGTATGTAAATAAAACAGCACAATTACATACCCGTTTCAAGTTGTCTCTAGAAGCAGGATGAAAGAACTTTTTACACATGTAATTATTGAAACCTTTCCCCATTTTGCAGCTCTTTGAACACTAATTGTATTAAACACAGTTTATATCACAGTGTAAGTACACCACAAATTATAAAGACATAAGTATGAGGGTAAGAGCTTGGCATAAATAGTTACTATACTCTTTGGAGCTTGGTATGAGCATGGACTTATTATTTAAACAGGACTGATAACTATCAAAAGAATCATTTAGGAAAATGATCACTATGTCAACGCAATAAGGTATTAAATTGGATGCACCATACACAAAGGCAAATCCGAGCCGAGAGAGATAATAATAACGGAGGCCGTGTGTCTCGTTCTTACATCTTGCCAGCAAAAAAAATGATTATGATCAACAGTTTTGGCTACTCAAAAATTCCATTGAAACACTTATATTTTTATGTTATTTTAACAATTATAAATAAACAAATAACATTCGCATTAATTTCTTTTCATATATTCTTAAATCAAACAGAAAACATAAATTTTTATTTCGATTTTGTTATTTTTATGGTAACCCTGAAAAGCATGTCATGTCATGGCGGCTCGGTGTGATTTTAAATTTTCTTTGCATTAAAAGTTTTTTAAAGTATTTGTTATATTATAACAAGTAAAAGGAGTAAAATGGTGAAAAAGTGTTGCGTTTATACTTGCCCAAGTGAATCCTATGGTGGTTGCAACATATCTTTCCACAGGTAAGCTAAAAATAATATTTTTGTAAATCAAAGAAGTAGGATGCCCATGAATTCTTGAAATGAGTCGAAATATGTGAAATATGTGTGATTGATTAGGGTCCTGACTGTTGTACTATTATTGCAGTTTCCCAAAAAATGAAGAAATGCGAAATAAATGGCTCACGCCGGCTAATGTCAAAACGCCAAAGTTTTTTGACAAATATTTTATTACAACATTTGTCCCAAGTAACAAATATATTGTGGTCACCCTGTTAGACAGAGACAAACGGCCTCTACGTTACACATCCTGCTCGGCTCGTTTTTCAGCGGCGAGTACTCAGTCCTGTTTAATTAATAAGTCCATGGGTATGAGGTACACTATTACTTTTTTTTTTGTTTCATTCTCTCCTTTAGGAGAAGGCAAAGGGATCTAGCCCATAACAGCCATGTCTTATTTCTCTTATTTCTTCAGTTTGTAAGTCAGTCTCAGTCAAAACAAGTAATTCGTCGTATACTTGGCGTATACAGAGTCTAGTCACGGTCAAGTCATTCTTCAGTAAAGTGGCAGAATGCTTTACAAAAGATTTCGGCGGCTTCTTGTGGGAACCCGAAAGCTCCGTTACGCACTTTAATTTACACTTCCCTTCACTTGTACACTATCACTAACGTTTGCTGCACAATATTCTGCCATTATTAAGCTTCAAAAGTTAGAATGCACAAATTATAAGACTTATAAAGAAAAATGCTACTTCACTCGCCGAGTTCCCGCCAAAAAGCCCTATTACTTTTTTCCGTTTTATTCACTCTTCTCGGAGTAGGCAAAGGGAACTAAGCCCATACAGCCATATCTTATTTCTTCAGTTTATAAGTCAGTCTCAGTCAAAACAAGTAATTCGTCTATTAAGAGTCTAGTCACGGCCAAGTCATCCTTCAGTAAAGTGGCAGAATGCTTTACAAAAGATTTTTGCGGCTTCTTGTGGGAACCCGAAAGCTTCGTTACTCACTATTTATACTTCCCTTCATTTGAACACCATCACTAACATTTGCTGCACATTATTCTGCCATTATTATGCTTCAAAAGTCAGAATGCACAAATTATAAGAATTATAAACAAAAATGCAACTTCACTCGCCGAGATCCCGCCAAAAAGCCCACGTCCAGTCCAGTCCAACCGTAAACAGAGAATACTATTATATTATTATTATGTCAATATTATATATATATTCTCTGGTCCAACTCAGTGATAGATTTTTTTTTGGGTTTTAATTCACGGCAAAGGGGTTTAAGTCCATACAGCCATGTCTTATTTCTTCTGTTTCGTGAAGTCAGTCTCAGTCAAAGCGTCTCAATCTTGAGAACGGTCTACTGGTGCACGTACTCGAGAGATATATTCTGTGACTCTGTCTATGGTTTACGAGGCGCAGGCTGTGTAGGCTGAGCTCCCTTTGCCTGTCAGAAAGGACAAAGAATGCCAAAAAAAAAGGTTTACAAGGCGCGCATGGCGGCCGGCTCCAAACTATTGTCCAATAGTCCAACTGTTCGTCCAAACTTCCAAGTGTAGAGTCGTAGTTTGTGGACATTAAATTTGACAATGTTCGATCGTGTTCGTGTTGACACGCGATCGCTCCGATAATGGCGATGAATCGTGTCCAGATGAAAGGAGTTGGCCAACTCACACGAACAGACCCTCCACATATGGGTGTGGCACAAAAAGCTTTCGCCAAAAAAGAAGGTCCTAAAATGGACGATAGTATTTTTTTCAAACTAAATGAAACCAGGCCTGGCGCACGCCGCACTTAAGTATGAAAACATGCTTACAGCGGGGCGGGGCCCCCACAAGTGGTATAGTTTATGCGGTTGTTGCGCGTCGTCTTCGCGTTACCGGTCGTCTCCGACACTTTATTTACATAAAACTGGATATTAGATAAGTAATTAAAATATAAAGAAGTGTATGATAATGTTGCTTCGACTTTACAAGAGGGCAAGCCCGAGATGTTGGATGATTTTTTTTTCATTTCTAGAAATTATTGGCACTACACACTTCTAGGATTTCTGCGATCCTGATATCAGAACGTCGGGTCAAACTTATTTCATATTTCTCAGAGTATAGGTATCTTAGATAGCAATTATTTAGGGAAGGTATAAAATACTAGCAAAGAGATAGCAATTCTTCAATGCCAAACGCCCCCGACAACCAGCCATTCTGACTCTAACTTCTATTGAAATAAACATGGTAAAGCTAACTAACATATATAAAGGAATAATAAAATTAACCTGATAAACGTTGGTAATTGCATGTACCTACGGAACAATAAAATAACATATTCATTAAAAATGCTAGCCTTAAAAATTTTGTTTGCGAGTAAAAATATTAAATGTAAGTGCAAATGAATATACAAATTAACAGACTTACTTCATTTCGATTGTACCTTCCATTCATACCTATATGGAAGACGTTAAAGGGGGCGGCGGGGTACAGGGTGCAACCAATCACAGGAAGTCGCGGCGAAGGGGCAAGCGCCGGCAGCGAGCGCCTTGTGGTCGCCTTTCGGCGTCTTCAACGATACCGCGGCACGTGTTTACTACTCCTCCCGTATTGAAATATCGGATTTAGATACCTAATCATTTAAATTTCCATTGAGATCGGACAAGTACTTGCAGAGATATAAAAGAGGGAGTCTATGCACCGCTTGCGATAAAATGCATTAAATTGTGGATTAAATCAGGTAATTAATTATTTGTTATATTAGTTCAATCGAGTTTCATTAATACAGCGTGATACCCAGTGTATATTTTAAGGGATTTATAGAATGAAGTTATTGGACGACGAGAAAATGTCAATAAAAAAACTCTGATAAATTATTTCTTCTATCTAATAATTTAAAAAATGTTCGTAAGGTTTTATTGTTTGCATTTCCATTTAGCCAGAGTTTATTAAAAAATAAAAATGACTTTAGACATAATTTAACTTTAACTTTACATACTCTGACATGTCGTCATGAAAATAAATTTAATTTTTTTGACACTAATAAATTTATTAGTTCCAAATATTTTTATGTGACAGGAGATAATTATTATTTTCCCAAATATTTTTGGAGACAATTAGCAAATATGCTATGTTATTTTATTTTAAATTCAGTCACTTTAGTGACTGACTCAACAGGCGCCTCTATTGGGCAGCCACTAATTATTAAATCTTTGGAAATCATTCCAAATAATTTAAATTAAATCATAAGACAACAGAGACTACCTCTGGCATTATAACAAATATGTTTGAAAAAAAAATTATAAAAGTGTGGCCACCCTCCAAAATAGATAAAAGGATTTAAACAAAAATTTATTAATCTGGTACACCAAAATATTCAGGGTATGGGTGGCAAAGAACTAGAGGTGGAGCTGTTCATGAGCTGCACTAACACTGATGTATTGTGTATAACGGAGTACTGGTATAAGCAATGTGAGCTCATGTTCGGCTTCAAGGAGTACCAGATTGCAAGCTCGTTCAGCAGGAGGAAGGCAATACGAGGCGGTAATCTCATTTTGATTTGTAATAATATTAAATTTAAAGAGCGCCTCGATATTGTAAACCTTTCTGTTGAGCGAACTATTGAAATAGCCTGTGTGGAACTTGCGCGACTTACTGTATTATGCGTGTATAAACCCCCTTCTTCATCTTATGAATTATTTGAGAAAATCATGGATGGAATCCTGTATAAAATTAGTGCTTCAAATAAATACATTGTAATTTGCGGAGATTTTAATATAAACATATTAGAAGATAGCATTCAAACCAGAAGATTTAAATCTTTCTTCAGTTGCTATAATCTTGTTAATCTTTTTTCAGTGCCCACTAGAATAGCTTGATTTGATTGATAACATTTTCTCGAATTTACAACCCAGTGATAAATCTATTTTAAATAAATTAAGTTTAGATCACTGTGGTCAGTTAGCGATTATTAATATAGCAATTAATAAAACACTGAAAAGAGATATATCATACGTGCCTGTAACTGAGTCACTACTCGATCAATATAAGAGTAAAGTGACTGCGAAACTAGATTTTCTACCGTACTGTGACGATCCTAATGTATTATATAAATCAGTTTTTGACATGTTAAAAACTGAAAGTAATAAAGTTTTCTTAGCAAAATCTATTAAAATCAACAATTCCCTCGTTTTTAGTGATTGGGCGACGGTGGGAATTCATAAAAGTAGGCAAAAGTCATATGAGCTTTATGATGAAAGGACATATAATAAGAGCGAAAGTTTCATTGAATATGTTAGGCAATACTCGAAAATATTCAAGCGAGCTTGTGCCACAGCTAAAGCAAATTTTATAAATAATAAAATAAAGAATAGCGCGGACATAGTAAAGACAACTTGGAAAGTTATAAATAGCGAAACTGGCAAAGTTAAAGCTAGTAACACTGAAACGCGACTAAAAATTAATGATCGAATTTATTAAAAAAAAAAAAAAAAAAAACTACACAATTAGAAGTTGCAGAAGCTTTTGAAAAATTCTTTAGTAATATCCAAATATCGACTACAAAATCTCTAAATTTTATTCAGTGTGGGACACTCGCTGAATCGTTACATAAACAAAATGTGGAGATTCGTGACTCCCATTTTAAATTTAATCATGTAAGTCCTATAGACATCTTAAAAGCATTTCGATCTTTAGACAAAAAAAAAACTGCCGACCTTCACGGTTTATCAGTAAAAATTATTAGTGCCTTAATTGATTGTGTTTCACCACACTTAGCTTGTATTTTTAATAAATGTATTGATGATGGCATATTATTGAGTGGGTGTAGAGAAAGTTGGAACATGGTTCAATATTTTGAAAATAGAACTTGTTTTTATTTTAATTTGACAGCTGTCAGTTGAAAAGGATTCTTCCTAGCACTGAAAAATATTACTTTCAACCATGGACTTATTATTTAAACAGGACTGATAACTATCAAAAGAATCATTTAGGAAAATGATCACTATGTCAACGCAATAAGGTATTAAATTGGATGCACCATACACAAAGGCAAATCCGAGCCGAGAGAGATAGAAATAACGGAGGCCGTGTGTCTCGTTCTTACATCTTGCCAGCAAAAAAAATGATTATGATCAACAGTTTTGGCTACTCAAAAATTCCATTGAAACACTTATATTTTTATGTTATTTTAACAATAAACAAATAACATTCGCATTAATTTCTTTTCATATATTCTTAAATCAAACAGAAAACATACATTTTTATTTCGATTTTGTTATTTTTATGGTAACCCTGGAAAGCATGTCATGTCATGGCGGTTCGGTGTGATTTTGAATTTTCTTTGCATTAAAAGTTTTTTAAAGTATTTGTTATATTATAACAAGTAAAGGGAGTAAAATGGTGAAAAAGTGTTGCGTTTATACTTGCCCAAGTGAATCCTATGGTGGTTGCAACATATCTTTCCACAGGTAAGCTAAAAATAATATTTTTGTAAATCAAAGAAGTAGGATGCCCATGAATTCTTGAAATGAGTCGAAATATGTGAAATATGTGTGATTGATCAGGGTCCTGACTGTTGTACTATTATGGCAGTTTCCCAAAAAATGAAGAAATGCGAAATAAATGGCTCACGCCGGCTAATGTCAAAACGCCAAAGTTTTTTGACAAATATTTTATTACAACATTTGTCCCAAGTAACAAATATATTGTGGTCACCCTGTTAGACAGAGACAAACGGCCTCTACGTTACACATCCTGCTCGGCTCGTTTTTCAGCGGCGAGTACTCAGTCCTGTTTAAATAATAAGTCCATGCTTTCAACTCGCTCATTAGGCAATTTCAGACTTAATTTCCGAGTATGAGTATGAAAAATAATTCTATGCATTCAAAAGGTATGAAATGAAATGAAATGAAATGAAATATTTATTCACTAGAATATGGTCAAACAATTGATCTTTAAATATAATATAGCGCGTTCGCATATTCTGCCATTTATGGCGTGCAAATATCATTGTCTTAATTATTAATCAAGTCAAATTGGTATTAATTATTAACGATAAATTAATTAATTACAATGTCAGAAAATATGCAATAAAAAGAAAAATAAATTACTTGTCGCTCAGAAATTCCAATACTGAATAATAACCCTTCTCTAGAAAATATGCAAACACCTGCTTTTTAAATGTTTTACTTATTTTATTTTTGAATTCATTAGGTAAATGATTATAAATTCTATGGCGTAGAAGCACCTATCACTTCAACATCTATCATAGTGAATGAGGTTGGAACTGTTGGAACGTGGCTTATTGTTGTGTGGAGAGTCTGTAGATTAATCGTGCGTGACTTGGACAGTTGAGTGTTGGAATGTTGGACGATAGTTTAGAGCCGGCATCAAATGAGCTTCGGTAGATGTGTGCTGTTTGGAATTATTGTCTTTGTCATGTGACAAAGAAAACAAAAAATGTAACGTAAAAAAAGAAGCAACAAGTATTTTGCGTTGCGTAGAGTATTTACTTGATTTCGTAGAAATTAGTGAGATTCTGTCTGTGATTTGTGTTTACTCAAGATAAAATACAAATCCAACATAAGCAAAACTTTTCTCGTGCAGTTTTCTTCTAATTTTTTGTGTCTACGTTAGCCTGTGTTAGATAAATAATTTTCCAATTAATCTACGGCTCAATAATATTCTAACGGCTTCCATTACCTTGTATCGATTCTGTGTTCTATTATACAAGATCTTTTTTTTGGATTTTTGTATCTTCGCCAGAGTTCATTGATTACAAGACATTAGCAGTAGTAGCACTCATTCGGTTCGTACACCGCAAACCTGTCACACACATGTGTAATGATGAATGTGTAGCGCCACAGTGGTTAATCCGGATTGACGATCCACATTTACTTATTGTCATCATTGTGTTGCTTTATGTTTAACACATTCATACTGTTTTATCATGTTAAAGTATTTTTAGAACCGGACTGTGCTATTGAAGCTTGATGCCTTTGTAAACACTTGCTTATGAACACACTAAGTGCAAAATGAAATGTTCAGTGCTTTTATAATCATATTGAACTTTATGTGATGAAAATAATGTGGTTTCATGAAGAATAGAAGCCATTCACAAGGAATAATTTGATATATGGTAAGTGTTTTTAACACATCATCATTCTGGTCCCTTGCTAATATGGTTAATGACTTACAACTGCTTTCAAAATGTCATCAGCCTGGGTCATTGTTTGGTAGAAAAGGCCTATATCTAGATGTGGGTTGATACAGGCTCAATATGATAATGATCATGTATACTGTAGAAACAGTGCTTGTTTTAGAACCAGGTTTTAGTTTTTGAATTAAATACAGTTTTTGCAATGAAGATTTGTATTATGCATGTTTAAGAACTTTTATAAGCACTGTTAAACTGTTGTAATTAGGCTCGAGTGCATATTTTATAATTTTTTACTCATAAAAAATAACCAATGACAAATAAATGCCAAGTTAAACAAAACTAAGTCAAATAATTTTAGGCTAGTAAAGGTCTGTGACTAATGATACCTAATTATCTGTAAATCTTTAACATAATCCCACCAAAATCATTAATGTAAAAAAGAGGCCAATTTCTTATTCAGTTGTCATTTAGATCTTTAAAAGGAAATGAAATCTAGATCCATTGACAAGTTTCTAGACTTCCATGGTTAAACAAAACCAAAGTACATTGTCTCACCTTAAGACTTTCCACCAAAGTTTCGAATAAACTTCAATGAGACCTACATTGTTGATCAATAAATTGTATCAATTGGTATGTTGCAGAATATTGTAAGGTGATAATACTATTTGTATGTTTGATTTTAAATATTTTAAGCTTTTATTATTACTATTTTAACCTGTCTATCCACTGTTTGCACATGCAAATATAACCCTCAACTATTGCGGATAATACCTGTGGTGTTAAAAACGTTTATAGATACTCTTCTACTGGGTGTATTTGTAATCTGTGAAAAGTAATAGCTACGGGAATATATTATCTGTGGATATAATGAATGAACACTGCTACAGTTCTAATACTAAAAATCAGAAAAATGTTACGAGTTGTAATGTGTAGGTACTATGTAATTGGTATTTTTTAAGGAAATTACAGTTTATTTCATGTTTTTCCTAAAAAACGGGTAATTAAATAAATTGTTTTGAGAATTGGATGTTCTATGGCAGGTTTCTAAGCCCATTCTAATAAAAATAGTGTTAGTTGGAATTCTATGCCCATACTCCCAGCCAAAAAGGAAAAAATCCTCTTCGGTTATACAGACTAAATATCATAGCGCACATTATTGGATGCGGAATTTAATAGAGCACAAGTACAAACAAAAACAAACAAACAAAGGAATTGGAACTCTACGATCATTACAGTTGAGAGTTGAAAGTCGAGTGTTCGTTGGCACCGATAGGTGTCGGCGAGTGTTGACTGTATAAAAAATGTCAAAATTAAGTGATTAAATTAAGAGATACCCTCCTGAAGTGGGCGGCGGGATTGGTCCTCCAGTTGATAAACCGGGGTGCGCTTAGCACCTGTCTGCGATTGCAAGGGGAGTCGATCGTGGATTTGTCATGGGCGACTCCCTCTGCGATACACATGGTGCCGGGTTGGAGGGTGGCGGGGGAAGTGGTCAGCCTTTCTTACCACCGACACATCATATTCGGTGTGTCGCTTGCTCCGCCTTCCGCCAACGCCAGGATGGATTCCCTCCATGACATTGTTCCCTTAAGCGGCTCGACCGAAATATGGTCACAGCCAAGGCCACGTCGCAGTCTGGAGGGAGGAGGGGATCGCGTCTGATCCTGAAGTGCAGGCGGCCTGGTTCCAGGACACGATGGCGTCGATTTGCAATGCCTGGATGCTCCGGGTCTGGGTGGCCGGGGCGGGCTCGGCGTATTGGTGGAGCGAGGAGATCTCATGACTGCGTACTGCGGTCGCGAGAGCTTGTCGCCCGTACCTATGAGCCCATAGAAGACGGCGAGCCACATCCGAAGAGAGAGCCGAAGTGCGTTGGGAGAGAAGAGCACTTCGAGCGCCTGGTCCCCCAAGTGCGAACCGCCTGCTACCTAATCTCGTGCGACCATTCGAAGAAGTTTGCCGCCTTTACGGTGGCGTCGTACGATCCATGGCCCTCTACGGCCAACGACCTGGCGGGGTCCTCCCGCTGCAGAGCTCTCCTCGGGAGCCTGCAGTGGCTGATGGCCATTCGGATCGTACGAGACTATCGGACGATTTCGTTCGAGGTTGCGACGGTCCTGGCGCGGTGTCCACCCTTCGACATCCTGGCCGACACGGCGGTCTACGACTGCACCGGCTCTGTCGAACGTGATGCTGAGGGAGTCGCACCGGACCATGCGCTCGAAATGTCACGGCCATTCTGGCAAACTTCAAAGAATGGATGGGGAGGAAAAGCTGTGTCATCTACCGTTTGAATCAGATACTCGCCGGGCATGGGTGCTTTAGTGAGTATCTGAGTCGAATCCTGTAGCCATAAAAAAAGTTGAACCATAAATTCTATCGGCAATTGTAAAGGGAGCTTCAAAATATTCGCGAAATTATATCGTAACAGAATATTATGACGCTATTCACTTATAGGTATAGCTAGCAACTCTATAATAATTTTCTAAAGTTGTAAAACCTAACTTCTTCAGCTCGTCCACAACACATTTTTAGTAATCAAATACGTAAAAAGCACTTGTAATTGAAATTTACGCAAGTGTTTATTGTATTTTTTTTTGATATAGATACAGTAGTTGTGGATGAAACATTCCATAAAAAGGAGGAGGAGAAATTTACGCAAGTGTTTATTGTATTTTTTTTTGATATAGATACAGTAGTTGTGGATGAAACATTCCATAAAAAGGAGGAGGTTCTCAATTTGGCTGTTTGTTTGTGTTTTTTATTTATCTATACCGATATCTCCGAGAATTGCCGATTGATTCGCATGATTCTTTTTGTAAATGAAAGGGGGTACTGCCAGATTGGTTCCATTGTAATTTCAGCGCAATTGGTTCAGTACTTTTTTTTGTAATCACGGTAAATATCAGAATAGCATTACGTATTTAGACGATTGTGTAGTTTCTGCACAGGGAAACTATGAGTAGATGCAGTTTGGGTTTGTATGGAAAAAGTGTAGAGAAGGTCGGTACTTACCAATGAATAAGGCAAATCGAAGATCATCAGGTCGAGCTGGTATACCCCAACTGTCCACCTAACCTGTGTCGCGAAGGATAGCCATCGCTCAAAAATGATCAGGGAGATTGGCAAGCACGCTAATTTAAGCGTAAGCGCTAATTTTTAGTATCTACTAAAAAGTGAAAAATAAAAACTTTTTGACAAAATAAAACCGACCGAGAAAATAACTGATTGAGAGTCGGTTTTTTTTGTTTAATTTGTTTTTGATTTACAAGGCAAGTAAATTTATCCGCGAAAAAAAAAGATTTCCATGGCTCGTCAAAACCGTTAGATAGGAACAAATGAGGCGAAGTTGTCTGTGCTCTGTTTAGGAAATAATAGCGCTACGCTTAGAGGAACTTGTTCAGGTAAGTAGCTAATTTCTTCAAAGCATTTTTATGGATCCTTAAGTGTTGACAGATTGCCTATTTTCTTTGCGCATTACTTAACTGATTCGGTATTATGTAACAACTACAAGGACGTCTTTAAACATCCATGACTCGCCAATAAATGTTCGTATTCATCACACAAACATTTACCCCTCGCGGGAATCGAACCCGCAACCGATGGTTTCGCTAACAGGGTCACTATCCATTACACCAATCGGTCGTCCGGGATGGGTGGCCCTATTCTTTTTACGTGCGTAAACCACAGGGCACGGATACATACTAATAATAAATATCCTTGGACATACACACGTGCCTCATGGTTCCACATTAAGCATTATGGATACCAGATGATTGATTTTTTTAATCTATACATAATTATAAATGTAAATACAATACAATACAAATATATACAACTAGCGGGATTCGAACTCTAGACAAAGAGCCCAGGGTCTCTAATCAGTGTGCGAAGTGTGAGTTTTGTCTCGTTTTTAACTTTATCATCGCGTTCGCGTTTACGAAAAAAGTCCCTATGAAAAAAATCGTTTTGCAAACTATCCGCTAGAGGCGCTGCACATTTCTTCATACAAATCGTCACGTAAACGTGAACGCGGTAGTAAAGTTATGTCGAAACAAAACTCACACTCCGCCCTCAGTACACCAACCGGGTCGCCAATGGTGTCGATTCTGATACGACTTCTCTAACGAGGGTTAAAGTAGTGCTATCGCTTTCTTCTTGGAACAATAAGACGCGATAGAAACAGACCATAACTTGTTTTAGTGTAGAGGATGCCCATCAGAATCTACACCATTGCCGTAAGTTTATCGTCATCGCATCGCTCTTGCTCCCGTTGAAGAGTTCCGAGGTGCAGCTACAAAATAATTTATTTTTATCGGTTCTGAAGTTGTTTACAAAATAATATTTTAGTTAAAATATTTTATTAAAATTAGTTTATCGTGCACGCTACCTACATGTCATGTGCATAATGCTTCCTAACCCAAAGGTTGCCTGGAAGAGATCGCTTTTAGTGATAAGGCCGCCAAATTGTACTATCCCCTTTTTCTTATTTCTTTTTATGCTTCTTATTGTTGTACAATAAAGAATATTTTGTTTGTTTGTTTGTTTGAACTTCAAATTCTCCTTTTTACTTTATGGCAATTGATCGTCTATATTGCGAATCCACCATTACTGCCAGAGTCCGGAGTCTGACGCTGAATGAGGTAAACCAGGACAAGTGAGACTGACACTTGTTAACAAAAAGTTTGTGTAACCAAAAATCTGTGCCGGATACTTGGGCCAAAACGGACAAAAATGGACTTGGACACAATAATCGAAATATTTGAAATAATTACCTTATAATACAAGAATAATATGTAGTTTAAAAAACTAAAGAAACTCTACATTTCCACCATCCATCTCCCGGCTCCATCATCAGCTCGTCGACACCTAGTGCATGCTATGAACTCAAACTCGAAAGGTTTACTAGTAGCCACTGAAGAGTTTCACCATCCACCTCCTGGCTCCATCATCACATCAGCTCCAAGATACCAAATTATAGTATTGTCAACAGAATTACATATACATACAAAGTTTCATTTCGATACGACAATTAGAAGTCAGTTTAAATTAACTTTCAAGATTTGATTACATTGTTAGTTAGTTGTATGTATTATATATATATATTTTTTTTATATGAGAGAGCGGCAAACGAGCATGCGGGTCACCTGATGGAAAGTAATCACCGCCGCCCATGGACACCCGCAACACCAAAAGGGTCACAGATGCGTTGCCGGCCTTTGAGGAAGGTGTAGGCTCGTTTCTTGAAGGTTCCAATGTCATACTCGTTCGGGAATACCGCTGCCGGAAGTCCGTTCCACAGGGTGGTCGTACGTGGTAAGAAGTTTCTTGAGAAACGTACAGTGGTAGACTTCCACTCATCCAGGTGATGTGGATGGAAATATAATTTTCTCCGAGAAGTGTATCGGTTAAATTGAGCAGCGGGTATTAGCTCGAACAGTTCTTCAGAACACTCCCCATGAAATATGCGATAGAGAATGCAGAGGGACGCGACGTCTCTTCGCAACGCCAGGGGATCCAGTCGGTCAGTGAGACTCTCTTGGCCGACAATTCGGACTGCGCGACGTTGAACGCGGTCAAAAGGAAGAAGCTGGTACTGAGGTGCCCCCGCCCATAGGTGAGAACAATACTCCACGTGCGGCCGAACTTGCGCCTTATAAAGTTGGAGGCGGTGAGCCGGCGTGAAGTAACGAGCCGCTCTACTGAGGACACCTAACTTTTTGGAGGTCAACATGGCCTTATCCTCCAGATGACCGCGGAATTGAACGCTACTGGAGATGTTCACTCCGAGAATCCCAATACTCAGCTTAACGTCAAGGGGAGTGCTCTGAAATTGAAGAGACAGGGGAAATGGAGTCTTCTTTGCGGTGAATGCGCAAACTTGTGTCTTCTTAGGGTTAAACTTAACTAGGTTGAGAATGCCCCAATTAGAGACTTGGTCTAGTGAGGTCTCGATTTCAGACACAAGCTTGTCCCGACACTCATCAACGTGCGCCCGAGAAAGATTAGCACGGCCGCCATATAAGGCATCACCCGTACTGTCATCCGCATAACAATGGAGTCACTGGTTTGTAACATATCATTGATATGCAGAAGAAACAGGGTGGGGGATAGTACGCAGCCTTGCGGGACTCCAGCGTTCACGGGTTTTAAATCAGAGCAAGAACTGTCGACAACGACTTTAATGCTACGGTCCGCGAGAAAGCTGGCAACCCATTTGCAAAAATTATCGAGCAGCCCAAAGGAAGGAAGCTTCGAGAGAAGCGCTTTGTGCCACACCCGATCAAAGGCTTTCGCTATGTCCAAACTGACAGCCAACGCCTCGCCCTTGCTCTCTACCGCCTCCGCCCATCTATGCGTCAAGTAGACAAGAAGATCACCAGCCGATCGACCCCTACGGAATCCGTACTGACGATCATTGAGCAGCTGGTGCTCATCCAAGTACTGCAAGAGCTGGCGGTTTATAATGCTTTCCATTATTTTGGAGGGCAGGGACGTAATGGCTATAGGTCTGTAGTTTCCTGGATCTGAGCTGTCGCCTTTTTTAGGGATCGGGTGCACTAAGGCCGTCTTCCAGGAATTTGGTACTACGCCTGTGGAGTACGAGTGTCGGAATAAACGCGCCAATACCGGAGCCAACTCTGGAGCACAATTTTTCAGCACAATGGGAGGTATACCGTCAGGCCCACAAGACTTATGAATATCAAGGGAGAAAAGTGCTTTACGCACAGATTTTTGAGTGAACTGGACTTCCAGCATAGAACTTCCACATTGTGGAATGGTTGGAAGTGGCTTCTCCACATCATCCAAAGTCGAGTTGGACGCAAAAAGAGATCCCAAAAGCTCAGCTTTCTCCTTTGCGTCATGGGCCAGTACGTCACCCTCCCTGCGCAGTGGTGGAAAAGAAGGCACACAGAAATTCCCCTGGACAGCTTTGGCAAGAGACCAAAATGCACGTGTCCCCGAAGGTAGACGGGCCAGCCTTTCACCAATTGAATATTGTATGTATTCTTTAAATAAAGAAGTGTTATGTTTTTTATTCTATAAATCAATCAATCAAATAAGCTTTATTGTTTAAATAAGGAAGGTACATTTAAATGTCTTATAGAAACTACCAATTATGCGACCTTATCGCTAACAGCGATCTGTTCCAAGCAAAGCTATTATTATTATTAGTTATTCTATATATTCTTTCTTTCTTCAACTTTAGTTATAAGTGAAGCTAATAAAAGCGTGTTAAAAAGTAAGCAGTATTCTGAATGGTGATAGAAGGTATTAGCTGACAGATTAAAACTAATGCTAGTCAGTGCGAATGCATTTGATATCTCGGATCATTGTTATCGCAGTACTATCGTAGTGATGCAATATAGTGTTAGTATGCCGGCGGTGAGGGTGGTCGATTTTTATTATCTTGTGAGGTGGGTGCGGCCGGGAGCGGCAGGCCAAACATCGGCGAGATCGATAGTAACCAACAAGGGCTATTCCGCTTGCGACATATTTCGCTATTCAATGAATACATTAGACAATTTTACGTCGCCGTTACGTAAACTAGACTACCTACCTAAACTATTTACATGTATATTTAATTTCGTATTAGGTATGCATGCTCATCAAATTTACTGGACGAAGATAATTTTTCGCACTCATTATTATAATACGAGTTATTTATAAGTATAAGTCAATGTTCATTTTAATATATTTTAATGTGTAGAGTTTTGTAGAATTAACAAATTGAAAGAAAATACAGTATACCGGTCATCATATAGACGTAATGAATGCGGAGTACCCCATGGAAGCGTATTGGTGCCGTTATTGTTTCTGTTGTACATTAACGATCTCCCCGGTGAGGTGCCGTTTCAAATGGTCCTGTTTGCTGATGATACATCGGTAATAATACCAGACGATGACAATACTATTGCATATGAATCTAAAATAAATTCCACTATCGCTATTGTTTATTCATGGTTACATAAAAATAATTTGCAAGCCAATATATCCAAAACAAATTACATGCAATTTTTAAATTATAAAACACGAAAACTAAATCTAACTTTGAAATGTCAGGGTCAGGTAATACAGCAAGTCAATGAAACAAAGTTTTTAGGAATAATCCTAGACGAATACTGTTCCTGGAAGCAGCATGTCAAGTTTACGTGCGACAAACTAAATAGGTTTGTCTTTGCATTGGGACGATTAAGGAATATAGCGGGAGAAAAAACAGCACTACTCGCATACCATGGTTACGTATTCGCGGTCTTGAGATATGGCATAATGATATGGGGCAACTCTACGGAGATCGGGCGCGTTTTTCTTGTTCAGAAAAAATGCGTTAGGGCAGTTTGTGGTGTAGGACCGATATACCCGTGCAGACCTCTGTTTAGACGTCTTGGGTTACTTACCCTGACTGGATTCTATATCCTTGAAGTTGGCTCTTTTGTTCGGAAATTTCCAGACAATTATAGGAAACCTACTCAAAACCGGACGATGAGAGAAAGAGATGTAACGAAATTGCTAATGCCACCATATAGAACTTCTTTACAAATATGAAAAATTGTTATATTATGTCTATCGCCACTTATAATAAGATTCCAAAATATATACGCGACTTGCCAGACAAATTATTTGTAGTACGGTTGCGACGATGGCTAAGAGAGAAGTGTTACTACAGCTTAAAAGAATTTTTAGATGATAAAGATTAGATTGAATGATATTGCAAACGATAATAATGCGATTAGAACTGACTTTGTTTTTGTAATGAATTTATTAATAATCTTATGTATAATATAATTTAGAAAAGGAAAGACTGACAATAAATTGTAATAAAAGTGACTTAAGTAAGAATTATGTTTATTATATAAAATCTACTAATTTGACTATTTTGTATATTAATATCGCATAATATTTGCATGCCGCCATTGGCTAAACATGTGATACTAAAATGCATTATAACATTACTGTAAAACCTTATTACTTACCATGTTTAACACGTTAACTGCCGCGACGCAGACACAATTGAAAATCAATTGTTTTCCGCTCACCGGTGACCGGCGTGGCGCTCAAAGGCTTAAGCACATAAATAATTTCATTTCATTTCATTTCACACAATAATAGATAGGTTGCATAAAGATCGATCTTAGGATTCCGTAGGCAAAGGAATTCAACCGTGTGGTAAATAAGGGAAGCTTTTATAATGATAAACCTCCATTTTGTGTTGATCGATGTACCTACATTAAAAATGTATATATTTTTTTTAAGATATTTTCCATTTAGCCACCTAAAAACTAACCTTAAAAATTAAAAAATTGCCTGCACTACACGTCTTGATTACTACAATACGTCAAATAGTTTCTGAATTAAATGACGGTGACGGACGGACAGACACAGGTGGGAACTGATTCCATAAATTGCTATTTTTTGGCTCAGAGCGCCAAAAATAAATTAGATATAGTTATAACATATTTCGGGGACGCGATTTGGTGGTCATTTATGAATTTTGATAGGCATTCGGAAATTGGCACTAGAATGAATATTCAATATTACGTGAAATGTAGCATTGTTTATTATTTTTGTATGAGATTGACAAAACCGAAGTGACACATAATCATAATCATTTTTATGCATTGTTACAATTTAATGCACATGCACACATTGCATGAGTACAAAAACTGTGACGTCTCTTATAATAATTATGCTAACTTACTAAATAGCTCAATAAATAAAATGTGACATTATTTCAATATTCCTTCCATCTTTACTTATACAGTACACTTACATAAGTGTACTGTATTGCATACGTGTACTTACATAAGTGTACACTTACATAATTGACAAAATAAAATATCATTAATATCTACATAGATATTAGATAATGATATTTTATTTTGTCAATTTATATTAAGGTTAGGTTTTATTATTAGGTATTTAAATTACGAGTATATTATAATTGCGTTAAAATTATTATATTTTAAATAAGTGGGTAAATAGTTGAATAACATTGATTAAGATAAATTTAAATTTGTATTTTTTTTAAGCAAATGAATTGTATATGATTACAAAAATACCATCGTCGGTCGTGGTCCACCTGCTTTGTTCACCTGGGTGGACCACGGGCAAGTGTATTAACTATCTATCAATATATAAATGTTGTCATAGTATAAATGCCATTATACTATATACAGTTCTGTTAAGTGTTTAACTTGTATGTGTAATATGTCGTAGGCTTCTGCCTAACCATCTGGTTAAATTAGCTGTTCAATTTAATGCCTAGAGCCACCGTAATGTGTGGCGGATATTTCCTGCATTTTTGGAAACAGCGTTGCTGAGCCCCATGAGGGGTTCCTCGGTGTTATCCAAAGGAACTTAAACAGTTTTCTCTAAAAGCGGAAATGTCTCTCATATACATTACGACCTGCGTAGGTATTCAATTGAATGGCTAATTCAGCGATCCGCCTACGACATATATGCATAGAATAGAATTGGTATCCTGAAAAATTTGCCCCTCCGGCCTCCAACGGCAACCGAGGTCCGCAACCAGTTGCTCTGAATTATGTATGAATTTGTGCCGTTTCAGAATAATCATATTTTAATCTCAGACCAAGAAAAACAAAGAAGGAGCGCTAATATAACGTAATATAATATAAAGTGAAACCACTTTTCTAAACGTGTGTGAGTTATCGCTGCGCGTGAGACAATGACATCGGCTTCCATTTGATGCGTATGTGTGCGTAAACGCATTTACGAATCGGCACGGTTGTGGTTTCACTTCTATCGTGTTTTTCTTTATCTTGTTTCTTGCACAGCCCTTTTGTACTTCTAATTAAGGTAAAACAGCTAGGTCTATTATTTTATGAAGAGTTTTGCTAAAGTGTTGCCACTTCGACAATGAAGCCTTGGGAGTTTTTCGTCGGGTATTATTAGTTTTTAACTTCCTTTTTATCAATAGTGTTTTCAATTATAAATTCTCAGTAATTAGGTTAGTCGTAGTAGGATTCATGAGTCACTGGGAAATTATGTACGTAAATAATGTAATAAATAACTTCATGAACGAAGTCTTTTACGTTAGAGACATGCATCGTACATCACCATCGTTGTGAGACACTGCACTGATTTATTATACGTACCGTAAACACGGAATAACACTTTACTGTAGGCTGTTATTTCTAATGAATACGAGTACTAGGAAAATAGTTACGAATAACAAATATTAGGTTATCAGTAACTAACTAGTATTAGGTACAACAATTTGAAGTGGGATTTCTAACAAAATAACTAAGGTTGCCTTAATTTGAAGAAAATAAGAAAGATGTTCTTCCTTTTTAAATGTTAGTCGAAAAAAGAATTAGAAAGAGAATGAGAAAGCCTCAAACCACTTCTAAAGAAAAAGTACTGAAAAATCTGGATGGCTTCTATTCCTTAAATCAGATGAAATTTTGATATTTTATAGACTGCCAGAAGAACTGTCAGGAAGACAGTCTGTGGAGACTGACCCTAACTTTGGAGTACCAATTTATCGACTAGCATAATAGCAGCACTATATGATTTAGATCATAGTCATAGTTTAGACGAGGGACAGGTTTATTTTCCTGGAGCGTGACTTTCGAACGAGACATGATTAATTGAGTGGTGGTAGAGGCACCATTATTATACTGACTGAATACTGAAATGATGGATGACAGCGCGTAACCTGACACAAGCGTCAACGTCCTAGTCTAAAACCAGGCTCTAGAGGAGAGAGAACCAGTTGAGAATGAGAGATGCTATTAAGCCTGAAATTTTCGTTTTGTTTCCTGATCATGGCTACCTGAAGGGACATTAAATGAGAAAAATCAGCGGAAAGAATGTCAAACGACAAATAATCCCGACGATGATCGAGCAATAATGTCCAATAGGAAAGGGCAATTATTCCTCTCCATCCACTCCACTTTATCAGTTCGAAGTCGCCCTTAATTAGGTAACACTTCAGATAGATGCTGTTGAACATGTTGTAAAGTTATCTGCCGTTGATGAAGGTTGCTATTGTGTCTTCCAACTAGTGATCACCAGTCACAACGTCATCCATATAATAGATTCCTTCCCTCGTCTTGTGCAAGCTTCAAATCGGGACCCAAAAAGCTACACAATTTCATGCTGTATATGAACCCTTAATCTACTAAGATCCACTGACTGGATCCACCAGGGGATCGAATACCATCCTGGAGTTCACTGTGGACCACCATTGGTCAAGGTGGATCCTGTAACACTTCAACTCCATTATGATCTACCGTCCGGCTCCGCATGGGGACCGAATAGCACTCCGGGAGTTCGTTGAGATCTACTACTGTAACGGTATTGAAGTAATAATCTTAACGGAATCATCCGAAGAACAGCGAAACATGATTTGTCGATAGTCATGTTGTCTCCCAAACACTATGGGCACAGTCTTTAGGTCTTTATACTGTGCCATGACCGGGATTGGTATCCGAAGGGTTTTAATCGTGAATTCTTGTCGATTAGGATTGTTATTTTAATTAATCATTATTTTCGAAGATAACTATTTCCATTTGGTTACCTCTTACCTTACCTACCAAGACCTCTGTAGGATGAGACTTTGTATTATACTCCCAACTGACAAATAGACTGTCAGATACCGCGAATGAAATAAGCATTAATTGATATCTGTTTTGTTTAACTAGATACGCGTTTGAGCACAATCTCACTTGATTTTTGACTTGAAAGTGACGCTGTGGCCGAAGATGAAGCACGCGATATGCCTATTGCTTATTTTTGATAAATGCCTAAACATCCTGCTATTGAAGATCCCAAGGTTGTAAGATTCAGGAAAGACTGCTGGAAAGGCGTTTAATGCCTTACCTGTTTATAAATAATGGAGCTATTTCTCACACATTATTTGCACTTAATTCAAATTTCATTTTTCTTATAATAAAAGGAAGCCCGGGAGAAAATCCTCTGGGTAACTCGGCCTAACCCACAGTGGAAATTTTAAAGTAAATATATGCACTGCAAATGCTTAAAATTACTATGCTCCCGTATAATTGTGTATGCTGTGGATTAGGTACCCACGCAACTATAAATAACTTGTATAAGCACTGCAAATACTTAAAATTACTATGCTCCCGTATAACTGTGTTAGCTGTGGATTAGGTACCTACGCAACTATAAATAACTTGGCTATTAAGGAAATATGTAGATATCAAATATTTATTTATGCGGCTATATTTAGAACGACGACTTGATAATTTGAGTATGTGCGTACCTACTCGTATACTATACGTGACCGCAAAGGTAACGCGTTGCATTTAAACGTTCTTCATTGTGAATTAGAATAGATTTGAGTGGACAAGTAGAAAGTATGTTGTACTGGCATTATGGTGGTTTGTACAATTAAGCACAGTTCTTAGTTTAGAGCAATTCTATATTGTATATAATGCGAATCATTTATTAATCATGTTTTACATCATCGGTCTGTTTATACTTACATATTTTCATCTTATAGACTTAGAGTAAGCAAAGCGGCGGGCGTTTAAGTAGTTAACGAGTAAATATTTTTTTCACAGTTCATACAAAACTGTACCTATAACTATATACCTACCTACATGAGTAATTCTTCAACGAAGATTCTCATCATCAGTATTAATTTTCTCACATATTGGGTGATACATACACTTGCGTGATCGGTTGGCTTATGCTGTGTGCGAAGTGTAAGTTTTGTCTCGTTTTTAACTTTACCATCGCGTTCGCGTTTACGAAAAAAGTCCCTATGAAAAAAATTGTTTTGCAAACTATCCGCTAGAGGCGCTGCACATTTCTCCATACAAATCTTCACGTAAACGTGAACGCGGTAGTAAAGTTAAGTCGAAACAAAACTCACACTCCGCCCTCAGATCGCTATTTGCAACGGTCCACCATACTTTGAGGATTCTCAAACTTGTTTTGGAAAACGGAACCCAGGATCACTTTGTTGTCCGTCTATCTTTATGGCCGTGCGTTAAGGCCCCTTTTGTCAGAAAAGATATTCCAGTATCAAGTTGAAATTAATATATAAAAAATCAAGTTTCTATTGTAACGAAATATAGGTATATAAAATAGCTTTAGTAAAGCCCCTCACTGATCATAATCACATACAGGATACTTACTTCCTGTGGCGCGAGCGAAGGGAGGTCTTGCGGCACAAGTGAAGGAGTAAATACCAAAATAATGATTTTTAAAACCAATGCGACTAGACAAACATAGATTGCATGTTGTATATTCAATTATTTTCATCAGAGCTATAGAAAAATGTAATTCGGCTATCTGCTCATTTACGTAACTGTCATCCTGCGATACAGTTCTAGGACCAGTGTATGAGAAAGAGTCTAAGTAACATAAATTTTAGGTAGGTTATACCAGGACAACATGTGTTTAAAAGGTTATACCAACATTGTTAAGATTTGTAAGTTCCATAGCGTTACTGGCTATTCAAACATTATTTTGCTGTTATATCATTAGATTGTCAAGGTAGCTAAAGACATTTATTTATTTTAACTATGGTCTACGTACTACCATGAAGATCAAAAAGATTTTTTATATAAAAAAAATATTATGCCAAATTTATTTTCTTTCATGAATACTAATGGTAGGCCTTGGAGGATGGAGCGAGATTGCTCTGCTCAATATTACCTCTGGCCGATTTCAGCTCTGTCGAGGCCCGTGGCGAGCGCGATAGTTTCTATTACAAGGGAGCAAAATAATGTAAAAAAATTCGCTAGAGATTGAATATATACTTCGCTCGAGGTGAAGATAAACTGCTTTTCATTTTCAATAATGAATGAAAATAAGCCGTAAATACAGTTTTCGAAAAATATTTCACTCCTTTTGCATTTATCCATACGATGAAATTGTTATTGGCTTTCAAATGTCATTTAGTCAAATGTAGGTACGACGAATGCTGATTCAGCCTATTTCTTGCGTATTTGGTAGGTATTCTATTAATAACTCTGTAAATATGTGTCCAAAGTCGAGGTTATAAATATTAACTTGAATACATGACTAAGTGACGTATGCATGTCATATGTACTATATTATTCAAATATGTTTGTTAGTTATCAAGACTTATTGATAAGTAGTTAGTACTATATGTACTACTAACTTATATTTTTTAAAAGTTTTTAATAATTTTACCTTTAAATTTATTTACTTATTGTTCTTTTTGTACTCTATAACTTTATTCTATGTGAAAGTGAGATTAGCAGAAGTTTTTATGTAAAATAGTGTTGTTTGTTGAGGCCAAACGCGCAACCAGACTATCATAAAAAATGGTCTCTTCAGTTTTGCGGTTATCCATCACATTGTTTTCACATTCATTACTTAAAACTGGTTAAACATCTCATTCCTAAAATCCCTGAACTTAAATCTTCGAAATTAAACCATGCAATTAAATACAATCTGGATAATGTAATGTAACAGATTGTTGTTGGTCTCATTTGGCACAATGTCGTCCGCTACTTCCCCATTTTCAACACGAGTTCAAAGAAAAAAGATATACACGTCATCTTCCTAAACTTACACACGCATGCAAATTCATACGAAAACAAAACCGCTACCATTAATATGATATTTCTTTTTAGCACTTGACTTCAATCACAGATGAGTACGTATCTTACTAAATAACGTACTGACCCGGAAACCCCATCTTATTTGGAGGATTGGCTATCTTATCTCGGACAACCGGAACAAAACAGTGCATTGGTGTTTGGCGGCAGACTTAGATAAGATGGTGGTAGATAGCCAGGCGGACATTAATAAAGTCCTACCACCAACTAAACCGAGTACTAAACATGTACCCTGCTGGGGATCCCTCCTGCGACCTCGGAGGCGGTTAAATGATATGGAGGAACGGAACAACCTGACAGATATTTTTATGCGTAGGTACTAAGTGGTGCCACTCCTAGTTTCAACTGTTTGTAAACTTTGCTAGAAATGATAAAAGCTTGAACAGTTTGTCTGATTGTGCGTCTTACCGTGGCATTGTAGTTCCAAAACGGCTGAACCGAATTGAAAGTGATTCTTTCGAAAGTTGCAGGCCTAACATAACGTTGAAAAAAAAATCTATTTGCAGAGCTCATTAATTTAAGATCTGAAATTGAATCGTTTAAGTTGCCTTTTGAACATCATTGTTAAAAAGGCAGAAACTAATTTGTATAAGAAACTACTATAAATAATACACAAAGGATGTTATATCGCTTCTATTGAATCTTTATCGTTTGCCATCCAAAATGGAGGCTGACTCGCAAATCAAACGAAAGCAGAATCCTCAGAGATCCTTTCTATTCTAACGCCTGTATGTTTGCATAAGTATATTCCGCTCATTCCGTTTTTGGCGCACGCAAAAACGTAGATATTTCCTTTTGATTACGAAAGTAATGTATATTTTAAAAACATAAAACACATACGCGCTAAATGCTATTTGGTCTAATTATTACTCAACGTTTGGCAATAATACATTTTATGGTAAAAAATCCAACTTGCCGCCCGCAAAATACAAAATATGCTGTCAGGTTTTTTGGTTTTTTAAATAAGTACTTAAATAGTTATTAATTTAGATTATTTGACAGTCTCGAGAGTTTTCTAAATGTTCAATTTGTGTAGTTATTGTAATTCAAACATTAAAACGGAATGTTTTCGATTCGTACAGACGAAATCACGATTAGCGTGTGAGAAAACATATTCATACGACATGATGTTAATTCGGCGTTGGTCGGTATTCGTGTTTGCATATTTGCGGGAAACGTAATAATCAGACTACCTTTTTATTAAGTGCTAAATATAGCCGGAGAGCGTTATCGCCGATGTTATCTTGCTACGAGATCGTGCTGTGTCTTTTTTACGCGGGGAAATGCATACCGCTCGCCTTTTTTGTGGGACTCCCCTCTCTGTCGGGAGGTATACCCACTAAACCCCACGGTGACCTTCCTTGGCAGTAGGGAGGACCTGGGTACGCATAGGCGGCTTCCAAGTCTCACCCCCGCCATGGCCCCCTCACAAGGGGAGGCCCGTTCCCGGAGGGCAGCTAGAGCACCCTCCCCGGGGTACATTGTCGCGCCTCACACCGCGATCAGCAAGCGGTATGAGGTGACCTACTGATTACAAGTATTTATGCGTGAAGCCAAATTTGTTGTCTAATAGTTACGTGTGCTATTGTGGGTAATACTGGCTATGCTCTCAATAGAATGCTGTTTGGCCTAGCATGAAGAATTATGTATTTCGAAGTTAAGGATTCCCGAAACCCCAATACTGATATATTTTCTAATCACCACCGTTTTCAATATCAGCCTACGATGCTTGGAAATCGTTCATTTCAATCAAATAATACCTGAATCGTAGAACAAAATTTATCGAAGAAATCTTTCTTCTTACGTAAAAAACAGGCCAAGTGAGAGTCGAACGCATAAATGGTTTCTCACCAACACAATATAAACACTTCTATGGTAAATAACAAGATAGAAAACAATACGACACCTACAAAGGACAGGCTACAGGAGGTAACATAGAAATCTACATACATACACTCGAAAAACATAACCCTCCTTTTGAGGCAGTCGGGTAAAAAGACATTCTGTCAAAGCAACTCACTGACAGATCAGCAAAACCTATAGGATATATCCCGGTGATTTCTTTTGGCACATGTGAAGGAAAAAATCCGAAAATCGTTAATTTCAAATTCCTCATGGAATTGTGCCACACACTTACATTTGCGGTTGATTTCGTAGACTCGTATTAAGTATAGGTATGTCTCATCTCCTGATGTACCAACTACAGAAAATGTACTACGAGCTACTTTTACTAATGATACAGCAACAGTAACAAGTGACTCTAATGCTTAAAGAGTAGCGTCCAAACGCCTGCAAACTCATCCTAATAAACTAGTAAATTCATCATGGAATGAGTGACTGGTGAATAGATACCAGTGAAGGTGAATTTAATCATATATGATTGTCCTCCCGTTAGACTCTGGGAAACTACCCTTCCTCACTGTAAAACTGTACAGGACCTAGTATTCCATATTGATCGCAAACAAATATTTATTTAGGAATTTACCTAACCGAATGAAAAATCAGTCAACATTTTTTGTACAAAGATGTAGAGATTACATACAAAAAGAGAGAGGTAAACCACGAATTTCGGTCATTAAATTGGCTGATGGGTGCAAAATCCAGACTGTCACTGAAGAAATAAGTGTGATCTATAAAATTACTCTTAAACCAGTATAGCCTTATGGTATACCTATAAGTGTGCAAGAAATACACGGAGATCCTGCAACACTATTAGATCACTGTTTTGATAACTAATGTCAGCGCGCTGAGTGCATGGAATTTAGAGAATTAGTAACAAAAATGGCAAAAACCTATAGGAATAGAATTGTAAATCATGAGAACGTCCTACCACAACACTTTACAACCACTTGAAAGAAGGCGCTTTGTCATGTATATGTTGTCTTTGGGGCCAAACCCAAATACACTATATTTGGTGGAGTCTCTTCACTTGAAGCGATTGCCTAAAAATTACACGCCCGGAAAAAAGATATAACTTATGGAGAGGGACTCGTTGCGTGTTGAAAATTAAATGTAGAATAAATACATAAATGTTATTTTAGTATTAACAGTTACATTTTAATGCAGTTGTCAAAGTTTGTAGATGATTGATTACGATTTATTTTATAAAAACTTCTGTAAAACAACTGATAGTAGAGAACACTCATTGCCAGAGTCCAAGACTCGCACCTGGTTTTCATCAACGCACATTACACGATGTTTTTATTTACCAGAGTGTAGTGATGTAGAGTATGTATGACACGTGCATTGCTTCTTGCTGAGCATGCACCTAAAGACGCAGGCATGTTGTCAAAACAGCGGCACGTCAATTGGTCTAATCGGTCGCCGGCTGTGAGCCAATTATTTACTTGACAGCATGGAAGCAATTCCTACATTTGAGGGCGGAAAGCGCGCTGCAGGAAGACTTCCCTTTATTGAGTTACAGAGATAGACGCATTCGTCGTGTCGCCGTCTGCATTATGCCGTCGTTTTGATATCATCGACATTTCAATTTAAATGTCACAATATAATCTATTACACTGTAAAAAACGATTGTTCAAAATATCAATTTTGAATAAAAATCGATGATACCTAACAGACGTTGTCTCTTTGTTTCGTGTTGTTTGTGTTTCTTCTAGTGTGATGAATAATGTAATTATGTCTAACCGTATACAGTTGCGCTTATAGTCGAGTCTTTGCTTATAGTGTTATCTGTCGATCATTTGTTTATCGGTCGAGGTAGGGCAATGACAGTTAGGTACATACATAGTTGAAAAACCTACAATTATGATTGTAAAATTGCAATGCAAATAGACGCGAAACTGACTCCAGTATACAATTAATCATTAATCTGTAGTACCTACATACAAATATTAGATAATATCAGTTAAGATTACTTAACAAGCTTAGTTTAGTAGATAAATTTGAGTAACACTGTAGCATTAGTATCCTTGTTTATTTGTTGATGGATGGATAACTGAGAGTTGAGAGAGTTTCAAGTGGATTCCAACTACTGTTATCGAAAATCACAATTACTTAAACTCAGACAGCCGGACACACTACAATAAACATGACTTCCTTGAAAGGATAATTTCACTGATTGAAGCTTGATTTTATTTTTTATGACTAGACTAGACTATGACTTCTCAGGCATAAGCCAGACTTCCATTCATGGTGTCACGAACTGATATGAATTTTTTAAATATTTTACAAAAACTTTCTATTTATACACGGGGTGAGTGTCGGTATTGTTATTTATATTGTATATATATAGATATTTCATTTATCTTTTATTTTTTTTAATTTATTTTATGAAGGTAATTGCAATAGTCTACTTTTTGTAGGTTGTTACTGCTAATTTAGATAGATAATTTCAAAAGCAAACGATACGGCTCTATGGTAAATATCTTGAAGCAAACCTTCATCCACACGAAGAAATGCCATATCTATTTCTTCATTGTGATGTGTTCTGGAAATGTTCTTGTAATGTAACGTTTATAGGCTGGTATGTGAGGCGATATATTATTTGTTGTAGGTGTGGGTGCAGCGGTGAAGGCGGCGGCATGTGGCACGGCGCGCGGGTGCTGGTCCTCGCGGCGCTGGGCCTATTGGCCGGCCCTTCGCTTGCCTACAAGAAGAAGTACAGTATCACCATCGGCTACTTGCCGTCTATCAAAGGAGACATGCGCGATCGGCAAGGACTCGCCATTTCAGGCGCGCTCTCCATGGCTCTCGAACATGTGAGTAACATTTTTTATTGCTCTAGGTCTCTAGCAATATGACATGTAGTCTTACAGCGCTGATGAACAATATAACATTCTCGTCATCTCGAGTAGACACATCAGCAATTACTGATTTTAAGAGCAGTTTGAGTGGGTCGCGGGTTCGATTAGTATCGAGTACTAACCAAACCGAGTACTAAGCTCTCGAGGCCGCCAAGAGCAATATTGAGAGTAGAGCGTACCCCAAATAAATTGAGGGTTCTGGGTGAGCACGCTTCCACCTTCGGTTTCAGTTTTACTTAACATCTTGTGATTGAGGTAAGTGTTAACTCGTTGTCAACAGCCTTACGTACGTGTCGACTGCTGGGGCACAGCCGCCTCTCTAGGAGAGGGCATGGGTCATAAACAACCACGTGACCCAGTGCGGATTATTCAGATCAGTCACACTAGCGTCTACCCGAATGTTAGTATTTTCAACCCGTCTCTTTAGGCCAACGACTTTACTTACCGACTGCTTTCTATTTAAAATAATCGGGTGGGCCTCTCCGAAGTACGGAAACACCGATTTATGAAACTCGAACTGCATTCGGAACCCTCAACTAAACTAAAAAACCCTAAAATATCTCACGCACATTGGTCAAAATATTGACGACCTATTGAGTTATTTACAAATTATTTGTCTTCTGAGCCCTTGAAAACTTGAATTTCGAGTAAAATGTTTTTCTTATCTGTAAATTTAAAGTCACAGTAAAAAATGCTTTATTAAATGGGTACATAGGGTACACTTAAAATAAAAAAGCAAACACACATAGGTGATTATGGCCACGGATATTTGCCATGTTTAAATTTAAAATGGTTAAGTGCCTGATAATGATTTTGCAAGTGAGATTGTGGTCAAACGGGTGTCCAGTCCTTCATAAAGAAAAATAAGTTTTTCCGTAAATTTTGCCCTGTGTCAAGAAAACTTGTCTATTTTTACGACTATTCGACTGAAAAGAGGGTTATGCTTTTCGCGCCTATCTATGTATATGGGATTCTTTATTCCCTCTCAGCACACAAACGGCTGGATGGATATTACGTAACGTTAGATTCGTCTTGTCAGTCCAAGTGTCGTATTACGTCACAAAAAAGTAAATCTGTTAAATTGTGTCAAAATGAAAAAAAAAATGTTCTAGGACTACAATATGGGTATCATACGTAAGGGCTCATCATGACTATTTTAAAATTGTATTATAACAAGTGATATATAACTATTCAGCAGATGTGGAGAGCTTCCAAATCATATATTTTTAGTTGGCTATTTACACAGTTGGGTTTTTTTTATTCGGTGGTTATTTATACTTTTATTGCTATTTATTTGAGAATACAACTTTACATATACATTTTTATTCAGACTTTTTACTGTTTGAATTGTCATGCATAACATTACATGTATCCAACTGTACTACTGTTTTAAATTATAAAAATTAAGTGAAGTGGGTATATTTTAAAGTATTTTAAGGCTTCAGAATTGATAATTATTTCTTAATATTACATTGCTATTTGTGTGTTTTCATTTTTGATAAATAATCGTTTAATTTTTGATAAGTATCGTTGAGTAGTCATTTATGTCAAGTAACATAGACTGGCAGCTGTGCCTCAATTTTTACTTATTAAACAACTAAAAGTTTGGAGCAGGATTCGTACAATGATAAATTCTGTTTGATCAACACCAACTCTTATCTACACTTCCGTAGCTATTTTTAACGCTAAGTCAAATAAGTTAGCAAAGTTTTAGAATACCACATTCACGCATGCAGGGATTGCATTGTAGTACATCTAGATAAATCTGCGCTCGGAATATCGCCGTCTGTCTTCAAAATTGTAAATAAGACTGTCGGAGACAAATATTTATCTTGTCCCACTGTTGTATGAATAAGAAAGTAGGTTACGTAAGGACTTGACCGATGCCTGTGCTCGTTTATTGATTGTAATTGTTTTGATTTTCAAAATTTATAATTTGCCTTTTATGGGAATAAATTTCTTTCGGTCCGAATTGTGACATTACAGCCAGAATTAATGAAATTAAACATTTATGTCACAGACTTAGGAAAGGTCTGTAATTCACGGTGTTTAATAAGTAGATTGGAAGTCTGAAAACAGGTAACAGGTAGTTTAGAGTATATTACCTACCTAAGTAGTTGTTGTGCGACAATCACGAATAAAAAAAAACAATGGCTTATATCAATTTGGGGCCGAATTTTTTACTTCATTTTAAATTGATATTTCTTTGCTAACTAGATAAAGTTATTAACAGCCTTACACATCCCCACTGTTACGGCCTTGGAGCAAAGACTCCCCTCACTGGGAGAGGGTGAGGCGCCATAATTCACTACGCGGGTCCAGTGCGGATTGTTGGTTTTGTGTCAGACTAGTGGCCACCTGACAGTCAGTGCTTTATGCTGCCCTGTAGGCCACCGCTTTGGCTTCACTCTGTTAGTTATTGGTATTGAGTTACCATAAATGTAGCAAAATTATATTATTTTAAAGCAGTAATTATTATACTTGAAAATACCCATCAAGTAGAATAAAAATGCGTTTTTCAAAGATCTTTCTTCTTGCGAAAAACCTATCCAAGGTCCA
This sequence comes from Oegoconia quadripuncta, assembly GCA_949316235.1. NCBI lineage: Eukaryota > Metazoa > Arthropoda > Insecta > Lepidoptera > Autostichidae > Oegoconia > Oegoconia quadripuncta. The sequence continues at coordinate 12,071,905 of OX438752.1, read as the reverse complement.
AACTAATGTGTCCCCGGAGATATATCGCACCCTACATCGCCCCCACGACGCCCGATGTGTTGTCTCCGTTCATATCAGTTTAGTCGAACCGATGAGGGATTATGCAAACCTGATAATTTTCCTGCAATTTCATGATTTAGATTAGAAATACATATTGAAGCGTTACTTTTCAGATTAACACCAGTCCAGAATTGCTACCGGACGTGGAGTTGAAGCTCGAATGGAACGACACGCGGTGCGACACGGTGATCGCCACTCGGCTGCTCACCGACATGAGCTGTTCGGGTGTGGTCGCCTTCTTCGGCCCTGAGGGACACTGCCACACGGAGGCCATCATCGCGCAGTCCAGAAACTTACCTATGATCTCTTATGTGAGTGTTGTGTCTTTTAAACTCGCTCAGGTTGAGCATAGTTCTTTTAGATATTAGATATTCGCTAATTTATTGAGGGTACTCACTTCCGGAAGACAACAATGCTAGTCAGATGACCATTTCAAATAATCCTAACTAAACCAACCACAATGATTCAACTGCTAGATTAAGGGTTCATTGTAATTGCACCTCGTAACGGTTGCGTAGGTGTTGCGGTAATTAAAGTAGGATTGTTCATAATGATTTTTTTTTTATAGTGTTTTGCACACGAGTATACATAAAAACAAAAATAGTTTACAACATATAGCATGTGCAAAACGTGCTAGCTAATCTATAAAAAGAGAGTTTTTCTAGCAAGACTCTGGGTATTTATGTATGCTTATCCGGTATTTAGTATAGCACAAGCTTTGCCTAGTTTCGGACTAGATAATTGGTAAATATACGAAAAATTTGTTTAATATCCTACTCTGCTGGAAACCATACAGATACCTGCACATGGTATATTTTCTCTGTAACAATGAACTGACTTGTCAAAGCAGACATAGATAGAACCGAAACCACAAAACCAACGTTATTCAGCTTCAAAGTTATTGATTGTAAATTTGTTTATTTGCAGAAATGTTCCGATTACCTAACGTCCACTCTACCAAACTTTGCAAGACTTGAACCACCTGACACGCAGGTAAATTGTGACTCTCCGTATACCTTTAATGTATTTACTAGATAATGTCCGTCGTTCATAAGAAGGTCTGACAGTTTTCATCACAGGTTACATGCGTTTATATTTGATTAAACCTAAATGAACCTGACAGGATGGTAAACGTGGCGGCTAAATTGTGTCTCATAATTCGTTTTATTTCACCATGCTTCCAAGCAATCGAGCCAGTAATACCTATGTCATGTAGTATAGTTATATTTGCATACACTTCTATTGTCGTATAACGCCTACTCGAATGTTATATTTTAAACTGTTGCATCCTTCATCATAGCCCCAGTCATTGCTTTCAAGTATAAAAATTAAAGTTAGTTGAAGTTAATAGAAAGACGACTGCGTGCCTATGAGATTTTGCCGTTTGTTACATATATCAATGTAGACTGCAGTTTTGCATATGACTGTTGTATATTTTCGCGGTAGTTCTCATTAAACGAATAAATCTTAAATAATACTTGAAACAAATCTATGTAGGTACTTAATTTTTGATGTTTTGACATTGATCTACTTCATTTCAGGCTACTAAATCAGTGATATCTCTGCTACGATACTACAGATGGAACAAATTCTCCATATTATACGAGGAGCAGTGGGTGACGGTGGCGCTTACACTGGAGAACCACGCCAAAAAGAACAACATGACCGTAAACCACCAACGGCCGGTGATAGAGGCCTTCAAGTGCTGTCAGGAGAAGCTTACTTGCTGTGCACCTGGCTTCTGGTATCAATTTATACAGGACACAAAGAATAAAACCCGAAGTTAGTATACTTTACATATCTGTTAAACATTTAATTTTTCATTTAAAACTTAAAAGTATCGGACCCATCGACCATCTAGATAATCTCGTACCTCACCAGTCATAAAAAGTGAAGTTGCTGAACCGATTTCAACTGGACACCCTTTAAAAACATCGCGCAAATCTATATCAGATGAAGTGCCCGCGTCTCAACTTGGCCAGCGATAGGGATGCCGTCTATCAGTGGTCGTTGGTATCAAAAATTGGTTTGAACGAATCAAATAGTGCTTACAATGTAACCTGTGGGTTTCTTGCGCGGGTTCTTTTACCACAGATGATTTCCCTTTCCGAAGCGGTAGTAGCTTGGACATGCTGACTGACAGATAAATGCATTAAGCTCTTTTATTATTTCCAGTAGATTTTAATTGACATTGAACAAATGCTATAATGTATCTTACGTTGAAATAAACGCTTGAAGTTTGAATGGAGCATATTTTGAAACAAATAGAATTTCTATTGTTACTTGTGACCACGTCTCAAGTTGACCAGCGAAAGGGATGCCGTCATGTCAGTGGTCGCCATGATTCAATAATTGGTATTGACGAATGAAATAGTGCTTAAAATGTAACGGAGAACGTTTGATAAACAATAAATATATCACTTTACTGTTGACTTGACTGGTGACTTACGCTAAACCTGTGTGGACCCACGTATTGTCAAACAACGTCTATTACCAATCTCTAGCTTGTATGTGACTAGGCGAGATGTGTTTATAAACTTAAGTAGTATAGCGGAGACCCAATTAGGATACGCGTATCAAACTAGCGTTAGCGTCGAATAGCGTCGTGTATAGAAAAAATCCGTACAGAAACATTTATTTTATTTGCATTTCTTTGTAAATGAGTTGCACGATTTTGACACATCGACCGAATTAGTTCAACTCGGTCAATTTTCCTCATTAGTTTTCGTAATTCGGGTTTTCCTTGATACATTGAATACACAACCGAATTGTGAATGACGAGTTTGTTGATCTATTTTATTACGTATCCTTCGCTTTGTGTATAATGTATGATAACAAAAATCTTATGCTGGTCTCTTTTTATTTCAGTTTATGTATTCCTGGGATCAACATCCGGCCTTACAGAAATGATGGCAGCAATGGAATCATTGAAACTGTTTGCGAAGGGGGAATACATGGTGATATTTGTCGATATGATGACGTACTCGCCAAATAGAGAAGCACTGAAATATTTGATAAGTAAGTATTTCATGAAATATATAAGTGCTAAGAGCATTTCGTGTATACCCTAAGACAAGCAAAGTGTTCTAGATCGAACGTCGACCTTACGAAAAGTATACATACCCATTATAGAATTTTCTATTCGTTTCGTCATATTGTGAGTGAGAGAAATGAAGAAATTAAGAATTAAATTGATTTATCGCTCAAATTATACAAAGATTACGATAATAATTAAAAATTAAGTTCAGTTAACAGTGAAGGAAAACATCGCGAGGAAACCTGCACCTAAGAAATAATTCGAAGGCATGTGAAGTCCCCAACCCACATTTTGCCAGCGTGGTGGACTATGGCCCACATACACCTCATATACGAGGGAAGGCCTCTATCCCTGCAATGGGATGTTTACGGGCTGATGATGAAGTTCGAGCCTCATTGATTGTTTTCTTATGAACTTTTTTTTATTATTTACAGAAACAGAAGATCGTGGCTCTAAGATAGCATGTCCAAGCACGACGGAGTTCAGGAAACGCGCTCAGTCGCTGTTAGTGGTCGTTTCGTCGGAACCGGCCGGGACCTACGAGAATTTCACCAGCGCAGTGCGGAAATACAACACCATGAAACCGTTCGAATTTGAGTTGCCTAATATTTTTGAAAATAAATTCACTAAGGTAAGCACCGGCGGCGGCGAACGAAATAGCTAATCCACAATGTTCATTGCGTTCGTATATCCTGTCTCCCTTGTAATTGATTCACGAGATTGTCTTTGTCTTATTTGACTAAAAAGTTCCTTGCCATTCCGGCCTACAGACTCTTGTACAATCCATAATTACAAGTGAACCGTCGCTTCACCACTGTCAAAACTGATCTACCAAGAAAAATTAATTGATCATTGGTTTGACCTAATGTGAAAAAGTTTTCACGATTAGCGATCGTTAGATGATTGTTTTTTCTCGACATTAATTTGCTTCTTCGACATTTGTTTGTGTTTCCGGTATTCATTTGTTTACTAAACGGAAACGAAATAATTACGTATGATCTCACGGTCAGATGATACTGAATGTGTAAACATTTCATTACGGTTTACGTTCGTCGTACGGACCATTGTACCTATCCTATTTTTCTTTTAATGTTCAGAATGTTGCTCAAGCCTAGATCTGCGCTTGAGCATAGTTAGAAAGAGATTACAAGTTACATGAGCTGTCCCTTTTTAACTGTGTTTATCTCTGCTTGAGTGACATTCTGTAATATGAGCTTAAATGTTCAAAGTACTTCTCCTGACACTGTATGACCTGTATTCAGTTAAATATGAAGTTTCTAGATTCTTAAACATTTTGTTACAGTTCGTCTCCATCTACGCTGCATACTTGTATGACTCTGTAAAGCTCTATGCAATAGCGTTGGACTCGCTCATAAACGAGGACATTGGCAACGGCACGTTAAACTATCCGAAGCTGATGAGTATTGCTACTAACGGATCTCGTATCATCGCCAAAATGATACAGAATACTCCATATAAAAGTGAGTTATATTAATGTAATTGATTTTGTAAATGAATAAGAAGCCTTAGCAGTCTGCGTTACTCGGTCGCCAAATTCTATACAAAACATTACCTAACTTTACCAAAACTTATAGCTTCTATAAAGAGGTATTGTTAGCTTCTCTATGATTAAAATAAATCTCCTTGTTTGTCGGTAGGCGTGTCGGGTATGTCGATTCGTCTCGACGAACGCGCTGACTCGGAAGGAAATTTCTCCGTGCTCGCGTTCAAGCCGGCTAACTTCAGCGACGATGACATCAACTGCAACCACAGCATGATCCCCGTCGGCCACTTCCAGCAGAGCAGTCGGGAGTTCCCTGTTAGTATCCGTCATCATTCTACGTCATCACTATCGTATTCCTTTGAAAAAAGTGACTCAAAACCTTTTCACGTTTTCTCATTGGTCAATGTTAGCAAGCAATTAACTGCCTATTACAAAGTGTAATTTAACGATAATCATTTACTTAAAATGGCCCACATCAACTGTCAATTTAAGGCTACCCTGACTTTTGTTACAAATAATTTAGCCATAGTAATTACTCTCTTGTTCATAGGTAATACTGCTCGTTTTTGATACGAGTAACAGTGATAGATAGTTTTCTATAACGAGAACGGTTGTCGTAAACCAGAGTAAATGTGCTGTTGGCGATAGAATCTGTTTGTCTGGTGACATTCTCTCAGTTTATTTGATTTTCTCTAGGAGTACAAACTGAACCCTCGCCTACCCATCGACTGGCCGGACAACGTGAAACCTGAAGATGAGCCATCATGCGGTTTCCTCAATGAGAAGTGTCCCAAAGATGAGTCTCAGATCACCTCTCTCGTAGTGGCGGGGACCCTCGCTGTCACCTTGTTCTGTGCTCTGGTGGTCACAATCAGCATCTACCGCAAGTGGAAGATCGAACAAGAAATTGAAGGATTGCTATGGAAGATAGACTCTCAAGATATAGTCGGCTATTTGAACAGTGGATTAGTCTGGTCGCCTAGTAAGGTATATTATGACTGTCTTTATGTTTTACTACATGGTTAATTGTAATTAAGCTCGTTTAAATTATTTATTTTATTTTATTTATTTATCATTTATTGCACACAAGAAAAAAACATACAGATACAACATAATAGAGACGACACAACAGGTTCTGCTTATTTCTACAATGAAATTTCTTCCAGCAGACCTACGAAAGAGAGATATGTCTGGAAGAGGCAGATAAGACGTGCACAATCTAAAAAATTATTATTATAATATAATTATATTGCTTTAAGGAGTGGATTATTTCTTATGTGTGATATGCAAATCTGGTCGGGTGTTTTTATAGTTGGACATTTTTCTGGCTGGTGAAATTACTCATTGGACATTTTTTTAGTCTTGGACGTTTTACTATTTGGACATTAGTCGTGCAAAGGGGAAATTTATTGCAATAGTTTTAATAATAAATTGTCTTGTTATCTTTATGCTATGCAGACCATGGTTCAGACGAAACGAATGTCGTCTAGTAGTTAATAGCGTGCCTTCTGTATCGCCACGTTAGGGCATTGAAGGACGGACGGGTTTATTCTAAAGTCATACTATTATCTCTACATACTACACGGCATATTTTTATGCGTATGCAGAAAAATGGTTTCGTTTTTATTGCGTACGATTCGCTACTCACGGAATTTTTTTTTTGTTTATGCACAACGGATTCGTGCTTGACCTCAATCACACCTGATGTTAAGTGAAGATGAGGTCGAAGGTGGAAGCGTACTGACCAGGAAACCCCAACACATTTGGGGGACTGGCTATCTTACGTCTGACAACCGGAACACAACAATGCTATTAACATTGCTGCTTGGCGGCAGATTTAGATAAGATGGTGGTAGCTAGCCAGGCGGACATTTAAAATGCCCTACCACCAACCTAACCGAGTACTTAAACATGTACTCCGCTGGGGATCAAACCCGCGACGTCCGAATCGTAAACCGAATGTTGTTTACATTGAGCCACGGAGGCGGTTACATATACTAAATGTTCCAGTGTTAGCCTACGTTTACACTATTTTTCTTTTGTTTCAGTTAAGTTTAGCCAGTGGGATATCAGGTGATAGCAGGTGTTGCACACAAATATTCACCCCCACTGCCCAATACAGGGGAAATGTAGTTAGGATAAAGGAGCTGAAGTTCTCCAAAAAGAAGGTAAACTAAATATGATGTTTTTTCTATTTAGGTTTACCATAATTATTTTTTCTGGTGCATTATTGATAATTTGTATGTTCGTTTTATAACCGTACCAACAATATCCGAAATAAGGCACCTTCTGAATCTTTATCATTATCTTGGTCATGATTGGATGACGTGAGATTACCTAGTAATACATTTTTCTGATTGAAAAGGAGAGTTCGCGGGATATGCGAATATGCTCCCGTGCACTAGATATTTGGCGGCGCTCATTTGATAAGAAGTTGAAGCTTTGAACAATATAAATTTTTCTGTTTTTAGTTTTTACAACGATGATAACAATTACTAAAATATCGACAGCGCTGATTCAAAGACTATGTGTCAAAATCAAAGACAATAATCCGTTTGTTTATACTATTTCCATAATAAATCAAACTACTTCAACTTTTAATTTTCTCGGTTGATGACAAGATGAAGGTAATAGCTGAAAATCAGTGTTTTGCTCTCTGAGCAATTGTACACACTGAGCTATGACCCATTTGTACGGCTGTAGGACACACATACTGTAGTGGATCCTGATGTTGCTTTATGGATTGTTATAAAATATGTTTATCCAATTGCTTTGGAACTTATGGTATGTGTGTGACTGGAGATACAAATAAACGATTTATCGATCTATCTATCAGATAATAGTGAATACTGTTTTTTTACGACTATTATAGATCTGAGTAGGTTGATCGATTTTCCTTACAAAGTAAATTCAGCCGTATTTCTCGTATGATAACTAATAAAGTTAATATTTTCTTTCCAACCTAAGGCAAAAAAGTAAAAATTTAGCATTGAACTACCCAATGATGCTGCATTTTCCCTTATTAAAAAGAACGTAAGTTGCATAAAGATTTCGATTAAATCTGATCTTTACCCATATAATAAAAATGGCTGAATTTAGCTTCGAAGAAAAATCGATCTACCTACTCAGATCAATGTGGAACGCTTTATTTTCTTAAATTGTCTCCCTGAAACTTTAATTAAAATTGCAAAGTTCGAACCGTTTTTCAAATGATACGCCTCATCAGGATATATCTCGCGACGTGATGAAGGAGATGCGGCTGTTGCGTGAGCTGCGTCACGATAACCTCAACTCGTTCATCGGCGCCGTCGTCGAGCCCCTCAGGGTGCTGCTCATCACCGACTACTGTGCCAAAGGGAGCTTGTATGTGAGTACTTTTAACCATTCACTAGATGGCCCTTACGCTTTTGCAGGTCATACCCTATCAATGAATTACATGAGCAAATAGACTTGTACTAGACTTGCAATGGTACTTGTTATGCGTGAACTGACACCGCTTTTGGTAATGGACACTGAAAGTTTTGTGCTCCGCGTGTGTTTCGAATGTTATATTTTTAATAACTATTTAAGTATTTAAAATCCAAAAAAACCGACAACACTTTGTATTTTGCGGACACCATATTGATTTTTTTTCTCATAAAACGTTGGCATTTTTAAATAAAACAGCAATCAAGACGAATCGAACAACACCTTACACTTCAAAAATCGATCAAACTATCAAAATAGGTCATAGAAAGCTACATACTCTCAAAAAACATTAACTTCCTCTCTGGGGCTGTCGGGTAAAACAACTGTTTTTTAATGTAACTGTTTCATACTGGTCTGTATATTTTTTTAGGATATAATCGAAAATGAAGATATAAAGCTGGACAAAATGTTTATATCTTCGCTAGTTCATGATCTCATAAAGGTAATAAAAAAAGTAATATTTACTTGGGTATGTGATTTTAAATTTTTCGATGTTTTTTATTGTGGTCTTTATATTTTGCAGGGTATGACATTCATTCATACTTCGCCATTAATTTTTCACGGAAATTTGAAATCTTCAAATTGTGTAGTCACTTCAAGATGGATGCTTCAGGTATTTACTACTTACTTTGCTATAATTATTTAAAAATAATATTCTAGTGGCACCGAGTAATTAGTTTTCGAATTAATAAACGATTTTATTTATCGGTTTGTTAACAGGTTACGGATTTTGGTCTCCACGAATTAAGATATTGTGCTGAAAACGAATTTATTGGAGAACATCAATATTACAGGGGTAAATGGTGCTTTATTCTTTTAGCGTTTCTTAAAATGGTATCTTATTTACATATTTTGTGTAAAAATTTATAATTGGTAAAAAGGGTTTACTTTCAGGTTTATTATGGAAGTCTCCGGAGTTACTACGGCAGTTAGATGATCCCAGTGGCACGGAGGGGGGCACACAGAAAGGCGATGTCTACGCATTTGGCATCATACTGTATGAAATCATCGCCAGGCGGGGGCCTTTTGGCATCACTACTTTGGAGCCAAAAGGTTTGAATATTTTCATTTACAACAAAAAACTAACCGCCTCCGTGGTTTAATGCGGAGGTTGCGTGTTGGATTCGAATACATGTTTAAATGTCCGCCTGGCCAGCTACCATCATTATATCTAAGGCTGCCGGCAAGCACCAATGTTGATAGCATTGTTGTCCTCCGGCTGTGATATAAGATAGTTCTCAAATAAGTTGGGGGTTTAAGGATGAGCGCGCTTCCACCTTCGGCCCTATCTTCACTTAACATCAGTTTACCCGTTGTGCATAAAAACTTCCTCATGGCATGCCATATGAACCAAATTAGACCCTACTTTATACGTAAAATCCGGATCCATAAAGTCTTAAAGCCGCGTCCCTACTTGGCAACATTTGTGGGGCGACATGTGTCCCCCAGATATCGGGCGACGTTGCCAGATTTGGCCCGACATGTCTGGTAGGTTCGGCTAAACTGATGTGAACTGACACATCGGGCGACGCGGGTCGATGTTCATCGATGGTCTCCGGGAACACATGTCGCTTTGGGCTTTAGAGTTATATTAAAAAAATAACAAAAATATCGTTAATTAATTATCGGTAATAATCTGTATTTCAGAAATTAAGAACTTTACAGTCTGTATGAAATTCTGTCAGCCTTAAAAGATGGCTCTGTATTATCAGAATCCTGAGTGATAAAGCAAATATCGTGCTTTTACAGATATCGTAGATAGAGTGAAGAGGCCCAAGTTGGACGGTGAGGATGTGTTCCGGCCAGACACGAGTATGCTTGACGGCGATACCGAAGACTACCTGATCGCTTGTATGAAAGACTGTTGGGCCGAGGACCCTAACGTTAGGCCAGACTTCCCCACCATACGAAGCCGGCTGAAGAAGATGAAGTCTGGGAAGTACGTGGCTTTTACATTCACATCTAGCTTTACATCGTGTTCAATGGCATCGCCACACTGAGCTTTGAGCAGGCGGGTTGGCGATCGCCGATTTTTTTGGGCGCTCCGCATTATTGATGCTGCTACACATCGCTGGTTTTTGGTGTTATGTACACAATTACCTTTAATTTTTAGAAACATTTCCATAGCGGGTGGTGAGTGAATGGAACAGTGGTCACAGTAGTGATCTCTTTTTCTCCTGACAGTCACTCCTGCACTGGGTTCTCTGTTAACCCCTTCAAGGTCGCAGAGCAGAATGACACATTAGAAGTTTTATTCCCTAACCCTAAAATTGTCACGTCACTGAACTTTCTATGACGTAAGTGAGTTTGGTACGTTCATGAGTTCTTTGAATCGGGTGCTAGTAAACCAAGTTAATACCGTATTTTTCAGGTCACGAAATATAATGGACCAAATGATGGACATGATGGAGAAGTACGCGAATAATTTAGAAGAACTAGTCAACGAGAGAACGAGGCTACTAAACGAGGAGAAACAAAAAACTGAAGACTTATTACATAGGATGCTACCTAAGTTAGTACTGTTTCATTTTTGTTTCAACTCGCAGAATTTGGTACAACATGGATACATTTTCTCTAATCGCTTAACTGAAATTGTGAAGTCACGTCCACAACATCAAGTTCTAATGTCAACTTTTAACTCTGCTTCTTGTATGAAAACATTTAGTGTATTAATGTTCAATTCTTTAATATTACTCTCCGTCAGCAAGAAACAATCTCATATAGGTGACACAAATATAATATTTCGATCTTTGTTTTATGTAATTTGTAATGAAATAACAACTAAACCTAATCACTAGTGTGTAACATGTAACCTTTTGGGTTTAACTAATGTAACCGTGAGCACAGTTGAGGAAGACGCAATTACAACAAGCTGTATCATATTCTTGGCCTAAAGTGTGCACACTGGTTTACATATAGTCCAATTATTCATTGGATCGTCCTTCAAGCCAGCCTTAGTGGTATATTTTGGAAGATGTTAGCACTTCATAAGTTCGTAGTTCTGTCTTATTTTAGTGAAATAGGTAACAATTTGTACAATCCTTCCTATGAAGTGCTGATAACGTCCATCGAAATATTCTTATTCAGAGAAAGTATTGGGGACTCGGCGATATTGTATATTTTACTCGATACTTTCCTAATGTCAAATTTATTTAAAGTTTTCTACGAAAATGTTTACGTGGTGAAAATAAAATCAAAATTTAACGACTCATCGACATGGACTTGATGTAAAACAGTGGTACAAACCTTTTTCCAAAACGAAGAAAACAAGACATGTAAATGTATTCACTTTGTTGTACTTGTGTTCTTTTCCAGATGTGGAGGTTGAATCCATTTAGAAATGTCGTGAAATGTCTTGAGGTAATTAACTCCCTACTGGTGATTGTTGATAATACGGTTTGCATTACATGTAGGTGCCGGGCCGCTCGTCGCGATGTCGGACTTCCCCACAAAGTGATGAGTGTGTCCACTTCCCTAATTAACAGTTTGAGTAGATACGCAGCTTGCTTGGGACTTTGTGGTGGTTTTGCGTGACGTAGTGGTCGGTGATGGAGTTTTTCTTAGATAAGGTTTTCTAGCTTTCTCGCAAATATATGTAGTGATTTCGAATTGGTAGATTGCACTGTTACTTATCAAAAAATACTATTACATTTTTATATACGCATGCCACTTTATTTAGATACACGACATTTTTATACACATATTAATAACAGTACTATTTTAACCACATCTCTTTAAATTATAGTACACCGTAAGTTGATTTCATCCTCTTTTAATATTATATAGATAGATATTAGAATTAATTTATTTTTACATTTGGCTTTGGGAGTGAACAAATTGAATTCCAATAATTAATTGTCGCATGATTGAAATATACACTTTAAACATCCATCCAATCAATTGATATAATATCGATTAGAATTTCCACTTACAACGATTTTGGAAGGTCAATTATATTGTGTTCGGTTCTATGGTTTGCTAGTTTCTCCCCCAGTATTGCATAATCATTAACCTTATATTATTGAAAGTGTTAAATCCCAGTATCCTTGCATATCCTAATACCGGCATGACCCATTCAAGTGAATGTCGCACATTGTTGCAGGTCTGTCGCCCGGCGACTGACGCGGGGCGACGGTGTGGAGCCGGAGTCATTCGACTCAGTGACCATTTACTTCAGCGATATCGTTGGCTTCACCTCCATGTCAGCTGAAAGCACACCACTGCAGGTCGTCAACTTCCTCAACGATCTGTACACCGTGTTCGATAGGATCATAAGAGGCTACGATGTGTACAAAGTGGAAACTATAGGGGACGCTTACATGGTGGTAAGTCTTATTGTGTTGGTCATACATTGGTGTCGATTCGGATGTACACCACCTAAACTAAAACCAGTTTTAAAGTAGTACTGTCTCTTTCTCCCTGGAACAGTACGATGCGACGACACCACTCCAAAACTGGTTTTAGTTTAGTTGGTGTACATCCGAATCGACACCAATGTCTATTCTCTAAACTTAAACTAATTTTAATGTAGTAAAAAGAGGTGCTATCTTTTACTTCAAGGAAGGATAAGAACAGAATAATATTACCACATTAACATTAGTTTGGTTTAGAGAAGTGTCGTCATAATCGACTCCATTATGTGATATGGCTCGTCAAACTAAGGTACCAATTTAACTAGAAAGTCTTCGCAATGATAAAACTATCACTGACCGGCCGACCGAGACTGGTGTGCTATCAAAATTTACAACAACTACGGCGGTAAGGACGCAGCGAGTGACATTTGTCAAAGAACGGCACAACTAGCTTCGTCCTCGCCATTTGATTCAATACATCTTTGTACATTGACGTCATCGGACGTCGTCGTCGCCGAATGCGCAACGATCCTTTGCTGGTTGCACCGATACGCTGGTGGAAGCGGAATCAATTTTAACAATAAACAGAAACAAATACAAACAAATTTACAAGAAATGTCTGTTTTGTTTTTTATAATGTATTTGGAAATTCAGGACTCCTATATTAAGCAGCTAGGTTTACCCCTATATTTGTTATTCAGGAAATAGCAATCCAATTTGATATGCCTTGATGCAGGTGTCGGGTCTTCCCATAAGGAACAACGACAGGCACGTGGGTGAGATTGCATCGATGGCGCTCGAGCTGTTAAACGCGGTCAAGAGTCACAAAATATCTCATAGACCAAATGAAACTCTCAAATTAAGGATAGGTATTCATACAGGTAAGTTGAGATCTAAACATCGAATAATAATGGAATATTCACATGAAAACATACGAACGCCGAGAGTAAATAACATGAACTGACAGGACTCGAACCTTGATTACTTATCCATTCAGTTCTCATGCTATAGAGCATACACTTTTTGTATAATATACTGAGTGGTTGAAAGGCTGGTATCGGCGTTCGTATTTCTATACCTATAACTAAGTTTTGGTTTACGCCGAAAGATTACTCAATTCTAAACTGTGGAAGACAGTCTGCACTAAGCGCTCGCTTATGACCGTAACTAATCTTGTTTTCTATTTCTTGTTGGAGAGTAAAACAACGAAATACCTACCTAAAAAGCGGCGTAATATAAAGCCTTGGATAACCTTCGGTATACTGCGATGTATTGAAAATAGAAATCAAATGCAACGAAAACTCCGTTTTGATCCACAAAACGAAACTCTAAAGGTTACATATAAAAGATACCGCAATTTTTGCAATAGTCTCATAAAGAAACTTAAAAGAAAATATGATAGAGAACAACTTGCTAAATCAGCTACAAACCCCAAAGCACTTTGGAATACCATTAAAACAATAACTAGCTATAAATCAATTAAAACGCAAAATATAGAACTACTAAACTGTGAAGGCTCTCCTAGTGAATCTGTAAATCATGTTAACGATTTTTTTGCTGATGTTGGCAAAAAACTTGCGGAAGACATTCTTGTGAAAAACTCAAAATTCCGAAACAGTGACGCCACACAACCACAAAAAACTAATTCTTCTTCATTCGTACTTGAAGATACTGACCCTCAAGAAGTTGATAATATTCTTATGCGCCTAAAATCAGAGAGTGCACCGGGTTGCGATAGCATTCCCACAAAGTTTTTGAAACTAGCCAGATTAGTTGTTGTTCCACTTATTACTCACATGGCCAATCTTTGCTTTATGAAGGGTATTTTCCCCTCCCTTCTTAAGCAATCAATTGTCACACCAGTATACAAGGATGGAGAAAGAAGCGATCCCAGTAATTATAGACCAATTTCAGTCCTTCCTGCCATTTCAAAAATCATTGAAAAGTTAATAAACAACAGGCTATTAAATTATTTTAATAAGTTCAATATACTCTCAGAATCACAGTTTGGATTTAGACAAGGTAAGTCAACAGAAGACGCAATATTAGCCCTTACAACTCAAATAACTAAACAAATAGATAAAGGGAATAAAAGTATGGCTGTATTTCTGGACCTAAAAAAGGCATTTGATACTGTTTCTCTTCCCATCCTTGTACAAAAATTAGAGCGTACCGGGATCAGGGGCACACCACTGGCACTACTTACTGACTATCTGTATGGTCGCAAGCAAAAGGTCCAGATTGGTAACTACACAAGTAGAGACGCGGAAGTATGTTATGGCGTCCCTCAAGGAAGTGTTCTGGGTCCTACTTTATTTCTAGTGTACATAAATGACTTGACAGAACTTGGCATTGAGTGTGGTCAAGTATTTTCCTATGCTGACGACACTGTCATTCTTTTCAGTGGTAAAACGTGGGTCTCTGTTTTTGAGAATGCTGAAATGGGTTTACACAAGATGTGCTGTTGGCTCAAATCGAATCTCCTCACACTAAACACGTCAAAAACGAATTATATATGTTTCACTAAATATGTAAATACTCAACCGCACAGTGATCTCAAACTCAAAATTCACAATTGTGGTCTAAGTAATACCACACATTGTAAATGTTCACAAATTGACAAAATTGCTTCAACTAAGTACCTTGGGGTCATAATTGATCAACGACTATCATGGCACGTGCATGTTGAGTATATTAATAATAGAATCAGAAAACTTACATGGATTTTCAAAATATTAAGACATGTCTCCACTAAAAATATTTTACACCAAATTTATACTGCTTTAGGTCAATCGATTATGAGCTATTGTATCTCCATATGGGGTGGTGCTAATAAAACTAAGTTCCTGGAGGTGGAAAGAGGGCAGAGATGTTTACTGAAAGTAATGTACTCTAAGCCTTATAAATTTCCCACGAGTGAACTTTATAAACTGTGTAATCTGTTATCAATGAGGAAGCTTTACATTTTACTTACCACTCTTAGGTTTCACAAATCTTTAACTTTTAACCCAGTCCTATTAACACGTAGAAGAAATGACATCGTTGCCCCTCAACCTCCCCATAAGTCAACTTTTGCTCAACGACAATTTGTAGTACAATCTGCACATTTATATAATAAAATAAACAAAACAATTAAGGTATATCCGTTACAGCTCTATGAATGTAAGCAATCTGTAACAGTTTGGTTAAAAACTCTTAGTTATGATGAAACGGAAGCTCTACTGAATTACTTAAATTGAATATTACATTCAATTCACTTGTTTGGAATGCGACTATATCCTATATCATTGAGATTATTCTATTCACTGATTAGAATATTTAAATTATTAAGAGTAACTATGATATTCTAAATTGAAAAATACTATAATGTCTTTATTTCCTTAAGTTTGCATTATAATTGAAATATATGGTTTTATGGCATGACATAACTTACGTAATGTACACACACACATACACACACACACATACATACATACACACACATACATACACACACACATACACACACATACACACACATACACACACATACACATACACACACATACACACACACACACACATAAAAACATCTATTTTTTTAACCTAACTAACATTATTTTCAATGTAACATTTAGATATGGAAGAGCGGGCCCTCCTGGCACAAGTATACTTGTATACTTAATAGGAGATCCCAACCTTAGTCTATAGTTTATACCTACTAAAGTCGAAAATAAACTTTTTTCATTTTCATTTTCATTGGCTAATACAGCTTTACTGGACTGGGTTGTAGTTTAATTTGGTTGGAAATTGGGCGTATGTTATAGCAATGAATGTGTAAAACTTGTCCCAAATGTATTTATGCTTATCTAAAAAATTAAGCTCGGGTTTACTTTTAGTTGAAAAATTCACGCTGTATGTATTATGACTAACATGATAATGCCACAGACAATGCTGTACGCATGGCCACATACTGGTCCTCAAGAATTTGATGTTTTTGCCATCAACTCACTAAGAAGAAGAACATAACGTGAACAATTCTATTTGCCAGGTGCGGTAGTGGCGGGCGTGGTAGGTCTCACAATGCCTCGCTACTGTCTGTTCGGCGACACAGTGAACACGGCCTCGCGTATGGAATCCAACGGCGAACCGTTACGCATACACATATCGCCGAGCTGCAAGCAAGCGCTGGACAAGATCGGCGGGTACGTCGTGGAGCCGAGGGGCACTATACCTATCAAGGGGAAGGGTCAGGTGAGATATAAGCACAGTTGATCTTTATCCTCTCCACAGTTAAGAAGCTAGTAATAAAACATGTATTCAATTATTTCAAACTGGCCTACCGCCGTTTGTCATCATGCGGAATTTATTTGAATTTTAGGGATAAAAATACCCTATAAGTTATATAGGGTAATTTATATAGGATAATCAAAATCAAATAAATTCCGCACATAGTTCATCTCTGTACCGATCCAAATCCGTTACGGCGACAGTGACATTGTTTGTTACATCCAAACTTTACAAATCTAAATAAATAAAATGCAGCGAAAGCGATGTGTCAGGATGTGAACAGGCGCCACTTTATGAAAATTATTTGATAGATTAGACATTCCCTGTTAATTTCTTAAGTCAAGCAATATTGGTTATTCTTGTACAGGTCCAGACTTATTGGTTGGTTGGCGCTACGGAGAAGGCCATACAGAAGAGGGCAGTGGAGGGTGAGGAGCGACCACTGTTTTGCCGGCCGCGCAGGAGTCCTCGGTTGGCAGATTCACGGCATCCTTCGTTATCAGGTTAGGCATGCTTCAGTCACTACCTATTTGCTACGAATTAATCGGAAGATTGGTCTCAAAAGGTCACCTTAACAAGTCATCTGTAAGGGATTATTATTTGGAATTTTCAGCATATTTTACCTGAAATTCACGTAAATAGTAGTGCAATTATTCGAATATTGATTGATAAATATTTTTGCAAACATTCTTTGATATTCGATCATTATTTAGGGAACCTGATACGAGATAAAAGCTCCTAGATAGTAAGTAGTAGTTCAGAATTGCCGGATGTTAGTTAATCCGAACCCTTCGTATATCCTCGGGATTCCTAACTCGGGAAGGTACTACGTAATGTGCCACACACATTAAATTATCACTCATACAAACACTCACACACACAAAACTATATCAACATATATTTATGCACTAATTTGTAATGTTTACCTAAATATAACACTATTTACTATTATATGTATACACCAAAAAGCCCCATTGTATATCGCATTATTATAAGTTATCGTCCATTCATATCCCTATCTACACCTAATACTACAGAGAGGAATGCTGATCTCTCTCTGATACTTGACGAGAGGACCACTAATAGATATTAATTTGATAAATGTTCGCTTGTTTTTGCTAACAAAACAGTTAAGCCACGCCCATATTTGGTTCGAATAACATGTTAGCTGTTAGAAAACCAAAAAAACACGTCGCACAAGACCCGGCTTAACCCGTTCACCCGGCGAACCGGACACAATAGAAGTTTTATTGTTATAACGTCTATACAAGGTGAAATTTAATTCGTGCAATACCTGTTTACCGGTGACTCCACTCCTGACTACTGTGATAACTTCCATTAGGAACCATAGCCGAATTGAATCGAAAATTGTTGGATTTCCATAATAAAGGTGGTTTTGGAATAGTTAACTTTGTGGGAATCGAAATTTTTTTGATCGAATTCGACGTCACCAGTTAATGGGAATTACACGAATTCAAATTCACCCTGTAGACGAATGAATGTGGTGTTGGTACAGAGTCGCGCAACGAGCCGAACTGGTCGAGCAACGTGATCCGTCAGCGCGTGGCGAGCAGCGGCGCGGGGGGCGGCGTGCGGGGCGCGGGGGGCGAGGCGCGCGGGTCGCGCTGCTCCCTCCCCGCGCGCGCCTCGCCCCCCGCGCCGCGCCGCGACCGGCACGACCACGCGCCCAGGACCAGGTACAACATATTTTTTTTAAAATTTTATTTATTTTTATGGCACAGATACTAGGCTTTTTGGCGGGATCTCGGCGAGTGAAGTTGCATTTTTCTTTATAATTCTTATAATTTGTGCATTCTGACTTGATGCTTAATAACGGCAGAATATTGTGCAGCAAAAGTTAGTGATGGTGTACATTTATTTATTTATTTAACACTTTATTGTATATAAGCATACACGTCAAACAAACAAAAAAAAACAGGAGAATATTAAAATATACAAAAGGCGAGCTTATCTCTATAAGAGATCTCTTCCAGCAAACCTCAGTAAGGAGAAAGGAAGTGTAAATAAAAGTGCGTAACGAAGCTTTCGGGTTCCCACAAGAAGCCGCTAAAACCTTTTGTAAAGCATTCTGCCACTTTACTGAAGAATGACTCGACCGTGACTAGACTCTGTACACGCCAAGTATACGACGAATGACTTGTTTTGACTGAGACTGACTTATAAACTGAAGAAATAAAGAGAAATAAGACATGGCTATATGGGCTTACATCCCTTTGCCTTCTCCTAAAGGAGTGAGTAAAAGGAAAAAAAAATAGTTATAGGCTAACCCCAGAAAACCAAGTGGGAGTATTCAATGTCGACTATAATTTACAGTAAATAACTTTGAATACAATAATTAGTATGCCTTAAAGGCAGAACACATGTTGCAAGTTATAGATATAACAACGTTCACTGAGCGGGGTAATTACATACCAAATGATTTTTACACAACTTGGTAAACTTGCCTTTTCTTTTCTCGTTTCTGATTTCTGCTGTCAAACCGTTGTAAATGTATGGAACACGTTACGTAGCGTTCTGTCACCGAAATAGTTGTTGACATTAGGTACCACAAACACACAGGGGTTGTTTGTGTGATGGATACGAACATTTATCTTCGAGTCATGGATGTTTATATAAATATTTATGTATGTTTATCCATTATCTAGTATCCATAGCACAAATATTTATTTATTTATTATACAATGTGTCCCGGAGAGAAGTGACCAGCGGGCGTAGTTTGAAAATTTATACAAAATTATCGATAAATCATTTAAATTTAGAGACCTAACTGCTTTTGTTTTTTAAAAATTGTTAATCCTTTTTTTTTAATAGACATGTCTGACCTTCTGCACTATTTTAGTCATAATTTCTTTGTTTTTACGTCTTTCCCAATTCTTTTTTTTTTAATTCAGTGCTGTTATTATTATTCATCAAATTAAGTTATGAAAATTATCCCAAAACAAATAAATAATTTATTAAAAAAGAAATAAACTTAAAATTCGACCAACAAAACTGTATTTCTTTAAGTTTAAAAATAAAAAAACGAAAAATGTCCCTATAACATCATGTTTTTTTTTAATTATTATGATACTACATGATATTCTCTAAAATATCCTCGAACAATGTTTTTAGTTATTTCAAATAAATGTGAACGTACGAGACATTGAAATTGACCTTTTATGCTCCAGTAACTAGATAGAGATAAGTTTAAAAAAATGAAAGTAATGTTTTAAGCAGTTTATTTGCACATTTAAGTGTTTTGTTATTACAATGAATCATTTTGATTTTAACATGATAGTTTAATAATAAATAAAAGATACTTAATTTGTTAAAATGGTTGTTTATTAAGAAAAATCAGGTAATTAATTAATTATGTTTCGTTACGTGAATTCATCAATGAAAATTATCCAAGATGGATTGGCAGAGGCGGTCCAATAGCATGGCCCCCGAGGTCACCAGACTTGACGCCTCTTGATTATTATTTCTGGGGCTACATGAAGCAAAAAGTTTATGCTGTGCCAATAATTTCAAGAGACCAGCTGAAACAGAGAATCGATGCTGCTGCCGCAGAAATAGCGCAGAATCATGCAGAAATAAGGCGAACTACACTAAGGATGTCATTTAGGGCCCTGGCCTGCATAACCGCTGACGGCGGTCATTTTGAAAACATAATTAATTAATTACCTGATTTTTCTTAATAAACAACCATTTTAACAAATTAAGTATCTTTTATTTATTATTAAACTATCATGTTAAAATCAAAATGATTCATTGTAATAACAAAACACTTAAATGTGCAAATAAACTGCTTAAAACATTACTTTCATTTTTTTAAACTTATCTCTATCTAGTTACTGGAGCATAAAAGGTCAATTTCAATGTCTCGTACGTTCACATTTATTTGAAATAACTAAAAACATTGTTCGAGGATATTTTAGAGAATATCATGTAGTATCATAATAATTAAAAAAAAACATGATGTTATAGGGACATTTTTCGTTTTTTTATTTTTAAACTTAAAGAAATACAGTTTTGTTGGTCGAATTTTAAGTTTATTTCTTTTTTAATAAATTATTTATTTGTTTTGGGATAATTTTCATAACTTAATTTGATGAATAATAATAACAGCACTGAATTAAAAAAAAAAGAATTGGGAAAGACGTAAAAACAAAGAAATTATGACTAAAATAGTGCAGAAGGTCAGACATGTCTATTAAAAAAAAGGATTAACAATTTTTAAAAAACAAAAGCAGTTAGGTCTCTAAATTTAAATGATTTATCGATAATTTTGTATAAATTTTCAAACTACGCCCGCTGGTCACTTCTCTCCGGGACACATTGTATATGTTTGTGTTATGAATACGGATACGTATATTTACAAAAATAAGATATAAGTGTAGTATATCAACCATCTGGGGCTCTACTGCCAAGCTATACCGATATCAATGCACTGCCCGTCCTTGTCATTGTGTTATGATATGACAAGAACGGTAAGTACATTAACGTCATAAGCGATTACAAGTCCCAAAGCAATTGAGTTAGGTGATCTGAATTCTGGTAATCATAATACAAACCTAGGTGCTTAGTGTGGTATGTTTACGTTTAGTTTACTAACGGTTTTTACTAGGTTTACGAATCGGAGGGCGCGGGTTCGATCCCCGGCGGGGTACATGTTTAGTTCTCTGCTTGGTTGGTGGTAGGGCATTTTAAATGTCCGTCTGACTAGCTACTAGCTACCACCATATTATCCAAGTCTGCCGCCAAACAGTAGTGTTAATGGAATTGTTATGTTCCGGTTGTCAGAGATAAGATAGCCAGTTCCCCAAATAAGATCTTCAGTTAACATCAGGTGTGATTGAGGTCAAGTGCTGAACCGTTGGGCATAAAAAACTTTCCTGGGACAGTCGTGGGAAAATAAAACAAGTATCTATACATGCGCTCGTATTACAGGCACGCGCTGAGCTCGATCGCGTCGTCGACGGCGTGCGAGTGCGAGGGCGAGGCGCTGTCGGCGTCGGCCCACTCCCACTCCCACCCCCACGGCGGGCTGCGCTGCGCCCAGTCTCTGGACGTGCTGGCCGGCCACTCTCCGCGCCTGCGCCGCGACCACACCACGCGCTCCCTCGACAACGACGACGCCATCGCGACCCTCTCCGCGCCCCTCTTCAACGGCACCATCATCGGCATCGTCACCGACGACCTGCCCAAAGCGGAGGACAGCCCGCTCCTCCGCAAGTGCAGCCTCTACAACAAGCTCGATAGGAACAAGAGAAAGGTGCACGACGCCAACTATATAGAGTTCTACAAGAAGTGGCGATCGGCGGAGAATGTAGATGAGAAGCCGGATCGGAAGGCCCCGAGGTTGACGTTCCACTCGTGGCTGCTGGGGATATTCAGTGGCACGCGCAGCAGTAGCGCTTCGCTGCGACGCGCGCCGCCGCTGCTCGATAGAGAATCAGCCGTCTGACCTGTCCGATCCGCTCTATGAATGTATATTAGGTATATGTATATGAAATGCTGTTGTAAATATGTGTAAGTAAAACGATGTTACCGTGAATTGTGAAATAAGAGTTTAATGTTATTAAATAATTTCTATTGAACATGGTTTCTTAATAATACTGACATAGATCACATTAACGCTAGTGATGTCGTACGGTATGTACGACCACAATGAGAGCTCGTTGGACCTGGAGTTGGAAGTTTTTCGATATTGTTTTGTCCAGCCTCCGGTCCGGTGGGGATATCATACACCCCATTAAATTAACGGCCGTTTCAATAATACCTCAAGAAAGTTGGATAAATTGAGCAAATATTTCATTTCCTCGAGGCTTATTGAATTAGCCTATTGACTAGGTTGTAAGTACATTAGATTAAGCGTCCGCGAGTAAAGGTATCCCGGCGTCCCTTTCGTTGTAGGTGCAGCCGTTGATGACCAGTTTGATGTCGCAGGGTGGGGCTTCGAGAGGTGTCTTCTCCTGAGTCAGGAGTGGGGCGTAGGAGGTGGCCACGGAAGGGTTAATGGTGCACTCCGAATGTTCGATGATGGGGCATGATACGCTGGTGTATTCATGCCGCAGACTAGGGGCCTCCAGGAGATCTCCGCGTTGGGTTGTTACCAACCTTCCTTCGCCTACCACCTACCGAAACAAAAAAAGTAGTTTTAGAGGATCCATAATTCCAACGATAGTCGCCGTAGAATGTTTTGCTACGATTTAACTAATTTGTATGAAGAAAGCTTTCGATCGATGAAAAAGGAATAGTGGGGCTCAAATGTGCATAGTCACAGCTCAAGCGATTAAGACTTGTAATGTCTTGGAATTTGAAATGGAAATTATTTTAAATTCTTGTGCTGATTTTTTAATCAAGCAAAACTTTAACTTACATAGGTTATCGATCTTTGAGCTTTCACATGCCATTCAAGTCATTAAAAAATCGGGAAAATACAATCTAAACCTCCATTAATTTTCAATCTATTGGTATCCCTGTTCTATCTAACTCTAACGGTCCCACTTATATACTTTGTCCCATCTGTACAACTACATTTAACCGCCTCCGTGGCTCAATGTAAACAACATTGAGTTTACGATTCGGAGGTCGCGGGTTCGATCCCCAGCGGGGTACATGTTTAAGTACTCGGTTTGGTTGGTGGTAGGGCATTTTAAATGTCCGCCTGGCTAGCTACCACCATCTTATCTAAATCTGCCGCCAAGCAGCAATGTTAATAGCATTGTCGTGTTCCGGTTGTCAGAGATAAGATAGCCAGTCCCCCAAATGTGTTGGGGTTTCCGGGTCAGTACGCTTCCATCTTCGACCTCATCTTCACTTAACATCAGGTGTGATTGAGGTCAAGTACCAACCCGTTATGCATAAAAAAAAAAAACAATGCAATTTTAACTACTTACCTCCATTAGGTACTCATCGCTTCGATGGTGCAGAACGCTATCTGTATGCGATTCCAAATGGCTTCCTGATGCAAATCTTAATTTCTTTGGAGATTCTAAACTGCAACACCTTGGGACAAAGAAAAAGCATAATTTTAAGGTTTTTTAAGGGTGTTGGCCTCCATTTTCTAAGCATATTGTTATTGCAATGAATGACAAAGAAATATATTACTTTCCACCACGAAATCTCAATCAATCTCAATTCTGCACACTTGATTTATTCCATTTTCACTATAATGCCATAGAGACAGTCAAGCTCTGATAAGCTTTCTAGAATTACAGCTCATCGTTCATCGGTTTTTTGCGATCTTGTTCAGTCGTGCATTGGCCTAACATTATGCGACTTTAACAAGAACAAGCAAGTCTTCTTTCGCCGAACAGTCAATTCTCGAGGTTCGAAGGGTAAAGGGGAAGTGCGGGGTGCGAGGGACATCAAACTCGGCGGGGCAGCTGTGCTATTATACTCCAGTGATGACCTCTTTCAAATTCGTCTGATCCGTCTGGCAGCTGCCAGCGATCCTAAACTTACCTATGAAGTCGTCCTATTTTAAGGATCATATAATTATTACGCTGTGCTAACGTGATGAGCGTCATTCTTCCCCAATGGTTATTGAATAATGTGAAATCAAACCTATGCAATCCTCCAACTTGATTCTTCCAGTTTCTACTCTTCAAAGAGCTGCGTTGTCCCCGTTTTTCCATAATAGGTGGTGGCTGAGAGCCCTCGCCTTTCTGTGCTCGCCGCCTTGACCTGGCGGCTGCTGCTTTCGGTTCCTCCCCACGAAGCCAATAAGTTACCTGTTCAAAATAAATAGTGTATATACCTACTGTGGGAACCAACTTCTGAGGTGTTCTTGTGACGTTTATGCAACTCGAACCTTGTTGGTTAAGAATAAGTAAGAATCGTTTCGGTTTTTCATCTAACATGCTTTTGAGAACTTTTTTTAATTGTTTATTATCTTAGGCCGATAGAATGAACTGGATCCGGTTTCTCGCTCACTCGACATTTTAATATATGTCCGGGAAACGTGGGCGTTGCTAGCGACTGGGACGGTGCCAGCTAGTCGTGGTATAGGGTAGCTCGGGAAATTAAGATATTATTACAAGACAATACAGGAGAATCGGATATCAGAATGACACTAGGATTTAATAGAACGAGATAATGATCTGCCACTGATGGAACACAGACCCGATAACCTTAACACAAAACGCGCACCATGGCATTCATAAGACTTTCCACATTATAAATTCCGTCGCTAATTTATCACTATCCGTGACATATGTCTATCTCTTTCATACTTATATAGTGTGAAAGAGACAAGTCAATATCTATCGACAGTAAAGTGTCGAGTGCACGAGAATCAGGATCCAGTAAGTAAAGTTTTTTAATGAATACCAATAAGAAGATATAAGAGTACCTACTAAAGTTTGACATACCTGATCACGTTTACCCTTCATTGCGACTACGCCTCGTTCTTCCAGGATATAGCCGCCTAGTTGATCTAGTAGAATTTTACATGCTGCGCTGCAGTGGATTTTCAATGCTGGAATGTAAGTACCATAATACTTATGTAGACAATATAGGAAAGGTCTGCTGCAAACGCTTTAAATCTTTGTAATTCTATTTAAAAGTAATAAATCGAGAGCGTGCTAATAGTCAAAGTAAACTTACGTGCCCCAGTAGATTCAAAACGACTAGCTGTGTTAACAGTATCGCCAAATAGACAATACCTTGGCATCTTCAAACCGACGACGCCTGCGCACACTGGACCTGGAGAAAAATATATATTAATTTTGACCGTAAAGTCTAGCAACTTCGCAATGTTGGTATTTTTTTTTTATAATTGTACATGAATAGTATTTTAAAAATTGTCACGATCGACGATGATGACAATGATAATTGTGTTTATTTTTAATAGTTTTTACTTATCACAGATTTGTGACTATCGCAATATCTTTCATGGAAGGAGTGACGACAATGAAGTAAGAAGCACATTAAGCTGATGAAATAAATATTTTGTATTTGTATTTGTAATGATAAGGTTGTGCTGCACACTCAAAATACAGTTCTGTATTCGGAGGCTGCACATATTAACTCCCCGTTTATTAACTCTTTTATAACGGATCACATAGTTTATTATTAAATTAGTCGATCGGACACCGCTCTCCCGAATCCGTTCCTATTACACATTTTAAATGTATTTCTTTTTAAAAGAACGCGCCGTCTACCACGGCCAGCATCACACCACACGATCCCAAGCGTTTTCCTTGTATCGTCGCCACAATACCTACCGATGATATTAACAACTATATAAATAAAATATATAAACAATAAAAAAAATAGAAACCCCCGAGGAAACAAATGGTTAAACCAGCTAGATAGAACAAACGGATGTTAAACTGCTTAACTGATTTCCATCAAACATGGCTAAGACTTACCCCTTTAGTCTTTAATACATAAAAACCGCACTCAAATTGGACCACGCATTACCGGGATACGTCCGGACAAAGACTGGAAACACACAACGCCGTCAAACACATAACACCTGCGTTTTTCATCGTTGGTTAAACAACTAACCGGAATGTAATCCAACTCGCAGCATGAGGCGATGTTCCGGCCGATGTCGCACGCGGAAGGCGCGCGTCGCCGTGAGAAGCGCCAACGCCATCGACGCCACCTCGCCCGCGTGGTCGATGCCGTTGCGGATTGGTAGTCCTGACACCTAAGGGGGACAGAGAGAATACGAAATGTCACAGAACTAATAAAATATAACCACATAAAATAGGACCAGCCCGTCTCAGCTCCTGAAAGGCGACTAATGGACAAAGCCTGACGGGCAGCTACGTCGGTTGGTGCGAAGCTCCCAATAATGCTGCAATCCCTAACCCCAGCGTGGCGATTACGGCAAATCGCTTGATATGCACAGGCATACACAAGGTAGCTAACTTAGCTTCGTATGCTAACTTCCTCACTAGCTAATATTTTATCGAAAAAAAGCGATCTGTTAACAAGTATCGCGCAATAATCGTATGGATTGTTTCTTATTTTTATAATATATTTATTTATACCTCATGTTGCGACGAGTGTAATTCAGATGGTGTATGCTTTAAAGGTGTATTTTAGCCTAAAAGTAATTTTAAGTGTGGTCAAATGTATAAATTGGTATATTTCATAAGTTTATACAATTGTTTATTGTAATTACAGTAAAATAAAGAATTTTAAAACAAAAACAACAACAGGGCAAATGTTTCCATGGAAAGTGCTTCAAACCGCGCCATGAGAGAGGCGTATGTCCAACAGTGGACTTGTATAGGGTAATGATAATAAGAAATGTTAGATATGAAAGCTATGTGCACGAAACGCCCGTGTGTCTAAAAAGACGCAATCTCTATTTCGCCAGTTTATTGCGCGGCGAACTACCTTTGATTCATACCTTTGGTGTGCAATAAAGAATATTAATTGTATTGTATTGATGTACGCATCGAAAATAGTTAATGGTTCAACAGCAGGAACTCTTCAGCAAAGAGTAATTTTCATGTGGATTGGATTACGTTTCTGTATTTCTGTTGAGTAAAGGGCGATGAAATTGAGTTTTTGAAGGAAATGCGATAAATACCACATCTATACATTACTGATATAGCCTCTGATATCTAGAATATGTAGTGAATTAATTAGGGTTCTTGGTGTATGTTTGAAGAACTGATATTACGTACAACGTTTCAAAAGCAAATATAATATTAATTGATATTTACGGGATGTTTTACCCATGAAATATGACCATCGTTCCCCTTTTCATCTCTATAATAAAGAAAAAAATATATGCGAAGTTTAAATTCTATTTATTTATGAATTTATTCATTATATTTAATGAACTGTCTTTATTATCACAACATACTAAATTTGATGAGTCACTTAAAATTTTCGTAGGTACCTACTATGGTCTTCACGCTTCACTCGCAAACTCATAAATATATAACTAACGAAATAGTACGAAATAAATAACGTATTGTATACTTACTACCATATAAGCGTCGCCAATTGTTTCCACTTTATACACATCGAAATTCTCTAAAATAGAATCGAAGCAAGTGTAGAGATCATTTAGGAAGTCCACCACCTGAAATTGAAGATTTAGGTGTATAGTACTTAACTGATTATTCTTTAGTACAACTGAAGTAATAGAAATTATTTTAAGAATCGCAAAGGGTTAATATTCTGTAGTTAGGTAGGTACTGCATGCCGAAGCGACCCCATTGGTTAGGCCGCCGGTGAAAAAGAATTCCTATATATCCACTA
This sequence comes from Oegoconia quadripuncta, assembly GCA_949316235.1. Taxonomy (NCBI): domain Eukaryota; kingdom Metazoa; phylum Arthropoda; class Insecta; order Lepidoptera; family Autostichidae; genus Oegoconia; species Oegoconia quadripuncta. The sequence continues at coordinate 12,043,977 of OX438752.1, read as the reverse complement.
ACATTAAATTCCGAACGAAGAAAAATTCCTAGTGTGGGCTATTTTTCCTCTTAAAATTCACAGTTGGTCCAATAATAAATAAATAATAATAAATGTCTTCGCACAAATACACAATATAATAAAAGTTGATCCCTTAGTAGATTACATTGACTCCATCTTCCGACACCAACTACTCGTATTAGATGATGAACTCTATGCTTACTTTTTCTCGGCTGTGTAATTCTTACGATCGTTTGTGTTATAAGAGGGGTTAAATGAAATTTTCTTTTTCTCACGATGTCATGGACGGTAACAAGTAATTTCCATTAAGTGAACTATTAGCTCATTTGTCATACCATGGCTTATTCTTTTTAGTTAAGTAGGTACCTGTAAAGGTGTGCTTTCAGCCGACATAGCTGTGAAGCCTACAATGTCGCTAAAGTAAATAGTGACAGAGTCGTAGCTCTCCGGCAACACTCGCCGTCCGCGCTTGAGCTGCTCCGCCACTGGCGCCGGTAACATTTCTTCCAACAATGCCTCTGTAAATCAGTAAACGGTTGGCAAATTAATTACTTATGTATACAATGTGTTCTCGAAGATTTTGGACACTTTTTATGACCCGACAGCCCCAAAAAGGAAGGTAATGTTTTACGAGTGTATGTAATGCAAGTATGTATGTAGATTTCCATGTTACCTCCTGTAGCCTAAACGGCACGATCGATTTTGATTTGCAAGGTGTCGTTCGAATCGTCTTTATCACTAGAGTGTTATAGTAAAAAATACAACATGCCGCCTGCAAAATACAATTTTTGCTGTCGGGTTTTTGGTTTTAAAATACTTAAATTGTTATTACAATGTGTTCAACACATGAATATAACCCAACGTGAAAATTATGAAAAAAAAATTGACCGGTTTTATAAAAAGTTTAAATAGCTTATTGGAGTTTTATTAGTTACTAGCTTTTCGCCCGCGGCTTCGCCTGCGTGGAATAACTTTATCGTGGAATCCGACGGGAACTACTCATTTTATCGGGATAAAAACTATCCTATGTTTTAATCCAGGGTATGTTCTATCTATATACCAAATTTCGGCCGAATCCATTCATCCGTTTTGTCGTGATTGAGCAACAAACAAACAAATAAACAAACAAACAGACATCCAAACTTTCGCATTTATAATATTAGTTAGACATAGAACAGCCACTCAAGGTAAAAGTTTTTCGTGTTCGCGGCTAGAAAATGCGTCCAAATTCTTCGATAACACCCTAGCTTTTAAACATTTTCTAGAATATAAATAGAATACCCAATAGAAGCATTAGCTCTCTTGCGCCAAGCTGTAATATTATCAAAGAGTTGTCTAGGGTTTCAGATAAGATTTTGAAATTCCTAGTTAATAATCTAATCACTGTGTGTCTCCTACCTGTCTTCTTTTTCTCTTCCTGCAATTGATCCGTTCGCTCGTCCACAAGTACCTCCAAGTTATTTGCATACTTCTCCATCATCGCTATCATGTTGTCAAATATGTTCGGTTTCCTGCAAATATTGAATACAAAATTAATTATTCAATATGGTTCTTGTATTTATCATTTAACTAGCTTTCTGCCAGCGGCTCTGCCCGCATAGAATCACTTCCTTTTATTATAGACCCCCCCCCCCCCCCTAAAAATTGAAATTTTCGATTAAAGAGTGCCCTACATGTTAATCTAGGACGCAGATGGTCTATGCCATCTCCGTAACAAATTTCACTCAATTTCCTTCATGGCGTTTATTTTTTATGTACGACGGGTTCGTACTTGACCTCAATCACACCTGATGTTAAGTGAAGAAGAAGTCGAAGGTGGAAGCGTTCGGACCCGGAAACCCCAACACATTTGGGGGACTGGCTATCTTATCTTTGACAACCGAAACACAACAATGCTATTAACATTGGTGCTTGGCGGCAGATTTGGATAAGATGGTGGGACATTTAAAATGCCCTACCACCAACCAAACCGAGTACTTAAACATATACCCCGCTGGGGATCGAACCCGCGACCTCCGAATCGTAAACCCAATATTGTTTACATTGAGCCACGGAGGTGGTTATATATTTTTATTCTTATTCTAAACATGTTTAGAATAAGAATAAAAATGTTTTAAATCTATACAATTTGGATACATATACCTACTTAATTATTGGGCAACGGGAAATGGCACAGTTTGTGCTGCACCGGACACAAGGATCCGTACAGAGACGATTTTCAGCCACTCCCACATTTGTCACAGTGTTATATTTACTCACATGCCTTTCCGCAGCGGTCTCAGCTTGGTGCGCACTGCCTTGAAATCAGGTCGCGTGGCCGCTTCTTCAGTCCAGCATTCGCAACAACATTCCCGCACGCAGTCGAAACGATCAGCTAGAGGCTCCAAGGGGGGCCTGTGTATGTGTGAAATGTTTTACAAAAAACACTATAAAAATTTTAATAGATAAATCGATGTAGGTGTATTTTGGTCACATAGCCTATGAATAAAATGTCTACGTAATAAAAACATGTAAAACGCAAATATGTCACAACTTGCGGATTTCAATGATTATTTATCAAAATCGGTTTAGTTGTTTAACCGCTACGAAGGAATAAAGAGACTTACATAATTACATACATGCATAAATGAACCCTAAACGCTTAACACTCCTGTTTTGGCGCAGTCGTATACAAATAATTGAAACAGTCATGTCTTGTATGACGACCTGTTTGGTGTAGTGGTTAGAAACTCTGACTGCTATACCAAAAGGTTGCGGGTTCAAATCCCGCTAGGAGCATATGTTTGTATGATGAAAAATAGACATGTGTTCCCGAGTTATGGATGTTTTTCATTTATATATGTATTTATTTACAATAAAAAATTGTTAATGTAGTATATCAACCATCTGGTATCCACAACACAAGCCTATAGTTGCTTATTGTGGAACTAGATGGCGTTGTGTGTATGTCTAAGGATATTTATTTATTTATTGTATCTGTCGCAGACAGATCGTTGAATTAGTCATTACATGATATTTCCTACATTATTGAAAACTGCGCTAACTAAAGGAGAGCCCCGCGGCTCCTCGGTAGTATTTAAAGCAACTAATACAACCTAACCAAATGGCTCTGAGCAGCACAGTTTCCAATAATGTAGGAAATATCCGCCATACATAACAATTCGCCTAGACATTCCATGAAATGGCTAATTCAACTATCTGCTTGCGACATATCTACTATCACGATCCCAAATAGTTGGTCCGCTGATGTTAAGAAGATTGCGGGCCCGATACGCAAGAACCGGCGATCATGCCGAATGCAGACAAATTGGAGAAGCATATCCAATAGTTGATGAATAAAGATGACGATTTGAAGAAATATCGTTAGCCAACCCGGTTGTTCTTATTTTTATGCTTTATTCCAACTGGGTTGACGTCGTGATACTTAGCTAAAGAACTGTTGTCTGCCATCGTACTACGTAAAAATTGTTGCTTTCGTTTCCTAATTATTTGCCGTTTAGATTTTGCCGCTTGCGTTTGATCGCTTTTGTACCTACCTCGTAAGCGCCCTAGATGTACATAAGGAGATAAACGTCTAATGGATAGACGAATCGAATTGTCATAATTAGGTACTTCTACGGCGCTTACGCGGTACCAGATTTGCGACCGAACTCAAGCGAGCTAAAAGTAAAATTTTTAATTATCGAACGCAAAAAATTTAAAGTGATACGGTTGCTGTTTCGTGCTAAATTGGAGGTGCACGTAATAGTAACGTCATTAAAAACGAAAAAATAGGCTAAAAAAAATTAATATCATCTTTGTAGAAATAGTTTCACGATGACCTACCTTTGCGAGCAAATGCCAGCAATGAAATATGTGCATCTCAGAAGAAATTCGAGATAACTTCCAGTAATGTGCTGTCGCCGTCATACTAGTGCAATTATAGTATAGTCGATAGCATGACGACAGTAACTTTAGCATTGTAAGCTGGCATCGCGATATTATTGAAAATGTGAACGCGGTGATTTGACCCGCTTATATCGGAAGTTTCGTGCGGCCGCGTGTTCTAACAGTTCTTAAAATAACCGACGACCAACCGAGGTTATATGACCATTTTACAGAGCTGGGGGCCGATCGCGCTAACTTTGAACGATAATACCAAAGCTAAACCATAACCAAAGTTATGTTAACCGCATTTCGTATCGCGCTAATCATTTGAACGGAAATTAAACTAGTTTTTTTTTTATAGTCGTCGTAAGCACTAAACATTTTGGGTTAGGTTTTACTTTGGTAGCGTCAACGATATTATCGTTCACAAAAAAAAAGCGCGATACAATTTTTTACTTCAGCCAAATTAAAGCTAAACCAAAACCAAAAACGTTCCGTTCGAACGGTAAAACCGTTGTAAAATAGCTTTATCATATATAAAAATATTTTCATCATAATCTGTGCAAATAAAAGGAGCCGAAGGTTATGCAGTTCTTTTGATGGATAACAGAATCATTGGGGCATAACTCTGGTGCCAAAAATGTATCTTCAGCCCGCCAAAGGTAGTTGGCACTTTACGTTTAGAACTGCACTAGTAGACTACTGATACGATCGTAAACTCTCCCGAAACCTGGATGTCGCGATTGATGTGGAACTTCTATCGTACATACCTACCTAAAAGGCGCTGGTTCGGGGGTAGCCAGCCTTCGTAGCAGCGTAGGCGCTGGCGGTGCGTCCGGACCGAAAGGCCCTCGCCTCGTGTGAAGCTCGTAGAGAACCAATCCGAATGCGTAAGTATCGGAGAAAACGGAACCTTCTCGGAAGTTCGTCGATACGGGGAAGGCGTCGGTGCTCCATCCGGCGGAGCGTAGCAACTCCGGTGACAGGTAGACTAGACCTGGATATAAAAAATAATTGATCACTTAGACTTATATTATTTTATAAGGATTTATTATAGAAAGAGTGATGACTTAGATGGAACAAAAACCAGAGACTGAGAACTACTACTATGAAGCTCTTGCTCTCATCAAGAACTACCAGAGTCCACCTTCAGTGAATTCTTTCAAAAATAGACTGAACAAATATAAAAAAGTAAGTAATGGCTACATTTGAGTGACTGAGTTTGAAGGTGCTAGAATATTAATAACAAATAAGGACGAGTTCTAAGTATATCTGGATTATGCGGAAAAGGTTATATATTTTCTTGGGTTTACTCGACCTTGAACCTAACTCCTTGACTCCAGACGGTTATTATCATAAAATAACCATATCATAGTGGCATAAGTTAAATAACCTTTATACTTATCTATTATTGTTCAACAATCTGTAACAATATATGGTCATGTTTTAATCGCCTCAGTGGCTCAATGTAAATAACATTGGGTTTACGATTCGGAGGTCGCGGGTTCGATCCCCAACGGGGATGTTTTGTTTTTTTTTACTTGTTTAAGTACTCGGTTTGGTTGGTGGTAGGGCATTTTAAATGTCTGCCTGGCTAGCTACCACCATCTTATCTAAATCTGCCGCCAACTAGCAATGTTAATAGTATTGTTTTGTTCCGGTTGTCAGAGATAAGATAGCCAGTCCCCCAAATGTATTGGGGTTACCGGGTCAGTACGGTTCCACCTTCAACCTCATCTTTACTCAACATCAGGTGTGATTGAGGTCAAGTACCATTGTGCATAAAAAAAATGAGGTGAATGGGGGTTAGAGATATGAAACATATCTATTACCAACATTATTTCCGTCAAATAAGTTTATATACTATATATACTATATTCCGCTGATATACTATTTTCGACTTACTTTCAATATGAGTTCGCAAAGCATTAGGATCTGAAGGAGGCACCTCTCCTCTCCTGAACTCCTTGAGTCCAAAGTCCGCCAGTTTCACCACCCACCGCGCGTCGACCAGGCAATTTGATGGTCTCAGGGCACCGTGGTATTGGATCGGAGACTCGTGGATGAATATCATGCCCTGTGAATATGTCATAATATCAATACTGCCAATCGCTTCCTACATAGGAACATAATGAAAGAACACACAGACAAACACACCGAATACCCTGGTTATAAGCACAATACGTAATACACTTTTTAAATCTAAGATTGGCTGGAGGCATTATAAACATATATTTTGCAAATAGTCGTGATTGGATATCGACCAATAGTTACTACATAAGTACGCTAAATTATATAGTGCTTCTGAGCATCTTTTCTGAGGCCATATATTACACTAATCTGTTCTTCTTTCAACTATAACGAAGAAGCATTTACAAAATCTAAAAATTTCTAATTAATTTCCAGACTTAGTATTTATTCACTGAAACCCGTCATAAACTAGATTGGCTATTTTTTCATTGTACCTATGTTATTAAATTCAACAGCACAAGCTAGTCAAGCCCTCGGTGTTGTCGCTTTAACGAGTGTCTACAAGTTTTATAATCAAACATTCAGTCTTTATGGGGTCAACCACCACAAACCTAAAAAAAAGACGAAAGTGTGCTGTAATAAATTTTCATACAATTTTATTGCCTGATATATTAATGTATATATATATATTAATATACCTATGGTTATATTAAAAAATTCAGGTATTCATTCACTTTTATTTTAACCAATTTTTATTTGAATATACAGTGAATTTTTATTCGTGTAATTCTTCCATACTAAAGGTGGTTTCAGAATGGTTTACTTTGTATGGGTACCTAATCGAAAATTTTTTGATCGAATTCGCCTATGGTTCCTAGTGGAAAGTTGTTGGTAATCAGGAATGGAATGGTAAACAGGAATTACACGTATTAAATTTCATCATGTATACAAATAGGTAACTTTTTATGAATAATAGTTAAATGCATCGGTGTTTTATTCTATGAATTATATAAATTTTATGAATATACACATATTTCAAAACTATTTCATAAATATTAATTCTAAGCGCCTATCCAGTGTTTATTTAGGTAGTAATATCCAATGGAATGGCTACTGGAACGACGCAGTAGCTACTATTTCCGCTTCGCATTCACCATTTATTCATCGATTGATGTAAAGTAATATCACTAATATCATAAACACATCTGGCCATAAAATGTTTTCGTAGATGGTGTTGACTACTCACCCTAATAATATCCCCCACCAGGGAAGCGATAAACATATTATCGAGTTTGATGTCTTCATTTTCAAGGATGTCCTGCAAATTATGATGTCCATTATACGACATAGTAAAACTTTGGGGCGTTTGCGACATCTGATATTAACGATTTTACGATGGTTTATTTGGAAACAATCTATTAATATACATTTCAAACACGGGAATTTTTTTATATGTAATCAAATATAAATCCCTCACGTTTTCTTATACAGAAAATCTTTTAATGAAACTATAGAAGTTTCACCTTTAGATCGGTTAAACCTTTTAGGCCCGTATTAATAAACCATTGTCAAGATTGAGAACAGTCTTGTGACCGGTCTCAAGTAAACGTGTTGATTAATAAACCTAACTGAAGACCTAAAAAGCACGTGCATAGTCAAGCAGTACTTATCCTTTGAGAGGTGCGCGTATTAATAAACGAAACTCAAGACTATCATTCATTCGCCGCTGAGGCGAATACTTGAGAAATGATCTCAGCTGAGTAGACCTCAAGATTGGTTTATAAATTAGCACCGAGCTTGAGATAGCGTCAACTGCTTAAGACGCATGTCGGTTGATACAGCCTCAAGACTTCTATTGAAATTGATTTATTAATATGGGCCTTAGTCTTTGACATGCTAGATAATAGTCATTTCCCTCGATATAGTCCAGTAATCGAACGATTTACTCACGAATAGTGAGTCACAATAATCTCGAAGTTCCTAATTTACCTATTATATGAAAAAATTAGGAACTTTAACTTTATAGGAAGTTAAAATTTACGTATCCTTATCGAGTGAAATTCTACTCGTGTGGAATTGAGATTATTCTATTTTTTTCTTTTGATAAAATCTCTGCAACAGAGTAGGTTAGTCGTGAGGATGAAGCTAACAGACGGACGGGTAAACACCCTTTTGAAATGTTTACTGTTTACCTTGAGACTCCCCCGGGTGCAGTATTCTGAGAGGGCGCACACATTCGGCGGTTCGATGCACGCACCCACAAATCCATTCACATTATCGTGCTGCAAGTCCCGCATCTGTCAAACAAAACATACCTATTCACTAAACATACATTACGAGCTGATAGATACCTGTCAGTACCATGATGTACTGAATTATTTTGATAGAGCTTCTAGTAAAAGGTTAGTTTTAAGCGCCATTTGACTCAATCACATTTAAGTGCCTACTATTTAAAGTTTCCTTAAGTTTTACCAAAGTTCGTATGTTTTCATAAAATTTCTAAACTCTGGCAGCGTTTTAAATACTTTTTTCTTTCTTTCTTAATATTTTAAATGATTTTTTTTCAAGATTTTATTTCATCATTTTGTATAAATCATAATCTTACATCTGAGTAGATAGATCGACTTTCCTTACAAAGTAAATTCAGCTAATCAAAATCTTTATATGATTTAAAGTTTTAAATTGATATAAATATAAATATCTTTGCACATACACACAGCGCCATCTAGTTCCACACTAAGCAACTAGGCTTGTATTATAGATACCAGATGGTTGATAAACTACACAAATACACATTTTTTGGAAATAAATACGTATATAAATGAAAAACATCCATAACTCAGGAACACATGTCTGTATTCATCATACAAACATATGCCCCTAGCGGGATTCGAACCCGCGACCTATTGGTATAACAGCAGTTTCTAACCACTACACCAAACAGGTCGTCAACTTACTGCCACTTCATTCAAAATTATAAACCGATTTAAATTTAGAACAAAAAAACTGTGTCTATGTATATAAGTTAAACGGCGTCATACTTGATGATGTAGCCTACTGCATATGAAGATAAACCATCGGCAGTTCTCTAAAATAATGGTCTAGGCTAGACGGTTATTGCAGAGGTCTGCGGATTGAATAGGCAGCCCATGAAAATAACTTAATATCTATCAGTCGGTAACAAAGTGTAACCATGTAATATTCCAAATAACGTCAAGCTGCAATTCTTGCTAGAAACAAAACAAACACGTGAAACAAACACGTTAATGGCCCCCGTTGCCACTTGGCACTTGAACAAATTAGCGCTATATTACGTACCAACTCGGGCAGTAATATATATACAAGTCTACGAGGACCTGAATTGTGAAGTATAGAAAGCTTTATCATACATATATAACTTATAAGAGGCTATGCTAATCTTTTAAATAAAGGGCCAATGACACGAGCACTACACACACTAAATGAGATAGCAGACAGAACAGATATTGTCATATGCAGTATGAGCGAATTTCAAAAAGTCGCGTTAATTGTACTATGTTATTTAGAACAGGTAGATACATAGTTGGTATACATCAACAACAAACAAACAACAAAATATTCTTTATTGTACAATAATAAGAAGCATACAAAAAAAAAAGAAAAAGGGGATAGTACAATTTGGCGGCCTTATCACTAAAAGCGATCTCTTCCAGGCAACCTTTGGGTTAAGAAGCATTATGCACATGACATGTAGGTAGCGTGCACGGTAAACTAATTTTAATAAAATAAATAAATCATCTAAATAGATACATACGTTAAATGAATACTTACAAACATACATACATAATATATATATATATAAATATAATAATACATATAATATATACCCATACATATACACCCATACAGACATCATTGTCATTAGTTATAATATAACTATCGGATTGGAGTAATCTGTAATGATAGTTATAAACTGGGTAAATAAATAATAAATAAATAAATAAACTTCACAACCTTTATCACAATCGGGGTGGTCAGGGATATCCCAAACAAGCGTTTGAGTGTTTCAAACATTAAAAGTTTAATGTTTGAAACAACATGCACTGTTCACTATTCAAAATATCGCCGTTGGAACGTGGGTAATCTATAGTTGTTTTTTGGTAGCTTTACCATGATAATCAAATATTTTTTTAATGTCATGCATGATTCAGCGAGCCAACATGTTCCTATATCACGAAATGTAGGACCCGAGCTAAGGACTAATATCAACCAAGCGCATGTACGACCACGGACAGTAGAGTTCCGCAGTCAGAATATACTAATTTATAAGTTATATTATATGTAGTTTATATGAATTTTTGAAGATTCAACTACACTAAGTCATGTGTGGTCGACTATGTATGGGGCGTAGTGCCGGTGTAGGTATGGGAGGAAGCTTGAAAAAATTACTTGTAAAAATTGTACTTATATAACCTCTTTTAGACGTTATAAATGTACTGGCAATTACCCGCGACTTCGTTCGAGTGTATCATTGCATTAAAATCTGCAAAATGAAATTGCCCATATTAATTCAGGTCCTAATAACTACCAACCAAATTTCATCCAAATCTGTTTAGCCGTAAGAAACATACTCACACACAAACCTTCGTATTTATAATGTTAGTTGAACTAGTTGGATAATAAAGTAAAATTCCAGTTTTACAACGTCAATATTCTGCGAGTGAAAAGCCTGTATGAGATACATATAGACCGGCGGCCACGGCGAAACCATAATGGTTCTTATTTTGACTACGGAATTCTAAAATTACCTATTCCGTGTGGTATTTATAGTACAATTTGGCACTTTGGACGTATATGAATATAAACGAAATACGAAACGGTTCATAACCTTTTTCGTCATTCGCGTCTTACTCGGAAAATTTTACTAAGTAGGTACCCATGCATGACATATATTACGTCTCAGAGATAAAGTCGATACTTTGGACCACAAGTCCGGGATCACAGACGGCCCAAAAAAGAAGACGTCTCGCAATTTTATATACTTAGTTTTGTTTTACTTCAAGTAACATTTGGACGTCAACTCTTTAGAATAGTGAATAGGTAAACAGCGGATATGTATTGTTTGAATTTCCTTCACATTCTCGTCTAAAATCTAGTTCATCGTGTATTAGAAATTCTCACATCCCATAAAAATAAATTTTAAGATAATGTAGCAGATGTTTGCTAAAAATAAAGTACTAAATATCACATTGCACCAAACTTATAGCTTACTAGTACTTGTGTGTACAGTAGGCTCCGCAAGTAATCATACAGGGCATTACATGATTAATGGTAGAATGGTGGCTATTTAATAAGCTGTACTATCCCTAGTTCTTTAAAATGTTGGTCTAAACAAGAGTGCCATTTCAGAGAACTAAGGGGGGTATACCTATAATAGGCATTACGCGACATAGAACAGCCCTGTATGAATAACTATCATGCCAACTGTACATACCTACTTATTTCTATACCCGCCGATGATAGAATTTACATTTTAAGTATTAATTAGGTACTTCTAAGCATTAAAATGTTTTTTAGCATATTTGTGTGATGAATACGAACATTGATTCCCGAGTCATGGATGTTTATATAAATCTTTATGTATGTTTATCCGTTATCTAGTATCCATAGTACAAGCTTGGCTTAGTTTTGGGACTAGATGATTGGTGTAAATGTCCGAAATTTATTTATTATTTATTAAAATCCCGAGATATCATTGACAAATTTGGTGGTACAGAAGTTGATAGTGTAAGGTTTACTAATTTCTTTATCGTTGAGTTATGAGAAAAGTTAGATAATTATGCAATGAAGGCGAATGTGACAAGGGTCAGCGCTGGCGAGTAGAGTCGTAGATAGATTCCTGTATAGTTTGATCAATGCGAATTCCTGGTACCAATGGCGTTTTGGTGAGTATATATACCTACATCTCAAAATTCTATAACCATCCTTTTTCTTTTACGCAGACAACCAATCTGTATTTAGTTTGCGCTATTCGGTAGCTAATGTAATTTGTTGAATCACTAATTTTAACACTGTAATATTTATTTAAAAAGAGCAACCCTTACAGTATTTTACTCATTTGTACCTGGGCAACCCGCCTTCTGAATGGACAGTATTTAAAATCTAAAATTCACCTACACCCAGGCTGACTAGAATTTTATATTAGGTACCTTACGTCATGTTATATGTTCCTACAGAAATATACAAAGAAAAAAGAAATGCTTTTAATATATGATTCACATTACTGTAGGCTTTTGTTTTAGGGCTACCTGGGTAAGCGTCGAAGTACCTACTTACCCGCATAAAGCCTGAACGAATAGAAGTGATTTGTCTCAGTCAGTTCCTTCGTCATATTCGGAGGGCTTTCAGAGGAAAATTCTGTTTGTTTTGCGGCCGAGAGGTTCGAGCCCCTCTTATACCGGGGCTTATGGGCATACTCGAGCAAATACGCTATATTATTGAATCAGTAAACAAGAAACGTTGAGGTAAATTGGATGCCTGGGATGTCTATGACGGAGGAACAGATCGGATTTTCTTTATATTTATCCTATTGGGCGATATAAATCCTTAATGCAATTGTACATCCTTTAGAAACTACACATATTGTAAAAACGGGAAGCCATCATTTTAACGAAAATCATTTTATCTATTTTCATTTCTCATAACACAGAATTTCATCATCATTTAGAAATCAATCATTGAACGTCATTACATTTCTCACACATTTGCTCGAATAGTCTTTTACTGAGAAATCAATTCACCGAATTATATTTATCTTTTTTTATTTTGTACATCGACAAACGCTTTCCCATAATTTTAGTACAGTGTACAGTGTAATTATAATCACATCGAAAATATGTTTTAACGATAGTATCTACGTTTCATCGGTTTCAACTAAAGTTTGATCGAAAGTAAGTAGGTAGACTTGTCCTAATTTCTCTTGGATATAGGTAAGCTTGAATATAAAATTCGCCATGGACACCTTTTTTTTATGCATAACGGGTTGGTACTTGACCTCAATTACACCTGATGTTAAGTCAAGATGAGGTCGAAGGTAGAAGCGTACTGACCCGGAAACCCCAACATATTTGGGGGACTGGCTATCTTATCTCTGAGAACCGGAACACAACAATGCTATTAACATTGCTGCTTGGCGGCAGATTTAGATAAGATGGTGGTAGCTAGCCAGGCGGACATTTAAAATGCCCTACCACCAACCAAACCGAGTACTTAAACATGTACCCCGCTGGGGATCGAACCCACGACCTCCGAATCGTAAACCCAATGTTGTTTACATTGAGCCACGGAGGCGGTTAGCCACCTAAGCAGAAGGTAAAAGTAACTGACTTTGAAATATCTAGAAATGCTGCACATAACACCTAAAAATTATTACTAGAACGTGAAAAGCTTCCGAATTGAGCAACCGCATACGGATGCAGTCAGCGAGCAGCAGTAGTGATCTAATGTCCTTGTGCACTTTTCGATACAATAATGAGAATCTTTAATGTTCAGAAACTATAGATTACTTTTATTATCGAGATTTCGTTATTTATTCTTATTTCCAGGTCGTGCCAATGATTACTAACATATAATTTCATGAAATACTAAGCACTCTAGTGCAGGATGTGAGCGATCCTTTTTTTAGGCACTGGATTGCCGTGCACCACACTGACAATGCTAAGTAACGGCTAGTCTTGTATATTTCTGTGAGTCGATTTAAATTTAAATACGGTACGAAAACGCTATTGTTACGGCCCGATGTATTAAAAATCAAATATCGTCATGGTCTATAATTATCAACAATTACTTACAATTTTCAACTCCTTCTTGATCTCCCTGTTGATATCGATGTGGTGGCGTCTCACTCTCTTTACTGCAAGCAGCCTGCCCCGATAAAAGGCGACTTCGGTGAATATAGCTGAGTAGCGGAAGTCAAGGTCGGGGTTGGAACTCAGTGAAACTTGGCTGGAGCGCACACCGCCCGTACTGCCTCCGGCTCCGCCTCCGCTCTTCTCAGATGCACCCGCGCCGCCCGAGTTGATGTTCACCACTGCGCTGCTATCTTGCTGGAAAAAATTAGTTCTGACCAATCCGCAGCGCAGCAAAATCGCAGGTTTCACCGGGAACGAGGCGAAGTTCGTTTGACCCGGTTTTCGGTGGAGACCCACTTTGTTTAGCTTTGTTCATGTTACCCTAAAGCTAAGCTAGGCTAAGCTAAACCGGAATCAAAGGTCAAACGAACGATGTAACTACGTTACTGTTTAAATGATGATTGACAACGAATCTCAGATGATAATTTGACTAAATATATTAAAAAAAGATAATACACGTAGGTATGAGAAGATCAATAACAACGACAACACTAGATTGGCACGCGCTGGGGCTCTCTTCACCCGTTTGAATTCGTTGGGAACGTCGGGTTCTCCAGCTCGCAAGTTTGCATCGTTGGCATAGTTTAGCTCTGTTATTCGCAGTGTGCACCGAAGTATGAAACTACGTGGTAGCTATCTACATGAGCGAAGCTAAACGAAGTTTGCTTCGTTTCGGGTGTGGCCAATAAACAATTAAGCTTTTCGCCGCCAAAGTTACGAAACAATATGACATCTCACTACGCCAAATAAAAAGCAAAATACATCTTATGCGCATCAGTACAAGCGTAGACGGCATAATACCGGCAGAATTTCCAGGCATCAACACTACTGACAGCATTTGACATCGCCGACGGCTAAAAGGTTTATTTAGCCATGTTCATTGTACTCGTATCACCAAGCTATAGACTTAGTCAAAAGAATCCGCTTTTAGTTGACATTAAAAGACGAAACTATTTAAATATTAAGTCTATAAGCTATAAAGACCATATTACGTCAAATGATTATAATTTTATTACGAAAACATTTTACGATCAGTTCCATCCAGTTATTTACTATCCATCAAACTATCATATAAAACTTAGACCTATAAACTTTCTGACAACTATTTTATTAGATTTTGCACACAAAAAATTTTATAAAGTGAAAAAAGCGAGCATGCAAACAACATATAGAAGTTCGGTTTACCTACTCAGTTTGTTGGCACGCTGCTCCTCTTCAGGGAGGTGGAGGTCACGAAAGTCTATTTTCCAGAGCAACGAATCCAGTTCCTGTTCGTAACGCCAGCCGCGGTACAGCGCTAGTGCAGCGAGCGCCAGCAACGCTAGAGTGCCACCAGACGCGCCTAGTGCCCATGCGCCTATGTGACCTACGAATACATACATATAAACATAGCTTATAGACAATGGCCGGTTGCACTCGCATCGGCTGCCGACGTTTATATTCACGTTTTTTGATAACAGTGCGAATAGCCGCGTGTCCTTCCGGTCAACACATTAAATCATGTACCTATCAGGAAAGAAGGTATTAATCCGTGGTAGCGATTAGTATGAATACAAGGAAATGATCACACCCTCCCACCACTGTGGATGACGTGGGTAGTAGGTCTTTATAGTACGACTTCGTTCCGCGTTCTATGAATCGTCGCAGTCTGACTGTAGCTTGGCTAAGTTAATAAGACTTTCTTTGAGGATAGAGAGAAGCTTTTATGCAGCAAAAGGTTTATAAAATAAGCTTCAATTCAATTTGAAGTGAGCTAAATGTCGAGCGGTTCTTTGCGACAAGACAATGCCACCATTACAGTCCGAGAAAAGAAGAATAAATTAAATCACGTCCTGCTCTTTATTGTGAACGTAAAATCATTTTATTATCCACCGGCACGTATTCTCAGACACTAAGTAGTAAACAAACTTGTGTAGAATTAAATTAGTACCAACCTAAGGAGGTCGTTTGTGATTTTATATCCAGACGAAGCTTAGGACGAGCGTCCAATAAAGCGTTGACGGGCGGAGAAGACAAAATTAATGAAAGAAGCAATTTTCTACAGACCATTAGTGTCTAACTATTTAACTATATAATGCAATCTAAACTTTTAATGGGGCTGACAATATAGAATAAGGTGGTTTAGTTTATTTACAAATAAGATATTTGGAAGAATAAAGAAAAACCGTTGTCTCATCATTGTTTGAAATTAGTTCCCATATCGCAAACCAAACTTATAAATCATGTCTGGTACAATCATTCATTTCATTCTGCTAGGAACACTGAAATCAATATAATACCGTCTTATATAAGTGAGTAAATACAAAGACAGAGTTCGGTGCCCCTTAACGTCTGAGCAAAAGTTGCCATTAGGCTACAATACAGTGTAAAGTCTTTTCCGTGTCGGGTCGGCATGTGGCATGGCATTAGGCGAGCGGGCACAGCGGGTGCCGCGTGCGGACGATGGCATTGCTTGTCCTCACGTTATGTCGTCTTTACGACCCACCCCACTCACTGTCGCTTACAAACCTTGCGCTTAATGTCGGACGGAGCTCCACAGAACATATTAGTCTTTTAGATCGCCACCAAAGGAAATGGCCACGTCTGCAGCGCTGGCCGACTTTAATGGACCGTTATCAGCCCACTCTGATTCTATTAGCTGCTTTACGTTTTCTTAGTTAGTCGTAAAAGGGTTTTAGCACTTTGTAATGTTGATCGTGTACATATTCTGAGAAATACTTACTTGCACATTTTTCTCCTCTGAATCCACACGGAGGTTCAGAGAGTGGCACCCTGCCTCCCGGCCACTTCATCTCCCGAAGAAACCTGACCTCCTGTAGGAAGTGATGCGTAACAGGACGTATTAAAATGAAAGGATCTCAGCGTTTACGATTTCAATACACATGTTACTTGGCACCAAAGCGCATCTCAGAAGCCAAATTGTGACGTAAGTGTTCCAACTATGCTGTTAAAAGCCGTCTCTTATTCGGGCCACGTCCAGATTCGCTATGCGTACGTGAGCTCGTTTAATTCCGTATAAGCTATTTATATGTAAAGTAGGTAAATATTTGTAAATAACTAAGTCAGTCGCCAAGAAGAGTCAATAGGTTGTGTTTCGGTTATTTGAGATAGGCATAATAATTATTATTGCGGTGAGGATGCTGGGTGAGCGCGTTACCACTTTTGGCATCACGTTGTATTGTATGGTATCGTGTATGGAAGATTGTGTCTAACAATATACCCTAGCTTTTTTGTATACTCTTTTAGCAGAGTTGTTAGAAGAAACAGTAGTCTCCTGATTCAAATTTAAAGTCTATAGCTAGTGATATAGACATTTTGTTTAGCTTTCATAAAGTACATTTGTACTTTATGATACTTATATAAGCATAAGCGTGTGGGTGTTCCTAACATTAAAAGTTCAATGCCAAAAACAACCACGGTTCATCTTTCGAAATAACAGAAATGCACACATGCCAGGGGGTGAGACCATTGCCGTTAAAACGTGCGAGTCTTTTGATGTTTTGTAGTGTTAATTCCATTCGTCGCCTTTTACGACATCCACGGTAAGAGATGGGTTGGTTTTATTCTTCATACAACGGTCTCCGTTTGTCTGTTGATGTTTAAACCGTCTCCGTGGCTCAATGTAAACAACATTGGGTTTACGATTCGGAGGTCGCGGGTTCGATCCCCAGCGGTGTACATGTTTAAGTACTCGGTTTGGTTGGTGGTAGGGCATTTTATATGTCCGCCTGGCTAGCTACCACCATCTTATCTAAATCTGCCGCCAAGCAACAATGTTAATAGCATTGTTGTGTTCCGGTTGTCAGAGATAAGATAGCCAGTCCCCCAAATATTCACTTAACATCAGGTATGATTGAAGTCAAGTACCAAAAAAAAAAAAACAATATACGGTACAGCCTCATTGTCAAAAGTATTTTTACACTATAACCGCTATACATACAAATTAAATTATACATACATACATTATGCTCACGTCTGTTTCCCATTGGGGTAGGCAGAGACTACTGTTTTACACTTGCAACAATCCTAACATACTACTTTAGCTTCTTCCACTTTCATCAAATGCTTCATACACGCTCGTCGGTTAGTGGTTGACCGCACCTGACTTTTTGTGAGTACGTCAGTCACTTGATACGCCCTTCTTGGTCGACCTTTACCGACCCTCCATTCACGCATATTGCTTTCGGGTCCAACCTTTTGCGCCTTTTTCGAGAATGTGACCACGCCACCGAGCGCACGCGACGGTATCCGAACGGATCCAATAACACGCGGACGGAACCGATCGTGAGTCGCGGCATGTCACCGACTGCGGCGGTATCCGACCGGATCCGATAACATGCGGACGGAGCCAATCGTGTGTCGCTGCATGTCACCGGCTGTGTTCACCCGTCGACGCACGCGGCAGCAGTCAAGCGGCCGTGCGTGACTTGGTAATATAAACTTTAAACATTGTATACAAGATTTAAATCCGTTCCTATCCGATGCGATGCGGACCGTTTGGTGGGGCTGGACCTTTAATATCCTTTCACTCATTCGTTCTATGTGCCCAAAACCACCTTAACATAACTCTTTCTATCTTACTCACTACGTCATCTTGCACGCCATACCTTACTCTAATCACACAATTATATTAAATAAAACTTTATTTAAAGCGGATAAAGTAAATAAATCAAATTTGCAACGAACTTTTCAGCGAAGGAAAATATCGTAAGGGAAATAGCGGCCAATCCCTGCTTAGCACCGCTCGGTGAATTCAATACGGCTCATAAAGAGACGGTTCAATTTCAAATTCACCAAGGGATTTTCACAAAAGTCACGTTCATGCTTATTTTAATTGGCTTATCGATTACCCTTACTGCGACCACTTAAGTTTTTTCATTTGACCTGACCGCTAATATAAAAAATTCACCTGTAAGCCACATACAACTCAATACAATTAAAGTAAGTTACTTGAAACAATTATATCAATCTGGGTCATAGTATCCTTGTCCCACATTGAAATAAGGAAAACATAGTTTTCATTTTTCCTCAGTTATTAAAATTACGTTAAAGGTCAATTACCGGCGCTGATTTGTGCAACACAGCCAGAGGGTAGAGACCCGGTGGCCGCGATGGGTCGAACGACAAGAGTGTGTAGTTGCCTTCTGCGTCGCCATTTTCATCCATATGCACCCAATATCTGGCAATTAAAATAAAACATTAGCAAGAATGCAAAACCACCTAATACCATTTATTTTCGATTTGTAGTTACGATTCTGTATTCCATTTCACGTAAAATTGTATTGAATTTCGATTTTTTTTTAATTTTATTTTCTTGGGAAACCAACAGCTATTTTACAAAGTATCGCTTAAACTAAAAACCTGAAAGCCAATTAGAGGTTTCCACTGATATAAAATTTATCTGTATTATGTATGAGACATGAGACTTTCCCGATATTTGTGAAATGGGAATACTACTGTGATTAACTTGAGTCTGAAATAAATATTCAAGTTTAAAAAACCAAAAAATGCGTCAGTATATTTCAGTTCTGCGGGCGCGTTGGATTTTTTAACATAAAATAACACTCTGGGGTCAAGACGAATCGAACGACACCTTCAAAATAAGTCAAACCATTTAGGCCAGTCGAGGTAAAATAGAAATCTACATACATACACTCGTAAAACATTACCTACCTTCCTGGGACAGTCGGGTAAATAAAGTTTCAAATTAATTTTTTAATGCTTGGAATAATGCTAATATTTTTTAGCGGACTATGGGGTTGTAGATTATATGTTTGATAATTATATTCAGTTTGATATCTAGCTAGTCGTAAGGATGATAGGGACCTAAAAGCGATCTTGCAAGGGTCCATTTGTAACGAGACGCCATGCGACTCGTTTTTTCTCTTTTTGCAGTATTCTCCTTGTTTGTTTCTTTAATTAACTTAAGTCATAATATTTAAATTCAAAATTTGAACTAAGCATGTTCTCTCTCTTTATATATTTTTTCAGTGTAGCTTTTTGTTCAGTCAGTTTGTGATTTGTCCTTGAAAAGATTGGACGTGTAATTTTCTCTTATTTTCGTCATTCAGTATAAAACTTATTTTAAATATTTCATCGAGTTATTACGATATACGATTTCTAAAGATTTCCGCCGGCTCATCTTCATCTGTCGTTTTCTACATACTGTGGCCTACTCCTGGACATCTTCTACAGCATCAGCCTGGGAGTAATGCTTCACATTTATCCGGATTTACATTGATTCTTACCCCATAACACTGTGGTACGTGGTATTCCTCATTCGAGCCGCGATAGCTCTCCCATCCCGGACCCCCTCCCCTGTGCTCAAGGCTGCTGCCAGCGCCCGCGCATACACCCACACTGCGTCATGCAGCCACGCTGCTTCCACCGGGATCTATTAGACATTATTTTTGAACTTACTTTTTAGCTGTGGATTTCTTGAATTAAACAATTCACGTATTGCTTCTTTGATATCCATTTTAGGATATGGATCAGAGTAAATAATACTAGATATCATAGGTATTCTACAGGGTGAAATTTAATTCGTGTAATTCCTGTTTACTGGTGACTCCACTCCTGATTATGAACCACTTTCCACTAAGAACTAAGAACTAAGTTGTTGGACTTCCATACTAAGGGTGGTATCAGAATGGTTTACTTTGTATGGTATTCGAAAACTTTTCGATCGAATTCGACTATGGTTCCCTGGGGAAAGTTGTTCGTAATCAAGAGTGGCGTCACCAGTTAATGGGAATTCACCCTGTATACTTACTAGGAAGTCTCAATCTTACCTATGTATTTAGTTGTGGGATTGAATAGAATAATAATATAGTATTTAAAAACCAAAAAATACGACTGCTTATGAAAACGGACATATAAGACCATTATTACTCAATAGTAGTAGCGATTTAAATAAATCGCTGGAATCCCTTAATGATACCTTGCACTGCGAAAGTGTTTAGGCTACAGGGTCTCCTCATAGACATAGAAATCTCCATACAGGCGTATACCTCTTTTCAGTTGTGTAAAAAGATATTTTAATTTTTAATAGACCTATATAGTTGCAGCATTTATTTATGGAACTGGCAGAAGCACAAAAAGGCCTCAACAGTATCAAACGTCAGTCTCACTATCAAAAGTGGGTGCGTACCTAAATACAGTGGTTAAGGCTTGGAATATAATAATATGTCAGAATATACATAGATTTCATCCGATAATCGGCTCGGACGTCCGAGTCGAAAACTTACGATTTTATTACCGTTTTTTTCTGCTTTCGTGTCGACACGAGCAAATATTGTTTTGTTTGCAATAAGCAACAGTAATTCGTCGTCCATTTTTTCTTTCTGCTTCGCATACAAGCACTCGGAATAATAGCTCGAGACGACTGAGTTCAGAAAAAGTCTGATGTAACAATCGGACGTGTTTCAAGTGAATACGATCAGATACTCTGCCCTTAGATTATGTAACTTCATCTGTATCGTCATCGATAACGTTAACCAATGAGAAACCGTCAAATTGCCGAGCGAGCGCTGAGTCAACCAATCACATATCAGAACGTAGGTAACCGATGACGATTCGATGAAATTATCTAATAGAACCCAACAAAATCTGACATATATTCCCGCCCTAAACATTGGGATGTTTGCTATTTTGTTATACATAGTCCCAGACTAATTGAGTTCGCTGTTCCGCGAGGGTTGGTGCGCTTCCACCAGTTACAACTTTTAATTTACTTATTATGCACTAATAGAAAGACTGTAGTGGAGCTGTATGAATGATGTGGACTGCAGATTAAAATTTGTTGTGATAATAAACGCCAAGGTACGGCCCAGAGTACAGATGATAAAGAAATCGCAAGCCCAGTGTTGCCACCAATTTATATTTTAGTGTTGAAAAGAACTATAATCTGTTTTTTTTTTTAATATCCTTAGACATACACACAGTATTGTATATCGGCAGGTCAAAAGTACAATTTAAAACGCCAAGTGGCAAACATTCGACCGTTAGGTGCCTTTCCCTATCTCCGAAGTCCATCATCAGATTATCACCAAATTTATATGAGACCACCCTGGCGGTAGGTAAATCCTTCAAACAAAAAAAAAAAGAATTATTGAAATCGGTTCACAAATTTCGGTGATACGGCTGAACTTACAAAAAAATCTGTTAAATAATTGATAAACTCTTCCTTTTTGGAATGACAGAATTCAATTGAATGTCTAGGCAGATTGTCATTTATGGTAGACATTTTCGTTTATATTCCAGTAAAAATACGTAGTTATTGGTGTCGATTCGGATGTACACCAACTAAACTAAACTAAACTAAAATCAGTTTTAAAGTAGTAGTTTTTAAGTATCCTTCTCCCTGGAACAATACTGTATTGCATGACGTCACTGGCTTTGCGGTTGCGATGCATAGCCAGTCAGCCGGGTACCTGAACGGGGGTTCAGTAGTTAATATAATTTTCTACATTAATTAAATGGAGTCAATCGGGATAATATCTATTATTTAATCGCCCTTCTCTATTTCTACATATATACATACATAAAAACAATTAAAAGTAATAAATACGATGGGACGGATCCACTCCAAAACTGGTTTTAGTTTAGTTGGTGTACAACCGAAGCGACACCATTGTGGTGTAAGTTCCTATAATCTTAAAGTTCCTTATTATTTGTAGAAGTATAGAGTACCCATCAGTAATAGAATAAAAATGTTTTCTAACTATTCTATAGCTTGCTTTAGGTATAGTACAGGTATTTAGTTATAAAAATATTAAATTAAAGTTATATCACTATGAACTTCACTAAATTGTAGAAGATATTAAGATCTCCTAAAACAATTTTCTAAAAAAATAGTCGATGGCTAATTTATATTTTACAAAAATAGTTTATTGACTCGTGATATTTGCCCTCTGTGAAATTAAATTTTTCATAATAAAGAAGTTATTGATTGATTGATATTGATTTTTTTTTGGAAATGGTTGAAGGAGTACTAAATATATTCCGCCGGATACTTTGCCGGAATCTATTAGGAAGGCTCAATCATTAAATATTTTTAAATGTCAAGTCAAAAACCACTACTTAGGTCTCTGAATTTTTTCTTTTCGTTGACTCCCGCCTCGTGAACATTAGTTGACTATCTATAAGTGCTTCTAGTGATTGTGTTTTATACTATATATTAAGTATTTCTACATATTTATTTATATATATATTTATTTATTTATGTATATATTTATATGTATTATGTATATATTTATATAATTAAGTCAATTAATATGATATTATTATTATATTTATGCATGCACCCTACCTGTTTTTCTACCTACAAATGTCCCGTAGCTGTGGGTTGTCTGGAAGAGATCGCTTTTAGTGATAAGACCGCCTAATTGTGTTCTATTGTTATCATCAAAATTATTGTAAATTATTTTGCGCAATAAAGAGTATTTGTATTGTATTGTATTGTATATTCTCCGTTACAATGAAATTCACAGTGGTAATTTTAATCTAACCTATACTATATCTTAAGCAAACTGCCGATTTGTTAGGAAACATTTTCATTCTATCATTAACAGGTGTTCTGCTCAATCCACGTCCAAAAATGGATCACGTCACAGCCTTTATGATTATAGGAAGTTAAAAGTGTATCCTTACTGAACTATTGGACGACCGATTGTTGTAGTGGATAGTGACCCTGTCAGCGAAACCAACGGTTGCGGGTTCGATTCCCGCGACGGGTAAATGTTTGTGTGATGAATACAAACATTTATTCCCGAGTCATGGATGTTTATATAAATATTTATGTATGTTTATCCGTTATCTAGTATCCATAGCACAAGCTTTGCTTAGTTTGGGACTAAATGATTGGTGTAAGTGTCCGAAATATTTATTATTATTATTATTTATAGAAACCTGTGCGGCTTAGAGTGGGTTGGTTAGATTGCGTCAGATTCCTTGTAAAACTATCGATGTTCCACGCAATGAGGCTCCCCTTTGGGCAGCGCAGTTTCCTATAACGCAGAAAATGTGCACCATGCATTATTATCCGGCTAGGGATTCAATTGCACAGTTAATTTAATCTGCTTACGACATATGTAATCTCCAAGCAGCTAAGTTAAGATTATCCGGTTGTTTATATTATAAAGTTATGATAAACATGGTTCAAGATTGGGTACCCAACAGCTTTCTAAGAGGTACCTAATCTAGTTGTGTCACGTTGAGTAAGGAGTACATAAATTCAATTTGCGGTTTCCGCCTCTGTGTTTAGATCCGCGCAATGTGCCGCACATGCTGTTGACACGGCAGCTAACTTTAATTAAAGCTATAATTAATTCGACGATGTTAAAGCGAACTTCCATGTTACCAATAGTACATTTACATGTACCTTACTTTCAGTCTTAATGCGAGTAATTTCCTCGGGTTTTAACTGTGTCACCGCGTAATTTGGAGTAGTGAGAATTTAAATAAGAGGGGAAGTTATTACGAGGAGTTAAATGTACCATTTAAAAGTAAATGTTTTTTTTAAATAAAATTTTCAAAAAATATTTCAACAGGGGATTCAATTAACTGGTCTTTATTTACATAATATTAACGTTTTGTGGCTCGTTAGATTCAGTTATTAATTTATTGATAAATGCACACCCACGGTTTGCGCTAAAAACACATTCAGTTAGTGATTATGTGTTTAGAGAGTCCTCCTACGTTTCTCGAACGTCTAGTTAGGTTTTCTTTGACAAACGTAGTCAAAAATGTACTTAGCTGAAGGCACTATTGATGTTGATCACGACCTATAAAACACAGGACGAAATTTAAATAATTCAATTAATTGTGATCTGTTTACTAAAAATTCCAGAGCTCGTCTCACTTATTATTATGCAAAATATACAGGGTGATAGCAAGATCGACGTGCAACTTTCAATAATCACGTTTTAGGAAAGTAAAATCTATTAAGATGCAGTGTTTTCTGTACTCTGTCTGTTTATAAATTTATTTTATACTTCTCAATAGAAATATAGTCTGAATATCCCGAATATTTAATTCCACTAATGATGTCAAATCAAATCAAAACAAAAATGCTTTATTTTGTAGGTACACAGGGTACACTTAAAATATTCATATTTTACATTTTTAAAGCTTACTGCTTGTTCAAAAGGTAATTTTCTCCTGATCTTCTCAGGGCAAGAAACTCGAGGTTGCTCTTTAAAAAAAAGTTTTTTATATTACAAAAAGGCACAATAATATTTCATTTTTTTTTTTTTATTTATTTATTTTATTTATTGGAACATTTTTTTTTTAAATCACAGGTAAAAAATTCCATCTAGCGCATCTCCTCGAGGCGGCATTGTGCCCAACAGGGAAGCGGCGTTCGCGCGCTGAATAGCGAAACATAAAATTTCATTATTAATTGTGAAATTGCCTAGTTATGCGAACGAACGTCTATGAATGTTTATCATCTAAATAATCTATTTTATAATATGCTTTCTTAATAACTTTCTGTTTTATAGTATCTTTAAATTTTGACCTATGGCCTACCAACTTAATGAGCGATTAGTGTATTGGGTGGCCCTGCCTTCGAAAGCAACGTTGTGGGTGATGTGTGATTAACATGAACAATTTTATTCCAGAATCATGGATGTTTGTGTTTGTGTTTATGCGTTTTAGTACCGATAGATTTGCCTAGTTTGGGACTAGATAATTGGTGTGTCTGAAATATTTATTAATTATTTATACCATCCTCTTACGGCTTTGCAT
Source organism: Oegoconia quadripuncta (assembly GCA_949316235.1). Taxonomy (NCBI): domain Eukaryota; kingdom Metazoa; phylum Arthropoda; class Insecta; order Lepidoptera; family Autostichidae; genus Oegoconia; species Oegoconia quadripuncta. The sequence continues at coordinate 12,018,502 of OX438752.1, read as the reverse complement.
CTACCTCCCTAACACCCTGTATAGCGTATATAATATTTTCATGAACATTATTCACTCACCACTTTCCCCCCTCCGAGCGCGACTAACGGATTAGTGAAGTGGAATGGTGGCATTTGCAGTCTCCTGTTCACTTCCTGAGCGAACACAGGATAGGAGGGTGATGGGGAGGGTGCCACCGCCAGGTACGAGCGGAAGGCCCGCAGGGTCCGCTCAGAAGGCTCCTTGATGAGAGGACCGGCGAGGTAGCGGACCGCCTCCTCCGCGTCGTATTTGTCGACGTCGACGCCTATGGCTGCATATTCACCTAGATATCAGATAAAATTTACTAACAACAACAATTTATATAGAACTAGCGACTCGCCCCTGATTAGCACGTGTGCAATGTACTCTCTATAAATATATTATGCGTGTATTTCACATATAAACGTTCCGGAAAAAAATCTCTAGATAATAATGAAAAAGGTATCAAAATAAGAAGAATAGAATAACTAAGAGCACAAAACAACTAAGAGAACAATTGGTTGGTGGTAGGGCATTTTAATTGTCCGCCTGGATAGCCTACCACCATCTTATCTAAATCTCCCGCCAAGCAGTAATGTTAATAGCATTGTTGTGTTCCGGTTGTGAGAAATAAGATAGCCAGTCCCCCAAATTTGTTGGGGTTTCCGGGTCAGTACGCTTCCACCTTCGATCTCATCTTCACTTAACATCAGGTGTGATTGAGGTCAAGTAACAAACCGCTGTGCATAAAAAAAAAACAAAAGACACGCGGATTTTTTTTATATTATTTAAAGCTAAGTGTGTGGCTTAAGGGACATCTCTTCTCAGGTGTTCGAATAACAACGCATGCCTTATCAAGTATCAAGGGCAAGGGAATTATTATCAGGTATTGTAATACCATGACATATAAAAGAGTATAACAAAAAAAAAAACGACTGCCATAACCTGCACATGATTCAGGAGCTCGTCACACGTTCGCTACTTATTATGTCTCACTTGTAATATACCATATATTTATTGAATCCGCATGATAGGATTTTTTTTTTTTTTTATTTTGACAAATTTTACGTAGTTACTTAACTCGTGTTTAAGTTTTTTGTGGTAAGACCATAAAACGAGTATATTGATGTCCTTTGTACTACAAGCGTGCAGCGTTCATATAAAAGAACAATTCTTGCGAGAAAGTTCAATCGCCGTCCCATTAAGTTAGCTCAATGGTTCGATTAGTTGGAATAATGGGTCTCTTTATAACTGCTCATCCAATCAATACATTCAACCAGACAAACTAGATCCCTCTCTGCGGTCAGACTCCACACTGTTAAGGTTCATGGTCATTGTATAAAATCATATGAATGCATAGGTATAGAACATCGTAGGTACCTGGCAGAGTTAATGGAGTGGCAATGGCCTTCTCCAATTACAAACAGCTGGTTTTCATTCGCTGTTTAGAGAGCAAACAGTGAATGTAGAGTCGAGGAAATAATTTGTTAAGCAATTTCAAGACACTTCAATTCTGTAGTATAATTCACAAAACTTAAAATGACACGAACTTCATCCATTTCTTATAGGTACAAGACAAAGTAGAAGTGTTTCATGAATTTGTTCAACTAGTAGCTTCTCCGATCCATGATTGAATTCGGAGCTCATGCATACAACACCAGATCTAGCACTAAGATTACGGTAAATAAATATTTATAAAAGATTACATAGAGGGTCCGAGTAGGGTCTCCACGAGAAATGTAATGGAAACCAATAGTATGAATTAGCAACAGAATGCGAGCGGTCCTCTACTGACGCACTCTGTTTACCTTACGCGATCGATCTGCCTTCCACATTGGGAGATCGTATCTATCCACTGACAGTATTCAAATACACATCAACAATAGTAGTCAGTCCTTATGGAATCTGAATCTATAGAGGAATGTGATAGAAACCACGCTCATCGGGTTGGCCTGGGCTTTGGTTTGTGAAATATATACAATCAAATGTACGCCTCTTCATGAGCATATATACTTAATTCACTTTGATAAGATAGATTTAAGCACATAAAGGTGGCCCTGTCCGCTTGACGCTTCCGTATCTAAAGATATATGAAAAACAGAGCGCTTTGAAGTCGTACTTCTAAGCATTGTCTTTATCAACTGGCGCCGAAGAAAGGTAGCCATGCAATAATATAAATTCTACAAAATTATGTGACAACAATAAGAATCAACGCTCGCAATGCTAGAATACCAAAGTGGAACTCAGCTATTTTGATAATATCAAAAATTGTGCTGAAATACCTAGATAGTGCTCAAAGCAAAAAAAAATATGCCACTGTAGTTTAAGAGTTATTCAATACTAGCTTTCCGCCCGCAACTTCGCCCGCCTGGAAGATTTTATCAAAATCCGTTTAGCAAAAAAATTTGCCTATATGTTCATCCAGGTTTTAATCTGTCTACCATTTCATCCAAATCCGTCCACCCGTTTAGGTGTGAAGAGGTACCAAATATACATACACACACACAACTTTCGAACTTCGTACCTACATGATGCTAGAGTGTATAAACTGGAATTCAGCTATTTTCATAATTGTCAAAAAATTGTGCTAAAGTAGTGCCAAATAGTGCCCAAAATCATTAAATCGCATCTCCTCAGGTGTGGATGAAATCAAGTGATTAAGTATCTATTAAGTTATATTAATCAAAAAATAAATAAAAGTTTCCGGGATGTGATCAAAACCCGGAATTTATCATAGCCACTACGATATATGTCATCATCATCATTATTTCTTGAACTGGTCCCAATTTATTAGGTCCTAACCTATGAAATTGGCGTTTTATAGGAAGAATTTCATTAAGACTGTTTTCTCCATACAAACATTTTTGATTTTTTTTTGGGTACGGCAAACTCAAATTTAACTAAACTTTGTGTGTATTATTGAATTACATTAAGTTAAGTAGAGGCATTGTGAATTTTTAAAAGTAACCGCTTTTTAAAAGTTTTAGCGAATCTAAGAAATGATTATGGGAAGCACATGTAAAGATTTGACAGAGTTAAATTTTTTTTATTATATGATTTAGCCCAGAAATTAAAAAATATTTCATGTGAAACCTTGAAATAATATTCCATTTTTCAAATAAAAAACAAATTCGGAAATAGCTTTGAAAATCGTAGGAATTGGTACATATGATTAACGAAGAAAAAAAACTCCAACTTCATAGGTAAAGACCTAATATTTGGGGTCGGCTCAGTAGGTACGTCTTTTTCTTCCAATCTCCTCTATCAGCCGTTACCTCATCATTCACGCCCTTTTCGTTCATAGCACCCTTCACATAATCCATCCATCTTTTCCGTGGTCTTCCTCTTCCTTTCCAACCATCGACATCCATATTCATCACTCTCTTAATAACATGTGTTTCATCCCTCCTCATAACATGTCCATACCAAGCCAAGATATATGTCATCATTAACATGATAAATATGTAATATACATACACTAATAAATTCAAACACGCTAATACATTATTTGAAAAGGCAATTGTAACTGACAAGTGTCGTGATTGCTTTGTAGTTATAATAGACGCAGATTTTTTGCTACCATTGCCATTTATAACATTCGATGAATAAATTACGCTTCTCTACTCGGAATCTCCTTTGGAAATATAGAGTGAATTCAATTTCAATGGGCGATAAAGAAGGATCGAAGTATATTAAGTTTACTGAACATCTGGAAAATCCAATTTTAAAAGGAACTTTGCACTAGACATGCTAGCATATTTTGACTTATTGAATTTTATCATATACTCAGATTTTACGATTCGAGTCGGAGTCGGACACGAAGCCAGTTAGAGTTCCGTAACATGTATGTATTAAGTTACATACATCCGACTTTCCACCGTATGTAACTTTGAATAAATAAATAAATAAATATCTTTGCACATACACACCGCGTCATCTAGTTCCACACTAAATAACTAGGCTTGTATTATAGATAGTAGATGGTTGATAAACTATACAAATACATTTTTTTTGTAAATATATACTTATATAAATGAAAAACATCTATAACTCGTGAACGCATATGTCTGTATTCATCATATAAACATATGCCCCTAGCGGGATTCGAACCCGCGACCTTTTAGTATAGCAGCAAAGTTTCTAACCACTACACTAAACAGGTCGTCAAATCAAGGACTATTTCAAGGCGAGCCTCTAATTTTAAATAAACTAATGATTTGCTGCTAACAAAATTCGTAAATCGAAATCGAAACCTCGAGAAATTATGATAATATAATCCAAGTAAACAAAGCAACTGTGTTAAATACCTTCGAAACGGCTGAACCAATTCACAAATATGATTTGGCGCTACATTGCCACATACAGACAGGCTTCAAACTTATAACAAAACGAGAGTTTTTGAACCGGGGGTTAAAAATAATGAAGAACCTTGATTTAATTTTTGAGTACCTCTCTATGGCAAAGGAAAATATTTTCCAGTTCCATGTTTGGGAAGGTATGTAGGCTCTAATTTTTTTTCATATTTCCATTGCACGTGTAGCGTGAAATATTAAAATCAATGCAAAGGTACGGACGGATTCGCTTTAGAGATATCCATGTTCCTAACATTCAGCGTTTGAATAACAACAATCACAGCACTGATTGCCGATTATCTCAAACAAGAGAAAATGGATGTTGTCATTTTTAGAACTGGCCCATCCGAAAGGCTTCCGTCCCGTTCTCCAATTACCTCAGTAGCGGAATCACAGTCGATACGAGACATCCCGGAAATTCCGGTACATGAAATTTGAAACGAATACGTCGAAATAAAAGGGAACTCGGGACAACTGAGTTATAAAAGAGGTCGTAAATAAAATATGAACTGAAATAATGTTCGAAATATTCATATACGGCTTGTATGTTGCGCTGTGTAGTTTGATAATGAATGGCCGTGAAGGGAACAGTCGCCGTCGGAACACAATGGGGTGTTGTTGTCAGTCCCACAAAGGGTAAAATCTAGACAAATATATCAGTCTCAACTTATGAAAATTGTACACGTAGCTATTCCGTTCACTTGAAGAAGCAAGCTCCGGAATACGCGATCATCTTTGCAATGCTAATGGGATAATAATAATTTTTATCACAGCATTTTATCACTTAGAACGTCGCTAAAAAAGGGAAAAGATGGGAAATTCAAATTTCATGCAATAAAAACTGAATTTACTCTTCAGGCCCAAACTTGAATTGTTTTGCATAGCAATGATGAGAAAGACGAAACATTTGTTTTTTAATGTATAATTTTAAGGTCTGAGATATTTATATTTCACATTATTTTCATAAAAGGAGTCTCTGTGCTTTATAATGTGACGTTAACTTTTACTAAACTTTCTATACATTCTAATTTTCAGAAGCAATATCATCGCCACTGCGATTATATTATTACTTCTGAAAATTTGAATGTATAGGCTATGTCTTAAAGGATTCGTTGAAGCAAATTTAGGCGGTTAGAGCTGAAGTTTATAAAGTATAACCAATCATCCTCCAGTGGGATTTTATAGAGAAAATTAACGCTTTGATTGTATTTCACGCATACACACACACGCACACACATGCACACATACACACACACACACACACACACAAATACTTTGTGTAACTTATATCTTATAACTCTAACTTACAAACAATATGTGTTTTAAATTAAATTCTTAACCAGCCTTTAACTATGTGTCCAATACAGGAAGAGCGGGGCTCCTATCACAAGTATATTCTATAACTTAGAAGGAGCTCCTCAGCTGAAATTTTATGTATTAGGCTTAAGCTATGAAATAAATATTTTGTATTTTGTATTTTATTTGTATCTGTTTTAAGAATGCATGTAATGTCTTTACAAATTCTGTCATTCATGTCAGAATTTGTAAAAGCATTCATTCATCACTATGAATGAATGACAAAATTTGTAAAGACATTGCATACATTCTTAAAACATAGACAATCAAAGCGTTAATTTTCCCTGTAAAATCCCACTGCAGTATGATTAGTTATACTTTATAAACTTCAGCTTTTTTTCAACAAATTTGCTTCAACGAATCCCTTATTCTCCAGAGTGCAACATTATTTTTTCGCCAAAACTTTTCGAACAAAATTAATACTTGCCAAGTGCGTCAGAATACGCACAGTAGGGTTTTTAAAGTAGCTATTTCATCATAAAATATAAAGAACTAACAGGTTATCTATATTCCTACTATATATACGGTCCATACCTACTCGCTTGTGAACGCTTCGTGAACTTTTTGAAAGACCTATTCAACGATTTTTTAAATGTGGGATGCGAATAAAAAGAAGTCACCGCCACTTTATATGTAGGAAGGTATGTATGTATACACATACACAATTTTAATTATTATTTCATAACTTTCAGCTGAATAGAACTAATAGTCTATGAGTAAAACAGCTGTGTCACATGGACGGACATTATAAGCAACTTTCGAAACTACGAACATATCGCCACTACTTTGAATATCGAACTATAAAAAAGAATCATCAAAATCGGTTAACAAAATGTCGAAGATTACGGCTACATAGATATAATAACATTATAACCACTTCCCTTTATGAGACTTCGATTACAAGTTAACATAAAATACACTCACGCAATAGGAATTACGTCCGTGGTGCTAGAATGGATACATACAGTGGAATTCAGCTATTTGGATAATGTCAAGAACTTGTTCTCAAATAGTACTAAATAATAGAACTTGTATATTTCGGTAGCTCTATTTATGCAGTAAATCAGACTCTACGTATAAGGAATGAGGGTTCAGCAACACGTGACGCCAGAATGCTCACTTAAATATGACATAACTGTTAAAATACAGCGTGGTACTAATTTTTACCTTTGGGCATTATTTAAGCACAATTTTTGATATTATCAAAATACCTGATACTGAATGTTGATGAAAATGAAAGTTGTGTATATGCTGTACGTGTGTTATGCGAGTGGGTTGTACGTGTAACTGTAAAATTTATATATAGATTTTGTATAGGTACTTACCGGAATCCAAAAGTTGCATAGCATCCAACGCTAGCATAAGTCCAATATGGTCGTGGTAGTAACCAACAGATACGTATACTGTAACAAAGAAAGATAAAACAACGTCAAACATTCATCACAAACAGTGTATCTACACAAAATATAAATGAAGTAGTTTTATGTTAGGACGTATCACTGCAGCACGCAGGATTCATACCGAATACATATTGAAAAACTTGCCGTAAGACAACAAAGTCATATAAAAACGTAATACAGCAATATGCTTATTTACGGTAACTGTCTTTCTACGTCACGATTCTAGGACCAGTAGTGTAGGAAACAGAGATTAAGTAATATAAATTTTAATTAACAGTTCCATAAGAATAATTTCAAAATCATTTGTATTTTAGAAGCTTCACTGATTTTATTTTATATACCTAACTGTCCGTTAAAAACTGTAATTTTTAAATTTATCTTGGTTATACTTGACTTGAAGATGACATTGAAAGAGAACGGATATATCAGTGAGAGCGCTCGCAGGTGTGAAAGAAAGAAAAGTTTTATTTGGATCTGTTATTATAAGAGTATTTTATACAAAAGTTTACAAGTTTAAAAGCAGTAACTACTGCGAATACAAAATAAGTCGCCATCAAAGGAAATTGCAAAAAAAATGTGCATAAAAAAAATTCAGGCCATTCTGATATTTATTTGATATTTTATCGTGTATGAAACTGTATGTAAAATGTTTGATATTTTCCCGTAGGTACTGGAAGCCATTTAATATTATACAATTATTGATAAATTTTGCAGCATGCCTGGTGCAGTTGAAAACGATTAAAGAAACGCATACCAGTGTTTCCGCATTTCCGATGTTATAATAGTACTAGCAGCTGCCCGCGACTTCGTCCGCGTAGACTACATGAATCAACACTTTATTACTTTCCCACGGGAATACATTCAGCAGAAAAATTACCATGTAGAGTTTCGGCTATGACACTGACTACGACTTTGACTTTGACTATGACTTTAACATTGACTATGACTTTGACTATGACTTCGACTATGACTTCAACTATGACTTTGACTATGACTATGACTTTGCCTATGACTATGACTTTGACTATGACTTTGACACTGATTTTGACTATGACTTTGACATGACTTTGACTATGAATTTTACTTTTCGACTTTGAGTCTTCGACTTTGAGCCTTCGACTTTGAGCCTTCGTCTTTGAGCCTTCGATTTTGAGCCTTCGACTTTGAGCCTTCGACTTTGAGCCTTAGACTTTGAGCCTTCGACTTTGAGCCTTCGACTTTGAGCCTTCGACTTTGAATTTCGAATTTGAATCTTCGACATTGACTCTTCGACTTTGACTCTTCGACTTCGTCACCAATTTGAATTTGTGATTTCAACCCCTACCGCTATCGCAACCCGTAAGGGGTTAGCTTCAAAATAAATGTCATTTTCGCAATCAACGTCCCAGAAAACCTAAATAACGACACCAATATAGACTTTTTTGGTATCATCCCCCACCCCTATCTCACGCCTAGAGGGTTGGCTTAAAATAAATGTCATTTTCATAATCAACATCCCAAAAAACCTAAATAACGACACCAATATCGATTTTATGGTTGCAACCCCCATTTCACACCCCAGGGGGCTGTTTTTCGAAAAATCTCAAAACACGTATTAGCTTATTTGTTTCTAGGAGTACTCTTGCGATGTTTCGAGTCGAAAATAGTCGAAAAGTCCAAGTTATACTGTTTCTTCATACAAACTTCCCACCCCTGTTTCACCCCCTTAAAGGGTGAATTTTGAAGAATCCTTTCATAGTGCTCCTCTAGACCTCGTAAGGAACCTACGTGCCAAATTTGGAAACGCTATTCACCCCTTTGACTATGACTATGACTAAAACTTTGACTATGACTTTGACTATGACTTCGACTATGACATTGACTACGACTACGACTTTGACTTTGACTTTGACTTTGACTTTGACTTTGACTATGACTATGACTATGACTATGACTATGACTATGACTATGACTATGACTATGACTATGACTATGACTATGACTATGACTATGACTATGACTATGACTATGACTATGACTATGACTATGACTATGACTATGCCTATGACTATGACTATGACTTTGACATTGACTATGCTTTGACTTTGCTTTGACTTTGACTTTGACTTTGACTTTGACTTTGACTTTGACTTTGACTTTGACTTTGACTTTGACTTTGACTTTGACTTTGACTTTGACTTTGACTTTGACTTTGACTTTGACTTTGACTTTGACTATGAACTTTACTTTTCGACTTTGAGTCTTCGACTTCGAGTCTTCGACTTTGAGCCTTCGACTTTGAGCCTTCGTCTTTGAGCCTTCGACTTTGAGTCTTCGACTTTGAGCCTTCGACTTTGAGCCTTCGACTTTGAGTCTTCGACTTTGAGCCTTCGACTTTGAGTCTTCGACTTTGAGCCTTCGAAATTGAGCCTTCGACTTTGAATTTCGAATTTGAATCTTCGACATTGACTCTTCGACTTTGACTCTTCGACTTCGACACCAATTTGAATTTGTGATTTCAACCCCTACCACTATCGCAACCCGTAAGGGGTTAGCTTCAAAATAAATGTCATTTTCGCAATCAACGTCCCAAAAAACCTAAATAACGACACCAATATAGACTTTTTGGTATCATCCCCCACCCCTATCTCACCCCTAGAGGGTTGGCTTAAAATAAATGTCATTTTCATAATCAACATCCCAAAAAACCTAAATAACGACACCAATATCGATTTTACGGTTTCAACCCCCATTTCACACCCCAGGGGGCTGTTTTTCGAAAAATCTCAACTCACCCTTATCTCATTCTCTAACCCCAAGGGGTTAGCTTCAAAACAAATGGCATTTTCGTAATCAACGTCCCAAAAAACCTAAATAATGACACCAATCTTGACTTTTTTGGTATCAACCCCCACCCCTATCTCAACCCTAGAGGGTTAACTTAACATAAATGTCATATTCATAATCAACATCCCCTAAAATCTAAATAACGACACAATTATCGATTATATGGTTTTAACCCCCATTTCAATCCCCAGGGGGTTGTCCAATATAGACTTTTTTGGTAGCAACCCCCACCCCTATCTCAACCCTAGAGGGTTAACTTAAAATAAATGTCATTTTCATAATCAACATCCCATAAAACCTAAATAACGACACCAATATCGATTTTATGGTTTTAACCCCCATTTCACAACACCGGGGGTTGTTTTTCGAAAAATCTCAAAACACGTATTAGCTTATTTGTGCCTAGGAGTACTCTTGCGAAGTTTCGAGTCGAAAATAGTCGAAATGTCCAAGTTATGCTGTTTCTTCATACAAACTTCCCACCCCTGTTTCACCCCCTTAAAGGGTGAATTTTGAAAAATCCTTTCTTAGTGCTCCTCTAGACCTCGTAAGGAACCTACGTGCCAAATTTGGAAACTCTAGACCCAGCGGTTTGGCCTGTGCGTTGATATGTCAGTCAGTCAGTCAGTCAGTCAGTCAGTCAGTCAGTCAGTCAGTCAGTCAGTTTCTTCCTTTATATATTTAGATAACAGTCAATACCGCTTGTTTTCAATGGAAGATACTACCTATACGGGCAAGAAAACACGGCTGGTAGCAATGGCTACCAGCCATGAAATTTGTATCAGCTGACTAATGAGTCAGGTGGGATAAATAAATCAATCCAAAGTGGCCTCATACACAGATTATCATTCAGTTGGATTGAAATAAGTACAAAATTAATAACTTCAAACACATGTAATGTACAAAAAATAAGAAAAAACAATCTACATGAATATTCGCTCTAATACATTTTTGACTTGATACGAAGATGTTGTGTGTGAAAATTATGATATGTAAAAATAGTTGTTACTAGATAATTAACACTAAAATGTAATAATTTATTTATTATGGTTATCAATAAACTGATTGTTCTCAATAGAGGGCAGCACTTGGCCCACAAATGGCATCTCGGTAGAAGCCAATCTCCGATAATTGACTTAAATATATTTATGGAATTCTTGTTTAAATTTTCCAGAAAACACAAACTTTTATAAAGTACCAACGACGCACCAATAAAATTTCAATAACCAGAGCATTTTCACTCGAGTGTTGACATAGTATTACTGTTCAAACTTACTTCTAGTGTCTTTGTAAGTATCTCGAACGATGTCCAGGAAGGGGTTGCGAGAGAAGTTTTCTCGTCTGTTCTCGTAGTAATAGGGCTGTCTGTAGATTTCTATTGGCCTCACAGTTATTTGCTTTTCTCTTGCCGCTGTTATTATGGCGTGCGCTAGTCGAGAGAAGTCGTGGTTTGGAGCTTTTAAGTACACAAACGCTACCTGTACGGGAAACAAATAAACTGTTACTGTGGAGTTTGCAAATGTTACTTAACAGAGAATTTGTTTTCGATAGGTGCCTGTTTATTTATATTTACATTCTCTAAAAGTCCCGACTTTTAGACAATGTAAATGATTTCTCTCGATGAATTTCTCTCGTGAGAAAAAGTTTATTTTGTTTGCTACAAGTTTTTTTAAAGTTATTCTCTATTATGAATTAAGGCATTCTATATAGATGCCAATTATGTGATACAAATTGTTGATTCTAGTTTATCACAAAAACAATCGAAATCTACGGTAGGTACGAATTTATAAAGAGATTTCAGTTGATCACAAGATCTTTACTTCAAAAAACATCTATCATTGAAATTCAATACCATTTTGCTAAATATTATATTTTTATTACAAAAGAATCTGCTGATATTGTTAAAAGTTTGATAATTATTATGATTGACTCCACTTAATCGATGTAGGATCGGATCAAAAGGATGACAGCCGGAGCGTATTATTGATTCTTGTATTCATTCATCATTAACCGCGTATTGACCTCAATTAATGCCAGACCCAAAGCTCAAACAGACTGTCTCATCTCATGACTTGGAAATTGCAAGAAAATTCAATCTCCATTAACAGATAGATTAGGTAGGTCACTTAAATTGGTAACACGTACGTGCATTCCTAGGCTATACGGTGTGAGCATTTTGATTAAGATTTAATATTGTTGTAAAGGATTAACACTAACCGAGAGTCTTTTCGGTTTACTATGCGCTAGAAGGCGCGAGTTCGATTCCACGCAGGGTGGAATGGTAAATACCGCAGGGCGACTTTTTTACTTACATTTTATACCGGATGAGTTTTTTAACCGTGTAAGGAATAAAATTTCGCATATTAGATAAGTGATATAGAAAGTATTGGCATGGGTAGTTTAATTTTTTTTTAACTATCATCGAATAAAGCGTTAATTTTGTCATTTGACGGTCGCGTTTGCAGTCTATTCCACATAATTACATCATTAAATTAAATAAATAAAGAAAATGGAGAAAATATGAGTTCCAAATAAATTTCGCATGATAGGAGCCCCGATACCCGCCAGTCGCATATCAATCTCAGGCTGCCGCGTGGGTATTTCAAAAAAAATAATGAAACTAAGTACCTATGCCGAGCACTTCTATTTCACTTACCTAATATGCCCTATTTTTTCCTTATCTACGGTAAAAAAAACTCATCAGATATATGTTTCTTTTTAATATTTGGCTAGCTTAGCGCCATCACCATTATCCTGCGAATATAGCAGAGCATTGTCCTGATCCAATAGTTTTATTATGATCACCAAGTGAAAGTCAATTCTACCTCCATTTTTAAAGTTGATACAAGTGAAACACATCACAAATGATGTCGAATACTTCAGCGCCCCACACTAGACGTTGGCTTAAAATTCATCCATTTTATTTCAATAGATAAAGTAAATAAGATAAAGTGCTATTGAAATGTTTACATGCATAAAATTGAAATGCGTGAGCACGGCGACCACGGAGCGGGAGATGTCGATGTCAGAGGGGCGGGTGCGGGCAAACGTCGCGTACACGCGCTTGTTGGAGCTCGCCACGTCGCGGCAATACTGCGGACAAACGACAAACTTACTATTATAGTACATAATGTCACAACCCTTATCCCAAACCGCCCGGTCAGAGAAATCCCAAACAAAAGTTTAATGATTGAAACAATATTACCTTATGAAATGTACAGAAATGCACACGTGACAGGTGAGCCCATCGCCGTTGAAATGTACAAATCTATATTGATGTTTTTTGGGGAAAAGTTCTTTAGTCGCCTTTTGTGACACCCAACGGAAGAGACGGGTTGGTTCTATTCTATTTGAGTGCCGAAACTACATAGTACTTACTATTTTGAAACGATAAAACCTAGTTATATTTATCCCCTCGTTTTCCCTCCATCTTTCTACCAAGCAACAAAACACTACATTTGCGCACTGTCCATTTGGATCAAGGTACTTTCGGTATTTCTTCCAATAATCCTTACTTATACCGATGTTGGAAAATAGTATTTTCGTAATAATCTTCATTTATGTCTTTCTTACCGAGCGCAAAAGAGTGGTATCTCGGTCTTTAGCTGACATTTTACTAAAGGACCACATATTAGTGGTATCTTGGACTTATACGATACACACTCATACATAGACAAAAGTCGAATAGTTTATAAGGGATGGAAGCTAACCTTATTATTGTTTTAATTATACATATTGCTTATTCCCTCCCAAACAACTTTCATACGAGGAATTAGACTAGGAATCATCAAATAAGAAGCATTTTCCAATTTCTACCGATACCTGACTGTATTTTATTGGGTAAGCATTACCTTTGTGTATTCCGGTTATGCTCTTTAATTCTTATAATTTGCTACTAACTGAACTGGGACAAAACTAACTTACCTCAAGAGAAACGGGAGCTCAAACTTTTAGTTAAGCCAATGTAAGAGTATGTAGTTATTTGTCTAAAAAGCATTAAATTTCTCAGTTTGCTTCACTTTTACATACATATATACATACAAACAATTATCTGTCCATGGCACTATTTGTATCCATCGCAGTGATTCCCGCCACTGATCATAGAGTTTTTGTAAATTCCGCATCAATAGCGCTGCAACTCATCGCTGGGGCTCTACTTTTGAATTGTCGCCTCTAGAAATTCTCGTTGTAATCGGACATTTCGTATTTTTGAATTGCTCGACTGCAAGGAGATGTCTCAAGCATTCGTTTGGCAAGCGCTGGTGGCGTATGATAGAATAAATGTCAAATATGTATTTGTGTAGTTTATCAACCATCTGGTATCCATAATATAAGTCTAGTAGCTTAGTGTGCAACTAGATGGCGCTGTGTATGTGCAAAAAAAATGTGTGATATAAGTATGGACTACTAGGCGTGGGGAGGGATACCCGAAAGTAGTTAACATACCTAACATTCGCAATAAGCGGTTCGACTCTTCATTCATAATGCGAACAGCCAAGGCATGGAACTCCCTTCCGGCGTCAGTCTTTCCTCAACCCTACAACCTTGGAATCTTCAAGTAAATAGGCATCTATACTGCGATCGCGTGCTTCATCTTCGGCCACATCGTCACTTCCCATCAGGTGAGATTGTGGTCAAACGCGTATCCAGTTAATCATAAAAAAAAGAAATGTACTACCAGATTTATTAAAATAATACATAAATAATATGATATGTGTGTGATAGGGGTGAGTACGAGATGACGGCGGATAGAGGAGAGTGGAAGTGGAAGACATGTTGTGCCGACCCCACCTTGAGAAGGATAAGGGCAGGAAAATGATGACTAAATAAATAACATTGTATTTAGTGCACTACGTATGTTTAAGCAGTGGGGATTTTAATAATGCATTATATATTTTATGAATATAAACGAAAAACATTTCGACTAGAGTGATTCCAAAATAGAACTCCTAGTTAATGCTGTTATTTATGCTTACGATCTTTTAGTTGTATTTTACGACATACACGGGAACAAGAGACAGTTTGTCTATAAAGAAAGGTATGGTTTTTTTTTTATATATGAGAGAGCGGCAAACGAGCATGCGGGTCACCTGATGGAAAGTAATCACCGCCGCCCATGGACACCCGCAACACCAAAAGTGTCACAGATGCGTTGCCGGCCTTTGAGGAAAGTGTAGGCTCGTTTCTTGAAGGTTCCAATGTCGTACTCGTTCGGGAACACCGCTGCCGGAAGTCCGTTCCCCAGGGTGGTCGTACGTGGTAAGAAGTTTCTTGAGAAACGTACAGTGGTAGACTTCCACTCATCCAGGTGATGTGGATGGAAATTTAATTTTCTCCGAGAAGTGTATCGGTTAAATTGAGCAGCGGGTATTAGCTCGAACAGTTCTTCAGAACACTCCCCATGAAATATGCGATAGAGAATGCAGAGGGACGCGACGTCTCTTCGCAACGCCAGGGGATCCAGTCGGTCGGTGAGACTCTCTTGGCCGACAATTCGGACTGCGCGACGTTGAACGCGGTCAAAAGGAAGAAGCTGGTACTGAGGTGCCCCAGCCAATATCTCCTTTAACCAACTAATCCAATATTAAAAATGCGAGAGCGTGGATATTTTTTTGTGTTGTTCAATCACGGCGAAACGACTGAACCGATTTGGCTGAAAATCTGTACGCAGGTAGAAATGTCGTCGATGAAGACGTAGGATACTTTTATCCGAGTATAAGGTTCACTACGGATAACTTAGAAGATTAGTCCGGTATAAAGTAATTCTACGTGAGCGAAGCTAGCTACTGTTTGATAAGGGAGAGTCTTTAGGGTAGTTTGATGATTTATCTTACTCCTAAGGATAGCATAGACAAATTCAGGGGGAAGTCAAAAATTAGGTACAGGTGTAACAAACCCGTCGTGCATAAAAAAATGCATAAAAAAAAAAGGTCACCCATACCTACAGTATTTCGACTGCGTCGTTGGTTAATAGAAACACAGAGTGCTATATACTAACGTAACCTATACATATGGTATAAATTGTAAAGTACCTAATGGAACATCAAAGTAACTCGCAAAATTTTGATAGACGTTGCTTGTGAGAAAAGTAGGAAATCTAAATAAATATCCATCCATCAGTTTATTAAATGCAATTAAAATGAACATCGTAAGCCGACTGTCTGTCAGCGTTAATATTAACATTGACGATTGTAAATTACTAACACGAATAGAATTACAAATTAGAAATACATTGTCCCGATGTTTCAAACCTACTTGAACTTTGTTAAGTTAATTATTTAAAAAAAATGTTGATCAACGTTATCTTGGAAATGGTCTTATGTATATCGGTAATGTAATAATGCGATTTACTTTTATTTCATGAAAACTTAAACTGAGATCGCGTGCTTCATCTTCGGCCACATCGCCACTTTCCATCAGGTGAGATGGTGGTCAAACGCGTATCAGTTATTCATAAAAAAAAACTTCAGCAGCTTTGAAATGTCGGGACATCTTTTTTCTGGTACGAGTAATTTAAAAGATTACTATGATTTTTTTTTTGAGAATTTTGATGATTTATTTAAGAATATGATTTATTAAAGAAGTAATACAAGCACAGTTAAAAAATAATTGTTACCTTAACGAAAATTTCCTTACAAGTAAAATTATCATAATACTTATTAAATGATCGACATAAAGATTATATTTCAATTCTCGATAAATTCGATCCAATAAACATCCATCTACTAAATGAATCGTAATTAATACAGTTTGTCAAATAATACGCACAGTAAAGTATTTTTGTTGTTTACAACATGCGTTAATTACTAGGATTTTATTACTACTTCCTTAATTTCACGAGTATAGACTGGTAGTGCTTATTGAAAAGTCTGTGGTCGTAAACAGTACGAGTACGTAATGTTGGGTATACGGTAGGTATACGAGATTTTCGTTGCTGTAACACGATGTTTTTTCATTTTACACAGAACTATACAACTTTACACATCTTTATGTCAAAAAATATACAATTACGTGACACCTTTTACTGCAAACATTATCTTAACAATTTTGTGCCTAAGTGGTGGTAATTACCTGCATAAGTTATGTACAGGGCGGGGCCATATGTATCTACTCGTATTTAACATACACCTGAAGGCAATAGATAGAGGTACCTACCTATTTTATCTTGTAACATTTAAATAGTGCTTCGGACGGGCTGACAACGACACAATTTCTGCCATTTTTCCCACTTTCGAAAATTCTACAGGAATTTTAAAAAAATTGCAAGGTTGCTAAAATAATTATACTTCAGTTTTAATTGTTTTTTACGATTACTGACTTGCATTCGTCGTAATATCTTTAAAACGTTGCGTTATATAAACACTGAAATTGACGAACCAATACAAAATCTTTGTAAATATCAAACAATCAAATAAGAAGCACATATCTTTATTTTCATTTAGATATTTGTCTCGTGAGTGTCACATATAACCTTATACAGTCGGTTGTTTTGAATTGAAGGCTGTCGTGGTCTATTAAAGACGACTTGGAAGCGGTGGCCACCTAGTCTGACACATATCTATTAATTCGCACTGGACCTGCATGATGGATTATGGTCCGAACTCCCGTACCCAGTGGCGTGGAATTCAATAACTAACTACCATAGCTAATCTCTTAAAGAAAACTTTAAGTAATCTTCTCTAACCGCACTTTTAAAAATTGACGTGAAAAAAAAATCAAAAACGTTTTATTTCGTAAGTTATAAGAATAACATTTGAAATCGTCATGCCATACCTACAGTTATCGCTCATTCACTAGGCGTCTCCCTGGAGAAGAACGAGCAAGAAACTCAGGGGTTGCTCTTTTTAAATAAGTCAATACATTGGAATAATTGTTAAATTTATGATTCAGCAAAGAAAAATAAGAATAAATTATACTGGATATTGCCGAGCGGTTCATGTCCATGCATTCATATCATCCATGCAGATAGTCAGAAATTTTATAATAGCCTTTGGCACATAGTTTCCGTTTAATGGTAAATTTATTTAAACCGTACCTTATTATAAAAGCGTATACATTGTTCCTTGAATGACTTAGTGACTTGTGTAAGCGACTGCTATGGACAGCAAGTTTATTTTTATATCTTGTATTTACATTGTGTATTTCACAATTTTTCCTAAACAAATGCAGATTCTTTCTTA
Source organism: Oegoconia quadripuncta (assembly GCA_949316235.1). Taxonomy (NCBI): domain Eukaryota; kingdom Metazoa; phylum Arthropoda; class Insecta; order Lepidoptera; family Autostichidae; genus Oegoconia; species Oegoconia quadripuncta. Next base: position 12,000,388 of record OX438752.1, on the reverse strand, counting down.
TGTACATTAAGTTTTCGTATTTTTCGCGGTTGTGCGTGAACGGTGGCAAAGCTTTTGACATGCATTATTTTCAAGTCATCTCTCATCCACTACGAAACCTGTGGACCTATTATGTAATTCCATCGATATCGTCAGCGAGAAAACGTCAAATTGACGAGCGAGAAATCAGCTAACCAGTTACGTCTGAAAGTAATTCATGACAATGTCGACGAAACTATATAATAACCAGGACCTACCACAAAAATTTTCAGAAATTTCGTACCTGAAGAAGGACCAAAAACGATTAGAGAGGAAGCCTTTTTGAAATACTATAATCATTTGATCTTTAAATAAAAAACACTTACGGCTTTATTGGTTCCACTTTATACGGCTGAGTTTAGCTTGTAGGGAAAATCAATCTACTTACCCCGACTTATTGTTATAAAACTACCATAGGTTACTTACATAGCTGACCATGGGAAGATTGAAGGCAGCGGCCATCCGCCCTTCATGGACGCAAGTCTCCTGCGGCCCGACGAACGCACTCACGTTGCTCGCCCACAATGCTGCAACCTGTTGGTTCACACACCCACGTTACGTCAAATGAAAATTTATTAACACCCACGTTCTTTACTTCTAAGGGCAGGTTATCCCATTGCGCTGGGTCTCGCTCCACAAACATGAGTTTGCAATTAGCCATCTTGTTCGAAACCTTCCGCGCGTTTACGGTTCCCGAAAATCCGGATTTTTTTTAATGAAAATGAAAAAATCATTTATTTCAAACATGGTACAATAGTTATATCGATACTAATAAGACAACATTAATTTTTCATTGTGTAATGTTAATTGAAAAAGTGTAGATTAATTTTCTTCATAAATTCACTGACAGTTTTTTTTTGAATATATTCAAAACATACATATTGCAATTTAATTAAAATTAGATTTAATTCGCAAGTAGTCTGATAGAGGAGATTGCAAGAAAAAGACTTACTGCGACGACCCCATTAGATAAAGTTCGAATCAAAGCTATGTTTATACATTTTTTCGTAATTTATATAGACGTATATATCTAAAACTTTCGAATAACTGGTTTAAAACGTTTGCCACATGTTTAAAAAGCCCATGTCTGTCCGCGGCATTGTAGCGTATGAAGCGGCTGAACAGATTTGAGAATGTATTTTTATTTTCCAAAGATGACGTTTGCGAGATAATTCTTAGCCATGTTTGTTGGAATCCGGTTCAGCCGTTCTGAAGATATTTAATTTTAACACATTAGCTTTGTTTATCAGGGTGATGATATTCTTAATTACTAACTAGGTACAACCTTGAGAATTTCAACAGAATTCAACTTCGGCCACATCGTCACTTTCCATCAGGTGAGATTGTGATCAAACGCGTATCCAGAGTTCATCATCTCAATCCGTAAACATTCCACTGCAGGGATATAGGGATTCCCTCATTAATGAGAGAGTATAGGCCATTGTCCACCACGCTGGCCCAATGCGGGTTGTAAATAATAAATAAATATCCGTGGACATACAGCGCCCTTTAGTTCCATACTAAGCAACCAGGCTTGTATTATGGCTACCAGATGCTTGATATACTACACAAATACATTTTTTTTTGTAAATCAATACATAAAAAGTTCCATAACTCGGGTACACATGTTCCTATTTATCATACAAACATATGCCCCTAGCGGGTTTCGAACTGGCAACCTTTTGGTATATAGCAGTCAGCAATTCTAACCACTACACCAAAAACATTAGCTGACATACCGTTGGCCTAATGCGTCGCCAAAGGTCCTCCTATTCTAACTCTATTCATACGAGGATTTTCTCTAATCGATGCGATGGCAAATTGTCAATACAATCCTTATCATCATTATATCATAATCATCATCATCATTTAATAATAATTTTTGTCATCTGAAATATAATCACGATATTATAAAAGAAATTTGGTTAATGGAAGGTAGAAAGTACGCTGACATTTTGTTTCGGTATCCCAAAAGTTTTATAGCAAAAGTTATTTTTGGGCAACTCTATTTTCAACCCTTTAAACGACCCGTCCTCTATTGTTGTTGCTTCCATTAGGTAGTTATTTTTCCAAGTAGGATTCAGTTTCAAAATTAGGTACAGAGAAGACTTACACAACATTACAGACTCGGGCTTCAAAATACTTGGAACACAAAGGATTTGAAACATTACATCGATGTTGGAATTACTTCAAATTAAAAATAATGTGTCTAAGTATATAAATCTCTTGTAAGCTAAAATTAGAATGATGATTAAATTATAAGCTCGTACATCCACACTAACATTATAAACGAAAGTAATTCTGTTTGTCTGTTACTGTCACGACTAAACTTCTGAACAGATTGTATTGACATTAGTCGAGAAATAGCCTGGTACCTGGAGAAGGACATAAGCTAATTTCAGATAAGACAATCCACACGACAAGAGATAAAACAAAACAGAATACAAGACACAAAGACCAGACACAAGAAAAGATACAAGATAGAGTCCACGATAAAATAAGCTCGGACTAGTGACATAGAAAAGCCTGAGAAAATAAATAAGTTCATTTCTCTTTCCTTTTGTTGCCTTACGCCTCTATGTATCAGGATTAGTTAGGGAATGTATTTCGTTTGAGCAATCACCCTATAATACCTAAATGATAGGATTTGACACTTTTGTTGCTTGATGAACCCAGTAATATGTAGTTCGATAAAGAGTATTTTTAACCCCTGGTGAGGGGTGTTATGTGTTTGATGGTGTCTTGTTATAGTGAGTCTGTCCCGTTTCTGTCCAGATGTATTTACTGGTAGTAATGCGTGGTCCGATTTGAGTGTGGTTAAAGACACCGAGGGTACAGGTTATTAGCCATGTTTGGTGAAATTCGGTTATTTAGCTTATATTACACAGTTGTTTTGTGTATTTGGATGATATCCTAGTCTTTCAAAGGTTTTCATAATTTCCAATAATAGTTGTATTCAAGTTGAAATGTTATGCATTGATGATGCTGTGAGTGTAACTGTAAGGATATAGTGACATTTATCAATCAATTTAAGTACCTATATTGCACGCAGATTTATGGTATGGGCCAAATCATCTGGATGGCGCCGTGTGTATGTGCAAAGATATTTATTTATTTATTATCTATTTATTTGACAACCTGTTTCGACGTATAGTATCATTGCATACTACCTAAACTGGTAGACTGATCAAATTGAAATTTGGCAGATAGGTAAACTGGGACCCGGAGAAGGACACAGACTATTTTTAGTTCTGAAGCAGTTGGCGATAAAGTAATTCTACGCTGGCGAATACACCGGCGGAATTTAGTACATTTTCCGAAGTTGTCATATTGATGATTGACCGTGTGTCCTATCTACCACTCGTTGAGATTCGAACGTGTAACCTATTTCAAAAACAAATTCTGAAAATCGAATGTGTAGTGTTTGTTTAGAGGATCGAAAAATTTAAAAGAATTTAATACGTTTGCGGTTCCGATTAAATTTTCCAGATTTCTGACTTACCACCGAAATTATGCGAGTGTAGAAACTCGGAAATTTATCTAAACGTTTCATGTGATCTATATTTTATTAAACTAATATCATTGAATTATAATTGAATCGGCAAAAAATGTCAAAACAACCGATTACCAAATATACTTATGCAGATATTACGGAACATACCTACACGAAATAATAATGATAAAAAATACAGTTGCATTGAAAACCTCTTCCCTTAATAAAGTTGGTTAGAACTACGCCATTCATATAAAATCTAACTAAGAAAATGCCAATGCAAAGCAACAAATAAGAAAAAACACTTTTATAGCAGTCGAGTACAAAATATTAACAAGATTTTGGAAGATTCCAGGGGAACCTAGAACCTTGTAGAGAGAACTCTACGAGAAATGATCTAAGTTATATCGTAAACTTGAAAGCATAAAACATATTTCGTAATTTAATGCCAGAACCTAGCGCTTTTTACCAACTTGTCAGAAGAAAAATCAGATATTCTCGTTTCGATATAGGCTGATATATTTTTATTTTTTTTCTAAAAACTGTAACAGCATGACTTCAAGATTTATATATTGTAAAATTACCCCAAATCAATTAAAATGTAATTCTTTACTAAAAGAAGCACTCGTGGTGCAGTCGCATTCGCTATTCTTTTAGATTAGCAAAATTAAGCAATGTCAGGTGCGATCAGTCCTGGGATGGGTGACCACTAGTGGCATTTTAATACGAGTGTTTCGCGCTTCGATGTTAAATAGTCGGTAACGGTTGTTTTTAATTGAATGCCGACAGCTAAGTCGGTGGCCTAGCTGCTTAAAAACACTGATAGCTGCTTAAAAATCCGCACTGGGCCCGTGAGGTGGATTATGGCCCATAACCTCTCCCAATGAGGGGAGGTTGTGCCCCAACAGTGGGAAGTGTACAGCTGTTAATGATGAACGATTTCCCAAATTATACTTTTTCTTAATCCCATCTAAATTTATCATTTCGCCGACTCTACCACTAACAATTTTAGAAGGTTTCTCGACCTCAGACATTTTTGCGGTCGGGTGGACCTATGCCTAATGCTACAAAAAAGTAGCTACTCTACCGTTGGCCAAGATTCTTGTGGTCGAGTATCCACCTGTGACGAGGTGTTCAACCTCGACCTTTTTTCGTTTGGATACTAGAGACCTAAGCTTTAAAGGCTTTATTCTATTACAGTTGTAAAAAACATATGTAGAGGTACTTCGCATCTGTAGTTGCAGCATTTAAGGTTAAAAGTATCGATGTTTTGGACGTTACAGCGTGTCATGAGGGATACTTATTGACTATTTTCCATCATACGCAGCTCATATGAGCACCTTGCTCGTTTATCGAATGCTTAAAAATTATTTAAATTTATTTATTTAAAAACAGTAACAAATAAAGAGATGAAATTTAAATATAAACTAGAACAAATGTAAAAAATTGGGGGCGCGTGGCAAGGTACATCAACCATCTTGTATCCACAATACAATCCTAGTTGCTTAGTATGGAACTAGATGGCGATCTGTGTTTATTCAAGGATATTTTATTTTGTAAGTAATATGAATTTGGAATAAAACGTAGATAAAATACGCTTATTACTTGTGTGTTCCGTAGAACACTTAGGCCGAGTCCCGGCTCACACTTGGCCGGCCTTTTAGTGAATTTCGAAAAGTCATAGAACTATACTTGTACAGTAGGTAGGTAAGTACTAATATCGAGTACTGTTCTTGGAGAATTAAAAGACTGTACTTACACATATCACTGCTTTAATGAACTAACTAATAAGATTCTATCGCTAGGGTTATGAACTCGAAGGAACAAGTCGATAGCGCGTTCTAAAATACATGTGGCGCCATCTAGTTGCACAAAAAAATAACAAAATAATAATAAGCCGCAGTTTTACCTAAACAGTTCTATATAAGCTCTTTGAGGGTTTGGAACCTGCTAACTCTAAAGCTATATTTAAATAAAATACGCTTGCTTATTCCTGACCTTGATGACCTTTGACCGCCTCCGTGGCTCAATGTAAACAATATTGGGTTTACGATTCGGAGGTCGCGGGTTCGATCCCCAGCGGGTAACTAAACCGAGTACTTAAACATGTAGTGGAAGGGCATTTTAAATGTCCGCCTGGCTCGCTACCATCTTATCTAAATCTGCCGCCAAGCAGCAATGTTAATAGCATTGTTGTGTTCCGGTTGTAAGAGATAAGATAGCCAGTCCCCCAAATGTGTTGGGGTTTCCGGGTCAGTACGCTTCCACCTTCGACCTCATCTTCACTTAACATTAATGGAGGTCAAGTACCAACCCGTTGTGCATAAAAAAAAGACCTATCTAAGTTGCGTGAAATGATAGCAACTCATTAATTTCTATTAAAGTGTAGCCTTTGTATTAAAGGGGCCAGAGTTTGCCGGAGGTGCCTAAGTGAGTAGCAAGTCGACGGGGCAAAGGAAATGAATAAACATTATCATTTGTAAGTTCACAACAAACTAAGCAGAAAATTTATCGCTACAGAAGCCTTTCTCGGGCGAGCGCCTCAGGCAGTTCTATAGACTAGATAGTTAAGAATGGCTCGAGTAACGACTCTTTGGCTCTTCACTAGCGTTTAAACTAATTAAAGAAATAGCTTGAATGACTACGAACTCTGTATTCAATGGTGGTTAATTAAGAAAATGAATTACAAGGAGAAACTGTTAATTGTTTAATAAAAAAAAACTGACTCGGACAATGACTGAACGTATTATAGTAGGTTCTATTTCTGATGTAGAACTAAAACTATTGAATACTGCCCTGGTAAATTTCAATCTCCACCATATTTCCAAAGTTCATCAATTATTTTTCCAGAATTTTCTGAGCAATAATTTGAATTTGGCGAATGGGTCTACTGAGAAAGAAATTTCTCATGCAGTAGATCTATACCTTCAAAACTGGATTTAATGAGACAAATCATCATACCCATCATACACATCGTACCCGATGGATCTAATCTACTAAGATTGAAGGTCGTAATTGACATTAAAGGTTTGATGACCTCCTTAATACCACAAAGTCAAAGTCAAAAATACTTTCTTTTGTAGGTACACAGTGCGCACTTAAAATAGTCAATTTTATCTATGCAGTTTAAATTTTGAACTTGCCTCGACACAAAAAGGAGAAGAAGAAAGGTTTAATAGGTAACAAACTTTAAAGCGTTTTTTGACCCTACTTTGCTTTCTATTACTTAAAAGGCCTTTGTAGTATTTGTCGGGCCAAGACTTATATCTTTAGAACGTATATACATACAAAGTAAACCATTCTGAAACCACCTTTATTATGGAAGTCCAACAATTTTCGGCTGAATTCGGCTATGGTTCCTAGTGGAAAGTTGGTCGTAATCAGGAGTGGGGTCGTTTCGTCATATGTAGTTTTGTAAGTCTGTAAACACAGTACACTATACTTTAAGTTAAAGGTTAGTAAAGGCTTGTCTGCTCAAGACAGCGACTGATGCGCTCGCTTTTTTATGCAGCTCCCTATAATATGACTTCGCTCGACTTGACGGTTTTTACGAGGTCTCACAGACACCATCAATTTGTCTCGCAGATCCTCCTAATAGCTTTTCAGTTCAGTTTTATGAAATACTTGGTCATCAACAACAGAACTTTCTACTTGATGGCACTAAGAAGTTCAACGTCGTAGACGAAATGTTTTTGTTAACAACTGAAATAGCTTGTCTGCAGTAAATGTTGATTTCGTAATATGCCACTCTGACCATACATAATTTAGAGTGTTCTAATTAACTATTTTCTACGTTCTACGAAATTTCGATCGATTTCACGTATTAGGTACTCTCACTGTACATTTTAAATTACATCATGGATGGGACTAGAATTGCTGTGATTGCTTTGAACAACGTGGGTATATCAATGTTGCCAGATCTAAGATGTGAACAGCACAGGCACTCACAAAAACGCAAATTTTCGTCAAAATAAAGAAAGAAAATTCATTTATTCAGTATTTATTCAGTGTCACATATCGTAAACTAAACAATAATCTTAAATATCAGCAATATTATATATATGGCACCGAAAAGGCATCCACTCAACATATGCCGAAGTACCAGTTAGATACCACGACGCTGGTCTTCCAAAAAAGCGGAATTTCTTGTTTTAATATTTACATCGAATTTTCTTTCCCAATTCATACGCTCAAAGATGTTTTTTTTCTGTATTCGTACAAGTACAAATGAAAAGCTAGAGGGTTGTTATAGGAAATTTGAAAAAAAAGCGGAACGGCGTAGTTTAAAAGGAAGACGGATACATTGTCAATAAGGCGCTGTAAAAAACGGGAAAAGCGGTACATCTGGCAAAACTGCCCATAATATTCACATGGCGCAGTATTGCCAGGTACATCAACACTACTTTTATCGAACATCATAAAAAATCAGGGCCTCCACCTGCTATTGGGATTAGACAGGCTGTGACCGCAGGCAATGTCAGAATCGCTGAAACTCTATAAGGAAACCAAAAATATTGTCACGTGAGGATTCTAGCGGGACCCCCTTCGAAGCTTGGATAAATAGGGCTTCTCTAAATCAATCTATGCAGCTTAAAAGAGTGGATCGATCAAATCTATCGCGATACGTTGGCGAAGACATAAATATGTGTTCATTACAGATGAAAATAATATTTAATTTTTTATTACGATTACAGAATCGAACAACAAACAAACTGATAAAGTACACACACAACCCTAAAAAAGCCCAGCAAGTTGTTGGGTAAGTTCAAAGTTGTCATCATTCTGTATCAATCATGGTTTGGTGGGGATGTTTTACTGAGGAGTCACGAAGCTTTATTTTTTATCAAGGAACTGCCCTGGAAATGAAGCCCTTTATCCCAAATCTAGTGGCCAGATATATCCCAAACAAGCATTTGAATGTTCCAATAAACATTAAAAGTTTAATTTTTGAAACAACATCCGCGGTTCACCTCTCTAAATATACAGAAATGCCTAAGTGACAGGGGTGAGCCCATCGCCGTTGAAACGTGCAAATCTATATCCACAAGTTTTATGTTCATTACTTACATATTGGCTTATTATTTATTACAGAACTTATTGCCATAGGTATAATTATAATTCTAACAATCTATCAAAACTAGGGCTATCTCACATTTTTTTATGCACAACACTTGACCTCAATCACACCTGATGTTAAGTGAAGATGATGCCGAAGGTGGAAGCGTACTAACCCGGAAACCCAAATATTTGGAGAACTGGCTATGTTATCTCTGACAACCGGAACACAATAATGCTATTTAGCGGCAGATTTAGATAAGATGGTGGTAGTAGCTAGCTAGCTAGCTAGACATAAACATGTCTAAAGCTTTCTTTTGGTTTAAGAAGACCATTAAGAAAACCTCTCGCGTAACGAATTAGAACTGGACGTTTGCCAATGATATTTCGTGCTGAGGGGATCATAAAAGTATTGAACGTGATCAGAAAGATATTGAAATGATTTAATGGAGTTTCGGTCCCCTCTACACATATTTACACCCTGTCTAACAACCTAATTCTGAAGCTTCTAGAGGTAAATGCCCGATATCTCAGGATGTTTATACATCCATGCAATCCTTTTGGCGCGTTAGATTGAAAAATAAGTAGTGATCTCAGGATTGAGATTGAACCTGCATTGAGTCTCAGACTGGAGATACTATTTGATGTGAAAACAGTTAGATATACCTGTCTGGAGTATCAAATGAAGTTCCATTTCAATCTAGATTTCGCTTTCTTAATATCTATGGGCCTAAGACTTATTTAATATATTATAAGTAAAAATTAATAGATACCAACACGATATAATACCAACTTAAGTCCGTACTGAAAGATAAAAGAAGTAAAAAAATCTAGCATTCTGTTGAAATGTGGGTCTTAGTGCAATTAAGATCAGACTATGAAAATTATTGCGTGAAGTAAAAAGTATTACGTATTAGTATTTTCGTTTATTTAACAACATTTCGTCTGGACTTTCACATCTATACTTTTACTCTTTTGTACTATGTACCTACTTACTATTGTAGGATACTAAATATTAGGTCCTTACCTATGAAATTGGCGTTTTGTATGAAGAATTTCATTAAGACTGTTTTCTCCATACAAACATTTTTGATTTTATTTGGGAACGGCAAATCCAAATTTCGCTAGACTTTGTGTGTATTATCGGATAACATTAAGTTAAGTATAAGCAGCGTTAATTTTTAAAAGTAACCGCTTTATAAAAGTTTCAGTGTTAAATTTTTTTTATTGTGTGATTTAGCCCAGAAATTAAAAAATATTTCACGTGAAACCTTGAAATAATATTCCATTTTACAAATAAATTTGGATATAGCTTTGAAAATCGCAGGTACATATGATTAACGAAGAAAAAACTCCAATTTCATAGGTAAAGACCCAATATTTCAATGGCACTTTATGCACAGGTTTTTGGAATACAAATTATAATCATAGATAAAGCAGCAGTAGTTTGCTAAATCAGAATTCGAGCAAACATATGACGCCAGAATAAATATTGAATATTTCTTAAACTACAGTACATTTCAATTCCTTTCAGCATTATTGGGCAGTATTTAAGTACAACTTTGACATTATCAAAATAGTTTAATTCCACTTGGCGCATTCTAACATCACGGACGTATAATGTGTCTCGGGTTGTGTAATTCTACTTTCGCGGGTTTACTGGAAGAGGTCTCTAATATACATAAGTTTGGCCTGTACACTTGCCTTTAGTCCTTGTTGAAACATAATTCTATGTGTAGGTAGATATATACATACTATCAAGTATGAAAATCAAGTAGTTTTTTGTGAATAGTTACTTTTTTTTCACAAATACACCAAATTTTTTTTTTCATTTTTTTTTTTCACAAAAAAACAAATACATCAAAATAACTTCGTTGTTTTTCAAGTACTGTTTACTTATATATTAGGTCATTACCTATGAAATTGGCGTTTTCTATGAAGAATTTTATTAAGACTGTTTTCTCCATACAAACATTTTTGAATATTTTTTGGGAACGGCAAATCCAAATTTAGCTAGACTTTGTGTGTATTATCGGATTACATAAAGTTAAGTATAGGCAGTGTTAATTTTTAAAAGTAACCGCTTTTTAAAAGTTTCAGTGAATCTAAGAAATGATTATGGAAAGATCATGAAAAGAGCTCTGTTAAATTTTTTTTTATAGTGTTATTTATCCCAGAACTTAAAAAATATTTCAAGTGAAACCTTGAAAATATATTCCATTTTCCAAATAAAAAACAAATTTGGAAATAGCTTTGAAAATCGTAGGAATTGTTACATATGATTAACGAAGAAAAAAAACTCCAATTTCATAGGTAAAGACTCAATATTTATTAGAGAGATTTTTCCGGAACAGTGACCCTTTCGATTAGTAGAATAAAATAGCGAGTGTTTATTTTTTGAATGTTCAGCTGGTTTGATTCCAGGGCGAGGCAAGTGAATTTAAGAAAAATTTTGAATGCAATTTTGTTTCTTTCTAAAAATAAAGGAATGTTTCCCTTAAGTAAAATAATCTATCTTAAGGAGTTTTTTTCCTTCAGAGCTCATTGATGTTTTTCACTCTGTATATCAATTTATTTGACAGCCTGAAACAGGTAAATTTACAGTCGGGCATAATACAAATTAAGTTTTCCCAGGAAATCATAAATGTTTTTTGATATTATTGAACAGAAAAAATTGCTGTAAACTAAATTAAAAATTGTCGAAAAACGTTCATGCTTTCCTCAGAAAACTTACTTTGTAAGCGTTTATCTGTTTCAGACTATACATATACTTAAGACAAAGGCGCTTTGTTTCTCTTAAATTGTGTCCCAAGTGATACTCATTCGACGTCTAGCGTTTCCCCACAAAGGGACACCAACAAGCTATTTGGTAAAATCTTTTTTATTAAATTCCCCGAGGCCGAGAAACCCCCGATTTCCATTTCGTGCATTAACAAAGTCGATACATCAAGTTACGTACAGAGGGTGGCCCTCTTGTTGCTGTAATCCACTTGATTATAAGTGGTACCATTTTGACGATATCCTACAAATGTTTTTCATTTTTGACGAATTGACACTGTTTTTATATGGAAGTTGGGCTACAAAATACATTAATCTATTGAGGATATTCAATATTTCAAACTTACTACAAGGGAATATTATATTCCGGCCCGATACAAAATGATTGATGAAGCAACGAAGTTTATGTGGGAACAATATTTCTCTTGCATTGAACCAGCCACAATAGAGAAAATAGGATAAAAAATTTGATGTTGTTTACTTACATCATTATTCATCATCATTTATCAATCACACATTATACAGTTTTAACTTATTCCATGTTGGTTGTAGCCTCTCATAAGGTGCGCGTAGATAAGAACTTTATAGTAATTTTTTTTAAGCTGTGGTACTAAATGGTGACTATTGAACTTTGCTCTAATTACCGATTTTTGAAACTGGAATGCGTAAGCGTAACTTCAGAACATTCGAAATTCAAATTTTCAAAAACATCGTTAGAATTAGATCGAAAGTTCAGAATTTAATAACTTTGACAATTAGCGCGGCCCCGATAGATTTTTAATATACTTTGGTATTGTTCCGAGTTACGGACAAATATATGTGTCAGTATAAAACCAAAAATCGATCCCTTGTCTTCGGGTACACATCCAGCCAACATTTTCTGTAGCCATACCTTGCAAAAACGGAACCCAAGTGATTAAAATATCAAAAACAAAATCAATATTATCAACTCATTTCGGTCGATCAAATGTGTATGCGCTTTACCACATGCCACGGAACCCTAGATTGATTAGTCGCCGACACGTACTTAGCCCGTTTTATATTTTCAAACGGTCCCACCTACAGGTTTATTTATATAGTACTCTATGGCCTAGGTGTGGAGAGTATACGAGTAATAGAGTTATCAAAATGCTAATGAGTTTCTTGCGGTTTTGCGACGTACACACAAACGAAGAAGTGGCTAGAGCTAGCGTGCAATTATGATGTTAATGTATAAGCGATGCAAGTATCATTTTGGTGGGGGTAGTTACTTATACCTACACTATATGAATTAAACTATAAAATACTAGAATGACTGCGGCACGCGCGCTGCTTACCGATGATCAGTATTAGTGGTGATAATCGAGACCAATGCAACGTTGGAGCTATTTCTGGAGTGCATGAGTACTTACCTAGTACTAGTATAATGAGTATAATGCACCATGAATAATTTAATACATTGTTTTAATACATTGTTTCGTGGTGAGGCACATAATTCATATTTGCAATAGCCTAAGTACAGTCGGAGTCATAGTTATTCATGTAGGGCTGGCTGTTGTATAATATGATTAATGGTAACCGTTCTCTGAAATAACCTTCTTGTCTAGACTATATTATGGTATTAGCTTAAAAAGCCAGCATGCTACCGTCATGTAAAATGGAGCCGACTGTACGAGCCTTGAATGTTAGCTTATATTTGAATACAGTGACATCGATTTTCTATCATAGGTTAAGAAGCGTCCTAAAGTCGTGTGAAGCGATGTAGTTTTAAAAAAAACATAATTAATTTGAGTCATAATTCACAAAGGATATGGTTTTGATACAATATGAAAGCGAACAAATGGGACGAGGAGGGACGTTGTTGGGCGGTTAACAACGCCTTTTTATACCGAAACTAATGAACATTTCAAAAATAAGTCCTGTTTTTTTTTATTACATAACTAATATGAAGTTAACTTAACTGTACCTTATGCAAAAAATATAGCCACACTTACTTCTCTCTACCTATCCTAATTTTTTATATAGAATCACACTATATGTGCTTTACAGATCTAAAATAGTTTTCCTCGCATCCGTAATAGTTCGATATGGGGCTTTGTTGCGACTAGATATTTGGTAAGTGTCCAAAATAGGTATTTTTTTTTTCTTCGATTTAGTATCTAACTTTTGACGTAGTTACGAGATCAAACTGTCCATACCGCTGTAACGAGTTATGACCATTGTAAACTTCGGTCTATGGCCCATAAAATTTGCGCTTTACGTATAGCGAAACTATCTTATCTGGGAGTGCTAGTCGCAATAAATCGTTTATCTGTTTGTTTGGCTTTGTAAAAACAGCATTGGGTTTTGTGGTTCTCATGCGAATTTCAGAAATTTAAGAGGGACAGGTTGATTTTGTTGTTCACTGACTGACACTACCTGAAGGCCTAAGGTCACAAAAAGTTACCACAACAATAATATAACAATAAGAATTTAAAAACCAAAAAAAAACGAGAGTATATAAAACAAGCTAAAAATCTTCGAAACGGCTTAACCGATTTTCATCAAACATGGCTAAGAACCACTACTAGAAAACCTGCTTTCAAATAAAAAAAATCGGTTTACTCGTTTAAGAGCTAGGGTGCCACAGGCCGACACACATACACACACACACAGCGGTCAAACTTATAACACTCCTTTTGCGTCGCGGTTTAAAAAGACTATTATACTACTACATCAAAATCAGTGAAATCATTCGCTGGAATGCTTGTAAGCAGACACCATTGTGTATTTTTTAGTTATAAAACGTATCCCTATGGCATTCTAGGCGTTAAGACGAATCTAACAAAACTTGCACTTCAAAATCGATCAAGCCGATACAGGTGACATATAGAAATGAGCATATACACATACACCCGAAAAACTACCCTCAATAAGACATAAACAAAAGATCACAACGACCTCATTATTGTAAGATTTTTTAGATAAGATTACAACAAATCAAGCCAGCCTAGACTCAATGGATTTACATTTTTGTAACTTTGAAGGGTTCTATCCCCCAACCCTCATTGGAACAACGTAGTGGACAACGGCCCACACTTCCTCATTATACGAGCATCTATATCCCTGCAGTGGGATGTTTAGGGATTGGTGATGATGATGATTCAGGGTTCCATCCATCACCCAACTCTTCAACTTATTTCGTCTTTATTTAGACAGGAATAATCAAAGTTTTAAAAAACTATAGAACACAAGAGTGATAATAAATTGAGTCCAATAGGACTCAATTTGTTATTCAATAGAAATGTTATAACTATTCAAACGAACGAACTGGACGATGATAGTCTTTGAACGGTCCCCAGTCCCTACTTCTTTGCCCATTGTAAGATCAGCTCGATGGTACCATATCACAGTTGCACACGTTTGCAAACATTCAAATTGATTCACCAGAAAAATTGGTGAGATTTGGTTACATGATATTATATAAGGTGTATTTGAAGTCGTGCATATCGTGTTAACTAACAGGTGAATCCGGTCTTATTTACCAACAAGTTTCGCCAAGGAGTCATAGCCAAATTCTAGTGAAAAATGTTCGATTTATCTAACAAACTACACAGTTCTCTCAGACCACTTCTTTTGTTTATTTGTAAACGCTTTATTGTACTTCATATGATACATACATTAATAAATTAAATTTAACTTATAATTCAGTACAAAGGCGGACTTATCCCATAAAAGGATCTGTTTCAGTCAACCTTGGTATATATCAAAGGCCATCATTGCCAGTGCACAAAGCTAAACATTATCATTAAAACTATGAATATTGGCTAGAATATGGGACCAATACTATATATATACTATATTACAATAGATATGTATACTTACTTACATAATTAGATAATATATAAACATAATGCATACGTATACAGTACATAAAAACATATATTGTTATTGGTAGTCGAGTCCAGTAACATATCCTTTGGGAAATTGTTGGTAAACAGGAGTAACAGGAGGAGGAGGACAGGAGTAAACAGTTACATTCTGTATATTGTATTTAAATCTAGATTATTATTCGAGTAATTTCATGGTAAAGCAAAGAGAAATACAGAAGAAAAATGAAAAGGCAGTATGTTGTTTTTCGGGTATTAAATACCTAGACTTTCCGAAAATCCTCCACTTCATCTTTATTTGTAGTTTTTTCTTTCTAGAAAAATTAATTTATGTGACCATACCTCGAACATTTTACGGATGATATATTATATTATGAACAAATATATAACGAAAAAATAAAAACAAGAAACACATTTGATTGTTAGAAAGTATAAAGATTATGTACCTACCTGTATACATACATGTTATTAATAAATACTTAGGTGGGGGTATTTAGGTAGGCTCTTAGATTATAAATAACCAATAAATAAATAACGCACAAATATTTCTCTAACTAAATATTTGCAGGAAACAATCTGTGAGCAAAACCTGTGAAAGAATAATAGCTGTCGATGTCGAGTGAGGAGTGAGACTGAGCACGCTCCGGTTCGCAAGTAATTTTGCAGCCGATTGGGTAAAACACTAACTTGAAATACTTCCACGTCTTTTCGATTCTAACTTTCTTCATTCTTCGCAAAACTCGATAACTATACAGAGGTACTTATATTATAGAAAGGGTAAGATTTATTAGGTTACATACCTGTCGAATGGAAACTTCTTCTTGGCCGTAAGTTTCGGCGACAACGAAATCCAGAGAATGGCCCATAGGTCCGAGCAGTTTCTCGTTCACTTCATCCACAGCCATGGAAATCGCACCTGTCAATATTACAAGGTTTATTTACACATATATGTCTTTAGGATAGTATCAGAATGTTAGATTTAATAGCGTGCGTGTGCCAAATGGAGCCGCGTCTATTAATCGCTGGCCAGACCAACTTGGCAGTTAAAATAAACATGGCGAGTTTGACGAAGGTCTGTTTAGGTTGATGTACTTACTCATTGCGGTAATTCTTGAAAACTTTCGAAAGTCAAAAGTTGCAATTCTAACTTCGTCTGTCGATTTTATGTATTTGGCGTTATGACAAAACTCATAAAGGTTATTGGCGCTGGACTGAACCTTAAGTTAGGGTAGGTATTGGCGAACCATTGGGTGGCCACAACAGCCAATAATCTATTATATCAAAGCTATTAATTTTGGTTAGGATGGTAGTCTACCTCCTAGAAGTACTATTATATGTTCAATCTTTACATAAAAAAATCACAAGTAATAATTAATCAGTTAGTTAATACTATTTCACATTGTTATAGCGATATAACTTTACACCGATATCTTTATAAGGGAACCCGATTGTAATGCGAGTTACAAGTTTCTCATTTACTTTTACCATATATAACCTTTACGTAGGTTATACGGCATCCCTCAGCTTTCCACCCTCGATTTAAGTAGAGGGACGTGGTCATTAATCCACCACCAAGAGCATAGCTCTTAAATTGAAGAAGAAAAGTAGGCCATCATTTGAAAGAGCATATTTTATGAATAAAAATAATATTTTTATTATAATTTTTGGTCCAGTGGTCATAGTGAATAGCTTAACAAAAATTTGCTACAAATGACTGTCCTTGATCTCCAAGATTTCTAAAATCTTTAGATGTTAATAAAGTCGATATTGTGCCAGATTTCCGACATACGTCAAGATTTTCAATAGTGTAGGTACTGGGTTATGCTGTTAACTTCACAACCGTCACGGGTGGTCACGGGTCTTTTACGTAATCGCAAGAGCTAAGACTGGTTTGCTATTCTCCTCTAATGGGATTCACACGGCCAAACACATCTGCTGTCTCGTTCATGTTTTATAAGAGAATCTCGTGTACAGATCTAGTGTCATTTTAGAGAGACTACGGGTCATCCTAGCCCCGTTAGTGTTAGATGACGATGAAAGTACGTTTCTCCGAATCTACATGAATATGGATGTGTATATCTAGTACCAGTATTATCTGGGTTCCTAACTTTTCCATTCAAAATTTAATTGTTCATACAACAGAATGCTTTTACGTCCTGATAAAGCTTAGATTACCTGGTCAATGCATTAATGTAGTGATAACATGTTAGTAGAAATTGTTTGAGAAGCCATAAATTAACTCGTGCATATTTGCCTGGGTAATTAAAACGTGGATTCAGATTGCGTTTTACCTATAGGATCAGAAAATCGTGGTACAAACAAAGTACCGATGCAGCCGTGTGGTTGCCCAGAATGGAATAGAGCTAAGCTGATTCTTCCCTTGGGTACCGTGGAAGGCAATTTCAGGAGATGCATTTGACTAAACCAAATGAGTGAAAGTTAAGCTAGCCCCCAGTTTAGGTACTGATGAGTTAACTTTTTATCCGCGGATTTGTTTACTTAGAATTACTTTATTGCGGACTTTAGGTTCTAGGCTACCTATGCAACACTATCGATTCAGACGAACGAGAAGGTAACAAACATACACACTTTCGCATTTATATAGTATGGAATAATAGCAGTGGCGAAGGGTGATTAGATGCGTAGAAGAAGCCGGTTCAATAGAAATATTGTCTTGCTTGACTACCTAAATAAATTCATCGAACTGGACCCCCATTCTCGCCTGCATTCGAGATTTGAACTTCGATAGACATTTAAATAGGTAGGTAGTAGTTCCTAATGTCTATCGATATTGAAATCTCGAACGAGTGAGAATCACTGCCCAGTACACCAGTCTTCTCTCTTCTCTATCGTAAGCCGGCTTCGAGAGGCCACAACACGCCAATTGTGTCATGTGTTAAAGCGAGACAACGAGCAAACAGATTGTATAAGAGGGAAAAGAAACGTTATGTGCTTGAGAAACCAGGTTGGCAGCATTAAAGGAAATTGTTTAAAAAAAAATGAACTTAAGAGTAGTATATGAGTGACCTATATTGTCGTGGGATAAAGAAACTATGCGAGTACTGCAGATATTTGAAAGCGAAGCCGATAGGAATTCTGAAATATTGGCAATTCGCCTCTGAAACACAATGGACTGCACTTGATTCCAGTGAGCCTTGAGATTCCTGTAACAGACCGCGACCGACAAAATATTTAAAAAATTAATTACCTATTTAGGTCTTCTTCTTCAATTTAAGAGCTGTGCTCTTGTCGTTGGAGTAATGACCACATCTCTCTACTTTCCGCTCTCGTTTTAACCTCTTGGTACGACACGACATTCACCTTTTCTTTCACTTGGTCAAAGTAATTGCGCCTAGGTCTTCCTCTTCCTCACTTTCCTTAAATCTTTCCCTCAATTATGTTCTTCAAAAAAATATCGTGTCGTATCAAGTGACCTATCATCTTTCCTCTTCAGTTCTCAACTGTGGCTAACAGGTATCTCTTCTCCTTTACCATCATTAACACTTTCCTATTTAGGTACCATACCTGAAATGACCCGGCCTGGTCTTTGGTAACTGAGATCTCCAGGTCGTCGCTCCGAACCAGTGATGTATCCAACAGTGAAACGCTCTCCGTGTGAACCATTTAACATCATAACCAGCGTGCACCAACACCAATGCCACTGCAAACAAAATACATACTTAATTTCATTTTACAAATCTATCTTACTTAGTAGGTAAGAACCCGGGTTTTAACTACCTAAAGGGGTTTTATCACAGACAAAATTGGAAACAAAATTTGTGTTGAACCGAAAGTTTATCACAACTGAAAACGCTATAGTCGTCTCTATTCGACTTTCCACCAAAACATACCTATAGAATTGCATGTTATAACGGCGACGGGCTATTATCACGTCTGCATTTCTGTATAATGTTTGGCACACCCAAACGCTTTAGTTTGGGATATCTCTGACCACCCCATTTGGGATGAGGGTCGTGGCTTTATGTGTGTAAAGGTAGCATACTGGCTATTTAAGCTGTTACCATTCCGTAGTTCTCGAAAGCATAGTCATAAAAAAAAGCATAGGTATGGTTGCTATAGCTTAACTATGACACTGACTGTATCTAGTTACTCGCTGTATATAACGTTATACCACAGCGTAACAATCCATGAGTACTATCCTTACAGTGAGAAAACTTCAAACATAAATTTCGGATCACTGGTAGCTGTAGACGGATCTAGGATTGACAAAGTTCATATTAAGAGTAAAGTGGTAATAGTCAAGTGTACGAGTAGGTAAGAGGTACTCTTTGACTTACGGACGATTTGCAGTATATATGGACCGCAGATCACTAATATACCCCACAGATCCCCCGCATAGTTACCCTTCGAAAGTCCAGAGTTGATTAACCGTAAGGAGAAAGAAGGTTTGTTAAGCTGTGGTTGTACTGCAAAGTTATTGGCTAGGAACTGCGAAACTTGACGCTGCACGGTGATGAGCATATAGGTCCTCCAATTTGCCGATATCGGAGCAATAGAATTCGAAGTAGTTGTGAATCCCACACTCACTGTCGCCTATAACTTTGCTTCAAGGAAATCTCAAACCTGTGATGTATATACACTTATACAACCCACAAACATGTACCCCTACACACATGAAGACGGCCAGCCAGTTCATAACCCAGTAGATCACTGAATAAAGTACTCGTCAAAACTTTGATGGCTATTATCATTTCTAAAGGGAAGTCGGACTACAATAGCTATACCTATATTACCCGCATGTGGGCATTCAGGTATCAAGGCATCGAGGGACAATAGAGTAACAGAGTTCCAAATAGAGTTCCTATGTACGTCAATGTCACGCTGCTGTCGGCTCACTTCCCTAACTATTATCGCACCCAAGCAACGGTTAGTGGTCAAACTGTACCATGTTGTTTTACATTCTCTCATATTACATTAGTATATTGTAAATACAATACTCAAATAAGTTACATTTTTTCATTGTAATAAACCTATTCGATCTTCGCATTTACCCCATTTGCATTTACCCCAATCGCATTTACCCCATTCACATTTACCGCATAACCCAACCACCTCCGTGGCTCAATGTAAACAACGTAGGGTTTACGAATCGGAGGTCACGGGTTCGATCCCCAGAGGGGTATATGTTTAGTACTCGGTTTGGTTGGTGGTAGGGCATTTTAAATGTCCGCCTGGCTAGCTACCACCATCTTATCTAAATTTGCCGCCAAGCAGCAATGTTAATAGCATTGTTGTGTTCCGGTTGTCAGAGATAAGATAGTCAGTTCCCCAAATATTTGGGTTTCCGAGTCAGTACGCCTCTACCTTCGGCCTCATCTTCACTTAAAATCAGGTGTGATTGAGGTCAAGTGCTAACCCGTTGTGCATAAAAAAATAACCTACTTCGTTCTTTAGTTATTTTAAGTTTATAGCTTAGCTAGTCACGCCGTAGTCAAAATTCGTCATTCACTCATATTCATTATCCACTCTGCATTTCAAAACGTTCATCAAAGCCTTTAAATAAGAGGGATATAATGAAGTGCTGGTACATTGCAAGTTTAGGCACCCTTACAAGGGCATTCATGGAGCCCCACTGTCTGAGCAAGCGTAATGTTCAACATAGGGCTCCGTGCCACAGGAGGGTGCGTATTCTGACTGGTCGCAGAGAAAACGCCTGTGCGTTTTCGGTGTAAATATGGCCGACATTTGCATAAACGTAAAGTATATGGGTGGCCGCATCCTGTATCCGGGTGAGATAAAAACGATCGCTGCCAGGAAAGTGCTGTAATTTTTCAAAGTGACAAACGTCAGCAACGATCTGTTGGTCAGTGGCGACCACAATAAATCGGTAACGATTGCAGTGATAGAGGGCTTCCTGCAACAGCCACATGTATAACTCTACATTTCGATAACGAACAATACTAGTACACTGCTAACGAACCTACCACCAAAGCTCTCCGGATAATCTAATAAAATATCCCTCTTCTTTAAATGAATGACAAAAATTAACAAACAATAGCATTATTAGATTATATTATTGTATATTTTTCTTCTCGCAGTCGCACGTAGCGCAGTCGCTTTCGATAAGCGAAGTTAAGTAATATCTGGCGCGGTCAGTCCTTGGATGGGTGACCACTAGTGGCATTTTAATACGAGATCGGTCCTCGTTGATTTCAATTAAAGGCGGTCGTTAAGCTAAGTCGGTAGCCTACAAGGGCGGCTTAAAACACTGACTATCAGCCCCCGTAACATCGATTGTCGCGCGCGGTGCACATGAGAGTGGGATAGTTGTATATTACAGCAGGACAAATATTATCTCGCTTATCTACATAAACGTTTATCGTGCCTGTCATGCTCCTAGTGCAGGTAGCCAGTAGTCTAATAGTCCAGTAAAAACCGCAATTTATGTGGTGTAACTTCCCATAATCTTAAAGTTCCTGATTTTTTGTAGATGTACCTACTTCTAATACGATTTTCTAAAAATTTAATCAATAGCTACTTTATTTTTCTGTAAATAGTTTATTGAGCGTGATATTTGCCTACGGTGAAATTTTCCATAAATATAAAGAAGTTATTGATCGATTTTTTTGAAAATAGTTACAGGACTTCTAAATATTGGGTCTTTACCTATGAAATTGGAGTTTTTTTTCTTCGTTAATCATATGTACCAATTCCTGCGATTTTCAATGCTATATCCAAATTTGTTTTTTATTTAAAATCGAATATTATTTCAAGGTTTCACATGAAATATTTTTTAAGTTCTGGGCTAAATCACATAATAAAAAAAATTTGAACAGAGCTTTTTTCATGTACTTCCCATAATCATTTCTTAGATTCGCTGAAACTTTTATAAAGCGGTTACTTTTAAAAATTAACGCTGCCTATACTTAACTTAATGCTATCCGATAATACACACAAAGTTTAGCTAAATTTGGATTTGCCGTTCCAAAAAAAAAATCAAAAATGTTTGTATGGAGAAAACAGTCTTAATGAAATTCTTCATACAAAACGCCAATTTCATAGGTAAGGACTTAAATATTCTCTGACGCAATGAAATTCACCTTGGGATCTTCAAGAGCAGGCTGAATAGGCGTCTACTGAGATCGCGTGCTTCATCTTCGGCCACATCGTCATTTCCCATCAGATGAGATTGTGGTCAAACGCGTATCAAATTAACCATTAAAAAAATAGGTACTTAGTAAAGTTTATTGACTCTCCATCAGCAGGGTTAACATGACTGGTAGTCTATAACGACACGAGATTAAAGCCATCATGCTCATGCTTTATGAGAGACGCTAAGCTATATCTGGTATCTTTGCAGTATGTCATGCTGTTCTGCAGGTGAGAAAAATATATGTATTCCATTGTTTTCAATATTTTAATTTTATTTATTTAAATAGTTCATTAAGCAGATATTATGAGTATATTTAATTTAATTATTTTGTCAATGGAACCCCATTAAAGATAAAAGGTAAACAGCGATGGAGTTAAAACTGGGAATCTTATATTTTGATGAGCAGGAATGTCGGGAATTTGGTACGACATTCCTGCTCATCAAAATATGAATGTTGAAGGGAATGTTGGGAACGAGCGAAAATTTTCACAATAGTAACTCATTTCGAATGTGCACGTGTGACCAACATTTTTCCAATATTGCAGTTGCACGCTCGTAAAGTGCCCTGAAGTGTGAGAACGTACGGCTTTTAAACACACGCTTCCCAGCTCCAGTGCAGTGATATACCGGTTATGGTACTTGTGTGATAACCTATGGTACGTGTGATTATGTGTGGTGTATGAGTATACCAATGTTTATGCTGGTCGGTTTTCGCTATTCCTATCTTATACAGATTCGTAGTATGGCTTGTTCTAATTACTCTTTATGACATAGGCGAAGATTTTTTATAAATAGTATTTATTGATTTTTTATAATGTTTATTTGCATTCGCTATTCATTTTCAATTAGCAAAGTTAAGCGATGTCTGGCGCCGTCAGTCCGTGGATGGGTTACCACTAATGGCATTTTAATATGAGTGTTTCCGTGCTTCGGAAGGGCACATTAAAGGTCCGGGTTGTTTTCAATTGAAGGCAGTCTGTGGCCTGCAGGGGTGACTTAAAATCGTTGACGATCAGGTCACTAGTCTGACATAAATCCTCCAATCCACTCTTGACTCTCCCAGTGAGAGGAGGCTGTCCTCCTCTGACTGGGAGAGTCAAGAGTGGATTGGAAGATTTATGTCAGACTAGTGCAGGACTATTATGCAGGTTGGGGCACAGGCCCCAACCATGGTGGGTGAAGGCTTGATGATTAGATTATTAATTCAATAATGTGCTACAACTATTATTTTACAGTAGAATTACATAAAAAAAAATACATTTAGCCGAACATTTAGGATCTCCTCCTTATTGTTTTTTGATTAAAGTCGGTTCACAACTCTTCGATAATTACTTCCCATAGATAAGGTCAAATCTTTATTTTATATTTATTTTTTGATAATACCTCGACTATATTTTTTACGTATGTATGTTCAGCGATATTTCCGTCAGTTGAGAACCAATTTCAATCATTTCCATTTTGTTTAAATGAGAAAACATGTTGTGCATAATAAAAAGATTATATTTCCAGGGTGGTCCCATACAATTTTATGAAGATCTGATAATGAACACTGGAGATAGAGAACGGTACATTACTGAAGTCGGTAGTTTTGAGAATTTTTCGGTTCAATAATTATCAATAGTCGTAGAACAAAATTTGTCAGTTTAACTGCTTATAAAAATTCAAAGGTAAAAGCTTTCGGGTACTTCTTCAATAACCTTGCTTGATATATTATAATTTACATGTAGGCACCTATAAGCTCTGTTGCGCTTAATTTCGTTATCGCAAACAATTTGAATTAAAACTAAAAGAATTATCCCTGCTGAGCCCTTAGTATCGATTATTGATTCGGTGTGATTTGTCCATGACTATAAGTTTGCAAAGAACGAGCTTAAAAATGTCGAAAAGGAAAGGCAAGAAAGGACTCCGAAGGGTGACAGAGATTATCACCGTTAATCTTCAAGAATGAATATAATTTTGAAAGAAAAGAACATTTCAGTGTGGCCTACGTAATCCTATGAAGTACCTGTAAGATAAAGTAGATACTCTTTAATTTATTTTGAATGTTGCTGCAGGTAACTTAAATGAGGTTTGTAGAGAGGCTCGCAGGCGTACTCAAATTTTCTTTTAGGTGCGAGTATATCTTCTTGTATGAGATGAGATACTTACCTAATAGTATAACGTTATTAAATTAACTCGTACAAAGTAATTACAGTTACATTGTTGAGATTTTTGTTTAATGCGAGATAGCTGATTTTTTGTCGGTGAAAAATAGGCATACATTTTCAGGTAGGTACTCGTACTACATGTAGCTTTAGGTATCTTTGTAACATTGTCTGTCTATTATTGATCACAAAAATATCTGACGTCCGCGTTCGAAGTTTTTAGCAATAAACAAAAATATAGCTTTAAAGATAAATAAACTTTTATACCCCAATATTATTATAACTCCACGTCATATGCGTGTGTATGCAATATGTATAGCTACGTCACCATTTCATTACATATAATATATGAGGTTTACCTTGCGCTTGAACGAACTTATATCTAGGCACGATGAAGGTATACAAGAATATTCGTACCTTACGCAATGACACCGTGTGTAATGTGGCGAGGACTAAAACTTGTCTGTCTGGTGACAGGTTCATAAGAGCACTTATCAAGTGTATACGTAGGTACGTTTGCTTGGCATTGTGAAAGTTGCATCTCAAATGTCTGATATAAAACGTAAATGTCTGCATTGAACGAGTTTAACAAGTCGTAAACCAGATTTCTTACGCTTTTTGTCTTCTTTTATGTACCTATCTTTCGTCACGCAATAGCTGTTCGTATGTATAATATCTAAATTACATTAGTTGGTTTTATTAATTGCAATTGTACTTCATAGATAACACCAGCAGTGATTATTGTTATGCTGAAGAGCATTAGTTTTGTATGTAACCAAATAACAGTTGTAAAGTTTTTTATGCGTATCACTCAAAACAATGATATTTTTCATACGATTTTCTATACGAATTTTGAATATAGCGTGTCTGCATTTATCATTTCGAGATTTAGAGTCAGTGCCAACCCATTCCACTCTATATCCATTGTATTATCCACTGATTATAGATCCATAGATAGATAGATAGGTACTTTGTCGAATGGGATCCCATTCTCGATTCCATTGGAATCTTCACTCTAAAAAGGAACATCTGAATTTTTAGGCACACAATTTAAGTTATTTGTTGTGCGCACAGTTCCGCTTTGCTAACTATAAGTTCTGGTTTATTAATTGTATGTCAAGTTTGATTAACAATTAACAAAGTAACATTAACCAAATTAGTTCGGTAAAATAGTTTTTTTTAGTGTTATTGGTCGCTCAGATATATAGCACAAAAAATATGTTTGCTTTTGTAAATCACGCAGTAAAATAAAGGTACAAAACGTTGTCTATAACTGACAGCGAGAAATTATAATACCAATTATGTATGTGTACGTTTTATGTTCCAATGAGTGAAACATGTCACAGTTTCCGACACGCATTCGGTCCACACTAGACGAAGCATTTGTGTACAATGTTATAAAAATAGCTCCCGTGGGAGATATTTATGTAACTATGACCGGGTTAAGTCAACGAGTTTCATAAATTAGGGTCCCGACGAGTCCGCCGAGATGCATTCGCGTTGGGAAATTCGATTAAACAAAACAATAATTGCTATCATTCGACCTAATAACGAGCAAGGCTGGTGTGATAAACGTAAACACAGCAATAAAGATTCAGAGAACGTTGCAATACGTTATTAGAAGAGATAACGGAGAAACTACAGCCAGAGATAAAGACAACTTCCAACTTCCGATGCCACAAGGAAACTTGGTACCATTAGCCCATTAGCATCGTTTAATGTAGCGTTATCACTGATTAAAATGTAGCTTGAAGCTTAATGGTTTGTAATGTATTACCGACATTTATCAACTTCAAATAATTTCGAAGTTAGGCATGTAGCTAGTTGCTTAACTTCGAGAGGTTTAATGGTCACTCGTCATGGTATATTGCTGTAATTTAGGAAAGCCCCCGGGCCCCTATTAACTGGAGGTTCAAACAGGGTGTGTACGTGACAGTCCAAAAGTTGTTTCCTTGTTGGGATTTAATAATAAAATAGTTCTGAAATAAGTACTTAGGTATAGAATTCATATTGAAACAGAAAAGTAAACGATGCTGGTAAAAAGCTTTTTATTATAAAGGATACCTATTCAACCAATAACTTAAATGCAACTACTATTTTATTCTTATCTATATTTGCAGTGGGATTGGAATATGCCCAAAGGCATTTCGACCCAATCGGGATCTTTTGTGCACTTCCACTGCTTTCCCTCTTATTGCCAACTTATAGACTTCATAAGCCTAGCCAGCTTTATGGTTAGTGGAAAGAGCATGTAGTTCCTAGGTTCGGGATACCCTTACCCAAATGATGCAATACGCAGCCACGGCATCGCAGTCACACATAAGGTCTTTCATTGATTCCCTTTCTTAGTTGCATGCTCTGCAGGCTGAATTTTCAGCTAGGCCCATTTTAAATAAAAGGTCCCACGTTCAAATGCACCTACTAGAAAAAATACCTAATAAAATGCATTTTGCAGGGCTTACTCCAAAATTTTATCCGTAGCCAACCAATCGCATGCCCGATCGTATCCGATAGCGAGAATCGTAAAGTTACGGAATAGCCCAACAGAATAAGATACCTTGGATGACTAATAACTGAATCGAATATCTGAATTCACGGATCGTAATCATCTGTATTGATAGGTACGACCTGACGTAAACAAATGTTCTATTTTACATGACAACGCAGAGACTCTGTGTAATCTCGTAATACAGCCAATTTTCTGTCTTCGTGATGTAAATTGGAAGAGTGCGGAGGGCAATGTAATTTTCCAGTAGGTAATCGAAGAGGTCGATAAGAGTTTATGCGATAGTGTAGTAGTTGTGCGGGTACGGCATTGACATAGTTGTCGCGTCATCACGTCAATGGCCCGCGCAGAGTCGCTCGCGCACGCTACGCCAACTTGGATCCTATAAATCTATCTAATTAAGAAAAAAATTGAGAGACAATTAAAAAAAAAGAATACAAACTGATACAAGAAAAATAAGATAACTTAGTTTCCTAGGCACGTTGTTTTAATTATATAATATGTTTTCTTGTCCCGTATAAGCCTTCTAAACTCCGCTAGGTCTAAGAGAAATACCTATTTGGAAAAAGAAAAAAAAAGTATTTTTTCATTGTTTTCAGTCTCTGAAAATTAGTTATACGAGTAGCGAAGAAATTCGGTTAACCTTGTAAATGTTTATTTGTTTGTCTTTCTTGTGCAAAAAAGAATAATGAAATAAATTATAATAAATTATTGTAGAAAGTTCAGTAAAGTGTAAAGTAAACCTGAACTTTAATCGATTGGTTTTCAAAATAAGTGAATAAAGATTTTCAAGTAACTATAGTAGTTTAAGCAGCTGTAAATTAAATCACCTGTGGGTCGTCTCATAAAATAGCAGTAAATGTATTGTTATGCCTATATGCGAAGCATAATTATATTACTTTTTCTGTCTATACAATAATTTTGATAACCATAAAAATAATGAAATAGGTTAAAAATGGCCAAAAAGTAGATTTGAGACATCCAAATTTAGTGGCGGTCGCGGGTAAGCTAAGGCTAGATGTGACAAGGGTGCGATTTGTGAACTTTTATTAAATCACGATCGGGAAAAACTCCAAGCGCGACTTTATTTTCTAGTAAAAATTGTATGTCATGACGATTTCAAATATGTTATATTATAACTTACGAAACAAAACTTTTTAAATTTCAAATATTTTTGAATGTTCATGATTCAATGTCATCAAAAGTCCAATTATATCTATTACATGCAAAATATTTTGTACAAGAACTATGAGTAACCTTAACAAGTGGTAAGTCTAAAAATATAACGAAACGTATAATTTAACATACCTACTATCCAATGTCCAGCTGTCAAACTTACGTTTATTCGGATTCCAAAACTAATGGGTAGACCCGCTTGTCGGGCATGCGAATGATGAGACGTCAAAATTGTGAACTTTGAAATGCGAATATGTATATGTAATTTTCACATGCGCATTCTAAAGCGAACGATTCAATAATCGCACTTCGCAATAAAATTGCATGCAACCTATTTATATTTTACGCTATAAACATAATTATTTATTTATCAGTGACAAAATACTACATCATTCTGATCTTAATCATTCGATTTTACACTTTTAATTTTAAGTATGTATAAGATGAAGACAGTTTGACCTTTTTAAACGGTTTTTGGTTTCATAATACGGAGTTGAAAAATAGCAAACATACATTATGACTTTTTAAATTTAGGACACTGAGGTTCTGTTTTGACTAAAACGTGATGTTAATAATCACATTAATAAAGCCTGTCCTAAAAACCTCTAGTTAGAACCAAGTTTACTCTATCTCACAACGGGACTGGGTGGGTGTAGGCAGAGGTTGGTAGAGTTTGATAATTGTAGTCGGGGATTTACAAATTTTTGATAACATCAATAATGTTTATCGTTCTTGCTTATGTGTTTAAGATGTCAGAAAATAAAAGGTTGAAGCACTACTCCCAGGCTGATGCTGTAGAGGATGTCCAGGAGTAGGCCACAGTATGTAGAAAACGACAGATGAAGATGAGCCGGCGGAAATCTTTATAAATCGTTGTCAGTGACAACTTATAATTAGAAGGTATCACATAAACAAATAACTCGATGAAATATTTAAAATAACTTTTACACTGAATAAACAGAATTTATGTTAGTTTTTAGTTTTCTTTACCAAAAATAAGAGAAAAATACACGTCCAATCTTTTCAAGGGCAAATCACGAACTGACTGTACGAAAAGCTACACTGAAAAAGATAGAGAGAGAACAGGCAGAGTTCAAATTTTGAATTTAAAATATTATGACTTAACCGAAAAAGAAACAAACAAGGAGAATACTGCAAAAAGAGAACCAACGAGTCGCATGACGTCTCGTTACAAGGTTTCACACAAAGACATCAGAAGTAAGAGTTGTACCTACTCAGGTATTAGGTAGTATATTACTATACATAATATTTAGCAACCGACATTCCACGCCTATTTTCACCTCAATGATTATAACAGTAGTAGAAGTAAACGATATAGTAACAAATATTCATGAAAAAAATTAGTAATAAAAGTTAAGGGGGTTTAGTTGGCCTGATATAGTAATATGTTCATACTTTAATTTCTATATGAAAATATAACAATGTACCAAGTAATCGCAGAAATTACTTATACATTTGAACCTGTTTCTTTCATGGCAAATAGACTTTTATTTATTTAATTAATTACTAAATTATCGCATAATTCTTTATATGTGGTCGATTATAATTTGTATGAAAACTAGTTACTAGGGATTTATGAAATAACACGAGTGCAATTATAATTTACGTAATGCGAGATCCAAAATCAGATTTTCTTTAATTCGTTTATTAATTTACAAAATATTTTCATTTACAGTAGTAACTTTTCACTGAAACACGCCATATTTTGCGCGCCTATAGTTTCAATGTTTTTTAAATTCAAACCTGTTCTAACAGGTTAGTTCCGCACTCTGCGACCAAAAATTATTTTCTATTTCAATTTCTACAAGTTTCATAATCAAAACTTTTTCTTATTTTGTGACAATTACAAAAAGAAAATTAATCACTGAGAGCAGTAAAATGTCGCTTTGCGATCGTCATTTGTAAAGTTACCAGGAAATTACGGCGGTGTTGGGAGAAAATTAATTCTATACATGCGCACAACTAACAAAATCTCATCACAGAACGTCCTACCAGAAAAATTCAGGAAAAGGTACGAAATACTTAGACAAGTATTTTTCTATTTCTAATAACTAACCTCCTATGTCTTTAATTTGTTATTTTATAGTGCTCTCTATTAATTTATAGGTGCATTTCTAAGATGTTATTTAACAAACCCGACCAAGTGCGTGGACACGCATAAATTTATGATTCCGTAACTTGTTGGTACTAAGTGCATGTAGCTAACCTACTGTGTGTAGCTAAGTTAGCTATAATCTTCTGTTCCTTAACGAAGTTCATGGTTGACTGGAAGAAATCCCGCTGTGGGATAAGTTCGCCTTTGTGTACAGTAGTAAGTAAATTTGTTGTGTATTTATTTTCTTTTCTACAATAAAGCGTTTATGAACAAACAAACAAACTGCATAGGTACTTTCGGCATTCAATCTAACAGTTTCCAATAACTCCTTATTTCACCAATTGCAAAAATATCACTGTGAAAGCTTTTTTGGCAACGGCAAAGGAAAATTTTCAATCAGGCGGGAAGGCCTGGGGGTCGCTAAACAGCAGCCAATCATTGGGACCATTTCATGTAAGTTAGACAACTTGGATAGTGCGTTCTAAGCACAAGAGTGAATTTCTCCCATTCGAGCTTAATGTGCGGTCATCTAAAAATAGCAGATATTTCATAAAAAAAATATATAACAAGGGATTAAAATGAGCCATAAAGACATGAATTCTAAGTTAGCCCCTCTAGGATATACCTAGTTTGAATGTCACAATTACTGTTTAGTCTAGAGTAAAACACTTTACTTTTCACTCGAGTGCGAGAAAAGAAAATAAAAAAAAAAATACAACAATTTAAATTTAAGGACCAATTTAAAACAAATCTTGTTCACAAACTCACTGACGCGTATAGCCAAAGAATGTTTCACAAAAACGGCGACTGCGTACAATAATCGTTAATATTAGACAGAAGGCTTTCAACAGTTTTTTTTTAAATTTCTAAATGTGTTTTTTAGTAGTTTGTTTTAAAATGGTTAAATCTTAAATATTACTAATTCCTCATTTTATTTATTATTGTTATATTTATTATATATTATTATATTTGTTTGATAAACTTTTATGATCCGCGGATTCTCAGATCGTACAATAATTAGATAATAAGGGATGGTCTTGGACTGTCTAGAACACAATTAATAGTTATATAGAATAAGTCACCTAATATTTATTATTAGTCCTAGCTCTTGATTTAGTCCGGAGAGAGTTACTCCCCATTGTGCAGTTCATACAATTTTTTACATGATCAATGGTAGCGTGTTCCTGTTAAAGGTGTAGTTACCGGAGCCATTCTAGAGCAGATGCAGATGGTACAGCTTAAGAAGGTTTATAAGATTTCTATTTAAATAAGAAATAAATAAAAAAATTGCTTTGACTTATACTAGAGAAAGCCTAAAAGATAATTATAAGTAATACACAAATAACTTTAATTACCATTATTTTCGAGAATTTGATATTATTGATAAAAACGGCCATTTTTTTTATAATCGTGAATTCTGAAAAATTCGAATTTCCGATACCGAATCGATATATCATACTATGGAGCCGCCTATAGGTACGACAGTATCCATTACTTGCATGCTGTCCATACATAGTCACACAACAATTTTAAATGTCATGCACGACCGTAGTAAACGACAATATTCATTGTATAACATGACTACAATAAGTCTAATCAACCTAATCTTAAATTATTCCAAAATTATCGAGATTGAGATCACACAAATTATCATACAATTACTCGTAGTAATTGTTAGACGGGCGGCGCCAATTATTTTTACCTTTATTTAGTTGTTTGAATAGAAATGTGGCAATTTGAATTCGATCCCCGACATAGTAATGTCAACAAGTACCCAAGTACCTACATATTTTGCAAGTGAAAGACTTTCATTTGTATTCATGTCGAGCAGGCCCGTACATTCAATTCGACAATCGCGCCCGCATCGTATAAAATGTTTTATGTTTGATCCCGGCGCGGTGTTTCGGCGCCCGCGCAGCCTTCTCGTCAGCACAGCGCTCTCGATACATATTAAAGCAGCAGTTAGTCTCATTTGATAAGCATTGTACCGTCAAGACAAGTAGACATAGGCACTTAATAATTTAAAGTAACGCACTAACCGGAAATTGCTCGCTGATAGACAACTGCGCGAAAAACAGATGTGCAAAATGGGGAAGTTAATAATGGCATTGTTAATAGCTAACCATTAATTCTGCCTAGAAAGCAGTTTTATGTGTTTCATTCGACAGCATTATAGAGACATTTGGGCTCTCAATAATAAGGGGTGCGCTTAGGGTTGTAATGTGGCAATATATACTATGTCGGAAGCTCTTATTGTGTGCTGTTAAAGTTTTGAATTGAACTAAAGGCTAGCTAAGAGTAATTGAAGTGCAAGCGTGAATGTGTTCATCAATACTTTTGAATTGACAAATGCAGAAGTCATACGTTGCTTATTATGTTTATGTTGGTATGTAGATAAACGCAGAAACAAAATTGCCATGGACGTAACGGTAACGGACAGGGGTTGGGTCCGAAAGCTCTTGGTTCATAGCACTCAGGTGCTCTGGGGAATGTACCCAAAAGTTATTACCAGGTTTTCATTGAGGTAGACAGGTACTTATTTAATTTTGATCTTGATAAAGCCGCCTATGTTGTAGTTTCTATAAAATATTGAATAATGTACAACACTAATTTCCTTGCATAACCAATAAAACGTATTTGATTGATTTATAAAGTACGATAAAACGACCACTTTGAGTAACAATACGAGTAGGTTTATTCGTCCATGTTTACAACGATTAAGTAATTATTTAGAAACATTTTTATGCGATGCCAATATAATCCACTGGCAGGATTAAATAGAAGGGATATAATGTTAGATAAGATGTAAAAGGCTTTTACCCCTGCAGGCGGTCCATAAGGGAGAGCCACCACCCGTCGTTCAATGAATCGCAGATTTCTCCGGGAGTTTTATACTAGGTACTCGTTATCCTTAGGGATACTAAATTAGAAAAGTTTGAAATTTTAAATAACGCAAATAAGTCGAAGGAAACGTTTTCTTTAAAGTACGTTTGGTTTTATGACAATGATAATCTAACCTGTTAGGATAATAAATAATTTAAATTCCAAAAACTATATCTAATAACAAATGCGACCACTGACGTTTCAGTCTCTGCTAAGGGTAAGTTTCTTTATGATCTCACAAGCGGAAATATCATTTTCATAATCGATTAGCCTGTGTTGCATAAATAAAGCCTAAAAGTTGCTGTGTACAAATGTTTTAGCACTAGTTTCTCGAGTGGGTTACAATAAATAAATAATTAAGAAAAATATTATTTATTTACCTGGATAAGACTGTTCACAGTTAATCCTCCTTTTGCCACTGCGATAATAATTGGATCAAAATTTAAATAACTTCCATAACATTTTAAACGAAAACAAACGCTTTTAAGAGATGATGCCTGTGATCCAGACACACTACTGCTTTTATGAAATATATTATTTAGATATTATGTAGGTATGTAGTTAATTAAAATTATAAAATAAATAAATAAACAAATAAGTAACCCAATATAAGTTAACGTAGGATAGTTTGAAAGTATAATTAGGTAATCATTGAATATCTACTTACTTTTGTCCACGTTGAAATTCTCATGGTTGGTATTTTGGAAAACTTCACACATCAACGTAACATTTATTCATTGACTGACAAGTAATAATTTATATGCATAATTCTATTTATCCGATGTATTGGGAAAATGTTCCCGCCATAACGCAAAGTTTTCCCGCGCACGCCCAAGTGCGTTACACGCGACTGTAGCTATCCGATGACGCTTGCAGACTGCTGGCTGCTGTTGGATTGCGTTTCGCGGTGAATGGGTTGTCTAAGTAGCCCTAGTGATTATTATCCTCTTTGGTAGCCCTATCGTATGAGTCACTGGAGGAATCCCGAGCAAGTGTCGTATGCAAAAGTGACCTGCATACATGCTACTCGTTTTCACTGGACCTACAAACGCGCAAATGTCCCGAAGTTATGAAAATGTCTCATATTTCTATAATATTAATTTATTCTTATGTAATAAATAATGACGAGCCTGGGACTTATGCTTCAGCTATGGTTCGAAAATGATATCGCGCCATTTTCAACCTCACATAAAACGAGTTTCTTTATTTTCGATGGCCTGCACGATCACTTGTTTAACAAACAGCTCCAGATACATTTCTTTGTGGCTACTTACTTTGTAGTTTATACGCCAAAAACTATTGCACAGCTGAAGGAGAACAATCGACATTAAATTCCAATAATAAAAGCATAGGTTCCAGGCCATGCATTGCAAAATTATTTAAATAGAGCCCGGCTTTGCGAGCTTAACAATGGAGATCATTTACGTGATTTTATTTTTAACAAAAGTACAACTCCGAAGTCTCTTCATTATGACATATAAGAATACCTACGTGCAAATAGATATGAATTTAAAAAAATATTATCATTTTTACAAACCTCGTGACTTTATATACTTGGAACGGCTCGATTAGAATCAAAGAAGTTTCATTAATATAAATTGAAAGTCTTTGATTAGAATTAAACAAAACTATTTGAATAGTAGGAATTTGAGTAGGAAACAATGTTAATACCTAACCCTCTTACTGGAAAACTATGTTTAGCAAGTATAATATTTAAATAATAACTAATTGATTAAATGCTTTTGCGTATTATAAAATGTAGCGTTACGATAATTATAAGAATCATAATTTTATTTATTTTTATTTGTTACAGACATGATTAGGTATGCCCACTAAAGATAATGTGTTAATTCATCTTTGCCACTGATGTAATTTCACATTTAAGTTTTTGGGTCAGTCACTTAGTGTCAAGGCGATACTAAATTTGACCTCAGAAACGACCTGTAAAGTTGACCATAATGGCCTTTATTTTCTTTTTTTCCGAAACCCTAAATGGGTTGTTTTGAAAACGGAACATTTTGAGAAAGACGCCATAATTTACGAAAACTGAAAAGGGACGGCTTAGGAACAAGACCCCCTTTAAAATGTTTTCATAATCTACTAGTTTTTTCTAGCACTAATTATTTCGTTCACAAACTTTCACTTATGATCGAATGACTGTGTGTTACCTATCATGCATAGTTTTGAGAAAAACCTAGTGAGACAGACATCGTAAAATATCGTCAATCATAATACATAATGTTTCCCGTTTGGTAAATCTTGGTGCAACACCCTAAAAAACAACTCAAAGATGTCTAGACACTAGACTGTTTCTGACAAATACATAAATATTTATAAGTAACGTTAAGTCAAGCAGTAACCCATCCACTAATAAGACAATAACACATTTCAAGTGCAACATTCGTCATCGATCCAGGATAAATCAAGGTTTCCCTACAACCGACTTCCGTTTTTATCTTATAAATTTAATATAATAAGAGACATTATGCAATTTTGCCGTCAGAAAGGTAGCATGAATGAATAACTTAGGTTATACAAACGCCGGTCAAGGTAAACCTGATTATTGTGATATGTACCAGTGGATATAGAACATATGTATGCGTCATTATGTGAGTGTCGATAATGTAAGTACCTATTTAGATAGGTAACTATATGCAACTTTTATTGTAATATAGGTGACTAGCTATTTTCCGGGACTTGCTCGCGTGGATATTGTAATATAATTGTTTTTCTTTGTTATGTATAACATAAAAGCTATTTTTCTGTCGAATTGCAATGTGAAGACAACAGGTTGTAAACCTTTAGATAGCGCTTATTCAGGGCAAACATTGTGTATGAAATAATATTCAGCATTTTATAAACCACAACCAGTGGGCTTTTATGGTTCCGTAGTCGCTTATACGAAGCGTTTTAGTTGCGCTGAGCCCGTGTGTGTCACAGATGTTATAGTGCTCGCAAACTATCAGTATACTGTATAAACAAATAGGCATAACGCCTACAAAGTTATGAAATAAAATTTGCTATATCCTCTGCAATCTAAGAAACAGCTAAAGTTTTTTAATAAATAGCTTTGAATTATTTTAAGAACTCTTGGTGCAGTCGCATTCGTTTTCGATTAGCGAAGCTAAGCAATGTTGCGGTTAGGTACCTTGGATGGATGACTACTTATAGTTGCATTTTAATAAGAGTATTTCCGTGCTTAGCATGGCACGCTAAATAGTCTATCTGCGCTGTTTTCATTGAAGGTAATCATTAAGCAAAGTCTGTGGCCTACAAGGGCGGCTTAAACATTGTTGGGCGCACGCAGTGGCCCCAAGCAGCAGGTAGCAGTGACTTTGAAGTGTGACACAAACCCACCACTCCACACTTGGTCCCCGTGTGGTTGACTATGACCCATACCCTCTCGCAGTGAGAGGAGGCTGGGCCCCAATAATGGGGGCATGTAAGGTTGATAATATGATGAGACAATTGTTTAACTTACAATTTCAGCAAATAGCAAGCGAAATGGCCGCATTTGTCTCATGATTGTGGTCGTTGGAGCAGACGTGTTCTACAGCCTGTTGCACCATTGCCAGTTGGGTAGGCGACCTAAAAGAAAAGCTGGATGAGGAAGGAGTAGGGTAGAAATTAGGATCATGCTTGGTGGCGATTAGGCAAGGTTCAACAGTGGATGGAGATGTGCTGATAAGGATAAACTTTGTGACGCACTAAAATTTATCTGCAGTTATGAAATTCAAATAGAAATTGGCTTTCCCAGTAACGTTACTGTTGGTCAGATTTCCTTAGATATTCTACCCACTACAGCCAAATTCATTAAAAAAGTTTAGACAAGAGAGGCGACTGGCTCTAAAATCATTAATCATATCGTTATCTTAACTCCTTAAAGATGTAAGTCTGAAATCCATTAATAAGCCTGGGACAGTTTTCGCAGTATAAATTTAGGATCGGCATTTGTGCAAAATTCACCAAAAAGTGCACATTGTATACAAGAACAATAAAAATTTGTTGTTGTTCTACTATTTACAGTTTTCCTTAAAGTAGAGACAAATCGAGGAATAGAAGGTAAAAGGGAGGACGGGACAAAGTTCGAACCGTTTTGATATTTTGTGTTTATGGGTTTCCGTAGGCATCAATTACATTTCTGTGTAATTTGAAATGATACGCAGTTATCCCGGCTCCTCACTCCTCACAACTGACTCCTATAAGCTAAGATCGATTATGGTACTTGACACGAATCGTCTATCTAAGGTAGACGGTTCTCTACGATGTGACTATTGCTATCTTCTAGGAACAGAGGTATTACAGGACAACGCCAATATCTAGGTGAAAGTAGTGATCGAATCAGAAATGAAGAAGTGTGTAAACGAACGAAAGTCAGAACGAAGGCCAGCGGATTAGTAAGTTGAAGTGGCAGGGCAGGGCATATAGGTCGAAGAAGTGGGGGGAATTAAAGTTTTCGAGTGGAGACCACGCAACGGCAAGCCCAGCGTAGGACGCCACTCACAAGGTGGACGGATAACCTGATGAAGAACCGCTTCCAATCGGTCGCCCCAATATCTATGAGGGAGGACTATGTTCAGCAGTGCACGTCATGTGGCTGATATGACGATGATTATACTATGGGTACCTAACTGATTCAATATACCTCTTGCTTTAGTGTATAAAAAGGCAATACATTGATTTTACATAGAGACAGAGTATATGAGTACCTATAACTAAGAAATGTTTTTGTCGCCGTATGGAACGTTATCATGTCCATGTACTGTTGCCACTCGAAGGATATTTGAAGTGGCATTTTATAAGTATGTAATTATAGATACTTATAATATTCTGAAGACATTATTAAATGTCTAAACGTGAACGCAGACGTGATAAGAAAGAAAGTTCAAAATACATTTTATTGCATAACAGAAAAATATTGCTATATTCTAGGAACAGAGGTGTACACCAATATCTAGGTACGAGTATATAGCTTTGAACTATATTTTTGTTGCCGTGTGGAACGCTGTCATGTCCGTGTACTGTTACCACTCGAAGGGTATTTGAAGTGGCATTTTATAAGTATTTAGTCATAGATACTTAATCTGAAGACATCATTGACCGCCTATACGTCTGAGTAGACATAATAAGACGATTATACCTTTATAATAAACTTGGTAAATAAATAAATATTGTCGAGCGTCGGTGGATCAGCAGTTTAGAAACAGTCTCCCAATTTGGGAGTTCCAGGTTCGATTCCCAGACAGGCCATGTATCAATGACTTTTTTAATTTAATTACTTAATCCGACTGCTCTTAAACGGTGAAGGAAAATATCGTGAGGAAATCTGCATGCCTAAGAAATAAAAATTCTAAGGCATGTGAAGTCTTCAACCCGCATCGGGCCAGCATACAGCCGCATGGTGGACTATGACCCATACTCCCCAAAGAGGGAAGGCAATCCCTGCAGTGGGATGTTTACGGGCTGATGATGAGATAAATATTTCGGACACTTACACCAATCATCTAGTCCCTAACTAAGATACTAGATAACGGATAAACATAGGTACATAAATATTTATATGTATAAACATATATGACTCGGGAATAAATGTTCGTATTCATCATACAAACATTTATCCGTCGCGGGATTCGAACCCGCAACCGTTGGTTTCGCTAACAAGGTCACTATCCACTACACCAATCGGTAAAATAACAAAACATTCAACATTTATTATATTAATTAATATTTTGACATCACTAGCCTTTTACTTGAGACCGGTCACTAAACTATTCTAATCTTGAGAACGGTTTATTAATACGGGCCTTAGAGTCGTTCCCCATTATGGACCTTCTGCTTATCCAAATTCCGAAGATCGGTCTATGCGGGAGATGCATATACCAATACCAAGCACTGCACTAATGATCCAAAATACCATTATTGCGTTATGTTCTAAATTCTTTAAGCTTAATATAAATTCGTATATTACAATTTTGGTGCAGAACGTTTCAGTTTTATAGTTGTTTTATGATCCCTTTAATAGAACGCATTTATAAAGTATTTCACGTTACACAATCGCGATGGTTTCGATGTGAAAGATAAAAATGTTAGGTTATATTAGACGGGAGAAAAATTTTTTTTGGGAGAGTCCTCGATGCTCTAATAACAACATTCTTATGGCGGTGAGTAAAGGACTGGACATTCCAATTTTTAAATATTGGCCGACATCGGAGTGAGAACCCGAAAATGCGAGGTCTACCACATCGTGTGTTTTGGACTGGACTGACGCAATTTTATTTATCATTTTGCACTTTATTTTTATATTTGCCACGTTTTATGGAAATCGGTTAAGCCGTTTCGGAGATATTTAGCTTTTAACATAGTTTGTTTGGTTTGTATATATAGATGGAGTGTCTTTGGTGGCCTGGGCCTGAAAATCAACAACACTGCTGAGTCCCTAACTTCCTACCCTTTCATCACATTCAACCATAACATCATATTAAATTAATTAAAATCCGATTCTCTTGTATGCTTATGTTATTTGTGATGAATAAATACCTTTTATTTACTTATTATCCGCAAGCAATTTGTATATTAAGGAAGTTAAAAATTAAAATCATGACGTGGCTGGAATATATTTATTGCACTTTGCTTATAATATACTTATAATCCAACTTCAATTTGTAAAATCGAACTATCTAATGAATCACAGATTTAATGTTGCGTATATCTAACAATTTATTAATCTTACTGTATCATTGCACTTTCTGAAACAAAAACAAAATGATATATTAAATGAAATGTATACTTGTCCATAGTATGTTTTCCTGAAGATTGGGAATTGTTAGCAAGCTTGATCAATATTTTATCTCTTAGAAGTAGTTATCTGCCACTGTACTTTAAATTAGACATAGGTATCGTAAGATGTTAGGCTTCTTTCACCTTACCAGATCGGCTTGGACACCCTGTTATCTATTTTTTCCATAAAGCATCATTGTCCGCGTTATTGTTTTCTGATGTGAAGAGCAAAGTCCATAGTGCGGAACGAAACTAAAGCTCTACTGAAGATCAGTTGAAATGTGACAGATTAATTCATATTTTTGCGACGAGTACCGAAAATTATTACAATCTAAGAATACCTTAGACTGAAAAGTCGTTCTGTTATACGGACCTAAGAGAGCCATATCTATTACCGACCCATGAGGCTGAAGAGTTGCCAAAAACAGACCTACCAAGCGAGGTGTTGAATGTCAGATCCCTTCAGAGGTCTCGAACGCGCATCGAAAACCTCTACATTTGAAGTCGAAATAGTTCACTTTATCTTTAAGAAGTTACTACTTTTCATGGGTGATCGAGATCAGATCACTTTCCAACAAGTAAGCTGATTGCTCGTTTGTCATAACTTGCAAATAAAACTAAAATATATGAAATAAAAATAATTACCATAGTAATTTCAGGAAATATTGTGCTAAGATTGAAATTAGCACGTGAAGTTACTGGGAAATTAGCCAATGACCGGTCAATATTGTGGCCCACACTCTGTACGTTGGATGGCATTAAATGACTATTGAAGAAATCCGGCTGATACTGCCCGGGAACCTGGTTGCTAACGTAATTAGGAAAGGGTAGCTCCTCAGACATTAAGTTGGTTTGCCTTTTCGTTGGGTTCTTATTTTGCCACAGTAAATGAGAACTATCTGGCCATTCTTCTATCTCAGAGTTCAACTTGACCCTTTTATTTTGGTACTTTTTACTAGATTCCTTTTTAGAGCATTCAAGCTTATGTTTTGCGGCCGACTCTCTTCGCGAAGTCTTATAATTAGAAGGCACTTTGTCTTGTTGAAACATGGTCGGGTTATTCCTCATTTTCAGGTCTTCGTATTTATGGGTAGTGTAGTTACACTCTGTACCTTGATTATAATCAATAAAATCACCAGAAAACGGTCCGCTTGCATAGTTACTAGACATTAAATTGCTGCTTCCAGGTATAAAATTAGTATAAAATGAATTAGATATTGTGTTTGTGGTAGAATTATACAAAGTAGTACCTGAAAATTGTTGCCCAGTATAACTATTATCCGAATAATCGAGGATCGGTGGAAAGTGAGATACCTGTGCCACACTACTATCTGTTGGAGCATTAAAATCATTATATTTTTGTGAGGGTACCATAAATTTCGTACTGTTAATGTCTTGAATTTTTTGGGTACAAGTACCACCTCGTATTAAGGCTTCAGCTGAATAGCTATTCTTTTGTGCTTTAGAGCTCTTATCAGATTTACTTGCTTTGGTTTTAGAGTGGGAAAAGTGACCCACATTTTCATAAGAATGCGTTGTTTTTGGTTCATTAAAAACATAGCATGGTTGTGGGAGGTGGTTTTCCAATCGCGACATAGTTTTGCGATTTGTATCACTGGTTGCGTGACTACTTTGTTTGCTTGAATTTGATTTTGTAGCGTCAGTACTTGATCCTTCATAACGAGATTGCACATTATTATCCGTTGAACGATTCATTAGTTGGGTTACTGAAAAGAAGTTGCTACAATTTTGTATATCTGGTTGCGTTACTCCTCTATTTGTGATATCGGTATTTTTCTTCTTATCATGTGGACCTAATGCCAAGTCCCCAACTAATGTTGGCAAATTGATTGGAGGAGGCTCTATACTTATTTCTGTAGTTCCACCTGCTCTGGTAGAAGGCCATACTTGTAGTTCCTCTGGAGTAGCTTGTGGGAAATTGTGATGCATAGATATCGGAAAGTAATTAGTCTCATTATGATCCTGCTTTTTAGACAAATGTTCGAGTTGGCCATATGTTGATTTATGCGTTTCCTTAATTTCTGCGTTACAATTACTTTGCATAGGTCTTATTTCAGATGTCATCCAATTTATATGCATTTTGCTTGGGGACTTTTTCGTGAATTTTTCAGGTATTTGCTGGCCAAGTCCGATATTCGATGATTTTAACACATTATCTACGCTAGTTTCTGAGATGTGTTTGGTTTCATATTGCTTAGGAAGATGTGATTTCAAATTTGTTTGCATATTATGATCCAACGGAAGATAATTCTGGTGCTTTACAGTAAAGGATTTTGAAACACTATTGTTTGTATAAATATCATCTGACCATAGATTGGAGGGTTGAGAATAAAAGCTTGTTATGGTATCAGTAAAAGATGAATTAGATTTGCTTACAGAACTTTCTTTCTTGTTTGAATTAGATGGCAGCGGTACATGAAATTCTGGGTTAAACGGGTTGTATGATGTGGAGTAAGGCCCTGCATTTGTAGTCAGAATATTGTCTTTATTAAAAGAATTTGTAGTACTAGCACAACTGGGAAAATCGAAACCCTTATGCGACCAACCTAAATCAATATCGTAAGTTAATCTAGATGATCCGATTTTCATAAGATTGTCTTCAACATTTGAATAATCAGATTTGTTTTTGGAGCTGTATTTTTCCATTGCACAAGGATAGAGGCCAAAACTATTAAATTCATGTCCAGATGAAATGCTACTTGTACTGTAAATAGTACTTTTAACAGTGCTAAACGGATCACTTTTGTAAAATAAGTTGCTGTTGCTTGTATAGCTTGTTGGTTGAGTTGGCATAGGTTTACTTATATTGCAATCAAAATCTAAACTGTACGTAGACTCAGATAATGTACCGTTTGTAGAAATTAAAGAGGGCATTGGTAAGTTTAAAAAAGGATTTTCACTAGATACATTTGTCGTGGTTGGAATGTTGGTAGTTTTAACATCAGGCTGTTTATTTAATACATTATCTACATATTTAGGTTGTTCATTTTGCTTGACCATAATGTTTGTAGATAGATTCTGAGATTTGTTTGTGGTTTTAACTTTATTGTCACTAGGTTTATCAAAATAATGAACAGGGTGGGATGGGGCACTCATATCATTGCGCCTTTGACTATTTTCTTTAGAAGGAACCTGAATAGTGGTATGAGGTTCCTCTGCAGGACTATCAGCTCTGTTTCCGCTAACTAATGGGAAAGACATTAGAAATGCTGCTGTTGGCGAAGCAGCTAAAAATTCTTCCGCCAATTCAAGCGAACGTGCATTTCCACCATCAACGGTGTTCTCACACAGCGTAGTGTCCAAAATATTCGGCAATTTATTTTCTTTATCTTTTTCTTCTGATATTGGTTCTTTTTCGGGAACCTTGGTCGGTTTATCACTTAAATTCGTACTTTGTACAACATTATTATTATCTTTGTTCACTGACGTGACAACGTTAGAAAAATCATTCGATTTTTCAAATGGAACTTCCGTACAATTGTGCTGTTTCATGACGTCAGAAACGTTGTCTTTGGTTTTTATTAAAATTGAATTATTTTCCAAATGCAAACTATTATCTTCTTCAACAACACGCTCTTTATTGTTAAGGCTTCCGGGTTCACTTGCTTTATTTGATGTAACATCAGGTTTCTTCAGAATCACAGCTTTTTCGATTATCTGTAATTCCTCTTTATCATTGTTAGATTGTTTCAGTTCATCTTCTCCATTAGCAATTTCACAAGGTTTTGTCTTTGAACTATCATTACTTGGTTGTTTCACCACTTTAATTGTTTGTTTTGATTTCTTGGTTGTTTTCTTAGCAACATCGGTTTTAGGTTTAACATTATTTTTCTTAGTTTTGTTAGCTGATAGTGGGCGTGAATAGGCCGATATTGGTAGAATATTAACCATTGTAGTTTTAGTACTATCGCCACTAGTCCTGTTTACTAAAGGAAAAGTTGGTTTGTTTAATGTCTGCAAATTTGAATCAACTAATACAAAGGCTGGGGGTCCCGTAGGAAATAATAGTGGCCTTTGTGGAAAAATATATGGCGTAGCTGGAAGAACAACAATAGTATTTTCGTGACCTGAAAAAAAAAATCTTAATTTTAATGAAGTTTTGTAAATCCGAAAATTTGTAGAGCTCTGGTCTGGTACACCTTACGCTAATTTGTAATTGTAATATATTACATACTGACCCTTTTTATCATTTAAGGTAGATTTAGGTAGTATCAGTGGTAGATTCTGACTGGCTATACTATGTGTAGAAATTTTCACAGA
The DNA here is from genome assembly GCA_949316235.1 of Oegoconia quadripuncta. NCBI lineage: Eukaryota > Metazoa > Arthropoda > Insecta > Lepidoptera > Autostichidae > Oegoconia > Oegoconia quadripuncta. Next base: position 11,956,199 of record OX438752.1, on the reverse strand, counting down.
TGGCTTTGTCACTTTCACATTTGTTGTCAATATGGTTTTTTTCTTTAAAGCTTTATGTTTGGATTTCTGAAACATCAATAACTTCCCATATTGACCATCTAAAAAAAAAATCTTTTTTAAGAATATAGGTAAGAAATATGTAAATTTTCAGCAAAACTACAATCCATGCCGCTACAACCTGTACATACATTCCAAAGGTAATGCAAAACAAATAAATTTTCCTATGTGTCCTTCAAAGACTTCATCACTTTTCATCATAAAGAATTATTGCACTGCAATTTTGTATTTATTTTCTTTTGTACAATAAGACAACAAACAATTATTAGGTCATGAAACATTATTCGTCTGTCCCTGTAAGTACAGATCTTGCAAGGAACGAATAAAAATAAAACCTAAAAAAAAGGAAAGGGAAATGTACTTTGTGGTTCACTGATATCTTGTAGTGGTAGTGGCCGAATGCCGAACTTCGGTTTAAGCCGCCGAAATTCGGTTAAACCGAACGTGAAACGCATTTCTGCCCATCCCTAAAAATCACTGATTGAGTGATATAAATGTTACAATAAAATTAATTTTTACTTTTCAATTACATAGATTCAGTAAAGTTGTTTTTTTTGTTCAATAGTTTTTCATGTTATAAAACTATCATATAATATCATATTAGGAACTAAGTTAAACTGTCATGTCTATATTTTTCACTGTATGTTTTATGAGCAGTGTAGTTGTAATTGGATTTCTAAAGATAAATTAAATACCTATCTAAATTGAATAAGCTGTATCAATGTTATATAATATCCCTACTGTAAACCTAGTGCATAATTATTAAGAGATTTAGAGGAAAGAACTTCAATCACTTTTCATCAGCAGTCCTCTCTCGTAAATGTAATGTCTATGTAATTATAAACTATCTACCTTGCTTTTTCCTTTTTGTGCCAATGAAGACTTGTGTTGATGCATCTTTTTTGTCAACAACCTTTTTTTTGTTTTCAGTTTCAAGTTTAACTTGAAGAGCTAATATTTCTGCTTCTGAAATGTAAAAATTATGTTTTATTTAATTATGAATTATACTATTAGTAGATTTTGTCTACTCAGGATACAATGACTTTCTGTTTAACCCGTTCACATGCAATGAACCAGACACAATAGAAGTATTATTGGTATTACGTGTATAGGCATTCAGTGTCTGCAAAAGTGTTAAACTAAAGCCCAGAACTTATGATCACAACAATAATATACAACAGAGTAGTGATACTACAAATAGTAAAATTAAAGTGTATCAGTAAAAAAATTAAAAAGGAATGCTTGAAGTCAAGTGTGAACTATAATAACATAATACCTTTGTTTAGAAAGATTATTTCAGGTACACTATATTATTGTAACCATGCATTCCACACATAAACATTTCCACTTGGCCAATATTGATTGATACATTTTAGATAGGAAGGGAAAAACATTTAGTTCACAATTGTGATACCCCATTTTTTTATACCACTGCTAGACACTATTCTGAATACATTTAGTAGTGAGCGTTCATGAAGGAATTTGAAGAAGAATGATGTTTAGCTCGGATCTGAGGAAATGATCATCGACAATAAAGTAGATTACATAAATGTGATCTATTAGAAGATTTAATTAGTGGTCACATTATGTCTTATTATTGCTGGTATAAAACAAACATAGCAAGAGATTTTAAATGCTAAACTATTTTATTTTTTATCTCTCAGTGTTAATAGATAATGCACTCCATTCATATAGAGCCCAACAAACACTACCTAAAATTCGAGCACTAATGATCTTGTAATTGTAACCCCATTACTGATTTGCTTTGCACTGTTATGGCTTATACCCTCTTACATACCCTGACCAATAAGTGTCTGCAAATTAATTCAGTCAAATTAAGATTTGGGTAGATTATGTAATAAAATACTAGATAGGTTTTCTTACTCAGCTTTGTTTTTTCTTGCACACAATTTGTTAAACATTCTATAGCTTTCTCGACTATTTCTATTTTAGGATATTGGGTGTTTTCGTCCTCAATATTAGTACTGTCAAGAGCTTTATTTAACTGCTTCACAACGTCTCCCAGCCTCGATATTGCATTGTTAAATTTATTACGTCGGTTTCGCTCCCATTCGCGGCAACGGCTGGAAAATCATAGAATACTCATATTAAAACTAGGGGAAAATGATTAGAGTGGCCTTTTCTGAGCTATATACAATCCTACGAAGAAGCTGAATTATGATGAAGGTGTAGCGCCACCTTCATTCAAACATACCTTGGCGTGCGATTTTTGTTAGTGGTCGGTTCCATATTAGGTGCAGCCACAACTAACATTCTACTCTACTCCATATTAGAAGATGGACTTCATGAATAGAAATATTGTAAAATCAGTGCATCATCGTCTACACAGTACACAATTTTTATCGAAGATTATTTTATTTATTAATTCTCTTCTAAAAATCGCTTCGTCCGTCGTCACGTCTGTCACTGTCAATCACAGCTGTCAATTCCACAGAACACATTCAATGATCATTCTTTCATTTGTCAATAAAAAATACCTATCATAAAGAAAAACTCTCGCTTCCGTGAGGCATAGTATATTTATTTATTTATTTATTTTGTCAATCAAAATATAGCGTATATCTTGGATCACTTTTTCTAGAAGAATCTAATCTAATGGAATAAAAAAAATCCTTTGTTACGACGTATAAATATCTATATAAAAATTAAAACAAAGATACCCAGAAAAACCCCTTTCTAAAATAAAGTTGCCATATAAGCATATAAGCTCTGAGTACTAGAGCATATAAGCATTTTTTCTTTGGTAGAGTTTGGCAGTTTTTAGCGTACGTTTTTATTTGAAGATGGTCATACTCACAGATTTGAATCAGAAAATCTGTGGTCATACTGAATGCTGGCTGATTGAGGAGTTGGATTCTTTTTTTTTCTTTCTTAGTGGGCTCAGTACCCTTTTTCCGTCCGGAAGAAACAAAAGAGAAAAACGTATGGGTTTAGGTCCCTTTGCCTTCTCCTAGAGGAGTCAACTAAATAAAAAAAAATCGGCTTTTTGGCGGGAACTCGGCGAGTGAAGTAGCATTTTTCTTTATAATTCTTATAATTTGTGCATTCTAACTTTTGAAGCGTAATAATGGCAGAATATTGTGCAGCAAACGTTAGTGATGGTGTACAAGTGAAGGGAAGTGTAAATTAAAGTGCGTAACGGAGCTTTCGGGTTCCCACAAGAAGCCGCCAAAATCTTTTGTAAAGCATTCTGCCACTTTACTGAAGAATGACTTGACCGTGACTAGACTCTGTATACGCCAAGTATACGACGAATTACTTGTTTTGACTGAGACTGACTTACAAACTGAAGAAATAAGAGAAATAAGACATGGCTGTTATGGGCTAGATCCCTTTGCCTTGAGAGAATGAAACCAAAAAAAAAAAAAAAAAAAAAAATCTTGATTGATTTGTTTGCTTGCTATTATTTGTTGAGTGAGTTGAGTCATTCATACTGTGCATTCATACCTCTACTCCAACCAAAGAAAGCGAGATTAATTACATTACGGTCTACATTTATTTGTACGTACGCCCATACGAATCGTAGTAAATTATATTTTCATTTCTCTGGACACAGTTTTGTTACAATTGCTTTTTGCTTCAACTTAGCTTGTATCTGGTTAAAGAAAAGTGTTCTGTGGTTTCAGTTTTCGTACACACTGCATTGCTGCAAGCAAGCGTACTAAGTAATCTGTAAGCAAGGCAGTCGCATAAAATTATAACTCAGCTACCAATGTATAGCGAGCACTACAGTGAAGTAACAGTATATTATATTACCTTCTATTGTTTATTTAGGTCAGCGAAATGTCTCTATATCCGTCATTGGAGGATATGAAAGTGGATAATATGGTGCGGGCCCAAGTAGCACAAGCATATAACCAGGCCCCAACATCCTATAATCAGGCTCCGCCGCCCTACAGCGCAACATCATCCACCACAGGATCCAACGTCCCCGGCTCTCATGTGTACCCCGCCCTCGGCGAATACATGGGCCTCGAGCTCTCCCAAGATGTTATTGCACTTAACATGCCCGAATATCAGCTTCAGACAGTAAGTATGACATTTTATTCGGCTTTTATACAAGTTAGAATAATCCTATTTTACGTGAATTATGTCTGTAAACTGTTTAGTATTATTTTTTTACCCAAGAATGTAAAAAGGCCCGGTGAAGGGATTCCCTACTTACTGTCCATGAATCATGTAGTGACACATCTCATATAAAATTCTATTAAAAATCTCTTGCATTTTGAGAGGAAAACCAAAGCAGTAAAACATTTGGTTTTTCCCTATGAGTATGACTAACAGTGTAGGTTTTGTATTCTTTTGTGTCATCATCAATTGATCATTGATAAGAAATCTATTGCATTAGTTTAATAATTTTTTTTTCCACTTACAGGTCCAATCTGGAGGTGCTGTATCTAATCTAGTTGCACCAATTTCTTCTCAATCTGTATCATTAGCAAAGGCAACTGTTACTCAGGCCATCAGACAAGTTGTTCTCTGTAAAGATAGTGATGGAAGATGCGGTGTGAGACTACATGCAGTTAATAATGGAGTGTTTGTGTGCTATGTTGCTGCTGGCAGCCCGGCTGCTCTTGCTGGGCTGAGATTTGGAGACCAGCTCCTGGAGATTAATAATGTAGCAGTAGCTGGAATGACAATGGACCAATGCCATAATCTGCTGAGGAAGGCTCCTACTAATGGAATCAATATGGCTGTTCGAGATAGGTATGCATAATCAATGCTATTTAAAGCACATAGATATGGACTACACATACAGTATGTTTTATTATGTATGACTCATGCTTCATATACACAGTGTAATTAGTAATTGTTATTGTAGATAGTGACTTTATTATTCAATAAAATAAGTGATCATATATCTGTTGCCACTAAGCATCACTTACATACACACTACTTTAGTAATGGAATGATGTATTTATTTGAAATTTTCAGGCCATTTGAGAGGACAGTCACCCTGCACAAAGATTCTCTTGGCCATGTTGGCTTCCAGTTTAAGGATGGCAAAATTGTGGGGCTAGTAAAAGATTCTTCAGCAGCTCGTAATGGAGTGCTCACAGATCATCAGCTTCTAGAAGTCAACACAATCCATGTTGTGGGCATGAAAGATAAAGATATATCAAAGGTTATTGAAGAGAGTCCGTCAGTAGTAAACATCACAATAATTCCACACTACATATACAAACACATGATAAGCAAGTAAGTGAAAGATCAAAGTTTATTCTACTAATGCTGCTTTACACTGGTGCTCATTGCTTGGTGATTAGCTGGGCCATCAGGGTAACTTATGGTTACATACTAAGTGGTTCAGCAACAATGTCTGATATGTTTAACTATAGCCTCTTTATAATGGCGAAATTGGCCGAAAAGAGTATTAGATAACAAAACATCTATTGCTGCATCTATACACCAAACACTACCAAAATTTATCTTTTATAGCCTGCAAATAAACCTGCTGTAGCATATAGACAGCCATACAGATGGACAATGTTTCCTAGTTAGACTATGGAATCGTAAAAATACAAGTTAAGTGGGCAAGAGGATTAAACAACTCACAAGTCGAGCTGCCCTTGGGGTAGGTTTGTTTACTGGTTTAGCTACAACATGAAAATAATTGGCTAAACTCGTAAAATACAAGAAAATAGATTAGAGGTAAAATGAAACTTAGAGAAAATAGTTTCGCCACATACAACAAAAATCAGTCGAAACAAAACAAATGGTATTTATTTATACATGGGTCACTTAACTGTCACATAATTAATGACGGACTATGTATACCTATTAGATCAACATTAGTCATTATCATCACAAGGCATTTATAAAATTGATACAACATGATTTGGTTTATCTTTCAGAATGTCAACATCACTTTTTAAAGAGCTGGATCGTACTCCCGCCGTCTAATGAAAGGAACGATTTATGTGAATAATAACAACACAAAGTAATATTTCACGGATTTTTATATTGTTATGTTAATTTCTATTTTACAGTAATTGGCACATATAATTATTAATTTGCACTAAGTCACTATACATAATTACTATAATAAATCAAATACTACTGATAAAACAAGTAATTGTCTGCCATTGTAGGTGCTTGTATTTATCTGCTATTGGACTATTAGAATGCTAATATTTCAAGGGCAGCTCAATGTAGCGTGTCACGAAATTGCCACAATAATCTTGAACAGATTGTAGAGAATAAAGAGAATTTAAAGGTAGGTATTATGAATAGTGCAATATAATTTCATTGTCAATAGATCTTCGTCTAATGTTATGGGCGCCATTTACCATCAAAATTTAATACTTAATGTAAAAATATAGTATAAAGAGATGATAATTGTGTCGTGTAGTCAGTAACGGCTGTGACAAAGTACTGAGATGCCAATGTTTTATAGATTTTTTTTTGTAGATACTTTATCGAAATTTTCATTTTCAGTGTACTGACTGATTGATATTTTAAACTAGCATGTGCCTGTGTCGTTGTGTATCTGTCAATGTTGATTTGTAAGAAGATTTGTAAATTGGGAAAGAATTAATAATATCTAATATATAAGCCTGTCTCTATACATTCCTTGAAGTATGGAAGCGTAGTCTCTGTTCATTACAACATAAAGATATCCTACAGTATTTCAATACATCTTATACATTGACATAATTTCTATAGAATTTAACTAAAATACCTGAGATTTTAAATGTTCATTTTATCTTTATGCCATATTATATTGATGTTATTTAGGAAATATAGTAAATAAGTTTTATATAAATGTAAAAATATTTAACCACACTTGGCACCTAGGTAAGGAAACAATTGCAATTGAATTTACTTATTTGTTACATGTTTGGTCCAAATTATGCTGGACTATTTGGTAAATAAATTTTTTTTATTTCAATTACTTTTTATTTAATTTTATTTTTTTATAATACTGCACATAGATGAGTTTACTACAGAGCGGCATTTTCGCTACGTACCATCCCCAAGGCTGGCTCTTCACCAGTGATGTGCAAGGGCGATGTAAAGCTAAGCTATGAAATTATGCCTCGTTTTGGTGAGTATATAAAAAATCGCATTTTGTTATACCCCTGTCCACCAGAGTGCTACGCTGTGCGAGAATTGGAAAATGAAGCACAATAATATGTACTATTCTATCACAAAATACCAGATCTTGTCATTTAATAGATCAAAATATACGAACGAGTATTGATGTCCGAGCTGGAGTGACGTCATGTCGTCACCTTTGAATTCTTAAGCCACTAGAGACTGGTCCTTGGAATATTTACAAGTTGGACTTTTTAAAATGTTCTTAGAATACGTTCAAGGGCGCAAATAAATAAGCGGGTATAACTTTTAACCAGTTTTATGAAAAAATCAAATTTTTGGTAACACAGTTTGATAAATTCCAAGGTCCACACATGTGTTATCAAAATTGAAGTACCTACGTGGCAAGGTACGAGCTGGTGTGACGTCAATACCTCCTCATACCCTTTGATCTATTGAATGACAAACCGTGTCCAAGGTGGAATGATGCACTCGGCGATTTAGCGAACGTTAAGTCGCGTGGACCGTCTTTGGATGGGTATGGTGTATGGGATAGTAGATATAAACATGCTATAAATATTAATTTATGCTCAAACCCTTTGGATTTATTCGTACTCCTCTTTTCAAAGTAACGTGTAAACTAATTTTACTTTAAATTACGTATATAGGTACCTATACCTAACTATTTAAGTTTCATACAATGTTATGTAATCAATATATTAAACTTAAAGGATTTTGGAATGTCCAATTTGGTTTAAGAACTATTTCTGGGCAAGACCAAGATTTTGGTATGAAGAAACTGTCATTCTCCGATGGTGGACAGTTCTTGCGTGCGAAGTACTCCATCGGGTAGAGGCTGTAAAGGAGCCCTGAAAAATTAAATTTGTTATAATCTGTAAAATGAGAGAGAAACGTTTCGATCGCATAAATAACAAATAATTCCGAGTGTATGTGAGTAATTAAAAACTTCAAAATTGCCGCCAGAAAGACGCTAATTTATATTTTGCAGGCACCATGTTGAATTTTTTGGATATGGCTCATCTTGGCACGGCCACCATCACAAAGCGGATATGACTTCATAGAAAATTAATATATTTTTTGTCGCAAAATAGGTATCACAATTTGTCGGTGCGCCGTTTATATAGGGGTGGATTCGTAGCGCTTATCCTAGCACGGCCACCTCATATCTTGGTGTAGTGGTTAGAAACTCTGACCACTATACCAAAAGGTCGCGGGTTCGAATCCCGCTAGGGCCATATGTTTGTATGATGAATACAGACATGTGTTCCCGAGTTCTGGATGTCTTTCATGTATTTATTTACAAAAAAAAATGTATTTGTGTATGTAGTTTATCAACCTTCAGGTATCCACAACACAAGCCTATAGTTGCTTAAAGTGGAACTAGATGGCGCTGTGTGTATGTCCAAGGATATTTATTTATTTATTTTATTTATTTATATCTTCCAAACCGCATCACCTAGCGAACATCTGATTACACCAATAATTAGTCTGTAATTTGTGGAAATAAGTCACAAAAAAGCGGCATATGAAGTTACGTCGTTTAAAAGATATAGGGGAGTATTGGTGGGCCGTACCAAAATGAGCCATACGATTTTTTGCCATAAAATCTATTTGACACTGGGGATCAAAACGAAGCTAATTTTAAAATTAAATTGTACCCCAAAATTGGCTATATTTACAGATTTTGAAACTGTAGAGAAAAGAACCTGAATGCTTCCATAAAATGTTTCAACTTCTTAGAATTTTTGGTGACTTCAGAAGATTACCGAGGCCATAAAAAGGGGTTGAAATGTCCTATAACTTTTAATTTTTATTAGCAATGCTTACCATTTCCAATGAAGAAAGCCAGCCACATGAGCAAGTTGAGGATGTTAGGAAACCGACGCCCGCTGCTTGCTGTCAGTGGCACCATCAAGAGACCACACACCCCAAACTCTACTAACAGCACTGGATAGAAGAAACCCATTGACAGCATCAACATAACTTCGTGAGCTATAGATGACACCTTTGAAAGGAAAAACAGTTCAATTTTAGTGTGCGGTGTGAGCAACCTGCTACAACAAGTATTTGCCTGGGCTTTTTGGCGGGATCTCGGCGAGTGAAGTTGCATTTTTTTTTATAATTCTTATAATTTGTGCATTCTAACTTTTGTAGCTTAATAATGGCAGAATATTTGTGCAGCAAACGTTAGTGTTGGTGTACAGGTGAAATGAAGTGTAAATTAAAGTGCGTATCGGAGCTTTCGGGTTCCCACAAGAAGCCGCCAAAATCTTTTGTAAAGCATTCTGTCACTTTACTGAAGAATGACTTGACCGTGACTAGACTCTGTATACGACGAATTACTTGTTTTGACTGGGACTGACTTATAAACTGAAGAAATAAGAGAAATAAAATTTTTCACTCGAAACTGGCAGTAATGTCCCTCGACAGTGAGGTTGACTGGTTGCCGTCCTCAAAAATAAGAAGAAGAAGAAGTATTTGCCTTTGAAATATATTTATATAAGTCGGTCACGGGTATTGCAATATTGGATAGATCTTTTATCGTCATAGAATATTGAAAAATTAATAGCGTCTGTTTTGTAACTGTAAAGTAAAATATGCAGGCGACGCATACAACACGAACAGGGGGCCAATCGCGCTAAGTTTGAACGATAATACAAAACTAAACCATAACCAAAAACGTAACGTTATGCATATTTCGTATCACGCTAATCATTTGAACGGAATTAACCTAGTTTTTTATTACAAGCTTTTATTTAACTTACTTCGTATAATTAGAACCATTTCCTTTTGAGCTTAGGAGCTGAAATTCGCATAGGTACCTACCTATCTACTCCTTTAGTTGTGATGAGAATAATTTTATATTATTATTATTAAATCCTTTATTGCACACAAAATAAAATACATACATTTAACATAAATTATATAGTGTACAAAGGCGGTCTTATCGCTGATAGCGATTTCTCCAAGACAACCTCCGTTTATATGATAGACATGAACTGATGTCGCAGCCAGGTTCATCTACTCGACGCTTAACAGCATCGATCCGAAATGCATACATAGCTAAACATGATTTTCGCGATGAACAGCTGCCACAATTGCCCCCTCGAAAGGAATCTCTTTAACGGTTAATAGCACGGATACGAAATTTTGCATACACCTTTTGACCAGAATAATAACCATGGTAGTGTAATATAAAAACTTGTTTTTAAGGTATTCCGTTGTTTGTAAACGCTTTATTGTACTTCATATAAAACACATGAATATTTTTTTTATGTACAACTTATTTTTACGGTAAGCTCTAAACGTTTTGCGTTTGGTTTTACCTTGGTAACGTCAATGATTTAATCGTTCGGGAAAAATAGCGCGATAACATTTTTTACATCAGATAAACCAAATCAAGAGAGGAAGGGGAAGACCTAGGCGTAATTACTTTGACCAAGTGAAAGAAAAGGTGAATGTCGTGTCGTACCAAGAGGTTAAAACGAGGGCGGAAAGTAGAGAGACATGGGCGTTACTCCACCGACAAGAGCTTAGCTCTTAAATTGAAGAAGAAGAAACCAAATCTAAACCAAAAACGTTCCGTTCGTACGGCAAAACAGTTGTGTGATGGGAATAGTCCCGTTTATTGTAATAATGGTCGTGGGTTACAGAAAATACGTTTACATCGAGTATATGACCAATATTTCACAAGAGGCGCGAGAGCACGTGCCGTTCGACCGAGTTTGATATTTCGTCTCTCTCTTTTATACGATCGTCCCGCTCTCGTAGCGAGGACGGCCGACACTCTACGCAAGGGCGCGAGGGCAGTGGATGCGCGAACTTTAAATTTATGTTTTCTCGCGTTACAGTTGTAAAATAGCACGATCGACCCCCTGTGCGTTTCGCATAATAAATGGCTCGCTGGTGTGTTGTAATGCCGAATTGCGCAGTTGCATACCTACATTTGTGTTGTTCCTGCCAGAGCAGAAAAGGATCAACTCTCTCCTGTGGGTGTGCCGTAAAAGACATAGACCAGTTATGAGCAGCAGCGTTATTGGACTGTAGATCCCAGATAAACATCTGTATTGGTTAACCCGCCTATCACATGGGGAGCGATGCAAATCGCGCCATTATTGGAGACTATTCAGTAGTATATTTTTATAGGTTGTTGATGTGATACCTACATTATTATTCTACGACCATACAATGAGGCTATCATACTTCACTGCTGAACATAGACCTAAAATTGTCATCTTAAGTGATATCGAGCTATTTGTATCCATGTGTTCATCACGGTCTTCTTCATATCGACAGTCCACCTAGTCCATTAAGATCGCCACTCGAAAACCTTTCTTCTTCAAAGGTTAGGAGTCTGCGAGCTTGGCCTTCCAACTGCCACATCTGAATATCTATTAATCCGTGCATGGCGGTGATTTTAAGGATTTCATCATTACTAGTCTTATCTGAGCATAGCTCTTTTTAAAGCTAAGGTAGCAGCTTCCCTAAGGGAGTGCCATTTCTTTGTTGAAGTTGGGCATACTGGATGATTTTGGTTTTGTATAAAAAAATGTTACCACAAAGACGGCGAGGGTAGCGAACACGCGGCCAGCGTGTGGGGCGAGCGGCCTGTGGATGTGGTCGCGGAGCCAGGAGTGCACTACTCGATTCCAGGCGCGGTAGTACCGCGAAAACTGGGATGATGTCCACCATTCCTAAACAATAAACATACTGGTATTAGCGGAGCTATATTTAGTCTCTGACTACTGCAAAGAAGCGTAAATTACCAATGCAAAGCTGAGAAACTGACAAAAATTATACAAATGCAATACTTTGATTCGTAAAAGGATAGATTCCCTTCAGAGTTTGATAATAAACCTGATTTTCAATAAGAAAAAAGAATAGCAAAAATTAAAAACACAATAAAATCTTTGTGTGAGCATTCATAAAAAATGTTCCAGTAAAATCATGTTAACTGAAGTTTTGAACAGTTCCTTTTGCCCAACGTAGCAATTGGGGTAAACTGCTCTACGAAAAGTGCTACGAGGCCTACGAAGCGCGTACATATTTTGGGGAAATATTTATAATAGAGTCAATAAACCACAAAAGTTTTCCCCATAGTTCTTACTATTCTCTTGAAACTAGCAGTCATTGATAAGGAGCACTCAAAAAATGTCATATCAATCGTCGTTTGGCTACTTTGTGGCGATAGGTTAAATCCTTCAATGGAAAGATGGACAGCCTTGCGCCATGGGAGAGACATGTACAGCAGTAGATCTCTTAATGGTGTGATGATGTTGTGGCATTTAGCTGATGTGTTCTCTGACTTGAAATCGTACCTCATAGAAGAGTCTGTCAGCAAATGTGAGCATCTCAGCTGCTGCGTTTAACCAGGCGTGCAGTACCATATAGAATCCACTTAGAAAGTTGATTACTCCTGGCAGTACGCACCCGAAAATACCGCGTAGCACCACACCAGCCTCTATCTGAAAACATATCAATTACTTATTTTATAGTAATAGTATAGTATTTTTTTTTATTGTTGTTAATTTGACGACTTACCATGAAGTCTTTGAAAAATATCGAATTATGTATCGAATTATGTACCTATCCATTCCTCGAAACCATTGAAATACCTAAATTGTTAGAGTACCGTAGTCGAAAAGGAACCCTTCTAATTTCGCCATGTCCGTCCGCCTGTCTCTCTGTCCTAGGCTTAGCTCAGACGCTCTTAGTTCTAGAAAGGTGTTATTTGGTATGGTTATATATATTAATCACGCCGACAAAGTAGTAAAAGAAAATCTTTAGGGATAATTTTCTTTTATTTTTGTATCCCATCCTGTAGGGTGTCGTTGGATAGGTCGTTCAAAAATATTAGAGGTTGTTTTGGTTTCGGATACATGAAAAAATTCACGGCAGTAGGCAGTATCCATATATAACGAAGTTAAAAGGAAAGCTATTACAGGTAAGTAGGTTTTCCAAGGTAATGAGTAATAGTCGAAAACTACTATAAAATGTAGGTAGGTACATTCCGTGGAAAATTATTTGCCAAACAACAAAAAGTCTACCGCATATTGTGAGGGCAAGTACGTTTGTACACTGTATATGGCCCGACAAGATCTTGACCGGTTTCATTCATTCATAATAGTATCTCATCTCATGTTCGATTATCAGTTTTAGATTGCTTTGTTAATGCGGGACTGTCTTGTTTTACTTGTATACGAGTGTTTCTGTATTTGAGAAGGTAGGTAGTCAAATTAGATTTCGTCCATACCATCTAAGAGAAGGAGGCTATGCCTCAGTAGTGGGGACGTAAGACTGTTGATGTCTTTTTTAATTAATGTGGAATAAAAATGTGACCGGTAGAGTTGAATAAGATTAAACTGTCTCTTCCCGTGGTCGTGAAGGGATTATGGAATCGTGCTTTGCGAGTCTAGCCGCATATTAACCATAAGAGAAAACCAAAGAAATTACCCATTGATATGCTTAAAGAATTTCTCACCTTGCTTTCCTTTCCGTAGTCGGACCAATAAGGCATAATAAGTCGCTCCCACAAAAAGCTGTTGTAGAATATAATGGCAGCAACTTCCATAAGGTGGAACGCCACTACACCCCATCTAATCTTCCTGGTTCTGGAATAAAGGAACACTATGCTCTAGAAAAAACGTGTATACTAACTACACTGTAATATACCTACACACATATTATAATTTAAAAATATTATTTTTAAATAAAAAGTGTCATCGGCTCGCGAACGTGGCGTAGTCCGTAAGCTCAGTTTTGTATTTGAGTGATGCAGTGATTTGTAGGTCGTAAGTGTACAAACCAAGAAGTTTCGAATCCTGTTCTACTCTAGTTCTGTGGCTGTGTGCACACTTATGATTATTTATCATATTTCGCTAAATACTTAAATAAAAACTACGTTTTCTTGTCCAAACATTGAGAGGAATCCATGGAGTCTTTTGTTTTCCTCTGGCCCACCGTGAACTAAATCACGCAACTAAACGGTAACTAAATTGATCAAACAGGATTTATTATCAGCTGTTTTACGTATACCTTTCTTTTTTTTTATTTTATGCACGACGGGTTCGTACTTAACCTCAATCACACCTGATGTTAAGTGAAGATGAGGTCGAAGGTGGGTAGCGTACTGACCCGGAAAGCCCAACACATTTGGGGGACTGGCTATCTTATCTCTGACAACCGGAACACAACAGTGCCATTAACATTGCTGCTTGGCGGCAGATTTAGATAAGGTGGTGGTAGCTAGCCAGGCGGACATTAAAAATGCCCTACCACCAACCAAAGTCTGGTCTATATCTGGGTCTATAAGTACCAAAAAGGAGAACCTAATGTATATGTACCTACCTTAACTTATTAGCTACATTATTTATGCATTGTATCCGACGAGAACATGATCACAATTTGCGTTGAAATTACGAATCTCTCTAACCGCAAATATGGACGGGTTCTAGACAAACATGAGCTCCTATCTCTAGACACGATATATCTACGTAGGTATCTACCAGTTATGAAGCCGTGTGGCCTAATTGGGAATGTTTGAATAGTTCGGTTCAATAACTCATATACATACGTGAACTCATACGCATGCAATCAGGATTTTGATTGGCAACATGTGGGTACCTACTTAATTATTATCTTCTTGATACAAACTTATAGAAATAGGCTGTGTAATATATATTGCAAAGATAGGATCACGTTACATACATCACAAAACCAAATTAAATATAGAAGATTATTTCGTAACTTTTTAAAATAACATCTGAAATCGTCTTGACGTTTTCGTGACAGTCCCAGTGCCATGCTGTTTTGATATCGTAATTATACTTAATTAATAATTCTTTTATTTTAATAATAAAAGACAAAGTGGGTATGGTTGGTCTAGTTGCCCTCAATGTAGTGATATACCTATTTATATTTTTATTTGATTATTAGCTTTCCGCCCGCGGCTTTGCCTGCATAGAATAACTTTATCGCGTATATGTTTTCTGCTCCTATCCTATGTTTCATCCAGGGTATATGTTCTATCCATATACCAAATTTCATCCAAATCTGTTCATCCGTTTCGCCTTGGTTGAGCAACATTTGTATGTTGCTCAACCAAGTTGTCAAATGTTGTCAATTTATTTGTATAAATACACATAAACTGTCGCTTTTAAAATATTAGTTATAGTAAAATATTTATATTTTATTTAGGTGTATTAAAGTGGAAAATGAAAAAAAAGTAAAATCTTGAAGTGGAAAATGGATAAATTGTATATACAGAGTGGAATCGATTAGTGTTATTTTTTTTTATATTAGTAAACGCAATATATTGATATCAAAACTACGTTTAAAAATAACTTGTAATAACTGAAAATTAAAAATTTAAAAATTCGCACGAAAAAATAAATGATTATATCATTCAGATAGCCAAAACCAACTGTGTTTAAAGCTAAATATCTTCGGAATGTTTGAGCAGATTTCCATCAAACATGGCTAAGAACTATAAATAATTTATTTATTTTTAATTTACAAACACAATCACAAGACTTTATTTAGCACCATTTCACTGAAACAAAGCACTCGAGTAAAACGATATTGTGGTGTAATTTAAAATTTAAAAATTCTCAAAGGACTATATGAAGCCATGGTAATACACTAAATAACTGTGTTAAAAGGTATCTTCGAAATGGCTTAACCAATATCATCAAAAAGGGCTAAGGACCTCATCATCAGCAGTTGAAAAACGTCCACTGTTGGACAAAGGCCTCCCTAAAGATCTCCACAACGATCGGTCCCACGCAGCCCGCATCCAGCGGGTTCCTGCGATTTTTACCAAATCGTCGGTCCACCTCGTGCAGGGCCTGCCCACGCCACATCTTCCGGTGCCCAGTCACTACGCGAGAACCTTTCCGCCCCAACGGCCGTCGGTTCTATGAGCAATAAGTGCCGCCCACAGCCACTTAACTTTGGCTAAAGACTTGTTTAGCATTTAAATAAAAAACCGCATTAGAACTACACATTACTGAAATACGTCCGAACGAAGACTACTGTATCCACAGACACAATACAATACAATACAATACAATACAAATACTCTTTATTGCGCAAAACAATTTACAATAATTTTTGATGATAACAACGCCGTCAGAAACAAACACCCGTCATTTTATCGTTAGTTACAAACTAAACACATTTGTTTGAAATTTTCTTGCCCCGTTCCTATTTACATTACCCATAATTAAAGTTTATTTTTATAAAAGTATTTATATTATAATAAAAAAAAATAAATACAAACGGCCGAATTGAGAACCTCCTCCTTTTTGAAGTTTTTAATCGGCACGATTATGTGCATAATTTCAATGAATGTAATTAAATATAAAGGGGGGATGAAGTCAAAATTTCGGATACATCTCGACCATTTGTTGATTAAAATATATGTATGTATACAGGATGAATTTGAATTCGTGTAATTCCAATTAACTAGCTACGCCACTCTTGATTACGAACAACATTCTCAAAGGAACCATGTCGAATGATCCAAAAAAATTCGATAACCCATACAAAGTAAACCATTCTGAAACCACTTTTAGTATGGAAGTCCAATAATTTTCGGCTCAATTCTGGTATGGTTCCTAGAGGATAGTTGTTCTTAATCAGGAGTGAAGTCACCAGCCAAGAATTGTTGGGTTTCAATACTAAATGTGGTTTCAGAATGGTTTACTTTGCATGGGTAATCGAAAACTTTTTGATCGAATTCGACTATGGTTCCTTAAGGAAAGTTGTTCATATACAAGAGTGGCGTCACCAATTAATAGGAATTACATGAATTCAAATTCACCCTATATAGACATATGTCTATACTATAGACAGTGTATAGTTATGTCATTTTATTGATTCGTCGACGCAGTTTCGAAATCAGCATGAAGTTTTTTAATGTTCTATGATAAGGAAATAATCGCCTGAATTATCATTTCCACCCTGTATATGAAAGTGTACCTACTCGTAAGTACTGACATAATGCAGAACTTTATTTTACTTTGAAGCCCTATTTAATTATCTGCGCCTACTAAAATTAGGCCGAATACTTTTAAAACCATGAACAAGTACAAACCAGAAAACTCATTAATTTCGCCGGCAACAGAATGTGTTTTAATCCCACTTGTTTCAAAGTTTTATAGCAAACACTTAGTGAAAACAACGAAAGTGATACATTGCGGAATAACTGTAGAATATGGTTCATGTTATTTATGTGATGTTTTATGGGTAGGGTAAGCAGCTAGCTATATAAAGCAATTTAAAGAGGCTTTTGACACAAAACAATTTAGCTTATCTTTAATGTAATGGTCACCCTTGAATAAACTTGTGACATGGTCGCAGTCGATTTTGAGAGGCGTCAAGTTGACTAACACTTGTAAGGTTGTATTTAAACACTAGTTTTTTACCTGCGTGAAATAACTTTATGTATGTATAATTTGTTAATCCCGCGGGATCTATTCTATCTCGATAAAAAATATCCTATGTCTTAATCCAGGGTACGTTCTACTTATATACCAAATTTCATCGAAATCCGTTTCGCCGTGATTGAGAAACAAACAAATAAACAAACATATATATAATATTAAAGATTAATTAATTAATAATTCAATTAGATATTGTTTAGAAGTTAGATGAAACAAATCTACGTAAATTAGGAAATTGTTACCTGCCTCCATATTTATATATATTTTTTAGGTAAACATCATCGATCGAATACTTAAAATTACCGAAATGCATAAGAATCTTGTCTTCAACACAGTTAAGTATTTAGAGCAACATTCGCATCCAGCTCAGCAACCGATTATCGAGTTCAACGGTTTGGTTCAATGTAATCAACACAAGGTTTACAAAACGGAGGTCGCGGGTTGATTCCCAGCGGGGTACATGTTTAGTATTCTTGGTTTGGTTGATTTTTAAATGCTCGCCTGGCCACAAACGTGCGAATATTTATGGTTGAAAAGATCGTAGTTACGAAACGCTATTCTTCGACACAGTGCTTGTGCGATAAAACATACAGCGGCCGAATACTTCTTCATCGAACGTTAGTGCGAAAGAGACGTTTGTAGCGTCCGAGCGAAGTGAGCGAGCAAGAAGGGTCGGAGCACCTCGACATTGTTGGTTAGGTTAGGTACTCGTAGGTTGGTTGGTTGCTGCTAGGGCATTTTAAATGTCCGTCTGGCTAGCTACCACCATCTTATATCTGCCGCCAAGCAGCAATGTTAATAGCATTGTTATGTTCCGGTTGTCAGAGATAAGATAGCCAGTCCCCCAAATGTGTTGGGGTTTCATCTTCACTTAACATCAGGTGTGATTGAGATCAGAGGTTAAGGCGGGAGCGACGATAGCTTTCAATGTTAGGTTGAAAATTATGGGAGTTCTTTCGCACTAGCGTTCGTCGAAGAAGTATTCTGTAGCTGTATTGTTGTTCGCACAAGCAATGCACCGACCAACAGAGTATCGGAACTACAATCTTTCGAATCACAGTTCTTTGTACGTTTGTATTTCGAAGTTCACTTACGGACGCATTAGCATTTACTGTATGTAAATCGGTGTTGGTAACCGAACGTCAGTTGAGTAACAATACCTTTAAAGATGCTACCATCTGTTAAAATAACACCATGCGCTTTAGTATAGACGGATTGAAGTGTAGTTGTGTAACAGTAAAATCATTTTGTTCCGAACTCCTGTATCTAATCTTAATAGTTTTGATTCGGCTGTTTGAGATAAAATTGCTAGTTCGTCAAAGGTGTTGGGGGTTTCAGTGAGCGCGCAACCTTCGACTTTATCTTCACTTAACATCAAGTGTGACTAACCCGTGGTGCAGTAAAAAAAATTATAATCAGTGTGGATGAAATCATCCACATTGATTATAAAACTGCATCAGAAAACACAACAGACTGCGACTCAGACCTATACTTGTATTACGACATGTTACCCAAACTTGCAATGTGCTAGTCGCTATCAGTAGGCTTCTTTCGCAGAAAAGAAAAATGTTCCCAAAATTCTCAAAAAATTCCATTTCTATGTAGGTTCCTTTCCTAAGTGACATTTTAGGATAGGGACGTTCCGGGAAGTGGATATTATGAAACCAGCAGACAGAGATTTTATTTTATTTATGTCGTAGCATACGTACAGTCAGCTGCAGCTAAAAGTATACCCCTAACGGATAAGATCTATTGTGTTAATAATATTGTGCAAGGCAAAAGAAACTATGGGTATCAAAATTTCATGTCCTGACAGTAGGTACCCATGCATGCTGCATTACGCACCAGCTTAATTTTCTTCATCAACAGCCTTACACGTCTCCACTATTAGTGCACAGCCCCCGCTTACAGGGAGAGGTTATGAACCATAATCCACCACCCGGGCCCAGTGGATATGTGTCAGACTAGTGACCATCTGACAGTCAATGTTTTTAAGCCGCCTCTGTAGTCCACCGACTTGTTTTAACGACTGCTTTCAATTGAAAACAACCGGTACCGACAATTTAACGTGCCACTCCATGCCGTGAAACACTCGTATTGAAATACCACTGGTGGTCACCCATCTAAGGTCCGATAGCGCCAGACATTGCTTAACTTCGCTAACCGAAAACGAATAGCGATTTTGACTACGCCACGAGTGCACGAATGATGGTCTTTGCAAGATATAATGCAATAGATGCAGCTGACTGTACATACATATGGTTATAAATAGGAATGTGTAGGTATAGGTAGATATATCTACATCTAAGTATTTATAAACGTTTTGAATTCTCTCGGCAACATGGAGGCTTACGTGGGAGTGTGGCTTTGCTTCTTTATTTTTGTTTTATTTACTGTAAGAAAGAAATGTAGACGTGAATAGACTACTCAAATATTTATTAGAATGTTTAACCACAAATTGCCTCCACACTGTGAAGTTGACGAACCTAATTTCGTATCTATCCACGAATATGGCTTAAGTAGAACATATCAAGACGCTTAATTAATTTTGTTGAAAATTACAGCCAAGAGTGTCAAACTTTTACAAAGTACATATATACTTAGTAACAGACTTAATTGGAAGTTCATCACAATGGTCCGAAACGTTTATTTCGCCCAGTGGCGGCCCCATTGAATAAATTAAGACTTCTTTTTAAATACAGAATAAATCAAAAAAATCGTTCTGCACCTGTATTCGCGAATTCTAAAAGTTAATTATAAATAATAAAATAGCTTTGATGACTTATTTTCCAGATTTTTTATCAAAAATTTGAAATTTTCTAAAATAACACTAATTAAAACTATTTATGTATTATTTATAATTAGCCTTTAGGCTTCTCGACTGCTGATCAGAGCGATTTTTTTTATTTATTCTGTATTTAAAAAGAAATCATAATTTATCCAATGAGGGCGCCACTGGGCGTAATAATTTTAATATTGCATTCGAACAAGTGAAATTTCTCATTGCATCAAACCTAGATGTCATGTACCTACTTGTTATTATAAAATTTCTGACATCTGGATGATAAGCAAGCATGGACATAGACCGCTCGGCGATATTCAGCCTAATTATACAATATAATATAATTGTAACCCAAACTTATTTAAAAGAGCAACCCTTGAGTTTCTTGCTCGTTCTTCTCTGGGGAATCTGCTTTGCGAATGAGCAAAAATGTCAATAATTTTAATATTAAGATAAAAAATGTGACGTTTTCAAGTGATAATCTTTATCCTACGAAATAAATATTTTTTTTTTGACTTTGACTTTGACTTTGATTATTAACAAGTAAATATTTATTCATTATTATTATTTTTTAATATTATTTATTTATTTATATTTATTAATTATTATTATATTATATATTATTTATTAATTATAAAAAAAATTATTATGTAAATAATTATCTCACATAATATACTTATTTCTTGTTGTTAGTTCTCCAAAAAGGAAATAAATAAATTTTATGTTATGTATAGTGAGATGTGTGGCCATAGGGTTATTATGTACGAGTTTATAAGCAAGTCACCTTAGGTACTATCACTTATAATAATATAAATATATAATAAATCATTTATTTTTCCAGACAATAAGGTCCATCTTTGTAAGTACATTCACCTATAACTACTATTAATAAACAGTGGTATAGACATTGAAAATTTAAAATAACAATTGTGAATTCAAATGTCAATTGAAAAATTAAAACATAAAGAAAAATCTAAATTGAAACATGGAAATTAAATTATATTAATTAGAAATTATTTTGAAAATTGAATGATTATTATAGAAATTGTAGAATTTGTAAGTCCAAAATATTACGTAAGTAAAATTCAACTATTGTGGGTGGTCTGGGGCACTGGTGCATGCAACGACAACCAGTGCTTCATGAATGGCCCATCCATGCGTCCTGCCACTATAATCAGGAGGCTGTTGCCGCTGGCCCGTGTCCGCCGCACCATGGATGTCGCTCTCTTACGCATAGTAGCGTGAAAGTCGTCCACTCGCAATTCCGCGAAATTATTCTATTATTCCTATAGTACTTAGAATCGCACTTCGCCATGTCCGTCTGCCTGTCACAGGCATTTTACTCTGATTTGGCATGGATAGATATATGAGTTATGTTATGACCACTACAAAGTTTTGTAAAATATTTTTTGTTAGGTAATGTAATTTAAATCTATGGGGGAGGCCTATGCTAAGCAGCGGACGTCTTATTATGATTATGATGATGAATGTAGGGGTATTTTTTTATTTTATACCCCCTTCGTATAGGGTATTGTAGACAACCTGTTTGGTGTAGTGGTTAGCAACTCTGACCACTATACCAAAAGGTTGCGGGTTCGAATCCCGCTAGGG
Organism: Oegoconia quadripuncta; assembly: GCA_949316235.1. Lineage (NCBI taxonomy): Eukaryota > Metazoa > Arthropoda > Insecta > Lepidoptera > Autostichidae > Oegoconia > Oegoconia quadripuncta. The sequence goes on along the minus strand of OX438752.1, from coordinate 11,934,224 downwards.
GCACATGTTTGTGTGATGAATACGGACATGTGTACCCGAGTTATGGATGTTTTCATTTATAATAAGTATTTATTTACAAAAAAAAATGTATTAATGTAGTATATCAACCATCTGGTATCCACAACACAAGTTACTTACTGTGGAACTAGGTGGAATTGTGTGTATGTCTAAGGATATTTATTATTTATTTGTTTTGTTTGTTTGTTTGTAAACGCTTTATTGTACAAAAAGGCAATTTATTATTGTAGAATCGTTGAATAGGTCTTTCAAAAATCTTGGTAGAAATCTTGGTAGTTGTGTGCGACTTTTTCTATATAGCCTGCCGAAAAAGTTAAGAAATATTGGTGTCGATTCGGATGTACACCAACTAAACTAAAACCAGTTTTAAAGTAGTACTATCTCTTTCTCCCTGGAACAGTGCGATGCGACGTCACCACTGCAAAACTGGTTTTAGTTTAGTTAAGTTTAGTTGGTGTACATCCGAATCGACACCATTATCTAAGGCTGGCAATTCCACTTAATAAATATCTTTGTCCAATGTACATTTGATCAAAGAAATTGGATTTCATCAATTATACTAGCAACACCGAATTTGATCAAAGATTAATGACATTTAAAACAAAATGGCTGCAAGTAAGATTTCGTGGACAATTGCAATGACGAAATGTAATTGAATGCTTTTTTCTCTTCGCCTTTGGATCCATGGCTGCACCCAAAATCTTTTGGTTTGTTTTTTTTTTTTAATAATAATCTAACGATAACAGCAGCACATAAAGTTGCTCGACGTTCCTCCATTTTCTCAGACTATGCAAAATCTTGGACAAAGATATTGGACAAGTGTAACCCGTGTTTTCCCGGTCGTGTCGCAATTTTGTGATGACAAAACGATGAATGAAAGCTTTTCTAAATTTCAATTTTCAATATGCTACTAAGGTCTGTATTGGAAAAATATGAATGCTATAAGTAACTAATTCAACTTACAGCGATTTTCAGGTTTGGAATTTGAAGAATATAATGCTGTAGACTTACAAGCATGTGCAGTCGACGGCGCGATCATCGTAATACAGGGTGAATTTGGATTCGTGTAACTCCCATTAACTGGTGACGTCACTCTTGATGACAAACAACTTTCCCCAAGGAACCATTAATCGAAAGCGATCAAGAAATTTTCGATTACCCATACAAATTAAACCATTCTAAAACCACCTTTAATATGAAAGTTCAACAATTTTCGGCTTAATTCGGCTATGGTTCCTAGTGGAAAGTTGTTCGTAATTGGGAGTGGAGTTACCCGCCAAAAATTGTTGGACTTCCATACTAAAGGTGATTTCAGAACGGTTTACTTTGCATGGGTAATTTTTTTAAAACTCAAATTTTTTGATCGAATTCCACTATGGTTCTATGAGGAAAGTTGTTCGTAGTCAAGAGTGGCATTACCAGATAATGGGAATTAAACGAATTCAAATTCATCATGTATGTGCTAGTGTTTTCCTTATAATACCGGGTGTATTTCTACGCGGAATGTGCGTTAATTTTTGTTTTAAGTTAAATAAAACAGGCTGTCTAGTTCAAGCACAAGTCCAAGTGTACATAACTTAACCTACCTAGAATTAATTTGCCAGCACGCTCCGCTTCCCGCGCTGTGTTAAGCTCGGTGTCTCTATAAACTAACCCTAGTGAGATTTGCTTTAAATTAATATGTCTGCTCTTTTATTATAGTTTATAATGTCTTATCTGGGATTACAGGTACAGTAGGGTACAAAAGTCGCAACTCAAACGATTAAGATTTACCCTTGAATTTCTAACGGAAAATATTTTTATTTCTCTTACAGACAAACGCACTACATCAATAGGATTAGTAATTGATACCTAGTTGCCTTAAATACAATGGTGTTAAATTTTAATTGGAACTGGTTATAAACTTATGAACTCGATAATACCTAATAAATCAATGGTTGAAATACTTTATTCGTTGTATTGCATTTCCCCCATTTGATGACATCCCCAAATTATATCCATTCGAGGTTACAGTGATGGAGGGTCTGTAATAAACTGTCATTTCCTTATTTATGTTGTATTTTTAACCCCTGAGGCTAAAAGATGTGAGTTATAAGTTTGCCCACTATGTGTGTCTGTCTGTGGCAACGTAGCTCTTAGTTGGTGGTAGGGCATATTAAATGTCCGCCTGGCTAGCTACCACCATCTTATCTAAATCTGCCGCCAAATAGCAATGTTGATAGCATTATTGTGTTCCGGTTGTCATAGATACGATAGCCAGTCTCCCAAATAAGATGGGGTTTCCGGGTCAGTACGCTACCACCTTAGGCCTCGTCTTCACTTAATATCAGGTGTGATTGAGGTCAAGTGCTAACCCGTTGCGGATAAAAAAAAAACGGGTGAACCGATTTGGATGCGGTTTTTTTTAAATTCGAAAGCAGGTTTTCTAGCGGTGGTTCTTTGACACGTTTTATCAAAATCTCTCGTTTTCTCGGAGATTTTCTAAATTTTTAATTTATTGTCATTATCGATCGAGGACGGTTGGATAAAGGCAGTAAATTGGTTATTCAGTGTTAAAGGTTACTTCTTACCTGGGATATTCATCTCTGTAGATTAATGTTGGGGCGAACAGGAAATAAATGTAATGTTTCAGCGTAGGAAGTGGTGTCCCATCGTGACACTTCGGTCCACACGCCACAGTCACCGTGTGAATTTTCATAAATAACCGGAACTGAAAATAAATGATTCAAACTTTAACAAAGGATGGAACTGAATTTAATGAAACGTTATTCTTAGCAGGTGAAAAGGAATGGTCTTAATTAAAGTCTTTGCTCTCCAGCCACGGTGTGAAAGCCATCAATTAATCAAAAGGTAAAAGTGGTTTCCTTTTGTTATAATTCGTTCTCGTTTAAAGAATTTTCTCTATTCTGAATATCCGGTAATAAAAATTGTTGAGTAAAAAAATTGATGTTACTGCCTGAGGTTTCTTTATGGCTTTTTTTATAACACGCTTTTCTAACACAATAAATTCTGCCAAGGGCAACGTTGAGGAAAAATCGGTGGAAAACAAGACCTATTTAAAAAAATATATGATTTGGTCGGTTATTCACTTCAACATCTGGATTGCTTCAGGTTTCTGTCACCTCTTGAAATGTTTAGGTAGAATAACACTAGCATACTAGGCAAGGTTGAGGTAGCGTTTTTTAAATATTGGATGCCGTTTTGGAGAGACAGTAGGCATTTATCTTCTTCAAAATTATGTTTTTTCCTATAAAGGAAAAATATTTATCAATTACACATAACGTCACGACCTTATAACCTTTTCTGATTTTTGATTTGTGTCGCACTTGTACCTATGATTCTTCTCGGGTAATAGCTGAAAATCAGTGTTTCGTTCTTTGAACAATCTCATTCACTGAGCTGTGACCCACTTGTCCTGCTGCAGCACACATATGATTTAGTTATAAGTTGCTTACATTATAAGTTTTATAAAAATTCTTGCAAAACTTAATGTATGTGTGTGACTGGAGTAACAAATAAACGCTTTATCTATTTATCTATAATCCAAATGGGGTGGTCAGAAATATTCCAAATATTAGTGTTTGCGTGTTCCAAAAGTTTATTGCTTGGAACAACATCTGCGGTTCACCTTACGTAATTTACGGAAATGCGTACGTGACAGGGGGTGAGATCCAATCGCCGTCAAAACGTGCAAGTCTATTGATATTTTTTGGTGGTAAGTTCCTTAGTCGCCTTTTACTATATCCACGAGAAGAGACGGGTTGGTTCTATTCTTTTACGTGCCGAAACCACACAACACTTATCAATTATAATGAAAGTAATGATCCATAAAAAAATCCATGGGATTAAACGGCTCCTCTACACGATATATAAAAATTGTTGTAACCTTTCTTGATTGTAAATGATTGATTGAAAAGAGACAAACCCTCTGAGTTTCTCGCTAGCTCTTCTCAGTAGTGGTCGCGTTCCGAGCTAGTGGTAGTTTAAAAAGCAAATGAGGTTCATAAGTGCATATTGTATTGCCTACATGAATAAATGATTTTCATTTCATTTTCATTTAATTTCATTTCATTTCAATTACAACGTTCCATTTATCAATTAAGTCTACGCATTAAATTATTTCTTTCGAAATGCAAACACATTCCACTCCCCTTACTACTCCCTCCCTAGGGAGGCACGCCACTGATTGGGAAGTCCTGCTTTAAACTGAATTGAAATTAGAAAGAGTTTAAAGCTAGTAGGTATCTACTTAGACTATTTTATTTCGCATACCAATTCAATGGGGATACACCTATAAGCTATACGGCCTCCGTGGCTCAATGTAAACAACGTTGGGTTTACGATTCGGATGTCGCGGGTTCGATCCCCAGCGGGGTACATGTTTAAGTACTCGGTTTGGTTGATGGTAGGGCATTTTAAATGTCCGCCTGGCTAGCTACCACCATCTTATCTAAATCTGCCGCCAAGCAGCAATGTTAATAGCATTGTTGTGTTTCGGTTGTCAGAGATAAGATGGCCAGTCCCCCAAATGTGTTGGGGTCAGTACGCTTCCACCTTCAACCTCATCTTCACCTAAGATCAGGTGTGATTGAGGTCACTGTACCTACTTATACCGATGAGTTTTTTTACCGTAAGGAAAAAATAGGGCATATTACGTAAGAGAAATAGAAGTTATTGGCATAGGATAGGACTTTAACTTTTTTCAAAAACGCACGCATTGACCGGCGATTGATATACGACTGGCGGGTTTCGTAGGGTTCTTATCATACGCGACATTTATTTGAAACTAATATTTTCTCCAAGTTTTCTTTATTTATTTAATTTAATGATGTAATTATGTGGAATAGGCTATAAACGCGACGGTCATTTGACACAATTAACACTTTATTCGATGACGGTTTTGAAAAAAGTAATTAAAATAATAGTAGTTTAATTACTTTTTTCAAAAGTAGCATTGGCATATGCCAATACTTTCTATTTCATTTACCTAACATGGTAAAAAACTCATCCAGTCAATACTGGATTTATTTGGATTTAATTTACACTGACTTTATTTTATATGGCATTGATAAACAAGTTCACGAGATTGTAATACAGCTATGGTTTTGCATTTAAAACTAGTAAATAAGAGTAATTTTTAATAATTACTTGTTTTAGAAACTCTAAACTCAGTATGTATGGTCTATGGCAGGACTTCGTGGCGGGAACTCAGCGAGCGAAGTTACATTTTTGTGTTTCTTTCTTGAAAATTGTGCATTCTGATTTTTAATAACGGCTGAATATTATATGGCAAAAGTTAGTGGTGGTGTACAAGTGAAAGGAAGTGTAAATTAAAGTGCGTGACGAATCCTTCAAGAAACCGCCAAAATCTTCCGTAAAGCATTCTGCCACTTCACTGCAGAATTACTACAGAAGACTAAGCTCAGATCCCTTTGTCTTAATACATTTGCAGTCGGTTAGATACCTTAGAATTGTGTATGGCGATAGCTACTGTCACCCACTAACTTTAAGTTTTAATTCTTTTTATAAAATATATAGTACCTACACCTATCTACCATTCTATGTGGAATTTTCATTGTGATTTATTGAAATCTGGGAAAAAAAAATCCCCGTTTTATGGGAAGAGGGTAATAAATGACTATTAACTCCGCCGTAAGAAGGACCTGTTGTAAAGTTGAAGTTTTTGTCTGTTTGTGGCATCGTAACTCGAAATTAAATGAACTGAATTTAATGTGGTTTTTTGTTTGGAAGCTTATATTTTCATTTGATTGATTGAGAGATTATAGTACATTACTTCAGCGGCCGGCATGGATGGACGAATGTGTAAATGTGGTTCATCAGTATCTGCCACGGCTTGTATAGTACTTTCTCAAATAATGTGTGGAAATTCAAACTAAGTAGTATCAATGTAGAAAATGTTATTTGAAAATACAGTTATTGAATGTAATGACGAACAACAATGATTTTAATTGGTTTTTTATCTATCAGATTTTTATTAACAAGCCAGTTCGAAATTTAATTGAAACCTTCGATAAGTTACCTCCGTGGTTTCTATGTTTCGAAGTAAAAATATAGGGTAAGGATTTCTGTACAACCTTGCCCGCCGCTGTCTCGAATATATTTGACCAGTACAGCATTTTCGATTTATCTCGAAGATGCTTGTCAAAATAATGCTCAAACCAAGCATGTTTGAGAAAATAAAAATTCATGAGTATTTTTGTCTCACAATGAATATCTTATACCTAGTTTTCGTTATGAGGCTGTTTATCATTTTCGCTAAGATATGTATAGCAGGGAAAGCGTTGCCTGTGATGGCGGGTGAGGCAAGATAATTGGCACAGTCAGGCAGCAGGCGGCGCAGACGCCGTTATTTACTGGTTGCAGGCGGTCGAGGCTGACAGGGGTCTCAGGTGATTTATATTGTGTTTCACTTCACTTTCGACGCTGTTTTGCCTTGTACTTACTTACACATAGGGTTACCAGACGTCAGGATTTGTCCAGAAATTTTGACAATTTATTAGGATTTCGGCCAAATTTTGAAAAGGTCAAAATTTTTGGACTAGGTGTCTCTGGTAACAATAAGCTTAAATTTCACAAAAGATCTAATCTAATTAAGAGATATTATAAATGCGAAATTGTGGATGTTTCTTTTTTGGTCAATCACGGCGAAACGGATGAACGAATTTGGTTGAAATATGGTATATACATAGAATATACCCTGCGTCAAAACATAGGATATTTTTTATCCCGATAAAGTGAGTAGTTCCCGCGGGATAAACACATGTCAGCGACAAAGGTTATTCCACGCATGCGAAACCACGGGCGGAATGCTAGTTAATCAGTATAACATAGTAGTATAGTACTTCTTATAGTCTGAAGTTTAGTTTATATAGCACTGTAGATTAGGGTATAATATTATATTCCATGGTCTAGAATAATAACACAAGTATTAATCTCTGATTTTCTCACCTCCTTCGTCCTGGAAGTAAAAGGACTCTTTCTACAAATCAGGTTTTATGTCAGGATTTTTCCGTTTTACTTCTGGTAACCCCACCTAAACACTATCCTCTGTTTCAGATAGACATCGCACATTATAATTTTTCCACATATACAACAAAACATACAATAGGCCGAATTGAAAACCTCCTCCTTTTTAGCTCGGTTAAAAAGAAAATAAGTATTTTTGATAAACAAAATTTTATGAAACGGAGGTCGCGGATTCGATTTCCAGGCGGTAGGGCAATTTTTCGTAAGCCAGTAGTCTCCCAAATAAGTTAGTGGTTTCGGATGAGCTCACTCCCACCTTCATCTTCACTTAACATCAGATGGGATTGAGTTCAAGAGGTCAAACGCTGACTTGATTGCATGAACAACATACAGGGTTCTGATACGTACAGTCAACAGCACGGCTATTTAAGTGTCCGTTGGCTGCTATTGGAACTGTGAAAGCCGCAAGTGTAAAGCTGGGTCGTCTACTCCAAAAAATAACAAAACAAACTAACAAAACATGTTTACTGAAGATGTTAACAAAACATTGCAGTCTCCTGCGACTTTTAAATAAAAACAAACTTCTACTTAATATGGAAATAAACGAACAAGTCGCCCTCAATGTTCGCGACCAACGATGAAATGAAAGATACCCCCCTCCCACATGCGAACGCGGGGATATTTTCCGTCTACCTCGGATAACATGCTCGCAGCACAGCAAAAAGCTAACAAAACAGTTGAGCCACGCCCGTATTTGGTTAGAATAACATGTTAGGTGTTAGAAAACCATGAAAACACGTCGTATCGATCTTGATCCAGCTTTACGGTCATCGTGCCTCATTTAAATTTTACATCGTGTACCAACTAATTTTCTGTGAATAACAAGAAAAAAATATTCAAAATATTTGTGAGACAAAACATTCATCTTCATTGTAAAGATAGTAAAAAAAAGGGATCGTCTCTCGACAATGAACTAAAGTTTTCATTGTTGGCAAGGGAATGTTTCCGCTCTCCTTTTGTTTTGTTTGCGCAATAAATCATTTTGATTTGATCAGCGACTGCGACATTGATAAATAATTTTGTTTCGTTACACCGGCACTGGAAGTTAAGTGAACTTACTGTTGCAAATTACTTTCATGCGGAATGACTTACCTACCACTGTGCTTACATCTAAAAATACAGTTTTTTTTTATACGCAACGGGTTAGCACTTGACTACAATCACACCTGACTTGACCCGGAAATGGGTTTTTGGGGGGACTGGCTATCTTATCTCTGACAACCGGAACACAACTATGCTATTAACATTGCTGTTTGGCGGCAGACTTAGGTAAAATGGTCAAAAATAAAAATTACAAGATTTTTTTACCATTTCAGCTGTGACTGCTATTGAGGAAGCAATGGCGAGATGCTCCTTGGCCAGGCTCCACACCGGCACCCCCACAAGGGCCACTTGAAGCGCCACCACCCCAACCACGCCCAGCATCATCCACACACGGCGGAATACTATACAAGAGAAAACACAAAAATAACTAAAAATATATATAATACACATAAATATATATAATGTTATATATATTTATGTGTATTTTATTATTGTACTTATTTATAAGGTTTGTTTATTTTAGTAAGTGTTTATACAAATACAAATGATTTATTTGCTATTGAATAGGGTACATTTTTAAGGTGTTACGTTATAGTTACATCTTTGTATGTATTCCACTATACCTATGTATTTTATATGTATCGTCTATGTACCTACTGATATTTAATTTATTCAGCTTTTACTTTGCACTATCCAACTACTTACTAAAAAAGCTTCTTTAACTGAGGTTGTCTGGAAGAAATCGCTATCAGCGATAAGACCGCCTTTGTACACTTCATCGTCTATGTTAAATGTTCTTTGTATTTTATTTTTGTGTGCAATAAAGAATTTAATAATAATAATAATAAAAACCTCGCATCTCAGAAAAAAAAACCACATCGAGCCACACAGTATATGGTTCCGCGTTGCCAGTCACATTATGCGGACTTGAAAGTGGGCTTTTTGTTGTTTGATAACATGAACATATTAATTGAGTTCACGGTAAAGCGGCTAATAATAATTTTCAACCATTTTATAAGTTTTTCGATTAGGTATTGCTCATAAACCTGTGAAGATTACTTAGCCCTGATAGTTTTCCTTTTAACATTGTTACCTACTTATACTACTGCGGTGAATTTTTAACTTATCCAAAAACAACCACATAGCTGGGAGGGCAAAATTAGCACTTTGAAGCTTAATATTCCGCAATCGGATACCTGAATCGCGAAGCTGTTCAAGATAACCTCTAAAATTTTTACCTATCCAACGACAACCCCACACGATGAAGTGCAAAAATACAAAAAAATCATCCCCACTTTAAATGTTGCGGACGCACCTTAAAAAAATGTTTTTCAAGATTTTATTTTACCACTATGTCGGCGTGATTAAAATGTATACCCGTTACAGCTTGTAGTACGAAGAGCCTATGCGCTAAATAGTGGCCGGGCAGACAGACAGACGGGCATGGCGAAATTATAAGGGTTCCTTGTTGACTACAGAACACTATAAAGGACAGTAGATTGTCTTTTGTTTTTAGGATACTGAAGCTGGACGGTTGAGTGGATTAAAGACCCAAATAAAACAAATTAAACAACTGACATATACCGACATTTTAAATATCCTAATAATACAAGACTAGAAAAATTGGAGAAAAGCAATCAAACCGAAGACCCCAAAAAGCACCTACTCAGCCCCGATATCTAAGCAAGGTAAGAAACGTGTGCAAGAGCACTATCATGCAGGCTCTTGCAATACTGACGCGTTGGCCAAGATAAACGCCAGCTCTACGGTTGCCTAATTTTTATTTTTTTTTATTATTTATTTAGGATTAACAAACAGTGTTACAATAACTGTTACTCATAGACTAATTTACAAACTAATATGGTTAATTGTAACACCAGCAGCATTAGCACCAGATTACTAAATAATTACATATCATTTTAAATGTAATTTTTCTTTTTGTAAATAAAACTATGTGGAAAATCAAATTCACATGACTCTAAAAATGCCATTAAAGTGACCTCGGTTGACTCCTTAGAAATTTATGTTCCTTATAAGTCAGATCATCGAATGCAAAGATATTCAATTACTACTAGCGATTACCTATAAACAACAAGTAGCTCAGTCTAGTGTAAAACGTGCTTTTGCTATTCAAATATAAATAAGAAATCGAGATCAAAGTGTTTGTATGAAAATGTTATCGATGGCCGCTCTATTGCTTTTCAAAACTTTTTGATGAAATTGGATGAAACATATTTTGGGATACATGTAATTAAAAAAAAATCTTTTAAGAATGCAAGTTTTGTGTAAAGCTGTTTTCGGTACAATTACTAAGCATTGAGAGTCATACAAGCGAAACAACATTTATGAATACATCGCGCTTTTGTGAAGTGGGTAAGTACGTATATCATCATCATCAGCCCGTATACATCCCACTGCAGGGATATAGGCCTTCCCTCGCACAATGAGGGAATATGGGCCATAGTCCACCACGCTGGCCCAATGCGGGTTGGGGATTTCACATGCCCTTGAATTTTTATTTCTCAGACATGCAGGTTTCTTCACGATGTTTTTCTTCAACGTTTAAGAGTAGTCTGATAAATGCACATTAGTAATTAAATTAAATTTAAAATCTCATTGGTACATGGCCTGCCTGGGAATCGAACCCGGAGCTCCCAAATTGGGAGACCGCGGATGCTCTTTAAGTACGTATATATATATATATATACTACTCTGTATAAAAAGTATCGGGAATATGTCAATAAAAAGACCCGCGTAAAAGAGGTCGTTCTAATTTTTTTACTGCATGTTGGTAGCACTGTACTGATTTAGCGCGCAAAATTTGAGCGGGATCTGTCATTTAATTTGTTTTAAACTACACTTTTTGTTGGTCATAGTTTTGAGTCCTCGGCGATTTTTACAATGGAAAATATTGTTGAACAAAGAGTGTGCCTTAAATTTTGTGTTTTAAATGATATTTCATGTGGTGAATCACTAAAAATGTTGCGAAATACCTACGGCGAATCGTGTATATCGAAAACAAGGGCTTATGAATGGTATAAGGCTTTTAAAGAAGGCCGAGAAGTAGTAGTAGACTTGCCTCGTTCTGGTAGACCTTCAACCGCTACGACCAAAGAAAACATCGACAGAATCAAGAAGCTAGTGCTCGAAAATCGACGTATGAGTCTGAGAGAGTTGGCTAGTGAGGTGAACATATCTTTTAAGTCCGTCCACAACATTCTCATTGACATTTTAGGCATGAAACGCGTCGCCGCTCGACTAGTTCCAAAAGAGCTCAATTTTGTTCAAAAAGCGCAGCGAAAGCATGTCGCTGAAGACATGGTTTCCCGAGCTTCTACGGATCCGACCTTTATGAAACGTATAATAACTGGCGACGAGACATGGGTTTATGAGTACGACATGCAAACAAGCCAACAGTCTTCAGAATGGCGTCTCGAAAACGAGCCGAAACCCAAAAAACCGCGGCAAAGTCGCTCCAAAATCAAGGTGATGCTAAAAGTTTTTTTTGACTACCGTGGTGTGGTTCACTCCGAATTCCTTCCAGAGGGAGAAACAGTGAATAAAGAATATTATTTAGGCGTCATGAAGCGTTTGCGTGAGAGTATCCGCCGAAAACGTCCAGATTTGTGGCAACACAACTCATGGATGCTGCACCATGATAATGCACCATCACACACAGCCATTATAGTGAAAGAGTTTTTAGCGAAAAATTCAACAAAAGTTCTCGACCAAGCACCGTATTCACCTGATATGGCTCCGTCTGACTTTTTTTTATTTCCCAAGTTAAAATTACCACTTCGAGGAAAACGTTTTGAGTCGATAGAAGCCATAAAAGAAAATTCGCTGAATGAGCTAAAGGCCATACCGCAAATAGCCTATGAAAAATGTATGGAAGACTGGGTGAAGCGGTGGAGATGTTGTATTGCAAGCGATGGGGCCTACTTTGAAGGCGATAAAATAAATTTAGATGAATAATTTGTATTTTTTGTTTTATTGACAAATTCCCGATACTTAGTACACTGAATGTATATACATTTTATGCACGCACAATGGTCATGCATCAGGTACACAGAAAGGACAGATTTATAATTAAATACATATCATAATGGTCTGGTTTCTGCCTACAGCCCTACGGGGAACAGGCGTGATATTAAGAAATATAGATAATATGTTAAGTTCATAGTAGTTAATGGCGTTTGTAATTTTACGTGTGAAAACAAAGAGAGAAAGTATAAGAGTAACAGAGATAGCTACCTGTAAACGGCTTTGAATGCGATATTTTAGGACATAGTCGAGAAGCTACAATAGGAGTATTTTCGCGTGTTCGCTTACTGCGAATTGGCAACATACTTTTTATCTGTATTGATATCATTAACTTTATTCATAACTTTTTAATTATAAACTATTAAGTCAGTACTCACATTCATTTTATTATTTATCATATTTGACAGCCAACGTTTACGTAAATCTAGCAACAAATGTATACATAGGTGTATACATACCTCTGTGCCCTTCACCCTTTAAGAAACCCTGATACAGGAATACTTTAGCACGTAAGCCGGTTACAAATTGGACTCGGCACGCGGTGGCACAAATTGAAGGGTCCCTTTGCTAGCCGACGATTAACCAACCCCCACTTGACTGACGTTTAGTAGGTTTTATTTTTACATTTCTATGTACAGTCAGTATCAAATTCATCATCATCTTCAATAGCCAATATACATATATAAGTCTCTCGTTGGACAGTGCGCGGCAGTTTAGCTTTATCGCCACGTTTAGCCCATCTCCATCAACCACAGAGTCCTAATAACATTTGAAGGGATTCTGTCACATCAGATAATTGAACATATACCCAAAAACTTCGAATCAATAAGCTGATTTGACTTGGTGGTTTGAATATATTGAGTGGTTAATTAAAAAAAAAAAAAATCATTTAATTTAATAAAATGCATATTTTTTGACGCCAAATTCTACAAATTTCAGATCGATTTAGCAGTTAGTTACGGAAATAAACCTCCAGACATCGAAAATTTAGAGTGCGGAGAAGTACCTTAAAATGCATATTTTTCTACAGTTCTATTATTTGCACGTTTCAATGGCGATGATCACACTCCTTGTACACGTGTGCATTTCTGTATATTACGAAGGGTGAACCATACGTTAATGTTTGGGATATGTCTGACCACCTTATTTGGATAAAGATCATGAAGTAATGTATGTATGACTTTCGAATAAATGTTCGTATTCAATACACAAACATTTACCCCTAGTGGGATTCAAACCCCTGACCGTTGGTTTCGAATTAAGGGTCAATACCCACCTACATCAATCAGTCGTATTATTTCCTTGCATTCCGCACTTGACCTCAATCATACCCGATGAGGATATGAGAACCCCCAACTTATTTGTTGGATTGGTTCTCTTAATTCTGTAATACTTATGTGAAAAACTGAATACATCAATAAATAAATCTCTTATATCATATGTCTTAACTCTTTTTCTATATCCCCTCTTTTATATTTTTTATCTGATCTCTTGTAAAGCCAAGTGTACTTTAAATTCCTACTCACCCTTTGAATTTTTGAGGATTCCGGCTCCAGTGGCATATATTCTCAGTAAAGGATAGAAGGACAGTACTACGGACATGTCGAAGAGCCATAGTCTTATCGCTCGTCCTATATCGCCAAAACCATGTACTATTGTTTGTATACCGATGTTAATTCTGAAACAATATTCAGTCTAAACGTTTATTTATTTTAGAACATACATGCATTCATCACCGACTTATATAATTCCACTACTGGACGTAAGCCACTCTCATAGCGACACTTGGAAGTGTTGTCCAATCTCCACGCATATTGGATCAGTATATGGAATAATTCTAGAATCCATTTATATTTAGATTACTCCATTTAGGTTTCTTAAGAAAATATTTTGTATATATAATCTGTACCATGCAACAAATAGCATTTAAATCACATATTTTGGCGGAAATTCCAACGACAAAACCTAACTAAAAGTAACTAAAAATGGGCAAACACTTATTTGGGGAAAATTGCCCAAATAAAGTGTTTGCCCTTTTTCATTTTTAGTTACTTTTAGTTAGGTACTTAATTATATTTTTATATGTAATAAAAAATTTTAGAATTAGAATAATGCTAATAAAAATCTAATTCTAATATACTCGGAAAATAAAAATTATTAAGTATATTGAGCGATTATTATATACATAATATGTCAACGTTTCTTAAAGCGGTGAGTCATAATAAAAAATCTGTCCCCTTGTGAGTGTCCTTGTTTTTGATGTTATTTAATTATTTGTTCTAGGTAGAGAAATGAATAACCGACCAAATCAATACATCGCGTCTCTAAAACCGGTCATCTTTTCCCGTGATTTTTCCTCTACATATGTTGTCATTGGCAGAATTTATTGTGCTAGAAGAGCATGATATAAAAAGCCATAGAAAAAATAACCTCAAACTATATTAATACCACGTAGCACAGAAGAATAACTAATTTGCTATTAGAACACAACGCCCGATACCAGAAGTATATCTCAGTAAAGAAAAATTTGATTTTAAGTTGTGCTGATCAGTAATCAAACCCGAGAGGACTTCGTCATGGACCTTCCACTTAATTATGTGTTCTAATTTTTCCGAATTCGGATTTCCTATTTGATTACGAAATTTGATTTACGAAAATTTATACATTAACGTTGAATATTTGTAGTGGTTGCCTACTATGGGAGCTGATGCTTTTGCTGAAATGTTATAATTTTGGTATAAAATGTATGTTACTTACTCTCCTCTTTCAACGAGGTCGTATATGACTGTATCGCAAAATAAAACTATGAGAATAACTACAAATATATGATAAATTGCCCTAATGTGCAGGGAATTGCCTATGAGGATTGTGAGTGGGGATTCTCGTACGGCAAATTCTGGATCATATGTTCGCTCCACGGCGTGTTTTACATCACCATTTGGTTGGTTCTGTGGCATATTGCGTCTGCGCAATTCATCGCCATGGGCCATGTTTATTGTCCTGAAACAATTTAAATTAGAATGTACTTTAGTTTCTATATCTGGTTGGCAGGTATATGTATACTTATTAGCGGTAGATTTTTTTTTATTCACAACGGGTTGGTACTTGACCTCAATCACACCTGATGTTAAGTAAAGATGAACGCAACAATGCTATTAACCTTATATTGCTAACATTATAATGCTATTAATATTATTAATCGCTGATTGGCGGCAGATTTAGATAAGATGGTGGTAGCTAGCCAAGCAGGCGGACATTTAAAATGCCCTACCACCACCAACCAATAAAATATAGATAGGTATCTGCTTAATCTAACTAATATTATAAAACCAAAAGTTTGGATGTTTGATTATTTGTTTGTTTATTGCTCAATCACGATGAACGGATTTGGATGAAATTTGGTATATAGCTAGAACATACCCTGGATTAAAACATAGGATATTTTGAGTAGTTCCCGTGGGATAAACAACTTAAACAGCACAGCGTTTTATCAAAGGGTAGGCAGAATAATGCTCTTAAATGAGAAAAAAATCAACTACAAAGTTAATAAGTTACCCTTATAGCAATGCTCGCTACTCTTTATTTGTATATATGTATAATATTGCCAATATAATTATTCCCGCAGCATGTAATTTAAATCACGTAAAAAAATTGTAGTAATTTAGAGAAGTTCAACCCTTCGGTCGCCCAGATATTTACCCACTCAAAAATATGTGAACCACGCCACGCGTCTTTCGTTTCAGTCATCTTTGTCAAACCAATTGTATGGTTAGCAGTAGCACAAACATTGGTTACCATGAAACATTTATGGAAAGAACGAACTATACCTACTTTGAAGAAAAATGCCCTAAATACTGAAGATAGCAAATTTTATTAATAGGAAACATTGCCTTATTTAAAAAAAAAAAATAATAAAATAAGATTCACAGATTTTTGAAAAATCTACTACAATCTGAAATAAATAATAGCCTGTACTTATAAGGCACTAATCGATAGGGTCAATCATAGGGATCAAATCTTTCTAATAGGTAAACATTGCAACTTTAATTTAACGATGTACTTTCCTTCCAAGTAGGTACGGTTCATTCTTTCCATCCTATAAGTATCGGAAACGAACCCGGGATCTTTGCGTGCTGTTAGTCGTGAATACGTTCGTCAAATCAATACATAACCGAGGTCGAAATGCATAGATAAAGATATTATCAGAACGTGATAAATGTATACATGCAGTTATATATAGTTAGTAACAGTTAGCTCCACATGTTTTGCCTCGGCGTACAAAATTATTTATATTCTTTATTACATAAGGAATTTAAACAGTAGTCACAAATATGTACAAAGGTGAGTCTGCATGTCTACCAGCTGCCCTACTGGAGGTTAGAAATGTTACACAATTATTATTATTATAAAATTAAATTCAATATTAAATGTCAATCAAATTAAATTACATTCATTGACTTAGTATTGATGAAAAGGTAAAATGAATTTTAAATAACAAATGCATTATCGATATGTAACCAAAAACTTAATAGAAAGAATGTTTTAGTGGTAATTTCACGTGTCAGCTTTATTATGTGCGACTACATAGCTTCCGCCCTCAAGGTGAAGATGCAATGTGCAAACAGAATTCCAATACGTCGTCGGATACTAGAATGCGACCTCGTGCGGACCGTGCGTGATAGACATTTTCCACACATCTTTAAACGGGGGTTTATTTTAACTCCATTACTGCATTTACATCGCTATTAGTGGGAAGAGTTGCCCAAACTGTGACGCTACACGCTGTGCAGGCGGGTTGGCGATCCCAGATATTTTTAATTTATGTAGTTTCCGTTAATCGTGCACTTAGTATTCGAATTATTGATTACTGATAAGAGGCTGCTATTATAATTTTAATGCTCACTGTATTACCACAACAGGTACCTATATTAGCTATAGTAGATTCCAGTGATAATTTTTTATGCATCGAGAAACAATCACTGATCTAAACGGAATTAGACTGTTGTCTTGCATTTGCATGCGCCAGCAAGTAGTGGCTATGAGATTTATATAGGTACTACTATAGTATTAGAGTGGATCATCTAACTAATATTATAAATGCGAAAGTTTGAATGTTTGTTTGTTTATGTGTTTGTTTGTTTCAATCACGGCTAAACGGAATTTGAATGAAATTTGGTATATAAAATATTCCCTGGATTAAGACAAGACCCGATAAAGTGAGTAGTTCCACCGGGATAAACAAATGCAGGCGAAGCCGCGGGCGGAGGGTTAGTTGCTAATAAACTATAAATTGAAATATAGAAAGTCCCCGACTGACACCAATGATTATTACCTATATCATCCACAAAAACAAACCAATACAATATAGTCGCGGGAAATAGTTGGATGCAGGCCGCTCCCAACCGGCCGTTCTGGAATTCTATGGGGACACCTATGTTCAGCAGTGGGGATCTTGTGGCTGATATGATGACTGTTTATTGCACAAAATTATTTACAATATTTTTTTGTGATAATAGTAACCAACTGTGTTAAAAGCTAAATATCTTCGAATGGCATAACCATTTCCAAAGTGGTTCAGCCGTTATGGCGCTGCAATTCCACAGCATAAACTTCAAACTTATAACACCCCTCTTTTTATGTGACGGGTTAAAAACTGTGACCAAATAGTTTATCAAACTATAAGAGAGTTTACAGTTTAAGTATTGATTTAATCTGTGTTATAATCAAATACAGATAATCCTATTATAATTATGAAGATAGTGGAAGTTATTACCTACCCAAATAAATTTATCTATGTCACAAATATTAGTTATGAAACAATCCACATGTTTAAACAAACCGGATTATAGCCCCGAAGGGTACACTATGACCTAGTATTGTTATTGACGTTTCCGTTATAAAATAACAGACACCTACCTAGGCTTTAAAATAACTGCGATAATTATTTCTAATAAACATGTTTATATACTGACTCCATTCTTCTTTTACCTAATACCTACTTCTTTGAAGCAAATATAATTGAAAACATAAATGAAACTATCTAAAAAATTGAATATAATTACGTTCGTTCATTTTTTTTTACTAATTATCAATTTACCTTCTGACGCATGAGCTGATGGAGGTATACACAAAAAAAAAACACTAATTAATAAGTATTACAACACTGCTTCCTTAGGACATCAGCACAAAACTACGTTCAGTACAGACAGATAACCAGTTAATAACTTCGATAGTTACAATGTTAGCTAACTATCATATTAACCTTTCACATGAGATAAGGATGCGCAACAAACACCCTTTCTGTGTTATTCGAACGCATCTAATGCTTGAATGAATCTCAGTAACAGCAAAATTAAAAGCTGCGAATATTTTCGTAGTACCGCTCTATAACAATTTACAAAAATATGTAAATGAGTTTAACACTTTCCCTAGCTTCACACACACTTCAGAAGTATTACTAAGTATTTAAAGTAACTCAGTATACAAAAAACAATATCAATACTTTCCCACTTTACACATCACACTATTTGTCAGTCGAAATTATTAATTAGTGAAGTACTATCAGTTTGCTGTCACAATGATAAAAATGCGTTATCGATTACCTACTTTTATTCGTTTTCATCGGTTGAGTGTAGTATGTAGGTACCTAGATACGTACATTAGGTGTACGGTATGCTAGAATAACACAAAGTAGGGTTCAGCTATTTTGGTAATGACAAAAAATTGTGCGTAAATATGTAGTGCCTAATATAGTGGCCAAAGGAAAAAAAATGTGAGTTATTTAATATTTTAAATGACCATTCTGACGTTACGTGTTTCTAGAGTTCTCATCTAACTAGTCTTTTTTTTTTTTTTTTATGCACAATGACCTCAATCACACCTGATGTTAAGTGAAGATGAGGTCGAAGGTGGAAGCGTACGGACCCGGAAACTCCAACATATTTGGGGGACTGGATATCTTATCTCTGACAACCGGAACACAAAAATGCTATTAACATTGCTGCTTGGCGGGATTTAGATAAGATGGTGGTAGCTAGCTAGAATATTATAAATGCGAAAGTTTTTTTTTGTTTGTTAGTTGCTCAATCACGGCGAAACGGTTGAACGGATTTGGATGAAATTTGGTATATAGGTAGAACCTACCCTGGATTGAGATATAGGATATTTTTTGTCCCGATAAAGTGAGTAGTTCCCGCGGGATAAACAAATTTCCGCGATAAAGTTTTTACCTACTCATGACTATAATTTGTATCTCTAAAAAGTTTTCCTAAACAGTGCAATTCCATAAACAGTACTTGAAAAACAACGAAGTTATTATGATGTATTTGTATTTTTGTGAAAAAAAAAATTTGGTGTGTTTGTGAAAAAAAAGTAACTATTCACAAAAACGTACTTCATTTTCATACTTGATAGTATGTATATATCTACCTACACATAGAATTATGTTTCAACAAGGACTACAGGCAAGTGTACAGGCCAAACTTATGTATATTAGAGACCTCTTCCAGTAAACCCGCGAAAGTAGAATTACTTAGTAAAATTTTTGAGAAACTTATTCTGGGTCAAATATTGTGTCATTTCAATACAAATGGACTACTACATGATAAACAGTTTGGCTTCACTAACGGTCGCTCGACAACGGATGCCGGTGTAGCTCTAATTAAAAATATTTATAATGCCTGGGAAGATCGCAGCGATGCAATCGGTGTGTTTTGCGATCTTTCAAAAGCATTCGATTGTGTGGATCACAAAACGCTTTTATTTAAATTAGAACATTATGGGGTGCTCGGCAAAGCCCTCGACTTATTAACTTCTTATTTAGAAAATAGAATTCAAAAAGTTCAAGTAAATCTGGAAAAATCTTCAGGATCCTTTGTGAAAATGGGAGTGCCTCAAGGATCAATTCTAGGTCCTTTTATGTTTTTAGTTTATATTAATGACTTGCCTTATTTAGTTCGGAACCTGGTTGATATTGTGTTGTTTGCTGATGACACTTCATTTATATTCAAAATAAAGAGAGGGTCGAATGATATTGACGATGTAAACGATACTCTTTCACAGGTTTCGAACTGGTTTACTGTGAATAATTTAGTTCTAAATGCTAAGAAAACCAAATGTATTAAGTTTTCCTTACCTAATGTAAGGCAGGGGGAAAACAACCTAAAGTTGAATAGTGAACCATTGGAATTTGTTGAGAACACTGTTTTTCTTGGCATCACTTTGGACTCCACACTACAGTGGGGGTCGCATATTGAGACACTTGCGAGCAGGCTCAGTTCAGCTGCTTATGCTGTTCGTAAGATTAGACAACTTACTGACATTAAAACAGCGAGGCTCGTTTATTTTAGCTACTTTCATAGCATTATGTCTTATGGTATACTACTGTGGGGTAGAGGTGCAGATATTCAAACAATATTTGTTCTACAAAAAAGAGCAATCAGAGCAATATATAAATTACGCTGCCGTGATTCTCTAAGAGATCTGTTTAAAGAAATAAGTATTTTAACTGTTGCATCCCAGTATATATATGACAGTATAATGTATGTACGCAAAAATATATGCCTATTTCGCAAACATTCTGATAATCATAATTTGAATACTAGAAACAAAAATAAAATTGAAATTCCACAATTTAGACTTAGCAAGGTTAGCACATCCTTTGTGGGACACAGCATACGCTTTTACAATAAAATACCAGAACATGTATTGAGTTTAACAGAGCAGAAATTTAAACGCCACATTAAAGAAACTCTGTGTAAGAAGGGTTATTACAGGATAGATGATTATTTAGGCGATAAGGAGGTCTGGTGTTAGCTGGTTGTTATGTTAATTGCTATTGTTTTGTAATATGTAATATAAGATGTAGTATTGTTGTAAGGATGGAGACTAGTTGAAAAGATGTGTTGTTGCGGAGTTTCTTGTCGCTTCTTCTCCCTAACCATAACACCTTGTGAAGCGATGTAGTTAAAAAAAGAAAAATAGCATGTTGACTTTCAATAAGTGATATTTTTGTATCCTACATTGAATAAAATATTTTTGATTTTGATTTTTGATTTTTGACACACCCGAGACACATTATACGTCCGTGATGCTGTTATACGCAAAGTGGAATTCAACTATTTTGATAATGTCAAAGTTGTGCTTAAATACTGCCCAATAATGCTGAAAGGAATTGAAATGTACTGTAGTTTAAGAAATATTTAATATTTATTCTGGCGTCATATGTTTGCTCGAATCCTGATTTAGCAAACTACTGCTGCTTTATCTATGATTATAATTTGTATTCCAAAAACCTGTGCATAAAGTGCCATTGAAATATTGGGTCTTTACCTATGAAATTGGAGTTTTTTTCTTCGTTAATCATATGTACCTGCAATTTTCAAAGCTATATCCAAATTTATTTGTAAAATGGAATATTATTTCAAGGTTTCACATGAAATATTTTTTAATTTCTGGGCTAAATCACACAATAAAAAAAATTTGAACAGAGCTCTTTTCATGTGCTTCCCATAATCATTTCTTAGATTCGCTGAAACTTTTATAAAGCGGTTACTTTTAAAAATTAACGCTGCCTATACTTAACTTAATGTTATCCGATAATACACACAAAGTTTAGCTAAATTTGGATTTGCCGTTCCCAAAAAAAATTCAAAAATATTTGTATGGAGAAAACAGTCTTAATGAAATTCTTCATAGAAAACGCCAATTTCATAGGTAATGACCTAATATACAGGGCGTCCCAAAGTTATGGGACATGAAGGGGAAGTACCTTAAATATTGTAGATAGTGAATTTTGCTCAAAGAAGACTTTATGTTATTTTTAAAAGTTAGTAATTCTGCATTCATAGATTTTCTAAAAATTACTTGCTTCGGCTGGGAATCGAACCGACTTAAATGTGAAAAAAAAAACACCCTACTTTTATGATGCCAATCGAAAGAATAGCTAAAAAATAATAACTCTGCCTAAGTAACATAGTATTTTAAAAGAAAGGAACAACATAAAATGATTGAGTCAAATTTCAAGAAAGTTATTTATTGCCGACGACGTTCGAAAAGTAGCGATATTATCATTTCAAAGATAGCATTGATTATTCGTAAATAAGTACCCACTTCATAAAATCAACAGGCAGCGGGCTCATTAAAAGATTGGCGATTTGCGTAAAACAAGAGGGATCACATTTTGAGCATTTAATTAATTAATTTACAAAAAAATACCTACTTAATTGACTACGGCAGTTTCATGTATGTTTTTTATTTGATTAAAATGATTAATTTCACGTTGTTCCTTTCTTTTAAAATACTATGTTACTTAGGCAGAGTTATTATTTTTTAGCTATTCTTTCGATTGGCATCATAAAAGTAGGGTGTTTTTTTTTTCACATTTGAGTCGGTTCGATTCCCAGCCGAAGCAAATAATTTTTAGAAAATCTATGAATGCAGAATTACTAACTTTTAAAAATAACATAAAGTCTTCTTTGAGCAAAATTCACTATCTACGATATTTAAGGTACTTCCCCTTCATGTCCCATAACTTTGGGACGCCCTGTATAAGTCCCATAAATAGTACTTCAAAAACAACGTGGTTATTTAGGTGTATTTGTGAAAAAGAGCAGCGCAGACGAGACTTTAATAATCAAACCGATGACATCACATGATAACAATAAAATTGGGTCTAATGATTATGTCTGATGGTGATTTGTGAGTATGTTAAAATTAACGCAACTTTATTCTACATTTTTTTTTAAGTTATCAAAATAGGGTTGACAAAAAAATAATAATTATATATTTTCTTTATTGCACCAAAATATTACAATAACAGAGTACAAACAATAGGTCACGTACAAAGGTGGACTTATCTCTTTAAGAGATCTCTTCCAGCCAACCTGAGCATTGAAATAGGAAACTTAGTAAATTTGGGGTTTAGCAGTAAATTGTGTGCAAAAGAAAAAATCCTATAACGAATAATAAAACAAATAAAAAAAAGAAAAGATAACTGAATAATAAACTTACACTAAATATATTACATATACCTACTGCGAAATATATACATAACATAATTTATAACTACTAAATATACTATAAACCTACATACACATACTAATATCACGAAAGATGGGAGAGGTAATGCTCTTATAGCCTTTTCTTAAATACTGCAATTGAAGGGCTATCCTGAATTAATTTTGGCAGTTTATTCCACATCATGGCTGCTTGAACACTAAAGGAGTGAAAAAGAAAGTTTGTTGTGGCTCTAGGACAGGCAAGTGTTTTTGTAATGCAGGATCGCCTAGGAACATCAGGAGGGGGGAGTAAATTAAAGCGGGAACTCAGATAATCAGGAGAGTTGGGATTTTTGAGGATGTTATATAGCAAGGAGAGGATGTGCACATTGCGCCGAAGTCGGATGGGGAGCCATTTTAGCTGAGCGCGAAACGCAGATACATGGTCATATTTACGTAATCCGAAAATGAAACGAATGGCAAGATTTTGTAGGCGCTCAAGCTTATTTAGCAACTCCTCAGTCACATCCAAGTAGCATATATCAGCGTAGTCTAGTATGGGGAGAAGAAGGGTTTGTGAAAGCATAATTTTAGTTTTTAAAGGAAGGAAGTTCTGAAGTCGCTTAAGAGAGTGAAAGGTGTAATGCATGCGCCTGCTTACGTTTTATATATTTAATAACTACCAAGTATGTCTTGATACTATAAATAAAATAATAATACAATATAAATACACTTTAAGGCACAACAGAAAAAAAATACTGTTACAGAAATTGGTACGAACACGCTTAATAAGTAAGCCGAGCAAGTTCTACACAGGCTATTTCAATAGTTCGCTCAACAGAAAGGTTTACAATGTCGAGACTCTCTTTAAATTTAATATTGTTACGAATTAAAATTAGACTACCGCCTCGAATTGCTTTCGTCCTGCTGAACGAGCTTGCAATCTGGTACTCCTTGAAGCCGAACATGTGTTTATACCAATGTAATGTAAATATCTCTGACAACCGGAACACAACAATGTTATTAACATGTTTGCCGGCAGACATAGATAAGATGGTGGTAGCTAGCCTGGCGGACATTTAAAATGCCCTATCACCAACCAAACCCAGTACTAAACATGTACCCCGTTGGGAATCGAACCCGCGACCTCAGATTCGTAAACCCTATGTTGTTGCATTGAACTACGGAGGCGCTTAAAACATCATGATTCAGCATTTCGGTGGAATTTCGCAAAAATGTATGTACATAAGTAATTAATTATTTTTACATAACGTTATTAATTTTTAATAAAAAACTAGTGATCGTTTACATAAATCACATTTATGTACACTCTAGTAGTGATCATTTTACATAATACAATGCTTATAAGGAATAATTTTTTATGCATAGATATTTCGAAGTTTTAGGTCACTATGGCCTTGCACACCATTTATGTGTTCAGATTAATTTTTAACTCAAAAAAACGACGGGTGTTATGTATTTGACGGCGTTGTGTGTGTCTCCAGTCTTTGTCCGGATGTATCTCAGAAATGCGTGGTCCGATTTGAGTGCGATTTTTTATAAACTATGGGACTTGTTCTTAATCATTTTTGATGAAAATCGGTTAACCAGTTTTTAGCACACTTTTTGGTGTATATACGAGTATTTCGATGATAGCCATCCGAGGGCTTTCTATTTTTTTTATATTTAAGATTTTAATATAATTAAATTTTAGTTTATATTTTAATAATCGGGGATAGGTTCTTAGTGATATTTGATGGAAATCGGTTAAGCCGTTCCGAAGGCAAAGCTAAAGCTATTAACATAGTTGGTTTAGTCTATCATGGCTGATACAATCGTTTGTTTTCTCGAGGGTTTTCTAAATTTACAATTTATCGTTATTATCAAAGGTTCAAGAAAAGAGTAAAAGAGCATTATTTGTCTTTATGATTTCTCCTCAGTATTATAGTAATTATTTAATTATTTATCATAATATGAGTATTGATAATGTATATACTTGTTTATACATCATACTATATATATATATATATATGTATATTGGATAGGTTATGTGGTATATTTATTTATATATATATTTTTTTTAATAAAATAATTTTCAATTGTTGTGTACACTATTTTCTGCCCAATCTAATAAACACTATGTATCTCTAAGGTTGCTGGTAGAAAACTCTATCGGAGTTAAGCTCGCCTTTGTACATTTTATATACAATGCATATTTTTATAACAATTTTGTGTACAATAAAGATATTAAGATATTAAGAAAGGGTTTCTATTCCTTTCCGTTTTACTTAGAATACTATGACGTCACCATGTGCAAAGATCGCCGCCATTTTTCACCGAGTTCAAAAAGGAGGAGGTTCTCAATTAGGTCGTTTGTATGGTTTTGCAAGGAAATGAAATGTTTATTCGTGCATAGAACCAGGTAAATAAAAAAATATACATGATTTAGGTATGGTCTCAGGACCCGGCCTCTTCAGGCTTATACACTACACACACTATAACCTATAAGAATGATTTCAATAATTAACCTAAAGAAGAGGGGGTCCTCCCCTTTGTTCAGGTGTTCAGCAGCGGTCCTAATGATGATGACCCCAAAGAGTCCCATTGTTGGTGTGAAGCCTCTCCCAAGGCACCCGAAACTGCGGAGCCGCGGCTTGGTTAGGTAGCTATATAATTTAATAATTTAAGTTATATTGATTCGTGGATCCATTATCTTAATAATCCTTAGAGATAATCCTTAATAAAGTCTATTTCAACATGATAATTATTGCATACAAGTTACTGGAGTAGGTCAAGTAGGTGTGCAACAGATGTTATCTTAAAGATAATTCATTAGTGCTGTGTGCTTTCGGTACTCAAATAGAATAGAACCAACCAGTCTCTTCCCGTCCTCTTCTCTTCTTCTTCGTAACAGGTGACTAAGGGACTTTCCAACAAAAAGCAGGTATGGTTTTGCACGTTTCAACGGCGATGGGCTCACCCCCTGTCACGTATTTCTGTATATTTCATTAGGTGAACCGTGGATGTTGTTTCATTCATTAAATTCTTAATGTTTGAAACACCCAAACACTATTGTATGGGATATCTCTGACCACCCCATTTGGGATAAATGTCGTGACGTTATGTTTGTATGTATGTAATTCAATAATCGCGATATGTAGTGGCGTGCTCAAGCCCTGAAACGCTGACTGATACCTAGGTAGGTAGGGACATAGATTTACGCTACGGATTTTATGGTAGCACAGGTTAATTCACATTTTTACGCGACTACCTCAGGAAGGAGGGTAATGTGTTTCGAGTGTATTTACGCATGTATGTAGATTTCTATGTTACCTCATGTAGCCTAAACAGCCTGACTAATTTTAAAGAGCAAGGTGTCGTTAGATCCGTCTTGATCAGAGTGTCGGATACCTTTTATAGTAACAAATCCAGTACGGCTCCCGCAAAATACAAAATATGCAGTCGGGTTTTCTGGTTTAACCTAAAGAAGGGGGGGTCCCATACTTAAATTGTTTCACCTTTTGTAGTTAATTAGGGGATCTATTGAATATCTAACATAACGAGGATTTCAAAAATCAATCAAAATCAAAAAAATCATAGGATAAAAATTATCACTTGAAAACGATTGCGGAAAATATTATTATACAAAAAAAAATTATAATTTTTTTTCCAACTAATTATCTAGTCTCAAACTAAGCAAAGAATGTATACTAGATAAACATACATAAATATTTATATAAACAGCCGTGGGAATAAATGTTCGTATTCATCACACTAACATTTCAAACCTACCTATTTCAAATGTACTGTCCTTATTCCCACAGGTTGCCTGGAAGAGATCGCTTTTAGTAATGTCGCCAAATTGTACATTCTATTCTTACCACTATTCTGAAACTGTATTTTCTTTTCTGTTGTGCAATAAAGTGTATTTGTATTGTATTGTCACATTTAGCCCTCGCGGGATTCGAACCCGGAACCGTTGGTTTCGCTGACAGGGTCACTATCCACTACACCAATCCGTCGTCCACTATTATTGCATAACAGAAACGTGTCATTCATGTTACCCATCATAAAACAATCTTCTTTAGTGTAGATTTCACCTAATAGGTAAGTCCCCTATAGATGCCGCGTATACCTATTTGTACATGCCGCGTATACCTATTTGTACATGCCGCGTATACCTATTTGTACATGCCGCGATTTCAAAAATTCTGTACGTGTGTATAGAAAAGTAATAAAAACATTTGCCGCGTGAAAAAGTACGTGATAATTATTGTAGCGTTATGTTGAAGGCGTAACACTTTTTATGGTGAGTGGGTAATGTAGATATATTCAGCGCGTCTACATACTTGCCGTCTTATCCATAAAAATTTACAAACGCTTTATAAACCTGTTTTAGTTAGTTAAAGTATGAGTTGTCACTTTCTTTCATTACAACATTTCCTTATGAACGACAGAGACAAAACATACTTTAACTAAAACAGGCAGTGTAAAGGTATTCATTTATTTATACATATACCCTCTTTATTTTTAATTTTTTTTTATTTCATTTTATTGATAATACAGAATCAACAATTATTCTCATTCATAAAAATTTACAAACGCTTTATAAGCCTGTTTTAGTTAAAGTATGTTTCGTTACAACATTTCCTTATGAACGACAGAGAGAAAAAATACTTTAACTAAAGGCTTATAAAGCGTTTGTAAATTTTTATGAATAAGAGGGTATATGGATAAATAAATGAATACCTTTACACACAGCGCCAACTAATTCCGCACCACGGGCCAAATTATGGCCCGCATGGCTTGCCATAATACAAGCATAGTTGCTTACCGTGGAACATGGGCCAAAAGATACCACACCACCATATCCTTTAGGATAATAGACGGTTGATAAACTACACGAATACTACTTTGTTTTGTAAACTATGTACATATTATAAATACTGCGCTGACCCCAAATAAATTAGAACTAGGGCAAGAAGACTGATGATATACATATTATAAATGTAAACATCCATAACTCGGGTACACATGTCCGTGTTCATCATGACGTCATATTATGCCCTATGGCACTTGTGGAACTTCTACGAATCTAACGACCTCTCATTTGTCCAAATCGGCTGAGGCGTTTAGGCTGTAGGTGGTAGGTACATACACACATGCGTACATAATGACGCGTTGAATATCCTCCTTTCGACTTCGCCGTAATCGGGTATAAAGTAGTTCCAATATCGTCCTCTCGACTCCATCATCAGACCTTGGTCACCAAGTGTAATACATAGAACTCTTCAAAACTAACGAAATCAGCCTAAAGTCTAGGGGTTTACTAGTAGCCACTGAAGAGTTCCATTATCCACCTCCCGATTCCATCATCAGACTTTCATCACCGAGTGTAGTGCAAGGGAGTACCTACAAGCCTATAAGTTGCTTAGTGTGGATTTTTTTTATACCGCGAGAACTACACACATTAAAAAGGTATATTATTATCGTCGGTTTATGGTACTCTTGACTTGGCTTTTCTTTGAGACGTCCCCGATTTGATCATGGTACGTACGCGTGGTCTTCCCCTACCAATACAACCATCCACATTCGCTTCGTCTTATTATATCTCTTTCGTTAGTCTTCTTTCATTCGTCCTCTCCACAAGTCCAAATTTCAGCATACCTTTTTCAATCTTTATCACTACGTCTTCTTTCACACTGCTAACTCCCTAATTAAACTGTTCCTAATTCTAGCAAATTCAAATTTAAAAAAAGGTTTATTTCGTAAGTTACAAGATTATCATTGTAAATAGTCATGGTATACAAAACGGATGCAAAGGAAATAGTCAGCTCTCTGGTCACCAGTGACATCGGCTAAGAGCTTTGAAATATTTTAAAAATCTAAGGGCCCAAGGATCTAACCTTTTGACTCGGAATGCTAGAAAAATGTAGCCGAAGTCATTTTTTCTGCATTATCGGCGGCTGCACGCGGCCTCCTGGAGGTTCCTTGGCTCTGAGACGAGGCCAGGGGGTCTACTTTCTAACAAAAATTGCATCGAACGGCCGTAACTTCGGGCTTTTCTTTTGCTAAGAATCCTCTATTTGCATAACTTCAGACGTTCTTTGCCTCCCGTATTAACTTGTGATGTCCAACTATATACAACAAAAGTAAAATAATCACGATTGGTTTATAATTGATACAGCAAACTTCAAAAGAAAAAGTCCGAAGTTACGGCCGCCTGCTATTTTCGTTAGAGTGTAGACCCCCAGAGCGTCGTCACAACTGGCATCCTACACTAAGGCCCGACACATACTGCAAAGATTTGATTACATTACTTACCTCGTTAGTTACAGGCGAACCTAATAGGTATATCAACATTATGTAAAATGACCTCATCGTCCCTTGCTCATGTTAACTAAAAGAAAAAAGTTCAATAGCTTGTTTTTTGATACCGATACGTCCGCATCGAAAAACTCTAATGAAGTGAGAGCTGACCTCGATAGGTCCCTCTCATCCACCCTTTGTTGTGATCAGTATGAAGTTTAAAATTACATCTGTAATGAATTCCTATTCGGGGATAAAAGGGCCGTGTAAAAGACCTTTAATTAAATTGAATTCTCTTTTTTAACACCAGCAAAAAGAGGGTGTTATAAATTTGACTGCTATTTCTTTTTTTTTATGCATACCGGTTTGGTACTTGACGTCAATCACACCTGATGTTAAGTGAAGATGAGGTTGAAGGTGGAAGCGTACTGACCCGGAAACCCCAACACATTTGGGGGACTGCATGGCTATCTTATCTCTGACAACCGGAACACAACAATGCTATTAACATTGCTGCTTGGCGGCAGATTTAAATAAGATGGTGATAGCTAGCCAGGCGGACATTTAAAATTCCCTACCACTAACCAAACCGGGTACTTAATCATGTAACCCTGCTGGGGATCGAACCCGCAACCTCCGAATCGTAAACCCAATGTTGTTTACATTGAGCCACGGAGGCGGTTAAAATATGTCCTAAGGCTATATGTGTGTGTGTCTGTATTTGTAAACGGGTAAACCGATTTGGAAGTGGTTTTTTATTTGAAAGCACGTTTTCTAGTATTAGGTTGAGATATTTAACTTTTAACACATTTGGTTTGGTTTGTCTAGATGAAATAATCATTTGTTTTCTCGGGGGCTTTCTAAATTTTCAATTTAGTTATATGAGACGTTTTTTATTGAAACGTGCTTTATAGGTAGGTACGTACTATTTAATGAATATTAGTTTCGATACTGCGCATGGTGTTATGATGTGCTGGGGTCTGATTCTCACGTATTCGACATTTCACTGTGGATAGATATTGTTTATACTTTTACACTAAAGTAGAGGTACCTAGGGTGCGCGAGTATCGAGCCCCTGATATAATGTGGACTGCTGATACACCGAAGTTTATTTGACCAGGGACGAGAGATTATTAGTATTCTATATTGCATGGAAAGTCCTCAGAATATGTCTTAGGCAGATGTATGGAGGACATTTCCTGCATCGTTGGAAACAGCGCTGATTAAACAGGAAATCAGATTAAATAAAATACTACCGTTTCTCAGCGCATATGAGTTAGTTACAAAAAAAAACACAAGAGCCTATTGTAGTGAAATTGCAATGGGACCAATTGGATCGCCAAATTTGACGGTATCATTTATATTTCATGTACATTCAAAAAGAGACTCGATTCAACAGTCTAATGTAGGAGTATTCGGTGTATATAAATTAAAAAGAACTTCCTCCTTTTTAAGTAAGTTGAAATTAATATATATTTTTTATTCTTGTAAAATTTAAGTGGAACAATTTACAGATATTGCGATGTAGGTATTCAGTCCGTCGGTGACACCATCTTAAACAAGTTCATGTGTAGGTTGGTACATAAAGATCCAGTCTTCTTTTATGCCCGTAGATCGCAACGCCCATTTATCTTGACAGTTGATATATGTAGTAACTGGAACATCCCTCACACAATCTCCAGGGATTATGATCGCGAGTTTATTTTTATGTGCGTGGAAATTCGTAAACACAACACTGGTAAGGAATATTGCAGGTATGGCAAGCAGAGGCATCGAATCGAGCAATAAAACGTGTCAGATTTATCGCCGATAGACATTTACTGATTTATTTAGGTATTTATTATCGTCGCGTAAAGCTGATCACGGCAATACTATATACGCAATATCAACTCCAATCTATTTCATTCATTCATCTTTATGGAAGCTAATAAATTAGACCTTTGAAATGAATATGACAGCTTTATTTAATTGGTTGTGCAGACTTTATAATATCTATGAATTAATTGTCTCATATAGGCTGTCCAAATGTATCCGGCATGATTGAAAATTGGAAATTTTAATAAAAGGAAACCGAATTTTATTATGACAAAAATTGCCCAGGTAGCTAAATATATTATTGATTTGATTGTTTATTTGTATATTCTACATGTTTATCTCTCGGATACATCCGTCAATGCCTAAAGTATTGTTTTATTGAATAGAAATAAAGTTTATTTTCATTCCTCCTCAAATACAATATATATTTTTTTGTATATGCACAACGGGTTAGTACTTGACCTCAATCACACCTGATGTTAAGTGAAGATAAGGTCGAAGGGGGAAGCGTACTGACCCGAAAACCCCAACACATTTGGGGGATTGGCTATCTTATCTCTGACAACCGGACCGCAACAATGCTATTAACATTGCTGCTTGGCGGCAGATTTAGATAAGATGGTGTACTGTATACGCTTTTATAACCTTATACCTGAGAATATCATTAATCTAAATGAAAAACAATTTAAAAACCATGTCAAAACAACATTAACAATAAAAGGTTATTAGTGACAAAAACGCTTGATACTTCGCCCAGCTCCCAAAAATTATAAAATTGTATTAGTTGTATATTTTTATTTATATAAAAAAAAAAGAAAATGATCCTGTGGGTTTCTTGCGCCGCTTCTTTTCCCACAGATAATTTCCCTTTCCGAAGCGGTGGTAGCTTGGACATACTGACTGACAGATAAATGCTTAGCCCTATTTTTATTTCCAATAGATTTAAATTGCCATTCAACAAATGATATCATGTATCTTACGTTGAAATAAAATGCTTTGAGTTTGAGTTTGAGTTTGGGTGGTAGCTAGCCAGGCGGACATTTAAAATGCCCTACCACCAACCAAACCAAGTACTTAAACATGTACCCCGCTGGGGATCGAACCCGCGACCTCCGAATCGTGAACCCAATGTTGTTTACATTGAGCCACGGAGGCGGTTAGATATATTGTGCCACAGTAGCAAAATGCGGTATTAATATTAATCAACCGAGCGCCTTGCGAATTCTAAGTGTAAATGTGTATACCACCTGCCTATTGCGTATTTGTTACTACTCTGTACTGTCCGAGTTTGAATTACTTTCTTTTAAAAGTTTTCTCTTTTTCCCACCCATGAAAAATGGGATAACCACATGTTTAATTTGAAACGCCCCGAATGTGTTTTTAAAAACGACTTGTTCATTAATCTTTTAAGTACAGAGTGCTATCACATGAAGCTATATAGAGGTATAGTTGGTATAGTGTCCATCACATACTTACTCTTTTAAAGTTAAGAAGTGTTTCAGTACACAGGCATTAATCAACTTCTGATACTGACTGTACAATGACCTCTAGACCCTAAGTTTTGTTTTGATTCAGACCAAGATAATATCTTTCCTGACCTGATTCCAGGAGCGCTTTAATAACAAGTATTTCCACAAATAGCTACTAATAGATACCATACTAGTTCCGTATCCTTTGTTTTATAGACAATAAATATAACATTTTGTGAGTTTATGGAAGCAAGAGAAGCGTCTCTGGGGGGAAACTGTTGTCTGGTAATAGCCTATCTTTATTGTAAAACTTCGGTGAAATTTTCACAGAAAGTGGTATTAATTTAGTTATCGTATTATAGGCATCCTTTGAATTAGAAACCATAACTTATCAAACTGGAACTACAAAAAGGAACATTTAAAATCACCTCGGAATTTGTCCGTCTGTCACTGCCTTTTATTATTTAGTATTATTTGGATAACATCCAATATTGTATGTCAGTGGGCTTAATTGTCTATTTCTTTCTTATACTTTATACAGGCAAACATAGTCCCATTGTTCTAAGAATACTACATATTTTTTTAAATTAACTTAGCTGTAGTACTTATTTAAATTTTTCATATGGTTTACTTTCTGTTTTAAGATATCGTTATGTGTACAATATAAGGAATTTTTATTCTTTACTTTTTATTTGCTACGTTTTTATGGTGTAGTTAACCGCCTCCGTGGCTCAATGTAAACAACAGTGGGTTTACGATTCGGAGGTCGCGGGTTCGATCCCCAGCGGGGTACATGATTAAGTACCCGGTTTGGTTAGTGGTAGGGAATTTTAAATGTCCGCCTGGCTAGCTACCACCATCTTATCTAAATCTGCCGCCAAGCAGCAATGTTAACAGCATTGTTGTGTTCCGGTTATCAGAGATAAGATAGCCAGTCCCCCAAATGTGTTGGGGTTTCCGGGTCACTACGCTTCCACCTTCGACCTCATCTTCACTTAACATCAGGTGTGATTGAGGTCAAATATCAACCCGTTGTGCTTAAAAAAAAAAAAAAGGCATGCTGAATGAATAGGCGGATCGTAATAGGCGGACATGGCGAATTAGTTAGGTTGTGTTAGATTCCTTTGGATACTAAACAGGAGTCCTATGCAGTGCATATTTGCACCATCATTGGGAAGAACTCGTGCAATTACATTAATGCTAAAATATGATATGTTTAAGTTACGGATACTCTTATTTTAATTTAAGCTTAAACTAATTAAATTTAGATATTGAGTCAAGTATGCTTTTCGTTTTTGGAATCTCATTATCGGGATATGTTCGTATAATATTATAAGTAGGTACGACGATAGTATGTAGTACGTAGCTAACCCCCATCTTCTAAATATATAAAGGAAGAAACTGAATGACTGACTGACTGACTGACTGACATATCAACGCACAGGCCAAACCGCTGGGTCTAGAGTTTCCAAATTTGGCACGTAGGTTCCTTACGAGGTCTAGGGGAGCACTAAGAAAGGATTTTTCAAAATTCACCCTTTAAGGGGGTGAAACAGGGGTGGGAAGTTTGTATGAAGAAACAGTATAACTTGGGCATTTCGACTATTTTCGACTCGAAACTTCGCAAGAGTACTCCTAGGAACAAATAAGCTAATACGTGTTTTGAGATTTTTCGAAAAACAACCCCCTGGGTTGTGAAATGGAGGTTAAAACCATAAAATCGATATTGGTGTCGTTATTTAGTTTTTTTGGGATGTTGATTATGAAAATGACATTTATTTTAAGCCAACCCTCTAGGGGTGAGATAGGGGTGGGGGATGATACCAAAAAAGTCTATATTGATGTCATTATTTAGGTTTTTTGGGACGTTGATTACGAAAATGCTATTTGTTTTGAAGCTAACCTCTTGGGGTTAGAGAATGAGATACGGGTGAGTTGAGATTTTTCGAAAAACAGCCCCCTGGGGTGTGAAATGGGGGTTGAAACCATAAAATCGATATTGGTGTCGTTATTTAGGTTTTATGGGATGTTGATTATGAAAATGACATTTATTTTAAGTTAACCCTCTAGGGTTGAGATAGGGGTGGGGGTTGCTACCAAAAAAGTCAATATTGGACAACCCCCTGGGGTGTGAAATGGGGGTTAAAACCATATAATCGATAATGGTGTCGTTATTTAGTTTTTTTGGGATGTTGATTATGAAAATGACATTTATTTTAAGCCAACCCTCTAGGGGTGAGATAGGGGTGGGGGATGATACCAAAAAAGTCTATATTGGTGTCGTTATTTAGGTTTTTTGGGACGTTGATTGCGAAAATGACATTTATTTTGAAGCTAACCCCTTACGGGTTGCGATAGTGGTAGGGGTTGAAATCACAAATTCAAATTGGTGTCGAAGTCGAAGAGTTAAAGTCGAAGAGTCAATGTCGAAGATTCAAATTCGAAAATCAAAGTCGAAGGCTCAAATTCGAAGGCTCAAAGACGAAGGCTCAAATTCGAAGGCTGAAAGTCGAAGGCTAAAAGTCGAAGACTCAAAGTCGAAGGCTAAAAGTCGAAGACTCAAAGTCGAAAGCTCAAAGTCGAAAGCTCAAAGTCGAAGGCTCAAAATCGAAGGCTCAAAGACGAAGGCTCAAAGTCGAAGGCTCAAAGTCGAAGACTCAAAGTCGAAGACTCAAAGTCGAAAAGTAAAATTCATAGTCAAAGTCATAGTCAAAGTCATAGTCATAGGCAAAGTCATAGTCAAAGTCATAGTCGAAGTCATAGTCAAAGTCATAGTCAATGTCAAAGTCATAATCAAAGTCATAGTCAAAGTCATAGTCAAAGTCAAAGTCGTAGTCAATGTCATAGTCGAAGTCATAGTCAAAGTCATAGTCAAAGTTTTAGTCAAAGTCATAGTCATAGTCAAAGGGGTGAATAGAGTTTCCAAATTTGGCACGTAGGTTCCTTACGAGGTCTAGGGGAGCACTTAGAAAGGATTTTTCAAAATTCACCCTTTAAGGGGGTGAAACAGGGGTGGGAAGTTTGTATGAAGAAACAGTATAACTTAGACATTTCGACTATTTTCGACTCGAAACTTCGCAAGAGTACTCCTAGGAACAAATAAGCTAATACGTGTTTTGAGATTTTTCGAAAAACAACCCCCTGGGTTGTGAAATGGGGGTTGAAACCATAAAATCGATATTGGTGTCGTTATTTAGGTTTTTTGGGATGTTGATTATGAAAATGACATTTATTTTAAGCCAACCCTCTAGGGGTGTGATAGGGGTGGGGGATGACACCAAAAAAGTCTATATTGGTGTCGTTATTTAGGTTTTTTGGGACGTTGATTGCGAAAATGACATTTATTTTGAAGCTAACCCCTTACGGGTTGCGATAGTGGTAGGGGTTGAAATCACAAATTCAAATTGGTGTCGAAGTCGAAGAGTTAGAGACGAAGAGTCAATGTCGAAGATTCAAATTCGAAATTCAAAGTCGAAGGCTCAAATTCGAAGGCTCAAAGTCGAAGGCTCAAAGTCGAAGGCTCAAAGTCGAAGGCTCAAAGTCGAAGACTCAAAGTCGAAGGCTCAAAGTCAAAGGCTCAAAGTCGAAGGCTCAAAGTCGAAGGCTAAAAGTCGCAGACTCAAAGTCGAAAGCTCAAAGTCGAAAGCTCAAAGTCGAAGGCTCAAAATCATAGTCAAAGTCATAGTCAAAGGGGTGAATAGAGTTTCCAAATTTGGCACGTAGGTTCCTTACGAAGTCTAGGGGAGCACTAAGAAAGGATTTTTCAAAATTCACCCTTTAAGGGGGTGAAACAGGGGTGGGGAAGTTTGTATGAAGAAACAGTATAACTTGGACATTTCGACTATTTTCGACTAAGAGTACTCCTAGGAACAAATAAGCTAATACGTGTTTTGAGATTTTTCGAAAAACAACCCCCTGGGTTGTGAAATGGGGGTTAAAACCATAAAATCGATATCGATAAACTCTACATGGTAATTTTTCTGCTGAATGTATTCCCGTGGGAAAGTAATAAAGTGTTGATTCATGTAGTCTACGCGGACGAAGTCGCGGGCAGCTGCTAGTAGAGTATAAACAATCACAGCTGCTAACCAAACTGCACTAATAAATTCCTATAAATGTATCGGGTTCAGCGCGAATCGTCTTGGGATAATGTCGGAACCGCGCAGGAAACACGAATAACCTCTCTTCTCTACTCTTCCTATATTAGGTCGCTAAATGGTTTACAGGTACCTACCTACATACAATAATCGTAAAGGCGAAAGGTGAAGCTTTTACGATAGTAGGTATCGTGTAGTAAGTGCCTGTAATGATAAATAGCCTTTTTCAATGTGCGATTCATTAGCGGCTACATCTGGCTATGTGTAAGTCTGATATTGGAAGTCTATTTTGGACAAACTATACGAAAAGGTCTCATGATGAATATTACAATAGCTTCAGATACCTAATGGGTCTAAGCAGTCTTGCAATATCTATCATGTTCGTTGTAGCTGTAGAGAGAACACTTTTAGATTGTGAAATTTCGTATAACATACATATGTCACGACCTTTATCCCAAATGGGGTGTTCAGAGATATCCCAAACATAAGCGTTTGGGTGGTCCAAACATTAAAAGTTTCATGTTTGAAACTACTTCCACGGTTCACCTTTTGAAATGACGAAAGCCCATCGCAGTTGAAACGTGCAAGTCTATATAGATGTTTTTTTGGAGGAAAGTTCCTTAGTCGCCTTTTACGACACCCACAAGAAGAGATGTTGGTTCTATTCTTTTCACGTGTCCAATATTTAAAATATTTTTGTGTCGATTATTTAAAAGGGCAAACCATATGGTGAGGTAGTCTAAGACGATACGTCACGACCACACCTATAGACGATATGTCTAGAAATTGTGGCCTGAATATAAGATCATTATTTACATTTAGAATGTATTTCAGCAGTTAGGCAATATGAACCTTAACACTTTCGCTAATACGTTATCGAGAGGTGGTTTTGTTTCGTGTACGGTACAACGCTACATAGCTTTATAAGATAAACCGACGTATAAGTCTCAAGAT
This sequence comes from Oegoconia quadripuncta, assembly GCA_949316235.1. Lineage (NCBI taxonomy): Eukaryota > Metazoa > Arthropoda > Insecta > Lepidoptera > Autostichidae > Oegoconia > Oegoconia quadripuncta. Next base: position 11,896,430 of record OX438752.1, on the reverse strand, counting down.
ATAATGAATATTATGAATGAAATACTTTTATCTTCCGCAAAACATCAAACGTCTCCGTTGAAAATTCTTTTTTTAGACAACCATTCAACCATCAAAGAATAATGGATAAATTACATTGGTGAATATCAAATTTATCTAATGAATAATCCATTGGCAATCACTTTCTAAGCAAATCGAGATGTCTGGATATGTAGATACCTATGAAATATGAATGAAAAAGGAAAAAGCGCTAAGTGCAAGTGAGCCACTTGAGCAATTATTAGTATTCAATGCTTGAGAGCCCATGGTTGTTTATTTGGATGCTTCGCTTGGCACCTAGTATTGCTATATTGCATTGCATAGGTATACTTGATTCTTATTGGTAGTTCTCCAAAAAGGAAATAAATAAAAATATTATGTAGTACAGTAACTTGGTCGTCCAATATTTGTCCCTAAGCGAGCCGCACACGACCGATTTTTTGACGGACCGAAATGAGACAGTCAAGCCACCGATATCGGCAGTCGTCTTTTACCGATTTTGACGGAATTCAGTGCAAATAGCCGTCAGTTTGTATTGTTCAATAATTTGCCATAATATTTGATGAGTTCATGCACTGGACACGTCAGACGTTGCTTAATTTCGTTAATCGAACCGAAGCACGAAAACACTCACATGAAATACCAGAGGTGCTTACCCATCAAAGAACTAAACGCGCTAGACAACCTTAAGCAAGTTTGCTAATCGTAAACAACTGTAAACGTGCCGTTCTCTGGACGGAAACTATCCATACCTATCGATCTCCGTTATATATAAAATGTCCTTCCCATTCTGTGAACGCTCGCGACCGATTATCGGTGGGCTATGTACGTTGGCAAGAAAAGGTGAATGTCGTGTGAAGAGGTTAAATCGAGGGCGGAAAGTAGAGAGACGTGGTCATTACTCCACCAACAAGAGCATAAGATGTACGTTGGCACATATCCTTTCGAACGTTACATTTGACACCGACAAACGCACCAGTGGTGGAAATATAATCGATATTTGTAGACCGTGTGCGTTTACAATACCCACGGGCTCCATATAGATAAAAAATTTGCTGTGATAAAAAACGGCCCCTGTTTCGGTCGTGTGCGGATATACCTACTACCGAAGCGGTGTACCTCGTTTCACCTGGCGGCGCATAATAATAACAAGATCGCTTCGCTGCTCTCGATTCGAGTCGTGTGCGATTCGGCTAGTATGAGACCAATTTTGATCTTAACCCTGCAGGCTTACTTAGAATGATCGCAAATTGTATGCTTTCATTAATAAGAGCAAAATATTATAAGAATTAAATAACTATAAATGAATCGCTTTCCATCAAACATGCCTAAAAACCTAGCCCTGAATTTAATCTAAAATATAAAAAAAAATAGAAAACCCTCGAAAGACTATGATATCATCGACATACACCGAAAAACTGTGTGAAGAGCTAAATATCTTAAAAACGGTCTAACCGATTTTTATCAAACAAGAATATGTCCCTTCATTTAGTCTTCAGTTTTTCGTCGGGGGTTAAAGAACCCTTTGAGTTTCTTACTTATTTTTCTTTAACTGGGAAACATATCAATCAGCTTTTTGAAAGAATACTAGGTAACCAGCTTCAATTTAATAATACGAACACACACACACATAACTCCGTCAAACACATAGATTAAAGTTCGTGGTCACTACGTTCAAAAGAAAATAAAATTCATAGTTTTTTGATAAATGAGAGGTTGCTTACAGATCTTGATTACCTACATCAATCGCAGTAAAGTATAATGTTAGATAAAAATACGACTAAAAATAAGTCTTTGGTACTGATATTTTTGGTACAATTAAAGATTTTTACTTTATATTTACTTTAATCTCTTAGAAACGAGATGACGGATTGTTAATTATAAGACAATGTCAACAAAATTAAATATGTAATATCTCTGGCTAAACATGAGAGAAGCTATCAGAACGCTATAAATATAAAAATGATGGGTCTCTTGTGAAATGTGAGAGCACAAAAAGTAAGTTTCTTTTAGCTTGTTACAAATTACAATGAAAGCGAGGACTCGCTGTGTTATTTGATAATATTTTCAAGTTTTACGTTTCATTGGCGTAGGTATGAGTATGTAAGAATTTTCTGACAGCAATTTATTTATAGACCCGTCTAATTAAGTATTTTTCTCTTGAAACGTAACCTATATATAACTTCCGAGAATTTGCTTATAGCCATAAAAAAAGTTTAGATAAATTTTCTAAATAAAAAAGTTACCAAAATATTATCTATCAGTACCTACTTATTATACCAACAGACAAACATGTATGACACACGATTCTTTTTTCACGATTTTCATTATCGAATATATACCGGATCAGTTTTTTTACCATAAGGAAAAAAATAGGGCATATCAGGTAAGTGAAATAGACGTTATTGCCATAGGTAGTTTAATTATTTTAGACCGTAGATTGATAGGGCGTAGGCCGACTGGCGGGATTCGTAGGGTTTCTGTCATGCGAAATTTATTTTTTTAACTTTTTTTTTATACACGACGGGTCCGTACTTGACCTCAATCACACCTAATGTTAAGTGAAGATGAGGTCGAAGGTGGAAGCGTACTGACCCGGAAACCCCAACACATTTAGGGGACTGGCTATCTTATCTCTGACAAACGGAACACAACAATCCTATTAACATTGCTGCTTGGCGGCAGATTTAAATAAGATGGTGGTAGCTAGCCAGGTGGACATTTTAAAATGCTCTACCACCAACCAAACCGAGTACTTAAACATGTACCCCGCTGGGGATCGAACCCGCGACCTCCGAATCGTAAAACTTACCTATAATGTGCCCGCCCTATTTCGTTCCTTATGGTAAAAAAATTCATCCGGTATATATTACTGCGAGACCAAGGCAAGAAGATGATGATTACTGATTGTCTAGTTGGGGAATTGATAATTGGTGCAAGTAACTGAAAGATTTATTTGTTATTCTTTATGTAAAGTCGATATGAAACTAAAACAAAGATGTAAGAGGAAGTTAAGTTAGGGCTGCTATTAGATTAAGACAACTAAACATTTAAGTTACTGATCGAGTCCCTGTCTAGGATTAGTCAAATTACAGGTGTTATTTCGTTACTTGTAGATAAGGATCACGATCCATTTACATTTACATAAATATTACAGTGGCTGCCACACAAAGCTAACAAAAAGTAAATTTATATCAGTTTAAATGTGTACCAGCAGCTATCACTTGCTGCTTCTACAGTCAATTACGATTATATTTGCTTGGGCTTAATTTAATTATTCGCCAACAACTGCTCGCCAGCGGTAGGACGGAGACCTTATTAATAAAATATAAGGTTTACCTAGGGTATATGAGGTATCCAGGATTCCAAAATCAAGTTTGCAAACAAAATCTCCTTAAAAGTTTATATAAAGAGTCACAATTTAGCTGTGCGTCGAATTTACAATGCACACGTACGCATGCACGGATATGCTATAAAATAATATTCCTCTGCTATTATATGAAATGCCTTTATCAGAAGAAAGCACGTATGAAAATGAATGCAATAAAAAATCTAATCTAAAAAATCAAGTTCCGGGTGTCTATTTTGTAAGCTTGTTGGCGCGGCTCGCGTCCGAATTTGCGGCGAAATTTAATACTTTAATCTATGACCATAAAGTTAGTTGTCGTGTAGAGTCTTAATGCGGCTGCAGACGCGAGCCGCGGAAACAAGTTTACAGAATCGAAATGAGTGAAGGCGATAACTACAACTGCTTCGAAAAGGAAATGAGAAAATGGCGTATTAGGCAATAGGGGTAACAAGAAACCAATCATCTACAAATCGACGAATAATGGAAAATCTAGGACGAGAAAACTAAACTTACGCTATTCTTTATTACGTAAGAAATACAAACAGATTACAGTCAGAAAAATATGTACAAAGGTGAGCTTATCTCTAAAGAGATCTATTCCAACCAACCTTACTGGAGATTTGTGGATTATGAATTTCTTTATTGTTAAAGAACCTAACAAAATCTTATTTAATATTAGTGTAAAAATTATAATACACAAGCGTGTAAAGCCGTGGCAGATCGTCATCAAACGGATATCCACCATAAGGTAGATATGTGCTTTTGACTTCGTGGGTACCTACCCGCTCAAGATACACGTGGTAATTGAAAAGGGTTAGCTGCCACGGGAATCACGTTTGGGGAAAGGTAAATTTTAATTACCTATCCAAAACATTAGTGCTATGACATGTTCTTAGGGTGCCTCTCATCGTTCCACATTTAGCTTTCCTACATTTTTAGCACTTCAAAGAAAACACAGATGTAAGTGAGAGTAAATAATTTAGATTCATTAATTTTTTGGTCTTGCGTGTTTGTGAGTGTGTGTATTTGAGTTTGTGCGTGTGTATACGTGTCTGTGTATATGTGTGTGTCGAAATTGAGTGCAGTTTTTAATACTACGTAAAGAGTCAACGAAGTTAGTCTTGTTTGATGGAAATTGATTAAGCCGTTTCGATATTAAACCTTATACAGATCGTTTGTCTCTCTGGATGATATAATCGTTCGTTATTCGGGGGTTTTCTAAATTTTAAAATTACTAAAGAGGAATTTAAGGGCGAAACAGACCGGTTACATGACCGGAGCGTTTCAGCAGGGGGTTGTATAATATCGCACTGTATTGAAGACTTTATACAAACTGCATGTACATCTGTGCATTATAATACTATAATAAGTGAATAATATTATTTATTTATTTCTTTAGAATCAGCTTTTTAGTGCCCCGACGGAAAACGACAGGTGCTATGCGTTTGACAGCGATGTTGGTGTGTGTATGTCCAGTTTTAATCCGAATATATTTTAATATTATGCGTGGTCCGATTTGAGCGCGGTTTCTTTATATCTAAGATGAAACTAGGGGAAAGTACTTAGCCCTGATGAAAACAATTGCTTTATATACCTGGATTATATTATTATACGTTTAGTTATTAACAATGAAAAACTAGTTACCAGTGTGTCATAGGTCGCAGGTATAATATCATATCATTATAACTGCTTGCCTCATGTAACACGGTGGAAACTACTATAAGTGGATATTTTATGATTGTTTTCTTTCCAGTGTCAAAATTGTCGGTCGGGGTTTGATTTGTCGCATCGTGTGACCCACTTATAATTTGCAGACTACTCTTAGACTAATCTAAGAACTCTAAAGTTGTGTTCTGACTATTTTGAATAAATCATCACACTAAAAGAGGTTTTTATCATTTTATTAAATTATCCACTCTTTTATCAACCCCTGGGAGGAACTGCGGTACACACTCCGGATATACACTTCAGCGGATCACGACACACTGCGGAGGGAGTCTCTCCTAACTCCTTGCTGTAAGCTTTGCACGGCTTGTCCTTGGCTGAAATTAAAAAAAAATATGAATTGAAGGTCCGTTATGTTACGTAGGTGATAGAAGTAAATCTAATTACCAATCAGTTGGGGTTAAACTCTTGTTGTGTAGTGTCCGGTAGAGCATATGAATAACTCACAGTAGATTTATTTTACCGAAATAATTGTGTCAAATAGCAGAGGTTTGAGGGAGGCGAGGTAATGTATTCCGATTGGCCCTATCAAGGTTGTTATTTATGTTATTTTTGAAAGATTAACTAGCATATAGCATCAGGTATAGTGTCATTATGGCGTTAAGCAGTGTGAAAGCAGACGTAGTGACAAAGATTGAAAAAGGTATGCTGAGATGGTTTGGACATGTGGAGAGGATGAATGAAAGAAGACTAACGAAAGAGATATAATAGGACGAAGCGTATGTGGATGGTAGTGTTGGTAGCGGAAGACCACAGTGAACGTACCATGATCAAATCCGGGACGTCTTAGAAGAAGGCCAAGTCAAGATTACCAAAAACCGTCGAGCATGTACGAACATGTACGAAAAAGAGTAAATGAAACAAAAGAGGTGTGTTAGGATCGTAACAAGTGGAAGTCTGTGGTCCCAATGGTGGTGGTGGAATTGTCCCAAAGAAAGCGATGCAAATCGCTTATTAAGGTTATGTCCTGCAGTGGACTTCTATTAAGCCGTTGATGTTAAGCTCGCGTCTATAGGGCCTCACTTCTCCTAAGAAGCCCTAGCTGAGGATTTTTACTCAAGATTTTCATCACATCATCAAAGTAACTGCACATGGGCAATATGGGTAGACAGAAAGCTCGCACGATGTTTCATATAATTATTCCTCTATTCTCTATGTTGACATTAAACACTTCAGGACAATAGTAGTCCTTCTCCGTTGTCAGCTGATTCCAGCTTTTGTCTCCAGCATCTCTCAAAATTTGTCAACCTTCCCCGTCTCATTTTGTAAGTTTTCATGCCACCGTACCCATTTAGAACTTTCACGCATTTAATTTGTACTTACATATAAATCACGACCTGTATCCTAAATAGGGTGATCAGACATATTCCAAACATAAGCGTTTAATGCTTGAAACAACATATACGCTTCACCTTTGGAAATATACAGAAATGCGAACGTGACAGGGGGTGAGGTCATCGCTGATAAATCGTTCAAGTCACCTTGCACCAGACACGTCTCTTCCCGTAAGAGACGGGTTGGTTCTGTTCTTTTTACGTGCTCGAAACAACGAATTTCCAATATATTATTGAAAGAGTATAAAAAAGTAGGGACTTACCGAGGAGTGTGACACAGGCTGGACAGCAGGCACACTTGCCGGAGTGGTTGGGGCGGAACTCGGATGGCTTGCTGCAGCTGTCGGGAGCCACAGGCGAGCTGCAAGGGTTCTCCTTGCAGTAGTTGGATCCGCACACCAGGTCACCATACGACACGGCCATGATACAGGCCAGGACAACTAGTACCAACGTGGCCTTCATCCTGAAAAAACTGTTAGCGTTGAAATATATCAAGAGCCTATTAGATTCGCTTTCATGGGAGTTTGCCCTAATTATCGCAAACATAGAAGTGTTCCATAAATAATAGCCGGTGGTGTTGTATGCAAGACATTTATTTATTGCTCTCTTGCTAGTACAATTCGTTAGCCCTTTACGTGCAACATCCAATCTGTATGTCTCTCCGAATACCCGCGGGATGTTCTTGGATTGGAGTGGACTACAGGAAAGGGGTAAGAAAAACTGTTGTCCGGGTGAACACGCATCTACTTTCTGCCTCATCTTTACTTAACAACTGTGATAGAGATGAAGCGTTAAAACGTTGGGCATAAAAAAGATAGTTGCTTCTGTTCTGATTCTTAGGTGGGACTAAAACTCTTACGCTGGTGTACATGTACTACTTAACAGTAATTTTTGTGAGGGCACGGTGCGAGAATTATCGCCGCTGAAACAAGTTCACTTAGACATATATTTAAACATATTACAGAGAGTCTACGTTTAATCCAATAAAGACCATTCGGTTGAATTTGCTAAAAAAAAGCGCCAAATACAAATAATTTGCTCCAAATTGAAAAAAAACCGACAATTGATAAATATTCGCGAAGGGTTTACAGGCTTATACTGTTTTATTGATCATTCCGACTCGGTAAAATGAAAGGGTTCTTTAATTAAATACAGAACAAACCAAACAAACGGTCCTACTTTTTACAAATAATGTAAATAATTGCCAGCAACGCCCATATTTGTTTCGAAATTGTTCGCAATCGAACGAGAATTGATTAATTCTGCGAAATGTAATACAATGATTGTACAAAACTAGAAACAATCGGCAATCTCTCGCGAGTTGGCATTGATCGAAAGGATGGCCTGTGTTCGTGTTGTGAATGTACAATAGAAGAAAAGAGATTGCTAAAAAGGTTTCTGAATTTAGATGATCTCTTAATATGCCACGAACGAATTCGTGTTGACTTACGACCGGTTGAAAAATCAATATTGTATGTGTAGTCGTTTGGTATTGATGTTATGGCTGCAATAAGATTTTCAATGCGTTATTCGAATGATAAAATAAAATGTTTATTGCTCTAGTAGGTGTTTGTTACAGCTGCGAGGGACCACCCCGAAACAGGATTCTATTTTTCCTACACGCATATACGTAATGACCACAATGATTACTTTGTATTCTATGTATTTTGTTAGGCGCTTTGAACAGAATATTATATGGTTCAATTATATTATTATATTCAAGGTATTCAAGAAAAAGTACCTGAAAGTATAGTGCGACTTGCTGGAATAATTTAAATCAATTTCATTAAAAAAAAACATTTAACAAAAGGAAATTGAAAAGTTTGGATGTCCCTAAAAGTTACATTTTCCCTTCATTTATATTACAAAGGCCGCTTCAGATCCATTGATATCTACATTAATTTCGAACTCTTTCGAGTAACATTTTAAATCCGAAGTTTGTGAGAAATCTGTATCTACCTTTACATACTTATTACTGTACTTAGTATTGTACTTTTTGTAAAATTTAAATGTAAATCACGATACCTATCCTCTTAAAAGCTCATCTTCAAGTTATGTGGGTATTTGATTCGCGTAGTGGATTCGCGACCACATCTGCAGAAACCTCAAACTGGTTACATAAGTATATTATGTTAGTCTAAGTTTAGGATAATCTTATCTTGAAATGGACCTGGGGCCAGAACCTTAACGTTTATTTTGTTAGATTACTTGGAAGAATCGAATAAAAGGCTTATGTAATATCGTCGTAAATATGTTTAGTCTCATTTTACAATAAACAATTAACAATTTAAAAATAAATCATTTTTAAATTGTTAATAATTCATTTTTATCCTGTAAATGTAATTTAATTATATGAATTGATTATAGTTATATTTATTTATAGGTGGTTTAGTTTGTAAATGTATTATTTATTGTAATTTTTATGAAAACCAAGTTTCATCACTATTTACACTTGGAACAATAATAATAAAAATATAAATAAATTCCCAATCATACTAAATAAAAAAATATTATATTAATATTTTATAAAATAAAAAATATAACAAAAAAATCTTTTATGAGTACTTACTTGACTAAACAGGAAGAGTAATCTCTGTTGGCTGAGAAGGTAGTAAGAGGAATGCCAACTCGAAAGCACGGTGAAGCAATTATAACAATAATTTGCGATAACCCCGGCTTGTTTACTTGTCGCCTGAGCTCTCGAGCTCGCGAACTCTATATCTCCTCTTTATCTCGCAAAGCTGTTGTTAGGCGATAACTCTTTACAAGAAATTTATTATCAGAACCCAGTAGTTAGGATCACACAATGTGACCAACTATAAGTTGTTTTTAGATTGATATCAACACTTATATTAATGTGGTCCCTTGTTAGCCTTGTCTACAGATTACTATATCTATAGATTTCAGTGACAGCCAAGTTATAGACTGCCTATGGTCGTAAATTAAAATCAAACACAATAACAAATTTCATTTCTACTTTATATTGCAAACAAAAGCTCAAAGATAAAACTCATGTTCAAAGATAAAACTTTGATTGGTGTTTGGAAATTTTGCACTGATATAAGTAAGCTCCGAGTGGTCTGGAAGTTTTAAGATTAAAAGTTTTAGGTATTCATTAATTCATAGGTTATCGAAACAAAGTGAAGAATTATTTGCGAATTGGTAATTATTTGCATCTATATAATATGTACGACATCTAGGTACCTACGTACCTTTTTTTTTTAGTTAAGTAAAATTTATAAATCCGTTATAAGACCTGCCGTAATGTATGGATCGGATTGTTGGGCCATGAAGAAGACGGATGAAAGAAAATTGCATGCAGCAGAGATGAGAATATCGAGATGGATGAGTGGAGTGACGAGGATGGATAAAATAAGGAATGAGTATGTAAGAGGCAGTTTAAAAGTGGCACCCGTGACAGATAAGTTGACAGGAAACCGTGTGGCTTGGTATGGACATGTTATGAGGAGGGATGAAACGCATGTTACTAAGGGAGTGATACATGTGGATATCGATGGTTGGAAGGAAGTCCACGGAAGGATGGATGGATTGTGTGAGGTAACGGCTGATAGAGGAGATTGGAAGAAAAAGACGTAGGTACTGCGCCAACCCCAGATAAATTGGAACCAGGACAAGACGATGAATGATGTAGGTAGGTACTTATTACTGGGACCATGTGACCATGACCATACTTATAGATTCCTAAGGAAGAAAAAAGTTATGATTTCACATTTCATCGTTGTTCAAAAAAATAATCAGTGCCCCATGCTAAACTATACTATAGGGCAAGTTGATAACCATGATTGACAGCATATAAAACAATAACGTCCCCATAGATGGTATAACAATGAGTACTAACTTATCTTTCCTCAATTTCAGACATATTTATTTAATCTCTGTGCAGTACAACGGATTTTGGGTTTTTTCTGTCCTACCCATCAGTATCCCTAACCCTGATTTTGTCAACGTTTCTGTTAACCTTGTCTTGGGTAGAATTATCCATACACGATCCGTAAACCCCCCAAAAAGTGGAGGAGGGGGTACTAACGTCTCTAAATTAGGATTTGTGTACACTTGTGCTATTTACGTAATTTACATATCGTGAAGACCTTTATCCCAAATCGGGTTGTGAGATCCTATTTAAGCATTTGGGTGTTCCAAACATTAAAAGTTTTTTTTTATTCACCACGGGTTCGTATTTGACGTCAATCACACCTAATGTTAAGTGAAGATGAGGTCGAAGGTGGAAGCGTTCTGACCCGGAAACCTCAACACATTTGGGGGATTGGCTATCTTATCTCTGACAACCGGAACACAACAATGCCATTAACATTGCTGCTTGGCGGCAGATTTAAATAAGATGGTGGTAGCTAGCCAGGCGGACATTTAAAATGCCCTACCACCAACCAAACCGAGTACTTAAACATGTACCCCGCTGGGGATCGAACCCGCGACCTCCGAATCGTAAACCCAATGTTGTTTACATTGAGCCACGGAGGCGGTTAAACTTTTCCAAATATACCGATGGTTAAATCCTTTTTCGTGGCGGAAACTATTTACAAAAAAAACATATATCTCGAGAATTGCAAGTATTTCAAAATTGCAGTTTGTTGATTGTTTTCTTCTCACTTTAAAAGGAAGCCAGAATGACAACCTTCTTCGGGTGAGTGAGTGAGAGTGACTTCTTCAGATTCCCTTTGCCTGTGCCATCGGGATCTTGGCAGAATCGGTGGACGACCGGTATTTGGTCATGCTCATTCACTTCAATGGAGCTTGACAGCTAGAGCATCTGAAACAGAATAAATCATGTATCAAGTTCACAATTTTTCAAAATTTTTTCAAAGAGCAAAATTCTGGATAAAAATTATTTTCTGGAGAAATTTTTAAGACACGAAACCCTGGTAGATATTGAGAGAAAAAAAATTATCGAGAATGAAGAAGTATATACAAATGACATCATCGACAGAGAGGAAGCTGCTATAATTAGTGTTTAATTTATTTCATTATTAATAAAATAAATTTTCTATTTAGTTTGCTTTTGATCTTTTTTAGACCTCCATCTTCATAATTAAAGTTTACATTGATTTGTAGTGGTTATTTTCTCAGTAATGTCTTCTACTAATCAATCAATCTATAATGTTTTATTTTCATAGGTAAAATTCACACTTGAAAGCAGTCAGTCAAAAACAACTGTGACATACAGACAGAGGGCGAAGTTCTAAATTCTCCTACTTCGGCCACGGATCCCTAAATCCCAAACCCACTGAAGTGAAGACACTGTCTAATTCGAGTATTAAAATGAAGTTATTGGTACTTACAATTTCAATTAATCCCTGGCTTACATGTCTAGCTATTAATTTCGTACGTGACAAACTGAGAGCAGATTCTCGTTTGAATTGATCCGACATTGCCAGATCAGTGAGCCCCTTCTACGTCATTTGAAGTCTCGCGCGGAGCGCAAAGGAATTAAGCGATAGGTATGTTGATATTACAGTTCCAGATTAAAGCTCCCTGACATTATATACAAGTACAAGTAGAACATCTATGAGTATACTCTATCTTGCTCTGTGCATGGACCAAACGGTGGATTACGAGATCTGACGATTTAACATTCCATTAAAGTTGAAGGGTATTGTATTATATTTCATATTTATTTTTAGGGCCTCTTGATTCATCCACATGCAAATCTTAATAAAGGGTCGGATCCGGAATCAGAAGGAATATTACATCAAAAATTGCAAACTCATACACCATACATAAATACTGAATAGTAAAATAATCCAAATATAGTATAATTAAAATAATAATAAAGCATGCATTATTCAGAACAAAATAAACCAGTTTTAAATATACGTTCTACTGTCAAGAGCACTCAACCCAATCAAGTACACTTTATTGCACAAAAATATAAGAATACAATTGATAAATACAACCTCAAAATTGTATGACAAGGCGGTCTTATCGCTATTAAGCGATTTCTACCATCTTACTTACTACTTACTAATACTTACTAATAGGAATATTGCTTGTAAAGTAAATAACATATCAATTTGTATTAAGTATTATACAACAATAATAAGAAACAAACAAAAAAATACAGTTATACGGGAGTTATACAAAGAAGCTTCTAAATGCACGTGGCATGTCTTCGCTGCATGCAATGTATGGCTGCAAACACGTTGCCAGCAGCATTGCCAGCAATGTGAGCAACACAATGCGACACATATAATTAACATTGCCAAGGGGCATTAAAAGTAAGGTTTTTTAATGCACTTTTGTATGGGGCATAGTCTACAGACAATATCACCGAGATATACATTTTCCAGCCATATGCTACAAGAAAATATTGCCGGGCTGTGCTTGAAAATATTACAGCCACATATTGTCGTGAAAGCATGCCCAGTTTAGAAGCACATAGATTAGCGGATGAGAGTGGTTGCTATAAACAAAAGAAATTCACTAGTTATGCAACACATTGTTAGTTGGCATCAACTTTTCTAAAGTAAATCTATTAAAATAGTAAGAATAACTCATTCATGCTTTCCTAATCCAGCAATCTTAGAGACTAGGTACTCAGTCGCTTGGAATTTAACAGGATTACAAAAAGTAAATTCACAGCAGCAAAAGTTTTTGATTGTTCGAACAACATTTTGTTGTTAATCTGTGGTAATCCGGATGGGGCGAGTGGCCGCGTTCAGTAGAAAGTGGATAATTGCAGGATGTATCGCTTACGGCATTTAATCAATAGCTTTTAACAATATTTGTTAATAGAAAGAAAAATAGTTTATTCTTTACTTACATATAATTTTCATTGTACTAAATTAACTATTAAAAAATAAAAAAGCGGCCAAGTGCGTGTCGGCCCCCGCGCAGTGTAGGGTTCCGTACTCACCCTCACAATATGCGGACTTAAAAGGGGGCTTTTGTTGTTTGACAAATAGTTTTCAAAGGAAATTACATTTAATTAGTTAATGAATATTAACTTGTAAAACCTACTTGTAATAGTTCTCCTTTTAACTTCATCATATTATATACTATTACCCTGAATTTTTTCACATATAAAAACCAATCGATTAGCCTTTACAGTGGGTGGGACACCTAGACTAACAAAAATTAGCACTTTAAATCTTAATATTTCCCGAAATCAAAAAAGTGATTAAGATAACATTTAATATTTTTGTACGACCTATCCAACGATACCCCACACGATGGGGTACAAAAATAAAAGAAAATTCATCCCCACATTACGTGTATCTTAAAAAAATATGTTTTTCAAGATCATATTTTACCACTTTGTCGGTGTAATTAATATGTATGCCCATGTCAAATTACAGATTTCTAGTACCAAGAGCCTCTGAGCTACGCCTCGAACAGCCAGACAGACAGACGGAGTTGTGGCGAAACTACAAGGGTTCCGTGTTGACTATGGCACCCTAAAAACTAATGTGAGCCGCAGTAGTGATTGGGTCACGACTCAGCATAATGCTTCACTCAAAGAGCGAGGCTCTGGTTTTTTGTCGCATTCGTGTTTGATGAGTTGGGAGAGTACGTAGTGGTAGGCATTCAGATTATTATACATTTAAATAATATTAATTTTTTTTGTACATACACATAGCGCCATCTTTTTCCACACTAAGCAACTAGGCTTGTATTATGGATACCAAATGGTTGATAATAAATACATAAATAAATGAAAACCTAGCGGGATTCGAACCCGCGACCTTAACCACTACACCAAACAGGTCATTTGGTATAAAATTAAACATTACATTATTAAATACTAGATAAAGCTTATTACTACTAGATAAAATTTATTTACAACAGAAGATACATGAAATAAAATTATTTACTAATAAAACTACCTACAACACCAAAATTAGAATATAAAAAAATAGAAGATAACGAAACAAACCAAAGACTTCACACCCGCAATCTAAGCAAGGTCGAAAACGTGTTCAAGATCGCTATCATGTGAGAGCCCACCCAGGATTGAACGGTCATAATAAATAATACCTAAATAATATAAAATTAGAAAAGTATATGTAGACATGGGAATCTATAGAAATAGGATACTGTAGGCATGGGAATCTGTACATACGGGAATCTATAGACGTGGAAAAAATCAAAAAAAATTATCATACATACATATCTTGCATACTAAAAGGTAATGTAATGTGTCCCTCCAAGGACAATTTGGCAATACCTTCAATTTTATTAGTATTTAGTATAACCAGTACGATATTCTGAAAGGGAAGGGGGAGCTCCTGTAACGGAAACTCAAGCTCTACAATTTATTGTGCAAAAACTTAATATTTTGAGGAACGTTTTGACGAACATAGGTACAGCACGAACGTCAAAGAAGGGTTTCCATATTGCCCATTGAGATACGAAATCCTAAAACCGAAGTAATTGCCTCACTTGCTTGCTATATTTCCGTGGTATGATGACGTTATTTCGATATCGGTAAATAAACAAAACGGTACATATTTCATTGCACAAGATATGTGAAGATCAAGGTCATTGTTTAATTTCATACTAATCTACTTATCAGTACTTTTTTCGTATCCAAATTATAATATTGTGATCTTTCATGAAAATAAAGATGCATAAAACTCAATTAGATGGACCCCTGCTGTGGTTTCATCTAACAAGTAGCCCATAGCACAAAGTAGGTACATAAAGCGGTCTATTTTATGCTCGTAATGAATGTCAAAGGTCACAATAAGGACACCTTTTGTACCTACATCTACTAGCATTCAATTTGTTTATATTTCTACCGCGGTAAAAAGTAGCCTATGTCTACCTCTTCCCCTATCTGCACACCCTCCAAATTGCATGTCCCAGTACTAGACTATTTTATATATACATATGATATTTCATAGGTTGTAGTAAAATACCTACTATTCATTGTAGATATGACAGTTTTCGGCAATTACACTTGATTCAAAGCTTCAGTGGCCCCATTAGGTTGAGTTCTGCAGCGTATGGCGTCTGGAAGATCAGACAGACAGCTAAGAGATGTGCAAGATGAGTTTAGCTATAATCATAGTATACAGGGTTATTTGAAATATGACGCATTCCTCCCAAGACGTTAAGGGGCAGCCAAAATGCAACAATTTATTACTATATGTACGGCCAAAATTTTGTGGTTTTCGAGATATTAGGATTTTAAAGTTTGAACAAAAAAAAACTCGGGTTTTCCTTAAAATAAAAAAAAAATGCTAATCCAATGGCATCGAATTGAATTTAAATTGATAGCTAGAAAATTTTTCATAACTATTTTTAATGTAAGTTATTTATAATCAAATTCATTCTTAAATTTCAATGAATATTTTTTAATAAATCGAACCTTCCTCAAAGATCAAACGTTTTCCCAGCACTTTTCATTACCCCCATAAATTATTGTCACTATAAATCGGGCAAATGTCTTTTTCTATAAAATTGTGCTACACGTTTTATTCGTTCCGCTTAGGTTAGGTGATTATTTTTATAGTATACGTACAAATGGAAACACTAGTGCGGTAATTTCTTTAGTCTAGACCTTGTATATGTATATCTGTAATTCAGATAATTTTTTTTTTTTTTTTTTTATATGAGAGGGCGGCAAACGAGCATGCGGGTCACCTGATGGAAAGCAATCACCGCCGCCCATGGACACCCGCAACACCAAAAGGGTCACAGATGCGTTGCCGGCCTTTAAAGCAAATCGAACAGCCTTTGTGACCTTTCAACTAAAAATTAAGGCATGGCTTTTGTCACCTCACATAAATACGACTACATCCTCCTAATCCTAAGTATATTCGTAGCTGATAAATTATACATAGCTTATGGATATGTAGTTATATGATATGAATCTCAGGAACAAAATTGTCAAGAATTGGTTTTCAGCTGCGGTCTTTGTTTTTGAATATACAGGCAGAAAAATTCGTGAGCAATCTACTCCTTGTGAAGCGACGTAGTTTTAAAAAATAACATGTTGACTTTCAGTAAGTGATATTTTTGTATCCTACATTGAATAAAATATTTCTTACTTTGACATTTGATTACGAACAACTTTCCACTAGAAACTTACAAGAATTCGATCAAAAAATTTTCGATTACCATACAAAGTAAACCATTCTGAAGTCAACTTTATATGGAAGTTCAACAATTTTCCGCTGAATTCGGCTTATGGTTTCTAGTGGAGAGTTGTCCTTAATCAGGAGTGGAGTCACCAGCTGAAAATTGTTGAAATTCCGTATTAAAGGTGGTTTCAGAATGGTTTACTTTGTATGGGTAATCGCAAATTTTTGTACGAATTCGACTATGGTTCCTCGGGGAAAGTTGTTCGTAATTAAAAGTGGCGTCACCAATTAATATGGATTACACGAATTCAAATTCACTCTGTTACTCATAAACGCATTTTGCATGTTTATGAGGTTACGCATAATTTATAAATATATAAATTATGCGTAACTATGATTAATTAATTATGATTATAAAAGTTTTTATCATCCCATGCCCTCCGAATCTTCAAATTCTTGTGCAATTAAGTTTTTCTGACGAACCATAGCGACGTGAAGGACAAATATACTCACTTTTTAGGAGAATAAGTAGGAGAATGATAATCTTGTTAAGAGCGAAGGATTAATTAGAACCTGCAATCTCTGAACACATTGATATCTGGTGACCACCCTTTGCCAACTTCTATGATATAATTGTATGTGTTTCTTTAACCCTTTAATCCTTTCTTCCATCCGCCCATCCGTCCGTCCGTCCGTCCGTCCATCCGTGCGTCCGTCCATCCGTCCATGCGTCCGTCCGTTCATCCGTGCGTCCGTCCATCCGTCCGTCCGTCCGTCCGTCCGTCCGTCCATCCATCTATCTATATATCTATGTAGGTCCATTTACTATTTTATCTACATATATACAGGTTATAAGTTACACCTTTTTTATTGCATTATGAGCATACTAATTAAGTTGTATAGTAGCGTGCGACATGCGACCTTAGTGTGGACGAGGCATCACCTGGATGTACTCATACATGAATTCCTCTGCCGTCGGCTTCTTTCAGCAAACGATGCTGCATAACCATTCGAAATACAAACTATTCTAGTCACTGTGATGGCATAGTCGTTTGTTCAACATTCTTCACAATTTTCTATTATTTCTTTTTTTTTGTACCTTTTCAACAGAAAGCGTCATTTAAGTTATCCTTGACTCACCAAGAAGAAGGGTAATATTTTTCGAGGGTTGCGTGAGACTCTTCTCGGTCCCCAGAGTATTGCAGGATACATTTTATTATCAAAAAGCCGACAGTAATACAAAGTATTCTGTCGCATTTTTTCGTTAGAGCAAGTGCAGGTACGAGCACTATGGAAAAGGTAAAAATATGTCTCAAAGGTCAAATTTCTTCTCTGTCAACCAATACCGAAATATACAACAGTCATTTAACGCTAAAAAAGGGCCCGATTTCATGCGTGGGAGTAAAATGCAGGCATGTTATAAATCAACCAAATTCCTTAAACAAGGTTCATTTTAAGATTACGTTCATTATTAACCGCACAGTTGACTTAAATGTCACTGTAATGGATAATGATTAGGATTCAATCCCAAAGCGCCGGGACAATCGTTAATTGTGGTGTGACCCAAGCAATCTGAATTACTGATAACATACTTTTCACCTCTAGCTCAAATTATTTACTAGAAATATTAATATGGCTATCGATTGCCTCAAAGTAACGGATATCTTATAATATAGTTAAATAATATTTCGGACACTGACACCAATCATCTTAGCAAAGCTTGTGCTATGGCTACTAGAAAATGGTTAATCATACATAAATCGGGAAAAAATGTTCGTATTATCATATAAGCATTTTACCCCTCGCGGGATTCGAACCCGCAACCGTTGGTTTCTCAGGCAGGGTCACTATCCCTACACCAATCGGTCGTCAATATGAGAATGCAAATACTAAGTGAAAAAATGTTAAATACATTCCCAGCTGTTCAGAACTGAGACATTTGTCAAACATCAGGTATCAGTAATACAAGCCTAGTTGCTTTGTGTGAAACTAGATGGCCCTGTGTTATGTGCAAAGAAATTTATTTATTATTATTATTTGTAGCAGCGCAGCGGAAAGTGCGTCAAAGTGCGTCAAAGTGGAAGTGCATCATATTTGGAAAATAAATTACTTGGCTATGTATTTTATTACGTATGCACATTAATCTCCGGTTATAAATTTATACTAAACTTTATTTTCAAGTTCTATTAAAAAACTACCTTGCTTCTAGTCATTCAACGATATCTAGCATATTCAAGTACACAGCTCCACAGTCTATTACAGCTTTTCTTTTGAAGATTTGCTCTTAAATCTACCCTGGGGTACATCTAGGATGATGGCAGATTTTTGGGATCTATGCATTAAAATGACTGTCACTTATACTCAGGAAGGACATGAATTACATACATTTAAATACCCGTGTAATTAAACAAAATAAAATTTATTTAATTAAATTATACGGGTGGTTCCCAATTACATAATTAATATATGATTATACAACAATTAATCGGGTTTAAAAGTAAAAATTAAAAGAAATAATTAAAAGTTAGTAGATAAGAAAATACAAATATATTAATAACAATAATATTAAAAATCCATAGCCAAGAAAACAGTAAAAACAAAAATATAAAATGATCTTGTAGTTATGACAATAGTTCAGCATATGCCGCTGATTTTCAGTCACAGCCTGCAGTGTACAGTCCACCACACGTTGACCAAGCAACCATTGTACATAGAACCGGTCGATAGTGGGATTCCAATCCACACAAAAATGCCGTCTAGTAGACCGTACATAATAAATAATAAATAAATATCCTTAGACATACACACAGCGCCATCTAGTTCCACAGTAAGCAACTATAGGCTTGTGTTGTATCAGATGGTTGATATACTACATAAATACATTTTTTTTTGTAAATAAATACTTATTATAAATGAAAACATCCATAACTCGGGTACACATGTCCGTATTCATCACACAAACATATGCCCCTAGCGGGATTCGAACCCGCGACCTTTTGGTATAATGGTCAGAGTTGCTAACCACTACACCAAACAGGTCGTCTAAACATACACCTCTTATATGTTAATGGACTCACGTGACACATATTAAGTAAATAGTTATTGAGTTAAATTTGATGAGGAATGTTCACATTAAATCAATGACTCATATACTCGTACAAATAAATTAGTAGATAAGAAACTGTTATAATGTTTAACGGCGTAGTTTGTGTCCAATCTTTATCCGGATGTATCTCAATAATGCGTGATCCGATTTGAGTGCGGTTCTTTATAGTTATATAAAGATAAAACTAGGAGAAATGTCTCTGCATATTGGTTAACCGTTTCGGAGATTTAATTTTTGTTCCACAGGATTTTCTACATTTTCAATTTATGTTATTTTTTACATTAGATATTACCATTCCATAAATTCCTATATATGGCTTTACTATCCAACCAACCTTGCGGTTGATTTGTGTAAACGATAAAATTCAAAAAATCCGGAACAAAGACACCTAATGTTCGCATTGCGTGCCAACACGCAGTTAAATGTAGTAATTACGTTATAACCTGTGATACCAATTTATATTATTTGATGTAAATAATATCTGGGATAGGTTTATGTTATAACACAATGTATAGATATGGCACAATAACGTTTCCCTAATCAATATAGTAATATCATATTAGTGTATTTTTTTCCAGATTAATAAGATATTCATTTCCCAAAAAGAATACAAATTTTCTTAACTTGAGAAATACATGACAATTAATTCTAAATATATAACTAAAGGGCATAGAAAGGATTGTGAAGACACACACACACACAATGGACACTTGTTCTTACATATAACAACAAAATATAAATTATTTGCCGTGATATTTATGTCAAAGAAAAAGGTCCATTTCTTCCCGTGGGCATTGTAATTTAAAAGTGCTTTAAGTCATAACAGTGACATTTAGAGCAGAGATCCCAAAAATCAGCTGTGAATGATACAACGTAAGTAAAGGAGCAAATCTTGAAAGGAATGTGCACCTATTTGCTTATCTACACTAGATATTGTTGAATGTCTCTGGAAACCATGTAGACGTGTCTTATCATGTCGAGTAGTTGACTTCGAAAAGAACGCAAGACACGTCTGTGAATGTCAATGTGTAATCAAAGTGGCATTCAGCTTTTTTCCAAAAGAAATTGTGCTTCTGTAGTTTAAGAGTAATTCAATGTTTTCCGTGAACATTCTTTGCAATAATGACGGAGTCATAACAGCAAGGTCTATGTTGTTATTAATTAGTCAATTTAGCTCATTTTTAGGATTGCGTACCTCAAAAGCAAAAAGGACCCCTTACATTATCACTTCATTGTCTGTGTGTCTGTATGTCAAGATCCTTTTTATCAGGAACGCTTGGAGGTTGGAGGTATCAAGTTGACGTTCCATCGTAGACCTTATCTCGACATTAGTCCAGATTAAGGTCAAGAGCGATCCCATTCTAATTAAAAAAAAAAGTTGAAATTAATATCAAATGGTTAGCAACTCTGACCACTATACCAAAAGGTTGTGGGTTCGAATCCCGCTAGTTTTTGTGATGAATACGGACGTGTACCCGAGTTATGGATGTTTTCATTTATAATAAGTATTTATGTAATATATCAACCATCTGGTATCCACAACACAAGCTTATAGTTGCTTACTGTAGAACTAGAGGGCGCTGTGTGGATGTCTAAGGATATTTATAGGGTACTGTTGACTTAGAACCATGAAATTATTTTTTTTTTGTTAAAAAAATTATTTTTTTTGCAATTACAATCTTACTTTCAAGTCTCGATTCCCAAGATGGACGAACTATCTACATACAGTACGGAACCCTCGGTGCGCGAGTCCGGTTGTTTAGTTTATCGTAACAAAATTTAGCAACCATTATAATTACCGCGGTGTCTGTTCATTTATTATTTAAGAGGTAATTGGAGGTGGTCAAATACATATCCAATTTTTAATGATCCGATTTGCACTTGGTTGGGTTAGCTTAAGTTTTCCCTATTGAGGTTTAAAACTCTAAAAACCCATATTGAAGTGCTACCACAACTATTATTATACTGATACACGTACCGTTCCTTTCATGTTAAACTCTACAAAGACCCCTTACTTATATTGCGGTCTGAGCCCTTCTGAGCCCTTTTAATTTTACCGCACTGAAGAAACCGTTGAGTGCTGGAAGTTTTTGTGGACTTTACGTCAATCAATTCACAATTTGCTTCTATATAACTTTCTTGCTCGAAATGTCGAGGTCAAATGTTAATCGTAGCTACATTCTGGGATACTTCGCTTGCTGTGCATTTGAAGTGCTTATAAATTGGTACGAAGTATCGCCATTTCGTTTTCACTTAGCAGCAGGTTAGAAAGGTTTAGACTGCCTTACTTAACGGTTGTCTCTAGGGGGGATAATGTCTAAAATATTGGATCAATTTTCATGATATTACGTGCCGATTTTCAAAGCCAAATTTCCCACCGACTTGCTTAATTTTCTGAATCTGGGTTGATAATGTCCCCTGGGTGTTCTACGAGAATAATATATGGGCCATTATCCTATTTTGATTCCAGGTAATACTGAGTGTATCATAGGAAAATAAGACAACCAAGAAATGATTGTATATGTAACATAGATCGGCAGCATTGTCATTGGTGAGATAATACTAGAAATCAAATCAAATATAGTTCAAATACCTTCTTGGGACAGGTGTCTTGATTTTGTTATAAGCTCTAATGATATGACATCTGACATTACATAAATATTTAGAGATCAGTTACAGGTCAAATTATAAAACCATGCTGAATTCATGATCTTCTACTTAAAATTACTTAAAAAGAAATAGATAAATTCATATTTTTGCGGCTACAGAGAAATTGCAATAATACTCAGAATTGAGCTTCGTTCTGCAATACGGTGCTACTAAGCTTAAGCTTCTATTGTGATTAATTACATAACATTTTAGATTAAAATTCTTCCGAGGATTCTAGAAAGTATTATTCTGGTGGCATGGCAGCTAACCTATAGTTATTGTCGGTCACCGGGAAGTAGGTACTCTATAAGATTAAGATCTGTCAGTGAATGGGGAATATACGTTTTAAAAGCTTTTAAGGCTTTTATTGTGTTGGAATAGATACTTGAATTTTTTGCCACAGTGACTATTTGACATTTCCGCCTGCTATCTCCAGCGGTTTCTGAGAGAAAAGAGCCATGAACCACGGAAAGACAGATACCAAAGTGGTACCTGGTAATATGGTGTCCGCTTTTTCTCAAAATGATTAATGAACCCCTGGAACCTAACTATTACTTATCTACGCACATATTAACTTCTACCAACGATAATTTAAGCGTATCAGATGACCATGTAAGAACAAAGTAATAGAAACGCACGAAGGTTCCTGAAAAGGAACACATTTCTCGTATAAATTACGTACGTCTTAAATGACAACGAGAACCCTCGTCACTTTCTCGTTCAGACCGGGCCTACAGCGACATTCTGTCGTAAAAAATGTTAACAAGCTGATTCGACAATTTGCTCAGCAAAGATTGACATTAATTATGTTTTGCCGTTAGATAAAATATACATTTTAGTAGGTAATGAATTACCCGTTTGAATTATTGTAAAAAACGGCTAAATTCTTCAAAAACATTACGTCGTTTTTAATAAGAGTTGATAATTTAATTGTTATAATTTGTTACCCTATAGGCTAAAGTAATATTAATTAAATTTCCAAATTTGGCAAACACGGAACTCATTTTTTAAGCAACTACAACATTTCGAATATTAAGGTACAGCCTTCATGTTAGTCACACTAATCTCCTCGGCTTGTCATAATTCTAATCATGGAAGGTTTTGCCCTAATTTATTAAACGTTCGCGATTACCGATAGCCGATTTTACCCAAAGACGTTAAGCTGCCCATCAATGGTCTGTAATCTTAAGCCTCTCAAATTAATCACCCTTTAGTCGCCCACAGGACCATGCCGATTGGTTCAATATTAACGGGAACTAGGGATAAAGCTAATTCAATCCGAAAATTAGCTGTTTTAGTGAATTTAAATAAAAACTGAATTTTTAGTAACTTAGGAAAATTGGGTTCCTTTCAAGCCCATTTCAAAAAATGACATTAAAATACGACGTTCAAAGGCTGTACATGACATTATGCCACTATGTTTATGATATTATTACACGACGACGATTTACTCATACGCATTACGATCCAAAGAGAAAAACAGTCTTGTGAATGGGAGTTCGTAGGCGACAGAAGATCTGAAAATTGTTGGTCTAAAAAACGACCTGTCTAACTTAAAACTATAAAAGACAGTTAACGCTGATTGCTGCACAATAATTTGTTTACCTGTTGTCTAAAAATCGGGAGAGTCGACCGAGATGCCGTACCCCCTAACTGTTTCTCCGCACACCGCGAAAAACGTAAAGGTTTTTGGCTTCTGAAAAGGCGGAGCTTCTAAGCTAATCTGAACAAAGGCTGTCTGTGATTTGTTACTTTTCCCAAAAATAAAGGATTTGATGAGACGTTTGACATTTGGAGAGGCTGTGATGCCTTCTCGCATAATTCATATAATATAATTTCACGACTTTTGTCGCAAATAGGATGGTCGGATGTATCCCAAAAATAAGCGTTTAAGTGTTCCAAACATTAAAAGTTTAATGCTTGAAACAACATCCACGGTTTACCACTCGACATAAATATAGAAATACTCACATAACACATGCTCACATGACATGAAAAACCTGACATCCTATTGGTCTTCCCGTTTTTAAAAATGGGTTCAAAAAATAAAAAGTGTTTAAAATATACCAGAAAATATTTTGAAAGGCAATAGATCGATTATAAACAGAAATTATAAATAAATGATAGATATATTATTATACGTATAAATTGATTTATGTTTGTGAGTTACACAAAACCTTCAGTGTACTCAACGTATTTGTATTTTATATATGACAGAAGACTAAAAATGTTAAGACGTGTAAAAAGCTAAGCCATAAACGTCATAAGCCTAACCCATGAAAAGCTTTAAACCGTAAAAAGTTTAGGCACTCGGGTACGCAGGTGGCTGGGGTTGCCCCCTTTTTCTACATACAGACGTGGCGTCAGCACTGTGCGAGTACCGTCGAATTCGATAATAAATCCCGGCTCACATTTCCATAATCCGCATGAAGTCATCGTAATGTCGAGGATAAAACAGATTCTTTAAAATGTGAATAAAATTCTGAAATTTATTACAAAGGACCGCAGAGGCCCGAGGGTAATTTATAAACCCTCCGACGTAGTGGTCCATATATAATGTCTCTGAATATTATTGATGGAAGTACTTAATATATTTTATATTTCTAACTGCTTGCAAAAAGAGGAGTTGTTAGTTTCATTGTGACTTCACTTGCCCTGAATCACACCTGATGTTAAGTGAAGAAGAGGATAAGGGTAATGCGGGTTTTGTATTTAAATTTAGCGATGCCATCCAAAAATAAGTCACGTCTGACCAAAATCGTTTCGGTAGATTTTAAGAACCTATATAAACATAATGAAATATATTCTTACCTCTTAGTATGTAGGTACATAATGTTCCTATAGGTGTTTTTTGAAAATACTTTTATCAAACATTACAAATCTTCTACATTTCCATCTTACGGAAACCTCATCGGTTTATGTGTAGATGGTGAGTTCACAATTCTATATCTTGTTATGTATACTATGCATTATCTGGCAGGGTTTAATTGATAATCCCTGGTAATTATTAAAAATACACTACGACCGTAAAATAATAGCGCACCACGGTCTACACTGAAAGATACGCTTATTGAGCGAAGATGTTGATTGAGTTTTCCATTTTGTCCTTCGTTTTATGCCTGTGAGTTGTGTTGTTGTTTTCTGATCATCGTCATCATCAGCCCGTAAAAATCCCACTGCAGGGATATAGGCTTTCCCTCGTA
Source organism: Oegoconia quadripuncta (assembly GCA_949316235.1). NCBI lineage: Eukaryota > Metazoa > Arthropoda > Insecta > Lepidoptera > Autostichidae > Oegoconia > Oegoconia quadripuncta. The sequence continues at coordinate 11,870,982 of OX438752.1, read as the reverse complement.
TAATGAGGGAGTATGGGCCATAGTCCACCACGCTGTCCCAATGCGGGTTGGGGACTTCACATGCCATAAAATTTATATTTGTTAGGCATGCAGGTTTCCTCACGATGTTTTCCTTCACCCTTTAAGAGCAGTCGGATAAATGCACATAAGTAATTAAATTAAATTTAAAAACTCATTGGTAAATGGCCTGCCTGAGACCTTCCAAATTGGGAGACCACGTCTTAACCGCTGAGCCAAAGACGCTCTTTAAAAAAATATATTAATTAAGTATAATTAAGATATCAAAACAGCATGGCACTGGGACTGTCAAGAAAGCGTCATGGCAATTTCAGATGTTATTTTAAAAACTTACGAAATAATCTTCTATATTTAATTTGGTTTTGTTATGTATGTAACGTGATTCTGTGTTTGAAATGTATATTACGCAGTCTATTTCTAAAGTAATTAAATAAAACGAATTACACATACACACTTAAAGTAATTAAAAAAAAACTTGGTCATGGCCTGCCTGGGAATCGAGCGTTGGACGCTTATATTAGATACTTGTAAGAAAAGCGAATCTCTTTTATGTGGTTTTGTCCAGTTACTTACACATTCAAGATTAAACAGATAGTACACAAATACTCATACAGAACTGCACCGAGAACATTAATTTTTAAAAGAAATTGTCCAGCGCTCGTTCTGACACAACTCACAGGCATAAAACGAAGGACAAAATGGAAAACTCAATCAACATCTTCGCTCAATAAGCGTATCTTTCAGTGTAGACCGTGGTGCGCTATTATTTTACGGTCGTAGTGTATTTTTAATAATTACCAGGGATTATTAATATTAACCAACTTATACGATCGAAGGGTAGCTATGAATTTCTCAAATTAACTACTCAGGAATTATGAATAATTTCCGCATATAATTTTTTTTTTATGTTTAACTGGTTACACGTTTGACAACAATCTCATCTGATGGGAAGTGACGATGTGGCCGAAGAAGAAGCTAGCGATCTCAGTAGATGCCTATTCACCCTTCTCTTGAAGATCCCAAGGTTGTAGGATTCAGGAAAGACTGACGTCGGAAGGGAGTTCCATGCCTTGGCTGTTCGCATTATGAATGAAGAATCGAACCGTTTAGTGTGAATGTTCGGTATTAATTACATACGGATGGAATCCCTCCCCGCGCCTAGTAGTCCGAAGATGAAATGGCGATGAGATAATAAATTTTGGAACAATAATGGTTGGCATCAATAGTTTTTTAATACGTACAGGTAAATTATAAAGCCAATCGCTTTTTACACTCGCCTAGATGAGAATGGTACAAAATACAGTAGTAGGTATTTTGTAGTGTAGGTACTTCATTTCTACGGGCGGTATAGACCTATTACAGCAAAATCTCCATCTGTCTTAATAGACACCCTTATTAAATTCAGCCCTTAAAATTAATGTCCGCCATTTATCAACTTTACTAATTTCATAAACAGTGGGTGCCTAAGTACATTTGACAAATTAAGCCATTCTTTCCGTGACAGAAACATAAAATTAACTCCGATTTGTGTAAGGCGGGACGTAAACAGGGCGGGCTATAAGGTCATTAGCGTCATTAACACTTAGCTCGGTGGATTAGCGTTTGATTAACCTGTAAAATGACTGTTTAGAAATTTACATTAACATTTTTAAAGGCTAACGAGCCAGTGGCACGCGAATTAGAAAATCAACGCGTAGTAGCTCTTCGTACAAAAGTATGTTAGAAAGAAAATTTAATTAACCCTTCTCGTGACACCTAATTATCGGTTTCGCAAGGTGGAGTCAAAAAGGTCTCCACTCAGTATGGGTTGTAGCCGAGCACTACAACGTTAGTTTACAGGTAGAGCTTCCAAATGACGCACGGGGGTAACTAATTATTACAAAACACAAGGTGTATTTGCGTGAAGGAAATTATGACAAATATGTAAATAACCTTATACGTTTACACGAAGTCACAATTTTTCACATTGTTATGACATTTAAAAGATGTGTTGTTAGGAAATTTTGTAGCGCTTTTTATCGCTCACCATAACTTACGTAGAGCTGTAGTTGGAAAATATTTTACTTTCAACAAGTTTTAATCTACAATACCTTTTAAATATGTGAACCAAACTTTCACAAATATCTATACAGGCACAATCTCAATAGAAATTTCATCATCATCATCAACCCGTGAACATCCCACTGCAGTGATAGGTATAGGCATTGCCTAGTATATGAGGGAGTATGGGCCATAGCCAACCACGCTGGCCCAATGCGGGTTGGGGACTGCACATGTCTTTGATTTTTTATTTCTCAGGCATGCAGGTTTCTTACGATGTTTTTTTTCACCGTCTTAAGAGCAGTCGGATAAAATGCCCATAAGTAAGTAATCGAACACGGATCTCCCAAATTGGGAGACCGCGTCTTAACCGCACGCTATAGACGTATACTATTATACAATTCACTTTACCTAAAGTTGGCTGGATCTCTTTGGTGCTATTGATTGTATTTTAATACAAAAGAAATCACTGAAATTTTTGAAAGTTCACATTTAATTTCATAATTTAACTAATCTACTTTTTCGTTATCCAAAAAGTATCTTTTTAACTTTTCTTCAAAAAAATTGTAAGACAAGGTTTCTATAGAAACACAAACAGTTCAATGATAATGAGACAAAGTACCGGCACTTAAGTTGCAATTTACGACTTGGCACAGTCACAGCACCAATTGCATCGTATTACTTTCACATTGTTTAATTTATTGCATTCGGAACGGGTATCGAGACAAAACGACGAAGTTTTATGTACCTAGTTTCCGAATCATTAAATTAGTTTTCGGAAGCGCTCGACCTTTCAGTTACATTTGAAGCGGAATTATAAATAAACAACTAGTAAGTTTTCGATTAGCGAAATGTAATGTCTGACATAGTCAATCCTTGGATGGGTGACCACTAGTGACATTTAATTACGAGTGTTTCCGAGCTTCAGAGAGCACGTTAAATAGTCGGTTAAGCCAAGTTGGTGGCGTACAGAGGCGATTTAAAAACACTGAGTGTCACAATCCACAATCTGTACTGAGCCTGATTATGGCCCAACCCTCTCCCAGTGTGAGGAGACTGTGCCCCAACAGCGGGGGCATGTAAGGCTGTTGATGATGAGATAACTAAATAAATCAATATTTGGTACCCTTACACCATTTATCTAGTCCCAAACTAGGGTAAAGTGTGCTAACTAACTGATTAACATATTTATAATATTATATTTATATATTTAAATATGAACACTGAAGACTCGGGAATAAATATTCTTATTCATCACACAATGATTTACCATTAACGGGATTCAAACCCACAATCATTGGTTTTGAAGGCGACGTCACTACGCACTACACTAATCGATGTGAATGTACATGAATTGACTGAGAACAAACATAAATACTACATCATCATAAACAGCCTTTATATGTACAGTTGACAGCATGATGATAGTAACATTGACTGATGATAACATTGATTGACACAACAAGATGATGCTGGCGTACCACAAGGTGGCGTGCTTTCTCCATTACTTTTCTCTGTATTCATTAACAATATCTCAAAAGTTATTTCTTCTCTCTACCACCTCGATGCGGATGATTTACAAATTTATAGACACTTTTCGCTCAATGAGGCGGCAGATGCTGTTAGTGCCATAAACAGTGATCTTAGTGCCATACATTTGTGGGCTGCGTCTTTTGGTCTTCTTGTAAATCCAACCAAATCACAAGCGCTGGTTATCGGTAGCAGTCGTTTGAGGCCGAGAGCAATTCATATTCCAGGTATATATTTTAACGGAACTTGCATACCTTATAGTGACAAAGTCAAAAACCTCGGGGTCATCTTTGATGGCCATCTGTCGTGGTCACCTCATATAAACGACGTGAGCAGGCGCATGCATTACACCTTTCACTCTCTTAAGCGACTTCAGAACTTCCTTCCTTTAAAAACTAAAATTATGCTCTCACAAACCCTTCTTCTCCCCATACTAGACTACGCTGATGTATGCTACTTGGATGTGACTGAGGAGTTGCTAAATAAGCTTGAGCGCCTACAAAATCTTGCCATTCGTTTTATTTTCGGATTACTCGTACGTAAATATGACCATGTATCTGCGTTTCGCGCTCAGCTAAAATGGCTCCCCATCCGACTTCGGCGCAATGTGCACATCCTCTCCTTCCTATATAACATCCTCAAAAATCCCAACTCTCCTGATTATCTGAGTTCCCGCTTTAATTTACTCCCCCCTCCTGATGTTCCTAGGCGATCCTGCATTACAAAAACACTTGCCTGTCCTAGAGTCACAACAAACTTTCTTTTTCACTCCTTTAGTGTTCAAGCAGCCATGATGTGGAATAAACTGCCAAAATTAGTTCAGGATAGCCCTTCAATTGCAGTATTTAAGAAAAGGCTAAAAGAGCATTACCTCTCCCATCTTTCGTGATATTAGTATGTGTATGTAGGTTTATAGTATATATTTTAAATTATGTTATGTATATATTTCGCAGTAGGTATATGTAATATATTTAGTGTAAGTTTATTATTCAGTTATCTTTTCTTTTTTTTATTTGTTTTATTATTCGTTATAGGATTTTTTTCTTTTGCACACAATTTACTGCTAAACCCCAAATTTACTAAGTTTCCTATTTCAATACTCAGGTTGGCTGGAAGAGATCTCTTAAAGAGATAAGTCCACCTTTGTACGTGGCCTATTATTTGTACTCTGTTATTGTAATATTTTGGTGCAATAAAGAATAAACATTACCAGTGAAGCTGGCCACGGGACGCTTTCGGGAATGTAATCGCCGCGAGACCTTCATGTAATGGAAGTGTAAAGTGTCCTCGTGCGGCCGCGTGTACCTACGCTAAACAAAGGCCTTTCCAAAGGTAATATTTCGAGCATTGATGTAATCGCTACACTGGTCTTGTAAACGAGAAAAATGTGGTGCATGTCAATGGTGTTTTTATTCCTAGGCAAAAGTTTCTTAGTTTTTATTGCAATAAGAAGAATAAGTACTAATAAAATTTCTTACTCCCAGAAAGTTTCCTAGGTTTTTGACACTGATGAGAAAAGTTTCACCATATCTGGTATGCTGTAAAGAAACTATCACTCGTATTTCGTTTGGCGGAAATCACAATTCAGCAATTTCAATGTAAGATAATTTAAAAGTCTTAACATTTTCTATCCATCTAAGTATTAAATGGGATGAAAAGAAGCTCTCGTCACGCAGTCTGATTGACCTACTATTCGTTTTTAATTAGCGAATTTAAGCAACGTCCGGTGTAGTCAGTCTTTGTCGCGAAGGTGCAAGTTATCTAAGCAAAAGTCATTGATAATGAAATGCGAAAACCCATAACTACAATGCAATATCTGTGTGACGAATACACGTTCATAATATTAGTTAAGGTAATATTGTACTTCAACATGTGGGTAGCACTCGCCTACTGCCGCTGCCGCACGCTTCTCCCCTACATTATATTACTCTTTGCGCACGCTTTCAGATGGATTCGAAGTAGAAGGCAGTGAACGCGCGAACTACGGCGTCACGGAATCCTATCTCCATAATTCGATGGCGAAATCCTATCATCGAACATCGTGGTGGAGGTGCTGGGATCTGGAAAACGAATTACTCTTACAGGACATATTATTATGAGTGTGAGTGACTAGAGAATTAAGTAAAAGTATTCAATCTAAATAGCAGTATGTAAGTTTGATAATGGTATAATCATTCTCAGGGTTCCTTTTGGTGTTTCCGATGTCATAGAATGTATGAATGAGTTTTGCTTAGATAACTCACACCTTCGTGACAGTCTTTGGATGAGTGACCACTAGTAATGTTTTCACAAGGGTCCGAAATACATTTCGCCGAAGTACAGTTCATCTACTGCCGAGTACATTATGGAGTTTGTTTCTATTAAAAATTTTGGTAACGAACAAGTACCCGGCTTTCGGCGAACGGTGCTTTGGGGAAGTGTGAGTTATACCCTCTCTATTCTCACATGAAGTGTTTTTCGTTTCATACGGGCTGCCAAAGCGTTGGTACCGGTAGTTTTTAGTCTGAAGGCAGATGTGAAAAGTCGATTCTGACTCATTTCTGTATAATGAAACTAATTTTTATATGGCGCTACCCCGTTCTTATTATTCCAGCACTGGTAGCATGATAGGCGCGATAAATGTTTATATCACGCGAGATAATATAGGCCCTGCTCATTCGCTTGGACGAAGTATACAACTATCCTACTCTCACTCCTATGACGCAAGCGACAAACGAAGTCATGCTACTGGGGCTGGAAGATAGAGATGGCACGACACCGTCATGATATCGTCATCCACTCACTGTCAAGTGACCACTAGTCTGAAAATTTTATCAATTCGCCTGTATGTTGGGACCTAGGGCTGTTAATATATTATGTACTTATGTTTATCTATTTCTATTCAAATACCATCACTGGACTGCATTGGATTTATAGTGAATCCATATACATCCATAGTGATGAACAGTCATGCAAGAGCGTTGCAATATCTATCGACTTTGTTTATACAATGCTATCGATGGCTGTTTCTACCGTAGCAACGTTCCCACTTACAGAGTTTTAATTGAGTACGTAAATATCGTATTTTCATATGTTTACAATTTTAGTTTTGTCTCCTCTCGGCCGGAACGATGCGGTAAAAGCGTCGTCGTGCATCTTCATTTAATGAGTTCTCTCTCTACGACACAGCCAAAGCCTACGGGTTATTATTGCCTAGCGAGATAAGTTTTATTTTAATTAAAATACATATATAACGTCTCGACCCAAATGGGGTAGTCAGAGAAACATTAGTGTTTGGATGTTCCAAACATTAAGAATTTAATATGTGAAACAAACCTTACGAAATATACAGAAATCCACGCGTGATACCATCGCCGTTAAAACGTGCAATCTATAGATATTATTTTTGTGGAAAGTCCCTTAGTAGCCTTTAAAGGCGGGAGAAGACGGGTGGGTTCTATTCTTTTACGCGCCACACCATAAACCATATAGCCCATTGTAACTTATACGAAATTAGAGGTATAGTCATAAGGCAAATAAATACAAGAAATCACAATTCTGTCTATCGTAAGTATATTTACATACAGGCATAGGCTAAGTTAAGGTACAATTGGGGAGGTATTTTAATTGTCTCAATTTTACAACAAGACCCATTGGAGAGAGCGTTTAAGAGCGTAATAAACTTTGTTGTTTCATTATTTAGGCACTAACATTCTTGAATCGGAGAGTAACAAAGGAAAGAAATAAAATAGATCTTTTTATATGCTTTGACTTTACTTCAAGTTTTAGAAACGAAACTTGTAACATAACTCTGGATACCAGGTCGATAAAGTTACCAAAACAGACCCGAAATAGAAGGATAAAAGATTCAATAGTTAAGTTTTGCCCGCCAACTATTTTCCATTTGCTCAACAGATCAATTGACTACACACATTGAAAATATGACAAAAATTCAATCATTGCAGCTTTTCAATTACTTGTGAATAAATATACGATTTTAAAGTCACTCAACTCCTAGTCTTGTCTGATCTGTGTCTAATGGATTTTGTTCACCTGTTTATCCTATGGAAAACCTAATCCGGCGGTAAAATTTAATTAACTGGATAATGGACTGAATTACGAAGTTAAGAATTACTTTAGAGGTGAATTAGACTATAAATTTTGTGATAAGATAAGCAAAGAATGCTGGCTGGATAGATTGCAAAATCACAGGAGTTGAAAATAAGTAATTTTGGCCCCTCTTTGTACAGAAAATATCAGTGTTGAGATTATACGAGTAGCTACTGAGTTTAGGACGTCTTATGTTTTTTTTTTTAATATTTATAATAAATAAATATCTTTTGCACATACACACAGCGCCATCTAGGTCCACGGTAAGCATCTAGGCTTGTGTTATGGACACCAGATGGTTGATAAACGACACAATTTTTTTTATAAATAAATAGGTACATGTATAAATGAAAATCATCCATAACTCGGGAACATATGTCTGTATTCATCATACAAACATATGCCCTTAGCGGGATTCGAACCCGCGAACTTTCGGTATAGTAGCAGAGTTTCTAACCACTACACCAAACAGTTCGTCACTGTAATAATAATATAATTACAGTTACGAGCAGTGCAAAAATACGTATTACGTGTTCAATAACACAATCCTGTTAAAATAATAATAATAAAAATAGCTTATCATGAAACAAAATGCCTTGTGTACCTTTCATGTATTAATATACACACACACGCACACGCACTGATATAACTTATTCTACTTGAAATGATGTTACATATTAAATTACATACAATAGCTTATTAAATGGTTCATCATCATCATCAGCCCATAAACATCCCGCTGCAGGGATATAGGCCTTACCAGGTATAATGAGGGAATATGGGCCATAGTCCACCACACTGCTCCAATGCGGGTTGGGGACTTCACATGCCTTAGAATTCTTATTTCTCAGGCATGCAGGTTTCCTCGTGATGTTCTCCTTCACCGTTTTAAGAGCAGTCGGATAAATGCACATAAAGTAATTAAATAAAATTTAAAAACTTATTGGTACATGGCCTGCCTGGGGAACCATACCCTCCCAAATTAGGGGACCGCGTCTTAGCCGCTCAGCTACCGATGTCCTAAGTCTAATAAAAGTGCAAAATAGACCCTAGTTGCTTCCACTAAACAATACATTTTTGCTCGACTTAACAATTTGTTCCCGTTTTAGTCTACATAAATACACTTTAGTACAATTTAATGCAATAAGTTACTATGGTTTAGTAAACGTAATATAAGTACCTATAGGTGCTTTTAAACCGATAAATTTGTAAGTATTTGTATATTAGGACATAATAAGCTACTTTGGTTGATAAATCCTAATAACAACTCCAAAAAACATTTGGTGGATCGTTGCCTACGGACACGGCCCACTCATCGTGGTTTACGATCTAACTTAGAAAAGAAATTATTGCCCGAGAGCGTCTTATCTCAAGCGAAGTGGTGCTTCGTTTAAGCGCTTTTCCGCTGTGAAATGGATGCTTGTTTTTTCATTACACTTCTAAGGTTTATGTCATAAAACGCAAAATGCAGTCGTTCAAGAAAAATATGAAATCATAGCCGAAACAAAAACCAATACTGCCAGTTCAAATGTTTTAAATATTTTGGATATTTAAGAGTTCAGATGCTCAAACATGAAATGAAATAATATTATTTAAACGAGCTCGAAAAAATCTGCGAGGCAGGTGCCTACAGCAGATCGCACATTTTATCAAAGAGATAGTTGATAGATATTTCTGTATGCTGCTATATTCACAACGAATTCTGTACTTGCAGAAACTATTTTCTTTTCATTTAATTACATGTGATTCTGAAGGTACCTATTCATTTATTAAACTACAGAACATAAATGCAACTATTTTAGGTGTGCAAAACAACTATACAAAACAAAAATACAATATTTCTTTATTTTTCTCTCACATAGTTTACAATTTTTATTATTATATAATAATGAATGCATAGTTAAGTGAAATTACTTGTGGAGACTGATGCCTGAGATAGTGGTGAGCCTGTGTTTCAGGATCACCACACGCCAGTGTAATACCCGGTTGTCGATAGGAATATACAGGTTTGTATGAGTTAGGTACGTCTAGAGAGAGTTGAGTAATACAGAGTAGTAATACATAGAAGTGATAGTAAACTATAAAAATCAATGTATTTTAGATGTGAGAGTTACTGTGAACTAAGTAATATGTAGGAGTGGTAACATGGATCCTATAAGCCAACATCAGCCTCTAGGACTGTATGTAATTATATTATTGCCGACACAGGTGGCCTTAATGGCCCATATCTCGGCTCGTTCGGCTAATGTCACTCCAAAACCCACCCTGTAACCGCCAAAAAAGCGTAGCTACGTACTTTTGTCTTGATTTACGGCGAACGATTAATAAAACCGATGGGCTCTTATTTAACCGTCTCATTGTTCCGGCCGAGATACCGAATCTCATTATATAGAAATTATATTTTCAGTAAAGTTAGCTGTACTTAATAGGTGGCGTCGACGTTAAATAGATCTATTATGAGATCAGCCAATGTGGCAAGGTGTTTGAACAATTTTAGGAAACAGCGACAACAAAATTATTTTATCGAAAGACTGTAAGTTCAATATAAAACATTGATTTTAGTGGAATTTAAAACACAGTGTCAACCTTTTTCTGTGAGTAAATATATCTGTTTCCAACAATCGATTTTGAAAAGAGATAGATAATTGCATAAAGTCACGACCTGTATCCCAATTGGGGTGGTCAGAGATATCCCAAACATAAGCGTTTCGAACGTTAAAAGTTCGATGCTTGAATCAACATCCACGGTCCACCTTTCGAAATATACAGAAATGCACACTTACCTACAGGGTTACAGTCCATCGCCGTTAAAACGTGCAGGTCTATAAATGTTTTTTGGTGTAAAGTCACCCACCTTCTTTTACGACACCCACCGGAAGAGATGAGTTGGTTCTATACCCAGTGCTGAAACCACACGCCACAGATAGATAACATACCTACATAAAAGTAGCCTTAACATTACATTAAATCGTATCGTAGTTGGATAACTTAGTGGAGTCTGTATGTTTTCAGATGTAATTATCTCAAAATTTCGTCTAAATATATTGTTTATGGGAAATAACAAATCTACCCTCACATATATACCGGATAAGTTTTTTTTATCGTAAGAAAAAAAAATAGGGTATATTAGTTAAGCGAAATAGAAGTCATTGGCATAGGTAGTTTAATTTTGTTTTTTTTTTTCAAAACCATCATCGACGCACGCGCCAACCAGAGATTGATATGCGACTGGCGGGATTCGTATGGGTTCCACGAAATTTATTGGGAACTCATATTTTCTCCAAGTTTTTTTAATTTATTTAATTTAATGATGTAATTATGTAGAATATGCTACAAACGCGACCGTTAAATGACACAACGCTTTATTCAATGACGGTTTTTAAAAACAAAAAAAATCATCCTACCTATGCCAATATCTTCTATTTCACTTACCTAATGTGCCCTATTTTTTTCTTTACGGTAAAAAAACTCATCCAGTATACATGATGTGATGTAGCATCAATATGAGATAAATTTGATTGTCGTGGGTCCCTAAGTACGGAATAAAGGGGTGTAGGTAGTCCCAAGTAAATATCCTTATTGAATATTTTGCGATAGTAAAGGTCTCTGTGTCAATACTTACGTTTCAAAAGGACATGAATATCAAACTTTTCTTTTCTTCGTATAGCACCAAAGTACCACTAAAATGACAAATATTATCAATTTGTATTGTATAAGTAATAATAGATGGATATCTACCTATATTATAATAATATATGACCATCAATATCAGTATCTAGTTGTTTATGAACATGTCCAAGTGGGCCTACACTAACGACAACCAGTGCTTGTGCTGTGATTCACCACAAACCATGGGGCATCTTCCATGCTTTACGCGTGGCCTCTTTCTGGTCCACAAGAATTTGATGTTTATTCCATCGATTCGCTATAAGAAGAAGTATCTACATAGTTTATTCTTACCTATTGCTACTATGATTTACTGCTATGTGGAATTATGTACAAGATATATTAAAAGAAAATATGGTAGACTTTTGACTGAATGGATCAGACGGTATTGGCAAGTAAAACCCACTCAGGGACTAATTTTCGAAGGAAAATTCAAGCTCTATGATTTTTTCAAGATAGAGTTGTTGGCAGCTGTCTCAAAAGGTTTTTGAATCATTCAATTTGAATTGAACGAATAAAACGCTAATCCTATCAATCTTTCATTACTTCAATTTGAAAACTGGGCAAGTGAGTGTCGGGTTCTGAAAACATATCAAGAAACATTTTATTAAAATTATTTTTAACTAAGTTAATTAACTTTTTTTACTAACTTACCTATGTTACCTTAGCTTTTTAGATATCTGCAGTTTTCAGAAACAGCAAACTTAATTTTGCGTTTCTCAAAATAAGTTATGATTGAAAGTTTATGCAAGGCTGAAAGTCGAAGGTATGCTAATTATATAGGTACTAAGGAAACGTTAGGGTTTGGCGGGTTTTGCAATTTTTCTGCGGAACTCTAAAATGGTAGTAAAATATGAAAATCGCTTCGAAATATTTTATTTATGAGCAAAGTAGATGCATTGTACAAGTCACTTTTATATTTTATTCTAACAAAATTATTCGGATGTCAAAGGGGCAATCTTTTCCAAACAATAAAAAATCAATTGTGTCTACAGATTGCCGCTTTTGATTCTAATCGCAATATTTACAATATATTTGGTAGCTTAAAGCAAAGTATCCATCACAAGTAAGTGAATGAATCTATAAACGTACGGGTATTTCTTATAAAAATATTTCAGCGTTTAAGATAGGTACCTAGTATTATGGTACTTTCGATTTTAGTACTTTCGTAATAACATAAATTGAAAATTTAGAAAACCCATGAGAAATAAACATAATATCATCCAGGTATACACAGCAAATTCGTTAAAAGTTAAATATCTCCGACACGGCTGAACCGATTTTCGTCAATCATGGCTAAGAACCTTTCTCCTACTTAAATATTAAATATAAATAACCTTTCAAATCGCACACAAATCTGACCACGCATTATTGCGATATATCCTGACAAAGACTGAACACACACACTACAACACCATTCTTTATCTGACTTAATCATTGCTTAAATTAATGAAGGCCAACCTCCTCAAATAATCAATAACTTTAACTATCGTGATATGCACATGATAAATATACACAAACGAATCATCATGATGGTAATGTGCAATTTATTCTACATTAATCGCGTTTGCGGTTTCTGTGTAATTAAAGAAGAATAATGAATGCATATTGGATGAAACCGCGATATCCTTGTTATACCTTTATTTGCAAGCAAACGGAGACTGCGATGACAACAAAAATTTCATTTTCATCTCATATATTCGAAAAACTATGATTAGTCTATCCAAGAGACTTTAGAACAAGGAATAAAATAGTTTTGAATTTGGAACTTGGAACACGATTAATGTTTGTGTACTTGGCACGATTCTACCAAAGAGATCGAACTAACATATTGTATGAAAAAAGCACAGCCTTAAATACTCCATAGTATCGACCAAAGATATCGAATTCGACATCGAATTTAACATTACATAGTTAATTATTTTTTACCTCGGGCGATGTATTGGCCTTCTATTTAAGAATCCTTGCGGAACGAAGGAAAAATTTGATACTACATAAGCTTTAAGTCATGATTAGGCCGAAAGTGAAAACGTACTCACCCAGAACCCGTAAACATATTTGAAACTGGCTAACTTATCTTTGGCAGCTTGGTAGCAGACTTAGATGAGGTATATATACATTCGAGGGTGCGTATGTTTTCACATTCGGCCTAATCTTATATATATAGTATATCATCATCTTCTTGCCCCGGTGCCATATATATGTCGCAGATAGCGATAAATATTTTTCATTAATAGAATTCATTATTCAAACGGTCAACTGACTATCATAATACCCGGATTGCTGTGGGAACTAAACTTAATAAGGTTAACGGTAATTATAAGGTCTGCACATCGAAAATGGCGGGGACTTTACTACGAGCCTTCAAATGAGTCGGAGCTCCACTGAACACATCCACGACGTGAGTGATTTGATTACCTACTATCACCGACGCGTGGAAGAATCCGGTGAGTCGTTAGCTAATAAGAAGTTGATCATGGGATTTGAGCAAGGAGGAATTGAATACTAGGTCCAGTTGAATTCCACAGACTGCACTCGGGGGCCAAGTTGTATGGCATGAGGGGCGTAACAAATGTTTACTATTCACCAGTAAGCATCTCAGGTTTCATGTTCATAATCGAATGTGAATACGATATCTATTAGCCTATAGTAGCTTGCAATAATGTCGCCATTGCCCGAGCAACCCTTTACCACGCGACTGGCACTGTCCCGGTCGCTAGTAACGCCCACCCGAACCCATCTAAGACGACATATATAAACATATTTCGTACACTTACATCAATTATCTAGTTCCAAACTAAGAAATTAAAAGCGTGTGTATGTATACTAGATAAGTAACGATTAAACATACATAAGCATCCATGACTCCAAAATAAATGTTCATATTCATCACACAAACATTTACCCTTAACGGGATTCGAATCAGTAAGGGACCTTTTCTTGGGAAGGTAAGGTCACCACCCAATACACCAATCAGCCACCAAGAGGTGGTCGCTAGTCAGGCGGATATTGAACCAAACCGCATTGGACATGTACCCCGCTAGGAATCGAACCCGCGGCCTACTTCCTGTAAACCCGATACTTTGGGCCACAGAGGCGGTTAAAATACTGATTCTAGCATTATACTTGCATTGAAGCAATGCAGTTTTCCCGGTAAGTGTATCTTTCGGATTACAAACTGGCTCCTTCAAATCTCAAAGGATTCCATTGATTTGGCGTGTGGTTCTCGGTAAAGTAGAATAATGTATATTAACAGCAATTCATCTCGGTTGAAAAGGGCGACTTTGGGATAGTACGCATAACAGCTTCGACCAGTATGGTGACGTGCTGCAGTGTCATTGGTTCAGATACTTTTAATCGTGTTATTAGTCAATTGTAGGATATGACTATAATAGAGACCTATTATAGTCATATCCTACAATTGACAATTATTTTTACCTACCTATTATACAATTAATTGTTGTATAGATGTATGTGCAAAGTCGTACCAGCTGCCCGACGCCTGTTACACTCCCAATTTAAGCAGAGACTCAAATTTAACCGCCTCCGTGGCTCTATGTAAACAACATTGGGTTTACGATGGTACATGTTTAAGTACTCGGTTTGGTTGGTGGTAGGGCATTTTAAATGTCTGCCTCGCTAGCTACCACCATCTTATCTAAATCTGCCGCCAAGCAGCAATGGTAATAGCATTGTTGTGTTCCGGTTGTCAGAAATAAGATAGCCAGTCCTCCAAATGTGTTGGGGTTTCAGGGTCAGTACGCTTCCACCTTCGACATCATCTTCACTTAACATCAGGTGTGATTGAGGTCAAGTACCAAGCTGTTGCGCATAAAAAAAAATTAGCACTGTGAAAGTTGCTCGGCACCTAACAGTCGTTCGACCGGTTCGATACTATTTATGACACGGAAAGTTCGATCGATCGTTCCAAAACGAAGCTAAATCGTTTCCGTTCAAATGATTAGCGCGACACGAAATAATAACGTAGCGTTTTTGGTTTTCGTTAAGCTTTGGTAATACCGTTCAAACTTAGCGCAATCGGCCCCCAGGTCTCGCGGCGTTCACATTTCCAATAGCGTCGCGCGGCCAGTTTATACTGGTAGCTTAATAAGAACACTGGCAAATTTTCAGTTTAGGTTTTAATAAATTCGTATTACGTAGATGCGTCTAGCTCGGAATGGATGCGGCTCACAGGATGAGCTGTTTGATTAACTATCATGCATATTAAAATGTTTTATTCATCTAACAAGGTCTGAATTATGTGCAGCCATTTTCAAAATAATGCCCGTCGGCTGAACATTTCCAGCAGAGGCCTTTCATAAAGGAAGTTCTAATGATAGGTAATACGATACATATAATACAGTATCATTGATAGCCCAGGGAAAATACGATAAAAGTATAGCTTGGCTGGACATAATTCAACACCGACTTATATAATTGCTATCTTAGAAATGTAATTTTGAATATTTAAGCCTAAAAAAAACGAGAGCTTAGTTTAGTTTTTTTTTAGACAACCCTATTTTTAATAACAATAACTACTAAGATATTTAATTAGGTAGACTTTTGTTAAACACAGTTAACTTATTGATGGATAAAAAACTAAGCATGTTATAGTTAGGCATGCATGTGTTTTTAGCTGAAAAAGTCGTCGAGCGCATTGTTTAAGAAATAAAAATGAGAACTAATATTTTGTAACTATAATTTCCCTAAATGTTTTGAATTTAAAGAAATACCCATCAATTGTGCATTTATTTTTTGAAGAAATACATTTTTCAACTTTAGTTTATTTAGTTACTTAGTACTTGCGTTTCTTGCAAATGCTTAATTTTTAGCAATTGTTACTACATTTACAACACTTTATTAAATGTTTCAAGAAAATCGCGGTTATTTGTTTTTCCGAGGTCATACCGTATTTTCCCTGGGCTATGAGCTGGTATCATGATGGAGCAAGGAACATTTAGCTATTAGTAAATACATTGTTGTTATTTCGAAAAAGAAAATAATTTAAATTTTTTTCATTCTGCGAACTTTTTAATCTACCCTATATAGTAGGTACTACAGTCACCCTATAACTCACCAAAGAGATTTGTATGTACCAATACTCAACATCTCTATAAATTCAATCATCCTCCTAGTAAATATTTTTTGATTGCTTAGTCTATTGGAGCATTCATTAATAATACTGTTATTTCCAGTATTCTCGCAATAAAACTTGTCGATACAAATGATAGATTTCAATTACCAGCAATAAATCGTTCATAACGCCCTGAGCATTTGACACTTCATTGGTTCCCTTTAAAGAAAGAGGCATCGCTAGGTGATAAGAATTTATTGGACGTTTATTATTAAATAAAACTACCGTATATATCCTTTATAGCTACATTTTAGTAGATACCTACTCTACCTTTATCGTCTTCTTACATTTAACGCAGTAAAACAGATTGGAATCGGTTTCGACACTCAAATAGAATAAATAAAATAATAATAGAGCCAACCCGTCTCTTCCCGTGGGTGTCGTAAAAGGTGACTAAGGGATTTCCCACCAAAAACATCCATAGCTTTGCACGTTTCAACGGCGATGGGCGCACACCCTGTCACGCGTGTATTTCTGTATATTTCATGAGGTCAACCGTGGATGTTGTTTCAATCATTAGACTTTAATGTTTGGAACATCCAAACACTATTGTTTGGGATAACTCTGACCACCCCATTTGGGGTAAAGGTCGTGACGTCATGTATAGAGTTTTCAATCATTTGTTTTTGAAGCAATTCTGTATTTAATCGCCTCTGTGGCTCAATGTAAACAGCATAGGGTTTACGAATCGGAGGTCGCGGGTTGGATCTCCAGCGGGGTACACCTTTAGTCCTCGGTTTGGTTGGTGCTACGGCATTTTAAATTTACGTCTGGCTAGCTACCACCATTTTATCTAAATATGCCTCCAAACAGCAAAGTTAATTTCCTCAAATATTTGGGTTACCGGGTCAGTACGCTTCCACCTTCGGCCTCATCTTCACTTAACATCAGGTGTGATTGAGGTCAAGTGCTAAACCGTTATCCATAAAAAAAGTATGTCCTGTATATAATTTTCAATCTTCAATGGTGAGAAATTAGTTTTGTGTCAAACGCTCGCTACACTTCCTTCCCGTCAGTGTTCGTGGTGAGTTAATATGACAACACAAGGCACTTTGTAGAGCAGAGTTTCCGTCGAATCAATTATAAATTTAGCTTACAATGCAAAACCCTTGCACTCATGTAAATTATGGCAACACTTTGATGACGGATAATAGAGACATATGAAAGTATCTTTCTCCTTAATAATAATGAATAAACCATGGGATAGCCCTGAGTAACTTATCAAATTGATTATTAGTGTGACTAATACACAGTGAAAACATTTTCAGTCGCCAATTTACCAAATCAAAGGCTACTCATATTCACTGTATATTTAGTGAGAGTCAGGTAAATAAGTGCAATATAGGTGCGTAAGTATATACGTTCAATTATTCAGGCGTAGCGACCGTGCCGCCTGGAAACCTTTGTGCCAGCTCTGGCCCGCGTGCGGATCATTCCTAGAATGCCAAAGGTCGCGTGCCCTTCCCCCTGCAATAAGTGAACTCCTAAATTTTCTAAAGTTTTTGAGAGACTCGAGTCAATTCGGCGGAGTCGAACTGATCTTTACTCGTTTATGAAGAAGTAAAAAGGAGGCAGTTCAATAAAACCCAACTTTTCATTCGAATTTTATCGGATCAACTTTTATAATGGAATTAAATTTGAACTCGAAATTGACGATTGGTGTAGGGGTACTGACTTTATCAGCAAAATCAAGGCCGCAGGTTCGAATCCCGCGAGAGCTAAATGCTTGTGTGTTGAATACGAACATTTATTCCCTGTCATAGATGTTTATATAATATGTTTATCCGTTATAGATAGAGTATCCATATACAAGCTTTGCTTAGTTTGGGACTAGATGGATTGTTCGAAATATTTATTATTATTTATTTAATTTTTGGACTTTGTAAATTTGCGTTTGTAAATGTAACTTACTAACATAAAGTATACCTACTAGCTATATTCAGTCCCTTCATAATCTATTTTACTCCACACACTGATTAAATCAGAATCTGTTAGATCCCATTTATATGACATACCATATTACAATATGCTAACTAAATGCGTTATTATATGCTTAAAAAGATTCATAATCGAGTGACTTTAATGATTGGTAACGACTCCTCGCGTTGAAAAAAGGTAATTCTACGTCTCTAACTTTTAGATAACTTTCCATTGAATTTAGTTTTGAAACTAAACTTAATTGCATTTTTCAATATGTACATAATACCTAAAGGCACTCCTATTTCCCGTAGGGGTAGGCAGAGACCACGACTTCCACTTGCTACGATCCTGACACACCTTTTCAATACAGCTATACATCTAATACTCAGAGAAATAAAGATAAATGCAATGAGTGCTTTACTTGAATTTCAGTTATTTACATGAACATTTTATATTAAGTAGCTAGCAGAGAAAGTTCAAATCTTCTTAGGTCTAGTTGCAATTGCCGAAGGTACGTATAAATAAGAGGATTAAAACTTTTCAACGAACTTCTCAAGAAAGCTTAGTGCCTTGCCTAGGTATCTGTGCAGTAAGTAAAAGTTATTGAAGCATCAGTTTGAATTATCGAGTGATTAGTTTTATTCAAATTTAGGGTGCAGTCAAAGAAATAATAGATAATATTTTTTTTAAATAAAATGGGTTAAATAAGCGTTTGACCAGAATCTCACGTGCTGAAAAATGACGATGTGGTCGAGGCTACGATGAAGTACCAAATTGGCTAATAATTTTAATCTATTTAGAACCCCCTAACTCAAAACGATGTTATGTGTTCGACGCGTGCGTGTGTGTCCAGTTTTTGCCCGGGCGTATCTCAGTAATGCGTGTGCTGATTTCAGTGTTTTTTTTAAGTTGAAATCGGTTGAGCCCTTTCTAAGATATTATGCTTTTAACATAGTTGGTTTCATCTATCTAGATGATGTAATCATTTTATTTTCAAATTATAGTTATTACTACTGCTGAACACAAGGTTCCCCTGCGGATTGATGCATTCACGTTCGTGGTCCAATCAACTAGACTCTATAATCTTTCAACTGCACCAGTTAGGTGATTTAACAGATGCATTGGAAGAAGAAAAATAATTCCTTCTTCCTGGGGCCCTGAGGCAAAACGCCTGATTCAAAACCTATCGACGCGTCTCATCCGAGGCTTGACCGCAAAGGGGGCGGTTTCCTAGCACAGAGAATAAGGCCCGTATTTCATAATGTTGTTCAAGCGTCCTCAAGCGGAGATCTCTGCTTGAGTAACATTCTGCAATACGGCCCTAAGTCTCGCTATTCAGCTTGCCTGTTAGGCACAAGCCGTCCCGAGGAGTTTTACCTATGACGCGTTATATTATACATGAGCATAAGGTAGTTATACAAATTATGTAATGTATATACTAATGAATTTACTTGACTCGAATTATGTTAATAAATAGTTCTATACTATCTTACTTACATTATACACTAAGTGTATACCGACGGTAATGATAGGACTAAAAATAGATATTACATTTTCCCTCTTCAGAAGTATCATTGTGCACGTCAGAGGTTTCCACATATCCACGATTGCTTGAAACAAACATGTCGAGTTATATTGGCGAATGTTTGTGGAGTAAGTAGCTTTTATGCCCTGCGGAGCTTTTTAAGATATTTATGTCACGCCTAAGTTTTGGGTAAAAATGCTTTTAAACGAAATTGTATTCGAAAAGTCGTATAAATCGAAACTAAGTCTTGACTTCGCTAGTAATAATGTCTGTCTATGCTTAACTGAGCGCAATCGGTAAAATGAGAATTCAATTATTAACGGATTTTTTTAAATAAATTGCAGAAATTCAGGGAACTCTATCACAAGAGAAACCGTTATTTTTATCGGACTGCGCGATGCAAAGGAAAGATAATGTGTTTATCAGTCTATATAATATGTATGTAACGTTTGTTCCTTTGTGGTACTTTAGAGACGAAACGGGTGGGTCTAGTTTTATGATTCTTATGTCAATCAATTTGTCTCAATATTGTGAGAGTGAGGATCAAAGGAAGCGTAATGTAGTTTATCACCAAAAGTTACTTCATAATCCCCACGACATTAACTCCATTAAGGAAATGACTAGATTGTGGCATTTACCTTCTTATAATTATAACTAAAATGTGTAAAATAATAAAATATAAAAATGAAAAACCCCGACAGAGTAAAAAATATGAAAATTAAAACTAATCCAGAAATCTTGAATTCCACCATGTGAAATAATTTCTTGTTCCATACAACAAATAATTAACGCAATGCTTATAGCGACCATAAAGGTTGGGACTCATTATTGGGAAGAATTAAGCAGATCTAGATTTTTATTACTTGTAAAAAATGAGAAATGGCTTTACAGATTCACAGCACATAGTGCATTAGTATATTGGAACTGTGATAAATGCGGTACCTGATAACAGAACTGATTACGCCAGTTCACTGTCGCGACTAATCGGTGCAAAGAACTCAGGAGAGGCCATCGGAAGTAATATTTTTCGACGACAATAGGCACAAAGCGGTCGACGTATGTGAACAGAGGCTACAGACTCTTTAAGTGGATTAAACGTCTCACAAAGACGTTTATTAGGCGTAGTTACCTACCCTCCCGCGTCGCTAGCACATGCTCTTTGTTAATACCTTACTTGCTATTGTTTGTCCCAGGTCCATGTGACAGGTCTATTATGTTTTTAGATTACGCAACTCGATGGGGCCTTAATATTCCTAGAGATTGGCCCTCTTTTGATAATCAGCAGAAAGGCTGGTTAGGTAATTGTAGACTATAGATTATTCCTATGAATGGAATAGTGCCGGTTTGCCCGCATGAAGTTGTACCAGTAGGTACGTACACCAGTTCCAAGGTCAGCAGAATCTTTTGTACTTAGATATGAGACCTATAATTGTAACGATTTTGGTCGAGACGCTTTGTTTTTGTTTGGTCTAACGAGGTAAATTGGATCATGTCGCTCACTTTGCACTTTAAATTCGTTTACAGTATTTGCTTTTACAAACTTACTCAGGGAAATAAATAAATTTCAATTTAACATTAATGGGCAATTTCCCTGAGTAAGTTTTGTAAATGTAGAGTGACAGAGACAGTGACAGTTAATGATAGATTGTTTGGTATAATTGATGTTGTTATGCTGCCAATTCATAATAATTAGAATGAAACCGTTATACAGCGTGATACTATTATCTAATCTGTGCCCACGGCATTTTATTGTTTTTGATTGCCTGAGTTTTACCAAAATGTAGAGCCAATCAACAAAACTATATGCATTACAGTCTTTATAAATCAATTATTTAAATTTAATAACTTTTTTTACAAATAGTGATTTTATTATACCGTACGATAAATAATACCATTTCATTTAAGTATCTAAAACGAAGAAAAGGAGCTAACTAGTTCCTTACTTTGTTCTATTTTCATTCTATATAAAATTATTTCCCTCAATAATGCACCTATGTTAAAAAATAAAATTAATAAGTAATTTTATTCACACATATCTCTATATAGGTAGTCGTATCTACAGGGTGGACATGCGCTACAACTTTAAGTTTACAAACTTCGATGTCGTAGCTAAATAACAAAATTTAAATTGAACCGTAATTGAAATTCTAAAGTTGAAGTAGTTGCACATTGAATTCAGCTTCGAGATGAGAAGCTCGAACCGATGCAATACGAAGGCTCTTGAGGGGATTTTCGGAGGTTTCACGGTGACGTCAGAGGGAACTGTGCGGGGTGAGCGGGAGCGGCGCGCGCCGACGGTCGGCAGCGTTGCCGCCGCTGCCGCGCCGCGTACTGCCGCCGCCGTACTACCCGTATCTGTTGCGCGCCGAGCGCGGTGAACGCGCCACGCTCGCGAACGCGACGCACGCTACACGCGCCGCCCGCCCCACACACTCCGTATAAAACTGTAAACAAATCATTAACCAACACCAAAATTTACAAACTGTGAAAAATCTTTAAAAAAACTCTCACTATACTGTGATTCATAAATTGTGTGAGTTTTGTTGACACTCAAGTGCAGTAGACGGTTGGCTGGCCGGAGGTAAACGGCCTGTCAGCCGCCCACGGACCGTAGTAGTATTTTAATAGTAAAACTTACTACTCAGCCTAGCCTGCAGCTGGTGATGTACCGAGATAACGCAGTCACTAGGTAGGTAATAAATATCGTAAGAAATTCCGTCTAAGGTCTGCATTTTAATTTTCACCGAGTCTAGCGCATCGCATTTAGGTTACCGGAATTTTAAACATTAAACTCAAAAATTGTTTGGACGTGCTATTTATTAGTATTTGCGAAGTCTTGACAATAGTTAATTAATGTGATTGAATTAAATCGTTGCGGTAATATTTCAATAACTTTAATTTCATTACATTGTATTAATTAAATATTTATATATACACCGAGGGTTTCGTGACAATTTATTATTTATTACAGATTAGTATAACTGTAATCTTTAAGTTTAAACAGTCCTTACAATCGCAAACATTTCCAAGTTACCTATTGAATAAGTTAGGTATCTACCTACTTTAAAATCTTCTCTTGTTTATTTTTGCCAGCTGCATATTTCATTATTAGTATTGGTCATTACCCTTTAATATAAACTACTACATAAGTACAACTTTTTTAAAATTTGATGTTTCTTTATTACTGTTGATCGAAATTTCCAAGATATATTTTTATAAAAAATTTCGTTTTTAGGCTAGGGAACTAAGTTGACATTTCTGCATTATTGTTGATCGAAGTTTCCACGATATATTTTAATAATAAATTTTCTATTTTAGGCTAGGTAACTAATTTGATGTTTCTACAATATTGTTAATCGAAGTGTCCACTCTATATTTTTATAATATATCGATAGAAACATCAAATTAGTGCCTTAGCCTAAATTCACATTAATAAAGATCCGCTCAGAAACCATTAGTTATGCATAATTTTATATCTACATTGTATTCGCAGATGACATGTACAATGTTTTTGTAAAATATATTTATTAAATTTGTAAAGTATAGATATCGTAATAGAAATTTTTATTTTACCATAGTATTGGCATTTTAATAGTGTGAGTAAAAATTGTAAAAGATCGTCCGTTCGTAATACAAATTCCATTTCCGTTAATTTATCACTTTATTCAACACATGTCATTTCGACACTGAAGACCACAAATATGTAAAAATAAATTATAAATTTAGAAAACAGCCGAAACCCTATGATGTCATATAACTCCAAAAATATTCTTCGAAATTGCATAAGCGATTTAACATGGCTAATACCCTGTTCCATCGTTTGATCTTTAATATAAAAAAAATCGTACTTAGGTAAATCGGACCATGCATTACTGAAATACATCCGGACAAAGACTCGACATGCTCACACACAGCCCTGTCAAACATATAAGATCCATCGTTTTTCGTAGGGATTTATTATATTTATATACCATGTGTAATTTATATAGTTTATTCCAATTCTATATTAATATTGTACTTGTAATTATATATCCTAAGAGCATTAATGCTGCACATCATTGCCACAAGTTCAACATATATATTATTTTAATTTATTGATAAAAACACTTATAACAAAAATTACAAATCTTTTGTATATACATCCCCACGGAAACCTCATCGGTTTGTGTAGATGGTTTTTATTTTTTTTTATACACGACCGGTTGGTACTTGACCTCAATCACACCTGATGTTAAGTGAAGATGAGGTCGAAGGTAGAAGCGTACTGACCCGGAAACCCCAACACATTTGGGGGACTGGCTATCTTATATCTGACAACCGGAACACAACAATGCTATTAACATTGCTGCTTGGCGGCAGATTTAGATAAGATGGTGGTAGCTAGCCAGGCGGACATTTTAAAATGCCCTACCACCAACCAATGGTGAGTTCACAATTCTAAAATTTGAAAAGTATTAAACCATTTCCTTTCTAAGATTACTATTAACAACTCATCATCTTCTTGCTCTGGTCCCAATTTATTTGGGGTCGCCGCAGTACGTCTTTTTCTTCCAATCTCCTCTGTCAGCCGTTACCTCATCATAATTCCCGGTTTACTACATTTGATTTATTTGGAACTTGAAAGATTGTATGGAATGGCATGCAGCGTTAATGCATACAAGCGGGATACACGAGTCTATGAAAGTTAGTAGAGAACATTTTCAGATCAAAATTAGAGCGATTTTGAGGTTTCGACAGTTACAATACTTTTTTTTTCAGTTAGATACTTCGGAAATGGTCTCTGTTAATTTAACGAAAAGCGACGGGTGTTGTTTGTTTCACGGCGTTGTGTGTGTGTGTGTATATCCACTCGTCCGGATGTATGTATCTCAGTAATGCGTGGCCCAGTTTGAGTGTGGTTTTTTATATTTAAGAAAATAGGGCAGGGGACAGGTTATTAAGCATATTAGGCATATCGGTTAAGGCGTTCTGAAGATATTTAGCTTTTAACGCAATTATTTAGTGTATTTGGACGACATCACAATCTTTCGAGTGTTTTTTTAAATTTCAATTTATAGTTACTAGACTTGTACCTAATATCCTGCTTACAAGTATGAAGTTTCATTACAAGCAGTTCATTCATTTGGAATATTTTCGATCTTGAAAGTTTATATGAATGTTGTGAGACATAAACGCCGTAAAGGTTCTTCTCTAATTAATACCTACATTCATTTTGCTAAACAATAAAAATGAAACAGGCAAAATTGTCATTTGTTGTCAACTATTATTATGAAACATATTTTACATAATTTAAATATCTTTTAAGGCACCGACGGGAAGAAATAAGTTTGGTAGAAGTACCCAACGAACAAACAAATTGAACAATTTGTTTTGTGCTGGAACATAGAGGGCATATTTATTTATATTGTACGAATGAAGTCACAACTTCCTTTACCATATCATACGTAAGACCAAAGAAAAGTAAATATTATTTTACGCATCTGTCACATGGAGTCATTTCACAGCTCAGAGGTATAATAACAGAAAAAGCTTCTTTGAATTTTTATCCAGACCGACAATTTCTCAAGAATTGTGTTGTAGAGCAAAGTCGCCGTTGACATTCGTGTGTTGAAATCCCTCACGTGGGAGCAAGTACGTTTGATGTCAGATTTCGTAATCCAGTCCTCCGGGTCGCGTATATACGAAGTGTTATCTGTAAGGACGAGTACGCTAGCTCAGATTTCTGAAGGTTATTACGTGCTTGATAGGTGGGCACGGATCTTAAGAGCTTCACCCTTTTTGTACACCATTGTGTATTTACACACAATGGGGTAGTGCTTGACCTCAATCATACCTGATATTAAGTGAATACACGGCTGAAGCTGGAAACATTGAGCCAAGGAAGGTTGTTATTTAAGGCACACATACGCAAATAAAATTGTTCACCCATTAGGGTATTTGTGAACAAAAGGGTGTGTAATTAACATATCATTCAAGAACAATGCTTTTAGATATCTAATTGTAAAGAGTGGCCGTTGTGTATGCCTTTAAATAAACATAAAAATCAACTTGACATTATTGGACTTCGAAGTTAAGCAATAAATTCAGTTTTGGATCGTAATATTTTATAGTGTATCCGTACTTTGGTAGGTAGGTTAAACTGATTGTAAGGCCGCCAAGTCCGCTGTTTACGGCGTCAGCCTCAAAACACTGATCGTCAGGACTACCCTAACACAAAGCCATCAATCAGCACAGTGTTAGTGAAGATGCTGTGCCTCAGTTAATGATGATGACAAGCTAAGGAAATAGATTACCTAATTATAATAACTTTAATGTCCAGTCAAAATAACTTTAATGTCCATTCTGGTGGGCATTATTCAGAATACCCATTTATAAATATTGACCAGTGTTATTTAAATTACAGTAGCTCGGTTGTAATTATATCCTAAGTTTACGAGTTTAGTGAGGGTGGATAGTGGAGATGGATTTTTGCAGACTAATGGCCACCTGGCTTGTCTTGAACTTTTCAAGCTTCTTCGTTTAAATTAAAATAAGATGGTCGTTGAGTAGGTATAGTTAAAATGGTGACTGTCTAAGATTAAGCAATACAAAAAGTCGATCAGAGTATGACTATGGTTTAACTTAAGTGTCATCAATCAATTTAATGAAATATGACTTCGTGTCACCGCCTAATCACCTCGTCTATCAATCGTCATGTAATATCAAGTAAAACTGCTACGTGAGATCAGCACAAGTCGGTCGAGATGGGATATAATCACATTTCTTTTAAACACGACCCAGGTTCAAAGTTTTTAACCGTGTCATTGTTGAAATAAGCTTTCCACTTTTTGGGAAAGTATCCAATTTGCATAACATTTATGAACGAAAAAATTCAATTTAGGCCATCTCTTTTACTTATATATTTTCGTTTATTATGTATGGCATAAAGGCTTACATTTACATTACATAACTAGCTTTCCGCGCGCGACTTTGTCTGCGTTAATCTCGGCATAAAAGTAATTTTTGCCACGGTAAAACAAAATGAAAAGGTAATTAAAATGAAAAATGTTGAAAGACGCGTTTATGAATTGTTAGGTTTACGTACTAATTTAAATTTTTCTAGAGTCCATGGTTCTGGAGATGTAGAATTTTGCATTCTTGCTCCCTCCATTTCATCCTCTTGAGAGTAGAAGTAACCATTAGGTTACTTTGAGCAGTTCATGTCCATGCTTGCTTATCAGAAATTAAACAATAACTTTTTGAGTTTCCGTTTTATGGCAGTTTTAAATTTATTTAAAGGCAGATTTTATTGCAACCTAATTATCAAAGCTAGTCCCTTTAAATGACTTACTCACTGGCTAACACTTTGACTGCCGCGACACAGACACAATTGAAAATCCACTGTTTGCGGACAGGTGACCGCGTTAGCGTTCAAAGCCTTAAACGTCTGACATGAACAGCAAGTTTATATTTAATCTAGTATATGCAATGCTACTTAGTTCTGCCTTGTCTAAATTAAACCGAATTTTATGAAAAAAATATGATCGATACAATGGACTTACCCCCAAACTGTGTTAATCTTCCAACTGTCTAGATATACCAGATGAGTTTTTTTACCGTAAGGAAAATTTTTTTTCAAAACCATTGTCGAATAAAGTTTTCTTTGACGGTTGCGTTTGTAGCCGATTCCACATAAATGCATAATTATTTTAAGTAAATAAAAAAAAACTTGGACAAAATATGAGTTATAAATAAATTTCGCATGAGAGGAACCCTACGAATCCCGCGAGTTTCGGCCGGCACGTGCGTCGATGATGGTTTTGAAAAAAAAAAAACTACCTCTGCCAATAACTTCTATTTCAGTTACCTAATCTGCCCTATTTTTTTCCTTACGGTAAAAAACTCATCAACTGCTGCTGCCTTAAATAAAATCAATTACCTGCACAACTAGATGTCCGTAGTATAATATGGTCCAATGAATGTACCTATCACTATTCATAGAATACCTGGAAGCTACGCTCTGTTGCACTCGGCCGAGGCAGCACATGCTTAATGCATGAACATCGAACGCTATAAACAATGTCAGTTTAGTCTTCCTCCGCTACACCGTGCGCTGTAATATCGTTAGATGTAGGATAATGAGTTTAGAACTTTGACTGTAGATACCAAAGCTATCTATAATCTAAGGAACTCAAAGGCTACGTGAGATAATAGATGTGCAGCGATGCGCAACTTGAGCTCTACATACATCTACATGTATAGGCACAGGTATATAATTATATTCGGGTACAGTAGGGTATATATATGGATAGGGGCTCAATCTATGGTTCGGTACTCGCGTTATGGTTCGTCATAGCCTACGGGTTGGGTGGTAGTACACGGTTTGGGTCGTAGCCTAGTCGTAGCTTATGGTTCGGAGCTTAGATTGTGGATCAGGGCGTAGCTTAGCCTATATGGCTCCAGGTAAGTGGTTATTCGGGATTTATTTTACTATTGGGATCGTATGCTATCCGGTGTGGCATGCAATTATTAAGAATTAGCTTTCCGCCCGCGGCTTCACCAGTGTTTAATTACTTTATCGTATTCCCTATTTTTAAGTCGGTTTAAAAGTAGCCTATCTCCTTCTCTAAGTCCGTTCAGCAGAAGCCGGACAGATAAACTTTTGCACTTATTCGTTCTGAATCATTATACACTTCTGTGACACAAAGTACCTGCTTACTATTTTGTATACTTATTACACTACTGTGTCAAAACTAGGAGAACGTACTCCCTCGATTTCATTCCCACAGGTCATGCTGACATTTCGTATCTCCATTTGAAAAAGAGGTCCCCATCTTTTTCTTCTTTCCTGTTGACGTGCAACGTCTTTCAGCCCCGTTTTCTAAATGGTTCGTCGGTATTCGATTCGATATATCGGAAAGTTTGAAACTTTCCGACACTGAATCGAATATCAACTACAGAACCATTAAGGATCTACGGCATACGGGCCCAGTTCGGTCATTAGGGCGTAGGTTGCATAAACTATTATAACGAAAATATGTTCTCTTCTGTAATGTTCTGCATCTTTGGAACCGTACTACCGACTACACGTGCGTAACTTTGTTACGGTTGTCTACAAGAAAGCCATTACTCATAATGAATGTGTCGCGTGCGCATATGGTGCTGTGCTCAGCTAATTAAAGTAATTGCGTCTGATAGACCTTACTTTCCTTTAATATATTTAATATATAACAGTAATATAAATATACTCTTTGATGGTATTTAACGTAAATTACAGACTTCAACTAGTTCAAAAATGGATTGCAAAGACTCGGGCAGTAAGATAAAGAAATGTCGGTCCTTGACAACGGCACAAGACGTTTCACGTCCACTGCAGCTACGCCCCTTATACGTATATATACCTAAATTTTCTCTTTAATGACTCTAGGTAAAATAGCAAGAGGCTGCGCATTAGAAAGAATATACTCGCCCTAGGATAACTTGAGTTAGCATAGTACATAATGACGACCTGTTTGTTTGATTGACAACCTGTTTGGTGTAGTGGTTATAAAGTCTGACTGCTATACCGAAAGGTCGCGGGTTCGAATCACGCTAGGGGCATATGATTGTATGATGAATATGGACATGTGTGCCCGAGTTATGGATGTTTTCATCTATTATAAGTATTTATTTACAAAAAAAAAAATGTATTTGTGTAGTATATCAACCATCTGGTATCCACAACACAAGCCTTATAGTTGCTTAAAGTGGAACTAGATGGCATTGTGTGCATGTCCAAGGATATTTATTTATTTATAATGACCTTAATCCCAAATGGGGTGGTCAGATGTAACCCAAGCATTATAAAGGTGTACCCAACATTAAAAGTTTAATGCTTGAAAAAACATCCAAGGTTTATTATTCGAAACATAAGCGCACGTGACAAGGGGTGAGTCCATCGCCTTTGAAACGTGCAAGCCTGGTATATATGTTTTTGGAGTAAAGTCCCTCAGCCACCTTTTACGATACCTACGGGAAGAGACGAGTTTCCTAAATTCTTTTTACGTGCCGGAAATCACACAGCATTATAATAAATCAAATCAAGTGTACAAAGAATATATTCCCCATTTATTTAAACTGGAATGAAACGGAACAGTTCAAGCATGCGTGATGATAATCTCAAAACGCGGTTGTTCCTAATGCCTATATATGTAATAGTCAATTACGAGTAGCAACCACAAATGAAGTTTACGTTTACCTATTAACCGAAAGGTTCGTCGCTATTTGCTACTAATTTCCATTATTCCATTATTTTGGTAGTTCTATAGCAACTTTGTAATATAATGGTAAAGAGAAGAGTTAGTGTTATTGGCAATCTCATCAGATAATAGTATTATTTGAAGGGCAGCCATGGCTTAACAAAAACAAGTCTAATGGGCTTTGGATCGGGAAAAACTATTAGTATTCGAACCTAATCGAAAAATCTATTAGTCTGTGGGAAAAAGAAAATATTACGTAAGTTACCTAAGCCGTGTAGGTGGAGTATGAATAGTCCCTATTATTCCATAGGTAAGAACGAGTGAAATAGATATCATCAGAGTCTAACGCAACGATATGGCGGATATGGAAACAATGTTAGCAGGAAATTGTGCGGGGATTCTTTTTCTATTTGGTTGGTGTGTGGAGGAAGGTAAAAATTGTTTTACGAATAACAAACCGCTGCCTACCGCTTGAGCGTACCTTTCGTAATGTATTCTTTATGTTGTGAGATAAGGCTTCCGCATCCGCAACTCCCGTGGAGTTAGATTAAAGGGTACTTGTAACAGTACATTCTTACAATGAATATATATTAGAATATTGTTTTTTCAAGTAAATTTGTTAAACAGTTACAAATAATTTAATTCTGTATATATGTAAAACTGTTGTATTTTCTTTTATGTACAATAAAGCGTTTATCATGGTAACATGGAAATTAAAAGAAAACTAGAGCAAGCGTTAAAACTGGCCAAGGTAGGTCCCCAAAACGCTGGCAGCGTGCCCTTGCTGAGTGCAGATACTTAAAAGCGTCGAGCGAGGAAACAACCAGCTCGGGCCCCAAATAATATCGACTGAGCGCTTTGATATATTTAAAAAAAATTATAGGGCTTGGGCGTCCAAGAACCTTAAAGCATCAAAGTAAAATATTACATAGGTAGGTAGTTATACTTGTTATCGAAAATGCGAGGTAATCTATAAAGTGATATCTTTAAAAATCCACTATAGATACAATATCGTATACGTACTCGAAATTGCAATATTGTAATTCGTTTTGTATCAGCATTGAATGAGGATAAGACGAATTACATCAAATTTCCCATGCGCAAGTCTACTCCTTCTAACATAAAACTGTATGCACATCAATGTGAAAACTTAACAAATATATTGCCCAGTCATCGCCATCAAAAGCCAGATAAAATATTTATGTATTGTAGTCAAAGAACTCTCTCATTCAAGCTACACATAGAGACTGACTGGCACAATTCTTTATAATAATTAATTATTATGAAAAAAAAAATATACATTATTGCAGATTCAAAAATAATTAGGTATACTTTGCTTTACGCCAATCATTATAGACTTATTGCATTACATCTTGGAGCGGAGCGACTAAAACAAAACAATATTAGTTTCGTTCATTTCTCTATCCTACTAATCTTCTTTATAAATCGTGTTTTAACGTATTAATAGTCCGACAATTATTTATAAATAAACGTCGCACTAAAAAAACACCAAAGTCTTCCATACAGCACCGAAGTTACCAACAAAAGACGAAACGATATAGTTTGGCCTAACAACACAGTACAGTTAACCGCCTCCGTCGCTCAATGTAAACAACACTGGGTTTACGATTCGGAGGTCGCGGGTTTGATCCCCAGCGGGGTACATGTTTAACTACTCGCGTTTGGTTGGTGGTAGGGCATTTAAAATGTCCGCCTGGCTAGCTACCACCATCTTATCTAAATCTACCGCCAAGCAGCAATGTTAATAGCATTGTTGTGTTCCGGTTGTCAGAGATAAGATAGCCAGTCCCCCAAAGGTGTTGGGGTTTCCGGGTCAGTACGTTTCCACCTTCGACCTCATCTTCACTTAACATCAGGTGTGATTGAGGTCAAGTACCAACCCGTTGTGCATTAAAAAAAAAACACACACACACACAACTAACAATACATATATTTTCGTCTAGATTTTACGTGTTCCTATGACCACTTCTTTGCAATAAATTAAATGCGGCCATGTACCACCAATAAGAAACAACTAGGTACAAAAATTTCTTAAAAATATGTCCTACAAGGACACAGAAAAGTTATTGCCTGTCTTGAAGTAGTCGTTAAGCATAGATTTATTCTGCATACCCCGTACTCTATGCATCTATTAATAAAAATAGATTTTTAGTTTGTACCTAGGTATATATGAGATACAGGATTTCCTAGTTCAGGCACTAGTGTTATACAGTTCGTAAGTATTATTATTTAGATTTCATATGTTTTAATGTACCATTTGAATTAATAAACATATTTTATTTTGATTGACTGATGCTGCACAATATTTTGCTTTTATTTCATACTGGCTTTCCACCAGCAGCTTTCCCTGCGTGGAATAACTTTATCGCGGAAATTTGTTTATCCCGCGGGAACTATTCACTTTATCTGAATAAAAAATATCCTATGTCTTAATCCAGAGTATATTCTACCTATATACCAAATTGTATCCAAATCCGTTCATCCGTTTCGCCGTGATTGAGCACCAAACAAACAAAAATCCAAGTTAGATATTAATAGGACCAAAACTCGAAATATACAAATTGCAGGGAATACATAGAAACGCCATATCACTCCCCGAATTACCGCCAAAAACTCTTCAGGTGTGATGAGGTTGAGTTAACTTGTTGTGTATAAAAAAAACTACGCTATAATCTCTTCATAATTTTTAATAAGGCACTCATAGTTATAGGGCCTTGCTAGAATCACAGGCTTGGGCATTAAATTGCATGAAAATCTATAGTTTACTTGCAAAGCATTGTTTTTTTAAATATGAAGCGATTGACCAACGAGGTTAGGTTCAATATGATGTATTGCAATGCACTCATCCAAGACAAGACATTTTTTTAAATTACGAACAACCTGGTTATTTGCCTCTGCTTCCGCTAACTTATTCTTAATTTGAATTAAAAAAAAATACAAAACAAAGCCGCTAAAAACAAAGGTTTTTGTGAAAAGTCATCAAGTGTCATTTGAGTTTTTTATTATGCTACGTTCATTTCATTGTAGTTCAAAATTTATAATTACACTTGTGTTTTAGAGCCCCCACTACGTTCGGGCTCCAAATTACCCTCTATGCAATTAAGTATAAATCACTTTCTGCTCGGTGCAACAATCCAGTTTAATTTACCAAAGATAATCACATCAACTATAGAACTCTATTATTGGATATAAGCCCATTTCATGGCGTGATTTGCTTTATTTTCCAGTGGAGGATTTGCCCAATCACAACGCTGGCAAGCGAGTGGACGATCGCAATTTCTTCAGAGTTTCGCATCTATGACGCTGCCGTCCATTATTGGACTTTACAGATAATTATATGTAATATGTTCATTAGTCACAGAGTATATTTAGATGTTAGATGAGCGACCGGTTGCTTCTCCGGATACGATAGTAATACTCGTTTATTTATTTTCCGATTCGCCAAATAATTAGTAAACGCCGGAGGATGTGGATTGATCTTTACAGCGAATGGCGAATTCCAATGAAATTGAGAGTATATGACCAATCGACTACAAGTTATGAAAACAAAAGTATTAAAACACAAAATCGAATATACGCTGATCGATGTTTTCATCGATGTTTTTGTTTTCATGGTTTTTTTTTTTTGACTTTTGTCAACTTATTTTTGTTTCATCTCGAATGAATCAGGCACGACTAGTGTTTACAGACATACAAAACTAAGTAAGTACTTCATACACATTTTAATGTGTATATTCACCACCGTTATAAAACAGAAAACAAACATGAAATCACTCTAACCTACGAGTACCCATACCTGTTTTGCAATTTTTTTTTCTTTTTGGACTAAATGAGAATAGGTACTTTTGATCCAATGAATGTAAAGCCCATTTCAATTTCACAAAGAGGCTTTGTTGGTAAACTAATAATGGAAGGTATTGAATTCATTGATATTATGGTGCTTAATATGTATTTTGCGTACGGCTCGCTACGCTAGAATACCTGTCAAAATAATCAAATCGCAAAATGAGCAATAATAAATAAATAAATAATAATAAATAAATATCCTTAGACATACACACGGCGCCATCTAGTTCCACAGTAAGCAACTATAGGCTTTTGTTGTGCATACCAGATGGTTGAGATACTACATAAATACATTTTTTGTAAATAAATATTTATTATAAATGAAAACATCCATAACTCGGGTACACATGTCCGTATTCATCACACAAACGTATTCCCCTAGCGGGATTCGAACCCGCAACCTTTTGGTATAGTGGTCAAAGTTTCTAACCATTACACCAAACAGGTCGTCAAGCAATATACTTTATATAAAACAAAAATCAAAATGACCATGGCGGCGATAAAAGCCGATTACGTGCTGATTTAGTTCGGGTACCGTATAAGCAGTACGGGATTCTGACCTCTAAGGAGTGCCAGAATATATACGTAGGTAGGTATTTTATTCTTCCTTCACACAAGCTATAACGAAAGAAAAGCGTTATCGAAACATAACAATAAAATGTACTGCCAGTTTTATGTTTGATCTTGCTTTATATTTTGTTACAAAACTTTTTACAACCTAACGCAATACAAAATAAAAAGTTGGATACAATCGTTTCCACGTGTATCTCGAATTTTGATTGAAACTGACCCGTAGTCTTACTGTAAAGTTTTTTTTTTGGGATTCCGTAGTCAAACCAGCTTCCGTAGCATGATAGGCGCGTTAAAGATTTATGTCGTGCTACGCAGGCAATTAGGACTATAATTTTGCCATGTGAATCTATCAGTCTTCTTCTATCTGTTTAATTCGGAGACAATTAGAGTTATGATGCTGAAACAGGCAGTTTTACATATTTTATAAAGTTATTATAACAATATATTTAAAAAAAAATAATTTTAGGTATATAAACTAAGGCTGATTATTTTTATTCGCATACCCCATTGCGTTGAATATCTTTGAATAGGTCTTTCAAAAATATTGGAGTTCTCTTAAATACATTTTCGATATAGGGTTTCGTTTAAGATATCTTAAGCTTTAAAAATAGTTATTTTTGTTAGAGTTACGTGCTAAAACCCTTAACAGAAATCCGCTTTATTATAACCAAATTAAAAGGAAAATTTTCATAGTCAAATAGCCTTTATTAGTAGAAGAGGCGGTGATTTAGTGAGAGTAGACTAATCGGCCAATTTATTTTTGATAACGTAACCCGTTGTGCATTTTTTTTTTTTTTTAATTATCCTATCGTGTCCCACTGCTGGGCAAAGGCCTCCCCCAAACTCTTCCACTCATTTCTATCCTTGGCGGTTTCCCACCATTCCTCTTGAAACGCAATGAGATCATCTCTCCAACGTTTGCGCGGCCGACCCCGACGACGTCTCCTGTCCTCAGGCATCCAGGGCGTGATGGTGTGTGCCCATTTCTCCGGTGGCATACGGCTAACGTGGCCTGCCCAGTCCCATTTAAGCATAGCTGTTTTTCTTCCCACGTCAGCAATTCCGGTCATGGAACGCAATATGGTATTGCGAATTCGGTCGACGCGTTTGTAGCCGAGAATACTACGTTCCATTGCCCTCTGGCAAATCTTGAGCTTGGACTTCTGAAGCTCAGTCAATGACCAAGTATGTGCACCGTAGGTTAGAACAGGAAGGATACACATGTGTATCCGTTGTGCATTAATTAAAAAAAAAAGGTCATAGAATCGTCATTTTGCATGGAGTCTTGGCTGATTTATACTCCTCCCGTGGAAACTGACGCTCCTTGTGCCGTGAAAAAGTTATGTTCAACCGCGGATAATATTTTAATGTATAATGTACCGAATAAGTAGTAATAACACAAACTAAAGAGCTAACTTTGATTCCTGGGCTTTTGATGCGAGATTATAGATTCACATATAAGCATTTCAAAAGTTCACATTATTGTAAAGTCATTCCCATTTTCGATGAGAGGGTGTAACTATTTGTTTTCGAATACGAATAATTGTAGATTTGACATTGGTTCACCATTGGTTAGTATATTGAGTTACCTATGTTCCGTTTTATCTTTAAAACCTAGCGTTTTTTGACGTTAGCCAAGTTCTTGTACAAAATGTTCCGTGTGTATTGAATAATATTTGACTTTTTGAGCAATAGCAACACTACTTTCGAATGGTTCAAAAATGCGGAAAATTGAGACCAACCGAAAACAAATTCGCACATCTATCATGTTTCTGTGAAGGGCAAAAATTCTACTCCTGCTTTTATTGGAAATGCTACGGTCGCCGTGCGGCCGCGTAGAGGTATACCTTCAATTACTAGAGTAAATAGAGCTTAGGCGACACGACCGTAACAAAACAAGCTAAAATGATGGATTACGAATAGTCGTTCTACATATGAAGTGAATGGAAATAGTGCCTACACATGAACTGACAGGATTCGAATAAACTTTTACCTTTTACTTGTAGTCCAGTCAAGATATGCATATTTAGTGGTGTAACTTCCTATAATCTTAAAGGCCCTGATTTTTTGTACATAGACAGAGTACCTATCAGTGATATTGTAAAAAATATTTTCTAACGGATCAGGAGTTTGCTTTAGGTATAGTGTAGGTATTTAGTTATAAAACCTACAATATTAAATTAAAGTTACCACTGTGCACTTCATTGCGTTGTAGAAGATGCTAAGATCTTCTAAAAAATAATAAATTTTCTAAAAATAGTCCATTGAATCGTGATATTTGCCCTCGGTGAAATTTTTCATAATTGTAAAGAATATTGCTCGATTTTTTCGACAATAGTTACAGGGGTTCTAAGTATATTCTCCGACGCAGTGTAATTCACAGTGGTAATTTTAATCATATAGTCTATGTTTTATTACTAAATATGTATATTATAACTAAAGCAAGCTGCCGATTTGTTAGATTTTTTTTTAATCTATCACTGTCTCTTTCCATGTACTAAAAAATCACGGCCTTTAAAATTATAGGAAGTTAAAAGTGTATCCTTACTGGACTATTGGCGTATAGGTAAATGTTTGTTCCAGCTTGCGGAAGCAGCGCGTTGTATAGAAATACCATTGAAGACGACTGTAATAAAAAGCTAAGAGTAACTAATTTAATCCATTTTCTTACATCATCCATATAACCTTAGGTTGTTCAAGAGCAGGGTGAATAGGACTACTGAGATCGCGTGCTTCATCCTCGGCCACATCGTTACTTTCCATCATGTGAGATCGTGGTCAAAGGCGTATCCATAAAATAAAAGGCCATGTCTTTCTGTTTTATCACTTCTATGATGAATCTTTAATTTTAAAAAAAATCAACATTTTCGCAACTAAAATTTAAAATAAATATATAATAAATATAAATGTGTTTCAACAGTTTTCTTTCAATTGTTTAAAAGAAACTAATGCTTTAAAATAAGGCTCTTCAATGATTATTTCTGTTAAAAAAACTACCCGTATTTTAAAGAACGCTGTATTGTTTTCCACATACTATTCATATCGTTTCCTGTGATTCAAATTAGTTTTTGTATTAGAACGCAGATGTAGTCGCGGGTGGGAAGCTAATTTTTAATATATCTTAGACATATTGGTGTCGATTCGGATGTACACCAACTAAACTAAACTAATCTAAAACCAGTTTTGGAGTGGTGCCGTCGAATCGTACTGTTCCAGGGAGAAAGAGACAGACAGCCTCTAAAACTGGTTTTAGTTTAGTTTAGTTGGTGTACATCCGAATCGATACCAATGTCAAACAAAAGATGGAGTATTATTATCGGCTTACAGCATTCAAATTCCTTACACACAACACACTAAGAAAGCGTGTAAAGCCTAGGCAGATCGCCATCAAACGAGTTTCGACTCGGTCGATATAGAAAGCCTTTTGGCTTTGACTGTACCTATAATGTGACTAGGCACTGAACTAAAAGCAAACTACACATTTACATTTCAAATCTTTCTGAGCTTAATACGTTTGTAGATAGATATTAGAAGTCATAACAACATACATAATAGACCGCCGACGTTTAACTCCTACATCAATCACTTCTCAGTTTTGCC
Source organism: Oegoconia quadripuncta (assembly GCA_949316235.1). Lineage (NCBI taxonomy): Eukaryota > Metazoa > Arthropoda > Insecta > Lepidoptera > Autostichidae > Oegoconia > Oegoconia quadripuncta. The sequence continues at coordinate 11,832,803 of OX438752.1, read as the reverse complement.
ACGCAACATCTGCGGTATTACACCGTTGGAACACGCCAGCTGCCGGCGAAGTACGATTTGTAACTTAGTTTAATAATGAAACTCTCGACAAATGCGACAACAATGACGCCATCAAGTGCTTAGCAATTTTATAGAATTTACAATTCGATTTTCAATAGTAAATGACGGAGTTATTAATTGCATTTTGACATCATCGATGTCGGATGCGACCAAAATGTTGCTGGAACTTACCACAGCTTTGTAATTACTTAAGTTATGCAATCTACCATAGGGATTTGTACTCATGAGAGTGATATTTCCAAATTGAAAAAAAAACCCTCTATAAAAAAAATAGTAAATGACAAATAAACCCTGTCGGATATTATTTTTTTTTATTTATACACAACGGGTTAGCACTTGATTTTTTTTAGATATCATATAGATAGATTAGATTAGATAGATAGTTAGATATCATCGAATTACACCAAAAAACTGTAAACACAAGGTGGTCACTTACTGCATCCGGATAAGATAAAAACTATCGGTGCCAAGAAAATAATCCAATTTTCCCAAGAAGGCAAATCTGCGACCGTCGCAGTGTTACACGCCTCCGACGACCTGCAACAGCCCCACTTATCAACCAATCGTACTTAGGTATTAAACTAAGTGGCAAGTTATGCATGAATTTTGAGATTTACGATTTGCTCAATTCTAAAGTTCGATGAGTTGTTACTGTGGATTCCGATACTGAATTTCGAAGTATGAAATTTCGATGTGTGTTAATGCGAGGGTATACGAGTACGATGTACGTTCGTTCGAAAGTTTACTGTTAAGAAGTATGAAATATCGATGTGCGAAATACCGAAAATGTAGGAGTACAGTGTCTACTTGCTACATGCTGTGCAGAAGGTTGTAAGTTTTCCCACACAAGTCAATTATACTTCCTATTAATGTAACAAATGTATGTGATGAATCTCTATTTTCACTTTAAAATAAAAGCGATATACCACCACCAGTGTTGTCAATCAATGATAAGTATTACTGAGTTCGGCGCAGCAAGTAGTAAAACACTTGTTATCGAAATCAACGTTTGCGGGTTCGAATCCCGCGAGGGTTAAATGTTTATACAAAAATCTTTATTTTCAAATTACAGTCCTACACCAATTTAAATCAAAGGCCTAGAATTAATATAGTACTTCAGAGGGGTGAGACTAACCTTTAAGTATTTAAGATACTTGTATCAAAAATGAAGATGCTTAGTTAGGGACTAGATGATTGGTGTAAGTGTCCGAAATATTTATTTATTATTTACTTTACATTGTACTGACATGTTCAATCTACTCTACATCGAAATTTCGTTCATCCTAAATGTAAATATTCGAAGTAACATACATTATACTTTATAACTCATCAATATTTCAGGCTTCGTAAAAGTAAACTGTCGAATTAACGTACATCGTACTCGTATACACTCGTAGTAACACTCTGAAATTTTATACTTCGAAATTCAGTATAGGAGTCGCTACTATGTGTACTTACTAACCCGCCTAGGTATTTCTGTTGCTTTGTAAGCCTGATAGATGACAGCAAAGTGTACATGAACCGAAATAACTTGTTAGTCCACGGAATTACAGTTAAGTATCGACAGCATTTAATTGATTGATGAACTGCTATGAGTTACAGATTTTGTACAACAATTGCAAATAAGCCGCTATACGCTCGTGAAGGTCACAATGTAGTTTTTTTTATGCATAACTGGTTAGCACTTGACCTCAATCACATCTGATATTAAGTGAAGATGTGGCCGAAGGTGGAAGCGTACTGATCAGGAAATACCCCATCTTATTTTGGGGACTGTCTATCTTCTCTCTGAGAACCGGAACACAACAATACTGAACATTGCTATTTGGTGGCAGACTTTGATGGTGGTAGCTATATTTAAAATGCCCTACCACCAGCCAAAGCGAGTACGTACTAAATATGTACGCCGCTGGGGATCGAACCAGCGAACCGCGTATAGTTAAACAAATACTGCATTTTGGAAACGAATTTTAATTTCTCTACAACGAAATCATGTCACGTTACCACGAAAATTCCTTAAGGGAACGAGGAAAATTCATGGTAACGTGATTAGTGTTAACGTGTTCTGGTTGTTGAAATATTAAGATACATTAAATTACGAGCAGTTGGTTTATTTTCTCAATTTGTACATTTCTTACCATTCATTTTTTACCCCCATGAAAAACGACGGATGTTATGTGTTTGACGGCTTTGTGTGTTTGATGTGTATGTCGTCTTTGTCAGGACGTTTCTTAGGGCCGTATTAATAAATCGATCTTGAGATTGAGATCGCGTCTTAGTCTTAATACATTTTTTTTAATACTGTTTTAATATGCAACAAATTCTCAAGCTTCATCGTAAGGTCATCTCAATATTGAGAACGCTTCTACCTTCGGCCTAATATCACCTAATATCAGGTGTCATTGAGGTCAAGTGCTAACCCTATGCGCAAAAAAAACCGTATCAAAATGTGTTGCATAAATTGGACCAACTATATACGCACACAAATAGCGACTTTGGTTATGGAATTTAGTTATTATTAGTTAAGAGGGTTTATTCCGTCCAGTAGCGCCCTCATTGGATAAATTAAGATTTCTTTTTAAATACAGAATAAATTTAAAAAATCGCTCTGATCTGCACTCGAGAAACCTAAAAGCTATTTATAAATCTAATATAAATAGCTTTATTTACTGTTATTTACGAGAATTTCAAATTATTGATAAAAAAGGCTACTTTTTTTATAATCGTGGATTATGGAAAATAACTCCGATCAAAACTATTTAGATATTATTTATAATTGGGTTAAATAGGCTTCTCGAGTGCGGGTCAGAGTGATTTTTTTGATTTATTCTGTATGCAATAAAACATCTTAATTTCTTCATTGAAGCGCCACTGGACGGGATAAACCCTCTTAATCGTACTTTTCAATATGTTGACATTCGCAGTTCGTTCACATTCGTGGTAAATACACATTTTCGCTTGAATTAACATTTTTCGAGGGACCTACAAATACACCCGAAAACGGACGAACATTCAATTGCATATTTGTCCCTCAGCGATGGTCACAAATCGAATGGACTGGGGCTAACCAAATGATGTTAGTGGACCATTTACAACCCTCTCTTGTTTGCTTATTGGTTTTGCTATTATCCCCTTTGTCGATCGAGTGTTATTATACTCTACAATGTCAAAGCATATCGATTGACCAGCCAATTCTGTGCCTACGTTCAATAGTCACGCATGACAAAGGTTTATAGTGAAATCATTTCAGCTTCATTATAATAATCCTTTCGATAATAAAAGCTTTAATAACGTTATAGAGTAACGTAAGAGGTAGATAATTATGTTTGATATCATACAGTTTTTCCCCTATGTTTCCATTAACAATATCATGTAGTTACTTTTAATATAAGGTCAGGAAACTGCGCGTAACTTAACTTATTATGTTTTATATCACGAAAGGGCTATATTACTAATTCCGGGTACGTCGCTGTCATGACTATATGCGTTATCTTATCGTAGGTAATGAATAAAGAAAGGCCGCTATCTGTGCATTAAATAATACATCACAAAAACAAACTCCGATGTATCCTAAATGTACAGCCTATAAAAATAGCAATGATAACGATACAGTGCTAAAAATAACTGATATTTCACATCTGATACAAAATGACAATTGAATAAATATAGAAAACTATAAATAAATATGGAATAAATATAAATATACCTACTAATATGATATAAACTCCAGAAGACTTAAATTGACAAACTTGCGTTAAAATAAATACTATAATATGGAATAACTAACAAACAGCATTTTAAGCTTATTTGAAATGAGAGCGGTGGTATAGAAAAAACCCGGGCAAGCGCGAGTCCGAATCACGCACAAAGGGTTCAGGACCACTACACTATAAAAACGCTTCTATTGTATATAACAAGATACGGGAGACCCTGACAATTACATAGGTGTTTACTTATTTTAATAATTTGTGGTTGGTACTATGCATCTATGTATTGTTGTTTTTAAGATAGAACTATTTTTGTAAAGTTTTTGTATTATGACCCCTTGAGTTACGACTTTGTGGATTTTTTAATAATTATTTGCCATGATAGCGGCTGCAGTAACTTGTATTCTGCATAAATTTAAACTGACAGCCTGTTCAGCGGAAGCTTTAGACTTCTGCTATAGACAGACTATATGGCTTTGTAATAGGGTTCTATCGGTACCCTTTGGGTACGGAATTCTAAAAATAACAGTTTGGTCATTTGCATAACGAATATGTAATTGATAAGTAGCCTACATTGAAAAATGTACTTTTGGTTTGGGCCAAAGGGTTGGTTTTATCTCGACCCGTATAGATACGGCGCGCGGAAGCGCCGCCTGAATGAATGCCTCATATTTAAACCAAAAAGACAGCTTTGTGAAAATCTGAATTCCAAAACTTAACATTTATGACTTTCGGGTTTCTACTTACTCCACTACTGTCCCATCGAAATTCTTAAATATTCGTAGATTAGACTACACGGTATTCGGATATTACTGACCCATGTTCGAAAAGAATTCAATTTTGCGGCGAAAGGTTAAATTCCACAGAGTCACCTAGACATCTTAGGTAATAAGGGTAGTATTTTGGATAATTTAACTGGGTATTTTTTGCTTATATTAGTAGTAAGCAAGTACTCGTACCTACAATTTCTGTCGGAAACTTTAATGTAATTACATTTTTGTTGATAATTTGATTAGGAGACCGCGCCAAATAATAAACAATTCAAAAGGTGTTAATACTATGTGACCAACCAACGAGATTGCTAATAATTAATTCAGGATTCATAATTGCCTTCATGTACAATAAAGATTAATTTTGGTAGACACAATTAATTACGACCTAGAGGGATACTTGAGACCAAGACGGCGACTGTCGCCAAATGAAAATAATCGTTTAATTAAAGAGGAATTTTGTATTAAAACGAATTGTGGATTAGTATTACTATTTGTTACAAGAGTTAATCTATAACTAGACATTTCAGTGAAGTAATTAAATTTGCTTTATCACATCAAAAGCCTTCATCTTACTGTTGCAGCTTAGCCTCTTCTCACTAGGAGAACCTTGCTTAGTCTTAAATGTAAAAAAAAACCGTACTCAAATCTCTACCACACACTTTATTGAAATACACCCGCGGGCAAAGAGTGGACACACGCATACACAACGCCGTCAAACACATAAGTAGGTAACACTCTTTGTTTTTCGTCGGGGGTTAAAAATATAATTGCTTCAAACCCTGTCATTGCATAACATTCAAATTAACTCGATTCACAAATCATCTCCGCCGTTACTTATTTATTTATTTATTTAGGCTCTCCAACAGAGTACATACATTGCATCTTACAAAATCATTTAAACTAAAATTATCTGGTATGAACTCCAATTACAGACGAGCACAATGAGTTACTGCAGGAATTCAACTTCTTCTTCTTCAAAGATCAAGAGAGGGCGGGGGCAGACTGATGACGGATGACGGGATGGTGCCCACATCCAGGACTATTTTGAGAGGAAAATGCTACAGTCAACTTTATGTGAATCATTAACCTAATATTTCTGAAACTCATGTTCCTAATAATACACATTGTTAGATAATGAGCCGTGAAGTCGTGCACGCCGTTTTATGGTGATATTTTAAAAAGGGTTCACTATAATGTGTGCCATATTCTGTCTCTGAGGCGACAAATTTCTCTAGGGGAGGGCGTCATAGCCTCGTATTCACCCTCGCTTATTTAACGCTAACGAGGGTTAGGTAGCGTTTGCATCGATCAGTGCCATATAGCTGGGTGACCATTTACTGCTATCTCATCAAACATACTCATATGGGTAATGTACCTGCACAACATTGAACGGTCAATCAAGTGAGGAAAGTTAGAAGCAAGAGATTATGCATAAAGGAAAGGGCGCTTTTAGTTTTCTCTACTAAAATGAGAAAAAACGTAACACTTTGCTCCGGTGAACATGTATTAAAATCTTCTCGTTTCTGTGGTCAGTCACAAGGTCCCAATGCGCCCCGAGCCCTATACCTACAAGGCACAGAGTTGAAATTTCGCGAGGTGAAATTTGTTCAATGTTGTGGTCATATAACATATTTAGACCCTTAATCTAAAATTCGAGTTGAGTGTCAAATAAGAACTAATGTAGAAGAAATGCATATTAATAAAGTCAAAAATAAAATCTGTAAAATATTTGACATGACATTGACATGAAAACTGACAAATAACTATAAATTGAAAATTTTGAAAATCCCCGAGAAAACAAACGATTAAAATATACGGCTGAACCGATTTTGATAAAACATGACTAAGTACCACAGATAGAAAACCTGCTTTTAAATAAAAAAACCACATTCAAATCGGTTCACCCGTTTAAGAGCTACCGTGCCACAGACAGACACACACATAGCGGTCAAGCATATAATATAACTTATATTTTTGGGACGTGGTTAAAAAATGTTTAACGAAAGAATGTCCATGTCCAAATGTGACTGGAGAAATTAACGTCCGTGGCTCAGCGGTTAAGACGCGGTCTCCCAATTTGGGAGGTCCGGGTTCGATTACGACGCAGGCCATCTACCAATGAGTTTTAAATTTAATTTAATTACTTATGTGCATTTATCCGAGTGCTCTTAAACGGTGAAGGAAAACACCGTGAGAAACCTACATGCCTGAGAAATAAAAATTCAAGGGCATGTGAAGTCCCCAACCCGCATTGGCCAGCGTGGTGGACTATGGCCGATACTCCCTCATTATACGAGGGAAAGCCTGTATCCCTGCAGTGGGATGTTTACGGGCTGATGATGGTAGAGAAATTAACGGATGTCTCGTGATGATGAGTAGTGCAAATGTATATTTCTATATAATATACAGTAAGTGTTGAAATAAATAACAATAAATTTAGAATTTATTAGCATAACGTTTCTCACAGAAGATCACGGTCAAATAAATGAACCTCGAAGTAAAGGACGACCTGTGACGCAGGTGTTATTTATAACAATACCTACTCGTAATGTATATGCCACAGGCAATGTTAATAATTCAGGTATCGTATACAATTCCTGGACATTGTATGAAATTCCAGGCTTCTACAATGATTTTTTCTGTTTTCTCTCGTAGTTGATTCCTGATTTAGGGAAACATGCGCTGTAATGGGTTTGTTTGCTGTTTATATTATAGAAAACAAATAAAACATTCATAAACCGACTCCAACAAAATTATTCTCGTATGTATTTTTTTAATGTATGATTTAGATTTATTTTATCCTACTTTTACAATGTCGTATCATACTATTATATCTATCTATATATTATAGTGAGATTGATGCATTCCAAAATAAACCTGATTGTCGAGGCATAAAAATAAAATTAATAAAAAAGAATGACACTAGTTATAGTATACTCTCATTTATGAAGCAAATTACGCAAAAATGTCAAAATTAATCAAAATTAAAAAGAGGTATGTACAACATGTATATAAAATATGTCAAAATTATTGAATTAAAATGTCAAGGTCATAAACTGTGAAAGTTACAAGATAATTTTTCAAGTTCTCAATGTATGGGTACGCATTGAGTATTAAATACAGTAAATACTACATTTTTCGTAAATCTTTCACCCACCCTGACACTGCGCAAGAGCGCTTGTTGGTGATTTCGTCACGTTTATAACTTACTTTTTACTAATATTTATATAAAAAATATACGTTATGTACATCTATTATTTATAACTAACGACTCGGCTCGGTTTCGCATGGGTGCAATTACTTTCTGTAAATATCACATGCAAGACAAATAAATATTCTGGGAGAAATTCTATAAATGACAGTGAAAACTATAACAAATTCGGTTGCTTAGTTTAGTGTAACTAAAAGGACAAAACAAAGTCGCTGTCCGCTTCTATATGCGGATAGCGACTTTCTTTTGATGTGTTTAGAGATTCCAAGCCTCCCGTTTAATAAAGATTATGTCATAGATTGCCTTAATATTTTAGATATTCCACATAATAACTAGGTATTATTAAAATACCGGAATATTGCAATGCCTACAACATCTTCTCGTCGACGAAAGGTAACGTTACATGCGAGACTTACATAATTGAATCACAGCGTGTGTGAGCGCTATATGTAATGTAATATAATTCATTAAATCCCTGTTGCTGTCATGTAATTGGCATAATTTGATACATGAAAAGTCAGCCAACAGAAATAAGACATGTGGAGAAATAATGAGTTTAAATCGAATAAGTCTCGAACAAATTCTTCTAAGATAAAAGTTATTCGGTTTTACATTTTGCGCTTTAAGACCTGAATATTGTTAGAAGGAATCCAAGCAACTATTTTGGTATGCAAAAGGTTTTTCTGACTACATTACGCAGAAAACCTTGCATAATTTAGGCAATTTATATACACAACGTAAGTATCAACTACGGACCAACCATTAAACATACAAAATATATATTCCTTTTCGAAAACCGTTTCACCCAACAAGCTTGAAACGTTGCCTTTAACCTACACAGAGCGCTTTGTTATCACAATTGCCAACACCACAAAATAAAGCTAGCTTTCAACTGGATAGGAATGTCAAGTGATTGGGTGCAAATGGGGTCGTACATTAAGTAGGTAGGTAGTGGCAGTGGTTTAAGGTTTCAGTCTGCGGTCGAGTGGCTGGGGCGCCGAGCTCGCAATCAGTTCGCTTCACTTCAGTGCGCCTCACTGCCGGCCGTGGCAAGCAGCGGAGCCGGGTCGACGATGCGTGCCGACGACGACGCGACGTCATGAAACACTCGCCAAAAAAATATACAAATAGTTATCATTCTAAAATTTCTTGACGAGATGTGGAGGAACAGCAAAAAAACAGCTTTCAAAGAAAAGTTGTAAAATGTAATGTAGGGAAGAATCTACGTAAACGAGACCTTCACACCTGCACTCACTCATTCTATACCAAAATGACAGCCATTTTAATTACCTCGTTTAGTCGTCGTCTAGTTAAATGCTGAACATAGGCCTGCGCCATAGAATTCCGGAGTGGCCGGTTGGAAGCGACCTGCATTCAGTGATTTCCCGCGACCTTCATCAGGCCATCTGTCCACCTTGTGAGTGTAAGTCCTACGCTGCGCTTGCCGCGTGGTCTCCACTCGAGAACTTCAATGCCTCACCGGTCTTCGAGGTACGTGCCTTGCCCACCGCCACTTCAACTGGCTAATCCGCTGGGCTATGTCAGTGACATTCGTTCGCCTACGGATTTCTTCATTCCCGATTCGATCACGTAGAGAAACGCCGAGCATCATCCTCTCCATAGCTCGTTGCGTGACTTTGAGCTTTCTTAGGTCCATAGTGATAGACTCCGTTTCAGTATCATAAGTCATCACTGGGTAACACACATTGATTAAAGACTTTCGTCTTCAAGCACTGAGGTATTTTGAACGAAAAGACGTTGACGTTAAATGAAATACCATTATAATTGTTACAAATTAAATATAATTAATATATAAAAAATGGAATCGTAACTATTTTTCTTAAAAAGATATTTCATTTAGAATTAGATTAGATTTATTTAGTTCACTTTTACAATGTCATGTCATACATACAGTTTCGTAAATTTATGATTTCTAAAATAAAAGTGATTGTCAAACATAAAACAATGAAATAATAACAATGAATTATTAGATTATTTAATATAAATATAATGTTAAAATATTGTTAAGTACAAAATGAACAAAATAAAATAGAAATTAAACCTATTACCATATTTTCAATAGGTATGTCGTTAGACTCTTAAAAATTGTAACCATTGTTGCGTCCAGGTCAAACATGAAAAACACATATATACAATAGCATTATACATATTATAATATGTATGTCAAAATTAATTAATAAAGTATAAGTATGTAACCATTGTTACGTCAACGTCATACTATTTTTGAATAATCATAATGAAATAAAACAAAACAAAATAAAATATAAACCATGTCATGAGATTATTGATATGCCATAATCCATAATTAGACCCTACCATAATATTTGTAATTACTAAAATGACCATGAAGAAAATATACCTATTCCTACTTGATCGATTGGCATATTCACATAAAAACTAAGTATGTAGAGTCCGTACTACCTTTGCACCCTAATCTCATCACAGTGAATACTTAAACGTAGAAATAGGATCGTTTATTGTTAGATAGAAATTTACTTGCAAGAATAACTCATCTCGCAAGTCATGATTACTCTGGGCATTATTTAATTAACAGGACAATACGTTTTCGTTTTCTCCGTCACGTTATTAATTTCGGTACGCAGTAAATACCCAGCTTTCATAAATCACCGTATGTTATTTTTGTATATATATTATTTATATTACACCCAGTAATAACGTAATACACGAATGACTGTTCAATTCTCTTTGTAGCTAAAATATCGCACATGACACGCATCTAATACGCTCAAATGTATAAATCATTCAGAAATTTACAATTCACGAGAGACATACACGCCCCGGCTCTAGTATTTCCCGGAATGCAAATTGCAGCACTAATAAATTATAGTGAACACTAGATATTATGATTTATGCATAGCACTGTGGCCGTTAAAGTTCTTTAAAATACAGACCTTAATACGTTCAGGGACACACTCAATGTAATAACAAAACTGGTATTTTGTTTGGTGTTGTGTTCCTGAACGTGTTAAATCTTTAAATTGTAACTGAAGTATAGTAATTTACAAAATCGAAAAAATAAATAAATATAAAATAAAAGGTATTTATTCACCACAAAGTTAATTTAACAAGTAATTAATTGATAATAAATTAGGTCAAACTGTGATGATAAGTTATAATCAGCAGATTTGCTGATTTTCAGTCCCCCCAAGTAGAGTAGTTGCTGCCACCAAGGAATTAATTACTATTACTCTATGAATAAATTTAAACATTAACTAAAAGTAAACAAAAAGAAAAAACTATATCAAAAATCAACTCGCAAACAACTGCAAGTGATAAACCATAAAAAGCTAGACACGAGAAGGTATCATATAGGTAGGTATTTGGTAAATTTTCAATACTTATGTGTGATTGTGCGAGAGAATTTAATTGTTTTCAAATTATTATTACTAATTTAACAAATTTAAATCATATCCGAATCATACTGGCAGAGAAACACCCGTCCAAGAAACTATTTATGTAAAAATGCACACGTTACATGGCCAGGTGGGAAGTTTTTCGAAAGGACCATATGAATACCTCTTCTCTAATCTGTCACAACTATGTATTAACTTGGGATACTATGCATTATCGAATCCTAATACATCGAAATTCATTTGAACCGTAAATATTAGCCTATAACTGATCGATATGTTATTAAAACGAACGGTCAATAAATCTTGAGCCTAATACAAAAAAGAAACATAACCTCATACCGGTGAACCAGGTAATTTCTGGCTTTTAGAGCCCAATTTAACTAACATTATAAATGCGAAGGTTTCGATGTTTGTTTGTTTGTTGCTCAATCACAGCGAAACGGCTGAACGAATTTGGATGAAATTTGGTATATAGGTAGAACATACCCTGGATTAAGACATAGGATATTTTTTGTCCCGATAAAGTGCGTAGTTGCCGCGGGATAAGCAAATTTCCGCAGTAACTTATTCCACGCAGGAGAAGCTACGGGCGCAAAGCTAGTAGTACGTAATATAATTATTAATTTCTTAGAGGACGTTAAAAATCAAATAATGTCTCTATTCTATTGAGCGTCGATTATTCGAACTTCGCTTTAGATAACCGAACAGGGTGTTAATTCTGTAAGCTATTTGCGCGGCTCACGTCAGAATACTTATTCAGACTCCAGACGACTACGAACTTTACAGGCATAGTTTAAAGTCATGGCCAATGGAAATCGCCGCGGGTTCAGTCACGAGCCGCGAAAAGGGATATGCTACCAACATTGCTGTTTTTCTTTTTAAAATTTAAATTTATGACGAGATTCAAATCATATCAATCATTATCGGTAAAAAGAGGCGTTAAATCGCAGCCATAAATAATAAAAAATTATTTAACCATTACCATAAGTATTATCCGTATCGTTAATTCCGCAGCGAGTTGGTCTAATGTATGATATTTCCACGGCTTATTCATGTGATTTCATTATCCGAATGTACGAAAATAAGCGAGAGCGGAAAAACAATGGAAATCTATTTAATAAAATGAGCATGGGTAACAACAAAAACATTTAATAGCATTGTAATTGAGATTAAACTATACATTTACTCCATTTGATATAACAATTAATTTATTTGTGTACAATATTTAAACCTTGAATTGAAGTTATTCTTGCGCTACATGCAGTAAACTTAATAATTATTCAAAACCGAACATATACCATCAAGTATATAGTACTCGTATTTTTGAACAGAAAGTTAAATAAAACATATGTTTTAACTTTTCTCTGCCTAACTCATTATTACGTTACGTTTCGGACAATGGTTCCCGTAAACAAATTGCGATATGTACCGTAGTTATGGAAACTCTTTTTAATCCCTAACGAAAAACGATGGGTCTGTTGTGTGAGAAGTCAGAATCCGTTATTTTTAAATCAAAGCGTTTCCTTTTTCTTTGTGTTCTGTTAAATGTCCAGAATTTGTTCCTTATTAGCAACACTATGGAATGTTGTAATAATACAATGTGTGTGTTATTTTTTTTAAATGAACGAGTTCGATTCATGGCTAGGAATATTGATTTTTCAAAAATCCAATGACGCAGTTGTAGTTTTCATCAAAGTCGTGTCCGAGGCTCCTTTGCGTACATTTCGCCATTCCTTATAGTTTCAGTTTTGGCCATTCACACCTAAAAATCACCCTGTATATACGTACCTAGTGATATATATTACAATTGTCTTACTCTTATATGAAAATGTTATGAAAAAAGTTAGATTAATATTATTTACAAGATAAAGTTACATTATTATGCAGCTTTGTAGCTGCTTAAATTATAACATTTTTACTTATAATTGTAAATTGTACTAATAGCGATTTCACACTTGTTGTTTTGGAACTGTAGGCATTTCAAATTCTTCTACTGTACCTAAGAACCGTATTTTAATAAATATAGGACAGAAATTGTAGAGCATAGGTTTTCACCAAATATTTATGCAAGTACCTAAGTCAATTTGCTCTTGTAAACTACTTATTCGTTACTAAGGCATCTCCATCAAGTAGGGATGAAAGGAATTTTCCTCCGTGCTTATCTCTACCGTATGAATATTTGAATACTTACAAATTTCACTGCATTATTTGCTGTATAATGTACTTCTAAAACTGCTTTAGAAGCATTATGTTGCACATGCATCCAGCTGCGACTTGGCTTTACGACTGGGCTTCCGTCTGCCAGCCCTGTAGGTACTCGTTCCAAGGTTCCAAAGAAGTAGTAGAGTTCTCAAATTCAAATTATTTATTTTGCGAGAATATAGGTACACAAAGGTGTTTTAATATTAAAAATAAGGCCCATTACATTCTGCCTTTTGAGCATGCAAAACTTAACGAATATTTAATTATATCTAATTATAGTTACCTATTATTATTATTATAGACGAGCAACATTACTGCTGGTATGTCTATGTCACAGTGCTGGAAGAAGTTCACATTGTTTTATTATGTTGTTATTCAATCAATATTTAAGTCATCACTAGTTTTTTTTTTAATTTATCCAATCTATTCTTGAACGAATTCACTGATTGGGCGGAGACAACCCCTTCCGGCAGTTTATTCCAGGCCTGAACAACACGGTTGCTCATTATTATATTATATTAATTAATTATACAATTTTAAATAACCCAACTTGCAAGGAATGTTCAAAAATGTTCAAGTTCCTTATAGAGCATCTCTAATGAAGGTTGAGTACCACTTGCGGGGTATAATACCCACTGCTCACACCTGTGAAAATTCAGAATAGTTCTGTTTCGTGTCGCCGTCATTCCAAACATTTCTACGTCATGAAGATCGTAAAATCGAAGTTTACCAGTACTCGTATACTTACTCGTAAATATATGACTATGTTGTGTCGATTCGTCGTGAAACCTAGACGACAACAGGTATCTACATGTTAGTCATTCGTTCGCCGACCGTTTAGGTAACAGTAATTACACTTGTGAACTCCAATCGATCGATTACACATCCCCGAGTCGACAGTCGATATTGAACAACTTTACTAATCGAGATGTTTTAGTAGATAAACAGTATTTAGTCTACACAATTTCTATATGAAATTAGGTAGGTAGAGTATTAAGAGAAAAGATAATTTGAAATTGATTATCGTTAATTTCAATATTTGATTCTACATACATACATAATGTCACGATCTTTATCCCAAATGGGGTGGTCAGAGATATCCCAAACAATAGTGATTTTTTTTTGATTTTATTTGACTCTATTTTTATATTTAATTAAATGTATGTGTGAGCTACTAATTGCTAAGACCTAAATAAATAAATCAAATATGCATAACTCACTATAAATCACGAGTTTGTGGTGCTTGCAACGGGGCGTCACAGTTTAATATGAAGATCTCTTGTACTCATGCAATGTAAGTGTGTGTATGTGCTTTAAATTGTGGCAATGCAATAAAAATATTATGATTATAAAAAGGCTTTCGAAAACATTTAAATCGTTTGAGGTGAAACTGCATATGCACCCAAAAACCTAATTCATTAAACGGTTTCTGAAATAAATGGCGGTGCAGACGTACAGAAGGACATACATCTAATTCATTACATAAGTATTCCGTTTTTCATTTCGAACACTAAATATTAATAAAAATAAGGAAACTGACCAGTGGTACGCTGATCCGATGAAAGAACCGGTGACAAGGGGGAAATATACGTTTTAAAGCGAAAACCATTAAACTTTTGGATGAGAAACGGACTACTTTGTAATAAAATAGCTAGCCTATAACTACGTATAAGTAAAGATTTATATGTATGTAAATGTTTTAGCATGGGTCTGTAAAGAGGTATTTTATGTAAAAGGGTATTGTGCAAATGATAATAAATCTGTTTCCTATCGCAATGTTGTCTGTCGTATTTATGAGTTTCACCCAAGGAACATGTGGACAGTAACGCCTTGTTGCATAAATAATTAATCAGTTTTCCTGTGCTTTTAGAGATAGGTCTTGGAATAGAGCCCATTTTAATTGCTCGTTAATATTCATGAAACGTCTAATTCGTAAACATGACCTTTATCCAAACGGTGATATTATATTGTAACTACAGTACATATTTTATCACGTCCCGTATTTTATCACCTGAACCTGGAAAAGTCGTCCAATATTTTAAACGTAATGACTTGTAGCAATTTAGGTGTAGCCCGCACATTTTACCTTAAACATGGTAAGTTGGAAAAGTTTTAACCAATTTCGAGAATATGTATAAAATATACTATTTATGTGTATGTGCAAGTTACTCGTATGTATATTATGACTACGAATCATCTGCGCGTGGCCACACGCATTTGGCCGGTTTTTACAATAACATACATCCTGTCAAAATGTTGCAAAATAAAGGATACAATCAATTCAAACTACAATGTAATTTTGACAGAATGTGTACATTTAGGCTGTCTGTGGCTGATATCTGCGAGTATATACAGTCTGAAACAAATAAACTTTTACAGCCAACTTTTACAAATAATAAACTTTCTCAGGAAAGACGTACATACTGCGCCAATTCCAAATAAATTTCGATCCGGACAAGAAGGTGATGATGAAAGTTTTCTCAAGAAATCATGAATCTTTTAGTGATAAGGCCGCCTAATTGTACTCTTATCAGTATTGTGTTTTGTAAAATATATGTTCTCCTTTTGTACAATAAAGTGTATTTGTATTGTATTGTATTGTATTGAATCTTTTTCGATAGTATACATATATAATATTGTATTTGCTGTAACGAAATACAAAATTATTAACTATAACCATGTTGAGGGTTGCAGGAGAAGGTTAAGTAAAACCAGTATACACAATAAAAATATACTTAATTAGTGCTTAGACAACTACGTGCGTCACATTAGCGCTTCATTAGTAACGAGGCAAAGGTCAATGCTCTGCCTTCACACCACAAACGTTTAGGATTTCCTGAAAATATTTAAGTCTTATTATGTAGGCTTATAAAGGTTCATCTGTTTCGTAATAATTATATGTTATCTGAAGGCAGGCGGTAACGAGCTGCTTTCCGCAGACGCATCTAGTGATACTGGATATGCCTCGGTAGTGGAATTGATAGTGCAAGGTAATAACAATATCCCTTTTGTGTTTCCTCGTAGCATTTAATGATGTCTGTATGTAATGTTTATGGCCCGAAGCAGAATGATCTTTGTGATTGTTTCGACACAGATGAACCGATATGAAAACGATATGATTTTAAAAAGCTGTCATTTGCGAGATGATTCTTAGTCATGTTTGATGGAAATTGGTTCTGCAATTTAGAAGATATTTAGCTTTTAATACATGTGATTTGTCTGCGTAAAAGATAATTTTATAGCCTGACGGAGAGTTCTAAATTTCTAGTTATTAATTTCGTTTTTATTATTATAAGTATCGAAAATGTTCATTTTATTTTAGTTGAATTTAGAAAAGAATATAAACAAAATTAATTCTGATGTGAATTCTATCAAATCTTACAACGTAAGTATAGTCGCAAATTACCAGACGCAAACTTGTCAGAAATTATTTTATATTATATAAAATTTAATATGGAAAACTCAAATTATAAATTGAGAAAATTTGTTCATACTAAATTCGAGAATGTCAAGCTTACACAGATTTTTTGCTACACCATACCCGATAAGGGAATCTGTCTAAAAATTAGTATTTGTTACGAAAAATATTTATTATAATCACAATTTCAAGTGTACACAATTATGTTGGATGCACACAAACATTTACCCCTCGCGGGATTCGGACCCGCAACCGTTGGTTTCGCTGACAGGGTCCACTATCCACTACACCAATCGGTTGCAAAGTTATTGATATAAATATTTCGGTCACTCACACCAATCATCTGGTCAGAAACTAGGCTGGCTATATATACTAGATAACGGATAAACAAACAAATATTTATATATAATATCTATGACTTGAAAATACATGTACGTATTCATTACACAAACATGGTGTCATTCGAACCCACAACCGTTGGTTTCGAAGGCAGAGTCACTACCCACTTACACCGATCGATCAGTAATATTATTTCCTTGGATTCCGAAATGTTTGTTTAAGTATAGATTTGTAAATCACCTTTTTAAAACACAGGTCGTGTTTTATAAAGGTATTTCTGGACCACAGCATGCAGTTGACTCGACAGCAAAATGTGTCACGTATAAAATATCGAAAAAATATATTGTCATACTGCCGCAGAACCGAAACTAAATATAGAACTTGCAACCGTAGTTTCAGAGTTGGATGCACACAATAATTGCAGCCAATTCAATTACCTACGTAGGTATATTTACCTTTCGTCCAGAATTTTTGTACGTTTCAATATATCCCGGTAAAAATACAATATTTTATTTACGTTTTGCCCGCGTGAAATTATTATATTATCGCAAAGTCGTTTTCGCCCTTTTAAAAGTAGGATATATCCTTCTTCAAGATCCTTGCTACCTCGCTGCCAAATTTAAATACATTCGGTTCAGCAGTTTTGGCATGAAATCTGGACAGACGGACTTTCGAATTCATAATATGGCTTGTGATCTGTGCTGGCCAACTCGTCTCGCCTGCCTGGGGCAGAAACAGCGGTCATATATGAAAAGCGTAGAAAATCGCCTCTTGCGGCAATATGTAGAGTAGGAAAGTATTATGCATTTTAAATAACAATGTCTTCCTTATTTAAAAAATAAAGGGTACTTGAATTTTATTGAATGTCTTTATAATGTAGAGCTTGTATCTAATTATAACTATTAGTACATACAAATTATGCATTACGGCTTTCATTGTTTTTGTAGAGTTACTGTTGCCATTTTTATTGATGAACGTATACGGTATTATGTAAGTACGTATATAGGTGTTTAAGCCTTTGAGCGCCGCGTTCATCACAGTTGACCGCAAACAATTTTCAATTGTATCTACGCCGTGGCAGTTAAAGGGTTAACGATGAGTAAATATGCGTATGAGTGTGTTTCTGAGCCGCTTTGGCTTGCAGTAGTGTGCATAACTATCTTGATATTGGCTATCAATGACAGTAAGTTAAGTAAAACGTACGTGATGCTAGGATACCCACAGTGGAATTTAGCTTAGCTCAATCCATGCATATAATTCTTAATATCTTAATTACATTGTACACAAAATTGTTACAGAAATATGCATTCTATATATTAACGTGCAAAGGCGAGCTTAATTCAATAGTAACAACATACTTAAAGTTCATATTTAACAGTTTATGTATAGAATATATATCTACAAGTGCCTATACCTACAATAGGGCAATATACAGCAATTGGATAAGCACTCTTGTTCCATAGTCACAGGTTCATAAGCATATTCCTCGCATTCGTTTGGTATATAAGGTCTTAAATTGTGCTGAAATAGTTCCAAATAGTGCCTAAAGGATAAAATTTGTGCTATAGTTAAAAAGTTATTTAATATTTTAAGTGAGCATTCTGGCGTTAAGTGCTGTTGGAATCCTTATTCTCATACGCAGAGAGTGCTTTACCTATTATTGTAATTTACATCCCAAAAAACTGTGCATAAATAGTGCTACCGAAATATATAAGACCCATAAATAGTTCTTCAAGAAATCCGAAGTTATTTATATATATTTGTGAAAAGGAGCAGCGCAGACGATGGACTTTTTATTCATCGTGTGTGTTATTACATAGAATACCATAAATTCCATCCACTCAATGAAAATTGACAGAATTGGATTGTTTTGCCCGACCCACAAAAAGTCCGTCGTCTGCACTGCGCTTTTCACAAATATATCTAAATAACTTCGGATTTCTTGAAGAACTATTTATGGGACTTAATATATTTCGGTAGCACTATTTATGCACAGTTTTTTGGGGTGTAAATTACAATAATAGGTAAAGCACTCTCTGCGTATGAGAATGAGGATTCCAGCATGACGTGACGCCAGAACGCTCACTTAAAATACTGAATAACTCTTAAACTACAGTGGCATAAATAATTTTTTCCTTTGGGCGCTATTTGAAACTATCTCAGCATAATTTTAAGACCGTGGGTACCAAATAAAAACGAGGAATATGAACCTGTAGAATTCCGGCTATGGAACAAGAATATTATCCAATTACTGCATATTGTCCTATTGTACGTATAGGTCCTTGTATTAAGTTTGTTAGATATATAGATAGATAAGCATTTATTTGCATCCATGTACACACACATAACAAATTTTACATATGAAAAATACAACTAAAACAATAAAACACAAGTACAGAAACAAACAAATATTATGTGTGTGCCGCAGTATACAAAAAGGCTTAAATGAATGGCTTACTTGTTGCTACTAATGAATTATATGCATGAACTGCGTTCACAATGTATGTTGGAGTATGTAAACTACAGTGGCGGTACCTTCATACAGGGCCAAAAGCGCGGCTTGCCTCCCTAAATACTCGATCAGGACTATTACCTATTTAAACAGTATAAGAAATCTTAAATTTAAACATTCGCACTTGTCAAACAGACACGTCGTGCTTGGTTACCTTTCTTATTTCACTACAAGTGTAAAAATCACAAAAACATTGTCGGCTTGCCCTATTTTGAAACGCTAGGCACGCCACTAGTAAACTACTATACTGCCCACATCGTGTTTTGACTTTTCCCGTGTAATCTTATATCTAAGAGGCCGAATTGCCGTTCACATAAGAAAAGATTTATGTTTATTGTGTTCTCGGGACAATAGCTTGTTTGTCTCGTATTTGTCATTTGGCCGGTGGAAATGGTAGCGATGTGTTTGTTACGCCACTCGGTCCGCCCCCACCTCTAATGTCCTCAAAGACCTCTTTGTATAGAAACCACAAGCGTCCACCTTTGTCCATTGTAGTGTACATTGTGCACTGCGCTAGGATTGCGGTAACATGATACCAAAGCTAAAAGAATGAAGCGTAGACCAAGGAAATGAATACAAATATAATTTTGTGGTTTTAAACAAATCCGAATTGCAAGCCTCTCGTGGTATAGGGTAGCTCGACAAATTGCGATATTATATCATGCTACTAAAGGCGAGGATATCTAAATAATACTAGGATTTAATAGAACGAGGTAATGATCTGCCACTAATGGAACACGGGCCCGATTACCTTAAATCACTAAGGTGGCAATTACAGACCATTTACCCACCCATAAAATTATAACATTCAATTATGATCATGCATGATATGCTTACCGGTGAGGGGTAAATATTTGGAATTCCTCATGCCATCCAACTAGGACCTCGCATGCAGTTTGTGGAATTCAACCACCCCTACAATCCCTACTGCTCAATTTCTAAGATCTACTTCTTATTAAGTAACGACTCACCGGATTCTTCCTAGGGTCGGTGATAATAGGTAATCCGAGTCATTCATGTTCGTTGATGTGTTAAGTGGTGGACCGTCTCCTTTAAATTTTCGGCGATACCAGCGCCACCAGGTGGTCTACTCACTTACGAAAATAGCTTCGGACGGACGTTACTTCGGACTTTTTCTTTTGCAGTTTGCTGTATCAATTATAAACCAATCGTCATTATTTTACTTTTGTTGTATATCACATCACAAGTTAGTACGGGACGCAAGGAACGTCTGAAGTTATGCAAATAAAGAATTCTTAGCAGAAGTAAAAGTCTGAAGTTACAGCCGTCCGAAGTTATTTTCGTTAGAGAGTAGACCCCCAGGTTCACTTCTTATAGCAAACGGCGTATTATGATAATCATCAATAAATTATAAATTCCGTCGCTAATTTAAATTACATATATAATTTTTATTGATAATTTGGAGACTGTTTGAAACTTGTGCCACGGTGAAGCCAGTTTTATAAATGCGATCGGCTTCGTTTTGATGTGCATGTGTGCATAAGCGTATGTAAATAAGTACATTGTCAAGGTTGTTGTACGTCAATGTACATCCACGTCAATAATGCGTGGTTCGACTTGAGTGCGGTTTTTTATATGATAGTCTTTCATATTAACTAATTTTATAAAAAGCCCAGAAAAGCTTTATTTTACAAAATTGCCTCAAACTTTTCATTATACATAGAAAATATCAGTTTTGAACAGCATAATATTGTAACTACAGAAAACAGTTGGTATACTTAAAAAAGGTGGCGACATTTCAAATATATGTTCTAATTTATTTATATACTGAACAGACACTGGTGCCGGCAAAAACCTTGAGCACTTTGGAGCAATGCGACGAACTTTTGAATGGGACGACGAAAAAAGTCAAATGAATGCCTAATAAACGACGGCGCACTGTTGCTAATTTAGCAATGTTCAGGTTACTATTTCAGCATTTGTAACTACTTCTACTTCTGTTACTAGGATTTTGTCGGCGACCCGCGTGGGCCACGTTAGAGTTAGCGGGATTTTCGTGAAGATTCGGGATAAAAATACCTTAATCAAATACAAAGTCCGTTTTAGTACGCTCTAAATTCATTCAACGCCAAAACAACATGCTATTGAGTACATAATTATATTAAACTACCTTTCTTCCCTATTCCGTTTAATATTCCTTATGCTGCGGTGGTGGAGACCTGGGGTGCGTTTTATTTAATTTTCACGAAGTCTCTATATCTATCAATTCCACGTGCGGCTTTGTTTTCTATCGTTTCCATTTTTCTGCATTTTGTACCATTCGAAAGCACTGTTTGACAATTTCACCAAAAAGTAAATTGTATGAATTACACGCAGAATATTTTGTACGAGAATTTTATTAACGGCTAATCTCGTATGCGATTTCCAAAGCGTTCGTCATATCAGACAGGGCGTCCACTGCTGAACATTTTTTTTTATACACAGCGGGTTAGCACTTGACCTCAATCCCACTTGACGTTAAGTGAAGATAAGGCCGAAGGTGGAAGCGTACCCGGGAACCCCATCATATTTGTAGAACTGGCTATCTTATCTCTGACGACCGGAACACAACAATGCTATTAACATTGCTGTTTGGCGGCATATTTGGCTAATATGGTAATAGCTAGCCAGGCAGACATTTAAAATGCCCTAACACCTACCAAACCGAGTACTAAACATGTACCCCGCTGGGGATCGTACCCGCGACCTCCGAATCGTACACCCTATGTTGTTTACATTGAGCCACGGAGGGGGTTAAACTTACTCTTAAGTCTTAACTATTTATTTTTTTTGTAGAGAAAATTGCATCTCCCAAATTCACGGGCTTATTATTATTATTACTTTCAAATTTCATCCAAATCCGCTGCCCCCGAGACAGGTGACAAGCTTTTCTATAAAGACAAACGCTAACGCTTCGACTCATGCAACTGGTTGGCTGTCAATTGTTCACAATTTATTATCAGCCTATCAAGAAGTGAATCGATAGCATTTGTGTTATTTCCGCCCGCAGCTTGGCCTGCGTTAGAATAATTTTATCGCGGATATGTTTAATTTGTTTATCCCGCGGGAACTACTCACTTCGTCGGGATATAAAATCCTATATCTTAGTCCAGGGTATGTTCTACTTATACACCAAAAGTCATCCAAATCCGTTTATCCGTTTTGTCGTGATGGAGCAATAAATAAACTTCCAAGTTTTCACATTTATAATACTATTACATTTATCTAGTAGGGCGGGCGTTATAGCTTCATTGAGTTACAAACATCCAAACTTTCATTAACATAACATATTAGTGGGATAAAGTGTGAAGTCTGATTTCCACCAAAGATCGTGCTTAGCGAATTAATTATAAAACGAATTATCTAAGGATACAACCGTTAATATAATTTCGGAATCCGTAACGTATAGTTTCAGCTAATAGTGTCAGTAATATATAATGTAATTACCTCAACTAAGTATGCGAAAGTTGGGATGATAATAAATAATGTAGAGATTGAGTGTAATCCCTTTAAAATTACTTTAGTAATAATAAAAATTATTATGTGTGATTGATTTGCGTTTCTTTTTTTTATTGATATTTGAAGTTGTCCCATTCATCAAGATCTGATCATGGAATACTGAAGGGGAGACCACAACTCAGTAAAAGTTCCATAATTAATGTGAGTCTATATGATGAGACAGAGCTGATGATACAGACAAGGGCAATTCAATGATGCACAAGAGACTATATACAGGGTGAAATTTAATTCGTATAATTCCTATTTATTGGTGACTCTACTCCTGATTATTTTTATTTTATTTTTATTTTATTTTATTGGTAATACAGAATCAACAGCATCATTATAAAAAATATTACACAAAATACAACAAATTTACAAGCCAAAGTCATGCCAATTACAGATTCTCATTTTTCATTTCGATTCTCTTAAAAAATAATTAGGTGGAAAGTCAGTATTAAATAATAATCATTATACAATCTAGAGGTAAAAAATTAATAGTGAGACAAACTAAGCAATAATTTATGAACAACTTTCCGCTAGAAACCATAACTGAATTCGATCAAAAAATGTTCGATTACCCATACAAAGTAAACCATCTTGAAACCACATTTAGTCCAAGTCCAACAATTTTCGGCTGAATTCGGCTATGGTTCCTAATAAGTTGTTCTTAATAAGAAGTGCGGAGTGAGAGTCACCAGCTGAAAATTGTTGGACTTAAATACTAAATGTGGTTTCAGATTGGTTTACTTTGTATGGGTAGATAATCGAAAATTTTTTGATTGAATTCGTTCCTTGGGGAAAGTTGCTCATAATCAAGAGTGGCGTCCCTAGTTAATGGTAATTAAACGAATTAATGAACGAACGAACGTTTTGCTCAACTTACTAGCATTCCGATTTACTTATATTAAAATTCATAGCATTTAGATTTATTATGCACTCGCGCATCCTAGATACGATGTGTATTTACGCGATAAGATATACGAGCTTCATATAGTACAGCCCGGGGGGAATTGTGTGACGTAATGTTAGAGTTTATATGTATACTTATCTACTGAATAAGCACATTCGTAGGCGCCAACCTGCTGTAACGCCTGATACGAGGTAAAGAGACGTGGATACTTGAAAAGATCCTCAGACGTGACTGTGTACAATCATGTGTGTGACGGCGAATAAGTCGGTATGCATGTATGTATAAATCTACTGGGTGAATTTCAATTCGTGTAATTTCCATTAAATGGTGACGCCACTCTTGATTACGAACAACTTTCCTCAAGGAACCATAGTCAAATTCGATCAAAAAATTTTCGATTACCCATACATAGAAAACCATTCTGAAACCACCTTTAGTATGGAAGGCCAATAATTTTCAGCTGGTGACTCTCACTCCGCACTCCTTATTAAGAACAAATAACTGGGCTATGGTTCCTAGTGGAAAGTTGTTCGTAATCAGGACTGGACTCCACCAGTTAACAAGATTTACACTAATTAAGTTTCACCCTGTATACTTAGTTACATAAGTACGTACGAGCAAATGGCATTGTCAACCCGATAGTCAAATCTTGAAGAAAGCCCTTATCCTGACCATTTCAATATCAAGGTGAATATTTCTTTCTCTTTTCTGCACAGGTCGTTTCGCAATTCAATCTATGTATATGTTGCCAAATGCAAAGAAAAACTTGCCACAAGGATTTATCATTCCATTTCCAAATATATATAAAATGATTTTATACTTCAAGCAAACTTAATACGTAGGTACCTAATATATTTAGATTACCAAAATTAAAATATTTTGCTTGTAATAGGATAGCGGTTAGCGAAATATTTCGTATACATTATCTATTTCACCGGATAAACACAAATTGTTATTTTATTAAATAAAATTACGCTCGACCGCGTCTTGTTAAACTGCGGAACGATTGCGTTTTATTAATTATTTACCGAAGTAATTTTCGAAACACGTTGATATTTTTATCCTGTAAAAGGCTTTATTAAAATAACGAGGTTTTAACGCAAAATCATAGCAGCCAGGGTTCAGTAACTCCGTTGAAACTCAAAAATAATGCGTAGGATACATTTTTAAACAACTCTCTACAGCACTAAAGTAATCTATGAGCCCCTTTGCGGTTCAATGGCGCGTCCTCATCTTAAAAAAGTTAGAATTGCTCCTCAAGTAGGTACATTTTAAAACGAAAAACATGAAATTTATATTCCTTTAAAACCATTATATCACCACATTCCTTTTAAAGTAAAAGCTCTAATTTGTTCATCTCTACTCTGGACGTCTAATAAAGATGCATTAAGTGAACCTTTTTAGGGTTCAGTGGCGTTTTCATCATAAAAATTAAGAACTTACCTTTTTTTTATGCACGACGGGTTCGTACTTGACCTCAATCACACCTGATGTTAAGTGAAGATGAGGTCGAAGGTGGAAGCGTACTGACCCGGAAACCCCAACATATATGGGGGACTGGCTATCTTATCTCTGACAACCGGAACACAATAATGCTATTAACATTGCTGCTTGGCGGCAGATTTAGATAAGATGGTGGTAGCTAGCCAGGCGGACATTTAAAATGCCCTACCACCAACCAAACCGAGTACTTAAACATGTACCCCGCTGGGGATCGAACCCGCGACCTCCGGATCGTAAACCCAATGTTGTTTACATTGAGCCACGGAGGCGGTTGTACCTTGCAAAACTACTTAATAAGTTATTACAAAATTTAATAGCTAACTTACGTAAATAAAACATATAAATAGCTTTCACAACAACCATATCCATGGTATAAATAATGAACATAATATTTAAGTGTTTAATTTATAAAATTTTAAGTTTTTGTAACAACATAATGGGATAGTTTTTTAATGTAAGTTGCATTTGTCTATACAAATCTTAATTTTAATAACGAGAGCGCCACCGAACTATAAAAGAGATGTACAAATTAGAGCTTTTACACTAAAAGGAATGTGGTAAAGAAGTTTATAAAACGTTTGCTTTGACATTTTATCCATTGATATTTACACATTTAATATATAGGTCTGATCAGGATAATGTAGGATTGTTATATAAAAATTGCTCCGGGCTAGTCAGCCCCAAATGTCACTGAGAGATAAAACTGACCATTTTCTTTGATGCTATAAAAATCATAGCAATTCATTCTCTTTCATATACCTATGCCGTTATCAATAATAAGATACTTACAACATATCGATTGCCACTAATCTATATAGCATGTTCTTTTATGGCATTTTACAAAAGTTGCTGCTTTTTGTCATTTCAGTTAGGCAAAAATGCTGTAAAATTGCGTTTCCAAAATATTCAAGTGCAGTCTTAATAGTTTTACCTATTATAAGTACACATTCCAGTGCGTATTTCGAGAGACCAAGCCTTATTTAAATAATGGACAAAGGCAGATGTTTTGTGCGTACTATATAATATCCATATTATGATGATGATATGATGAAGTTTCTCATCAAGGTTCAACCGCCTCCGTGGCTCAATGCAAACAACATTGGACTTGCGATTGGGAGGTCGCGAGTTCGATCCCCAGCGGGGTACATGTTTAAGTAATCGGTTTTGGTTGGTGGTAGGGCATTTTAAATGTCCGCCTGGCTAGCTACCACCATCTTATCTAAATCTGCCGCCAAGCAGCAATGTTAATAGCATTGTTGTGTTCCGGTTATAGATAAGATAGCCAGTCCCCCAAATGTGTTGGGGTTTCCTGGTCAGTACACTTCCACCTTCGACCTCATCTTCACTTAACATCAATCACTGAGGTCAAGTACGAACCCGTCGTGCAAAAAAAAAATTAGGCTACATTAGTGGCAATATAATATTGGCCCCTATTAATAATGACATTTTTATTAAAATTTATGCTAGTGGAACCCTGCGTTGTTTTTAATGTGGGATATCGGAATCGGCAGCCTTCGTAACGTCACTTAGTGATTGCATTTATAACGCTCGTGTGCAATCGCTGCCGAGTTTAGCTCTGCCAATCAATTGCCTATTTAGGATTTATTTAATCAGAAACGTTAGAGTAAAAGCTTGATAAAAGTCATAAGTAGGTATTCGTGTATTCTTTTTGCGACATACGAGTATAACTATTTTGGCCATGTTTAAATGATTATTCTTATGTTAATATTAGATACTACTAATTTTACAGAATGTGTCATAGTTTCGAAAGGTGTAAACAAGTCTGCCAAAGATATCAAAATACAGGTGGACGCTATTTATGTCACAAACAAAGATTAGTTCCCGCTTATTAACGAAATTCTAAATAGGTTATTATTAAAGACTAGCTTACCGCCCATGGCTTCGTCTGCGTGTTTGTTTAATTTGTTTATCGGGATAAAAATATCCTATGTTTTAATCCAGGGAATGTTCTATACCAAATTTCATTCAAATTCGTTCATTCATTTCGCCGTGACTGTCCAACAAACAAACATCCAAACATATTATTTATAATATATTATAGTTAGATCTATGTACAATGTAGATACATATCTATAAATCTGTATTCAAACAATTCACTAAAATTTTATATCTGCCTTTTATTACGAAATATTGGAAATGCCCGTAATAAAATATGGGCCTAAAATATTGTTATTGGTCAATATTTCAGGATATTGGCACAATCTATCTGCGGCCTGTTGGGGACGGAATGGAGGTCAATGTAAGCACGAGGCTTTTACATGACTGAGATATATCGAGCACACGAAGTAGTTTCGTGTATTATCAGAATTATCAGGTGCCAGTCTAGAGGGCTGAGAGCTAGTGAACACCGACCACTTGAAAACACCTGTGGATACAACGGTACCTACGCCTTCATATAAGATTATGAATTACGAGTAGAAAGTTAAGAGGGTTTGTCCCGCATGGTGTTCCACACAAACTCACAAGCCAATTTTTTTGAAACGAATAAACCGATTCTAATGAAACTTTAAACTACATAGATTTTTTAAGTTGAAAAAGTTAATAAAGAATATTTTCCAAAAACGTACTGAAACTAATATAAAGCGATTTTAAGTTTTTCATTGTAACAGAAGAAATGCAATATATTCTTTTAAATCCGACATTATTAAAAAGTATTCTACTAACTTTTAGATTTATGTATCCTGCTTATACCTACGTATAAAGTTTCATTAGAATCGGTCTACTCAATTCGAAAAATTTTGAAAGTTTGTATGGACTGCCGTGTGTGCTAAATCATCTTAACTCGTGAGAGATATTTTCTTACTACGTTTGCTACTATTTTGGTACCTACGTAACAATATTGACTAAAATATAAATAATTTTAAACATAACAAACGTCTGTATGCTAAAAGTCGTCATGATGATAAGTTGTTTATATTTTAGATAAACATGGACACAAAAAGGAACACTGCTTCAAGCAAATGAATATAAGACAGTTAGATATAAGATTACTAAAATTGAAACATAGCATCTTGTTACAACAAGCCTCTGCGTACCAAATGAACGTTCTAGGATTCTATTGAAAATATGTTTATAACTTGTTTTTGCGTAACAGTTTACATTTATTGACAGTTATGTAGAGAGTTAACGAGCAGACTGTGTCGGGCGCTGAAAGCCGTTCAAAGCGCGACTCGCACTGAAATAAACCAATATTCTATGAACGGTGGCCATAAACGCAAATACAGGGTTTATTTACGATGCTCCGATTGTTGAGAAATACTTGCGCCCTGTCGAGATGCGTATGCGTATCGTTACTGTAAATTCATGCTTTTGCAAGAAGCAAACCTTTCCAAATGTTTGTTTATGTATAAAAGTACCATCGTGACCATCCTAGGATGCCCTGCAAGAGTATAAAATCGGTCGTACGTTCGATAACCAGTGGTATCTAACCAAGATACGATAAGAGACGATAAGATAGGTATCTATCTAAGATAGATGGTGATCTTATAGAAGTCTGCCGTCAAACAGCAATGTTAATAGCATTGTTGTATTCCGGTTGTAAGAGATAATATAGCCAGTCCATCAAATACTATGGGGTTTCCGGGTCCAGTACGCTTCCACCTCATATTTATTTTATTTTTTTATTGCTGTATTATTACCGTAGTGGTAGAGCCACGCTGTAAGCTATTAGCTTGCAGCATGAATGGGCCGGCTCGACCGGGGAAGTACCACCCTCTCGCAGAAGACCGACTGTCTGAGTAGTGGCATTTTGCCACTGCGCTTCGTCCGGTGAGCGAGGGCGCCGGAGGCCCACCTTCCAGTCTCTCCCCAGAATGGTAGCGGTATTTAAAGAGTTAGTACCCCAGGAGGGTACCAGCACTATTAGTGCTGGAGAATCCCTCATCGCTCAGGCTGCCCTACGTATTCTGGGGTGGACACCTTCCTCAAAGGCCGGCAACGCATCTGTGACCCTTTTGGTGTTGCGGGTGTCCATGGGCGGCGGTGATTGCTTTCCATCAGGTGACCCGCATGCTCGTTTGCCGCCCTCTCATATAAAAAAAAAAAAAATATTTTATGCACAGCGGGTTAGCACTTGACCACAATCCCCCCTGATGTTAAGTGAAGATGAGGCCGAAGCTGGAAGCGTACTGACCCGGAAAACCAAATATTTGGGGAACTGGCTATCTTAGTCGAGTGTCAACCCGTTGTGCATAAAGAAAAGGTAACCAGTCGATTTCGTGAGTCAAGGCATTTTTAAATATCTAGCATCACCATATAAATCTTTAGCAATATTAAAAGGAAAAAGTTTTATGTCCGACTGTTTATGTGTAAAGCACTAATGGTTGTGTATAAAAAAGCAATAGACATTTTTTTCCAATTTAAACGTTCGCAGATAAATATTTGCTTAGAAATTTTGCAGAAAAATATATCGGAAACTTATTTACCTGTCCCGTCGTTCATTGATCGGCCGGTACCTATTAATATCGCCATTATATTCTCGTGAATGGGTATTATACCTATATCATCTATTTGCGTTGCTCGGCCCGACGGCAAATAGAGGTGTCAGGCGCAGACTGGTCGCGGGCAACGGTAATAGAAGGTAGATTACTGTGCTGCGGCTACGGACTGCGTATTCACCTGTCAGTGTTATGGACTATAAAATGACCAACAAATCGTTGTACAAAAATTAAATCGGACGGTTTATTAACTGCCTAGGTATGTAATTAATTACATACTATACAAGTCGAAACATTAATGTTTCGCTTGTAAAGTACCACACATTCACTGAATTTTTCCAAAACCATACAATATTGTTTAAATAATTAGGTGAACGTATTAAAAATAATAGAAGTACAAATAAATATTTGTATACGCATCAATCGTATCAGTATTAGCGGTTTATTTCCTAGAAATAAATAAAATAAATACGCATTAAGCTGTTGATTAAATAAATTATTCTTTTTCTTTATATTGTAAAACTGTTTACTGATATTGAAATTGGGTTAATAGAGTAACTAGAGCAACCGACTTTACTCCACTTTGTTACGTTAGAACGTAACAATTTGATATTAATAACCGATTAACAATAAAACTAGATATCATCATCAGTCCGTAAACATCCCACTGCAAGGATATAGACCTTCCCTCATATTGAGGGAGTATGGGGCCATAGTCCGCCACGCTGGCCCATGCGGGTTGGGGACTTCACATGCCTTAGAATTTTTATTTCTCAGGAATACAGGTTTCCTCACGATGTTTTCCTTCACCATTCAAGAGCAGTCGGATATATGCACATAAGTAGTTAAATTAAATTTAAAAACTCATTGGTACATGGCCTGCCTGGGGATCGAACCTGGACCTCCCAAAATCTCCTCCACTGAGCCACCGACGACGCTCCGATTAACTCCGACGAAAAGAAATTTATAATTTTTCTACCCCCATATTAATTTTGAGATAAGAATTGCATCTTTGGCAACTCTGGTAGATAGTATTTAAACACGTGTTTGCATTCCTACCTTTGTCTAACTTTTAATTAATAATATAAGCCATCAGACAAGACTTATCGACTATACATCCTTTGCTTCCCAACTCTCCCAACGAGTGGGGAATTACTTATAAAAAAAATTTTTAGCAAATTATTAACTGGCAACAGAGTTTTACATCGTTAGCATAATAATATAGGTAACATAGCCATAAATACTTACGTATTTCAATAATCGTTTTTTAACTGCACAATTTGCTAAATAAGCCAATATACATAATACCATACTCAGATTAGGTAGTTAAGTAAACAGATTTTAACCATCATCGGGCTGCGACTAAATTAAGCCCAGATCCTATTTTGTCGCGCTTGTCTGAACACTAACCAATTCAGTGACCGATAATGTTTGCTAGACAGACATAATGATGTAAGTAGTTTGGAGTGCTCCTCAGATTATGCTTCATCTTCTGGCCTAACTCAGTTGCTAACTAAGGAATTCAAGGGGTCATTAACACTGCTAATACGCAACGCATCATAACCTCATAATACTGTATTCACATCAAACGCAGGCAGACTCCTAGTGAGAACTTTGGTGAGAACGTCGCACTATTTCGTTCGGAATTTTCATTCTGGATATGAGAATATAGCGCGTAGAATGTGTAGCCAATCAAAGCCCGAGGCACGTAGGTAATGGCGTAGTACAATAATCAACCGACGAGAGCCAGCGGCTACGCATAGCGTATGAATAAATTGATGTATTGTCGGTTCAATGTGAACGTCAACTTAAAAATATATGGAAAATAGGTTAACCGTGTAATTTGTTGAAAAAAAAGTAATACGTCTTATTGGAGGGCAAAGACCTTCCTTCACCAAGAGTGATAGTCATAAAGGGATTTTATCAGTTTTGGCAACAAGTCCTAACTAATAAAAATATCGTACAGATTGAGATTTGGACTAGGGCAAACGCAGATATTTTAATTGGTGTTATAAAATCATTTTTCCGTATTATTCTTTCACTTTCACAGGTACGGGCATAATCCCTAGTTCCACACAATAGCTTTTTCCCTACTCGCAATTCTGCACAATCGTAAATTCCATTCAAAGTAAAGGACTGCAGAATTGCATATGTGATCAAATGGCGAATATACCTACATAGGTACATATAATAAAATTGTAAAGATGAAAATCAATTTAAAAGATGTGTTGTTACTGAGTTTCTTGTCGCTTCTTCTCCCTAATCATAACAACTTGTGAAGCGTTGTAGTTTTAAAAACTAATACGTTGACTTTCAATAAGTGATATCTTTGTATCCGACGACCGATTGGTGTAGTGGATAGTGACCCTATCAGCGAAACCAACGGTTGCGGGTTCGAATCCCGCGAGAGGTAAATGTTTGTGTGATGAATACGAACATTTATTCTCGAGTCATGGATGTTTATATAAATATTTATGTATGTTTATCCGTTATCTAGTATCCATAGCACAAGTTTTGCTTAGTTTGGGACTAGATGATTGGTGTAAGTATCTGAAATATTTATTTATTTATTATTATTATCCTATACATTTAATAAAATATGATGATTTGACTTTAACTTATTATGTCACAATAAAGCCATAGAATTTTACAAACGTGAAAACGTTACATATCCCTAAATCGGTAACAATAATTTGTACGAACTTTGAGGTAAATAATTATTTTTAGATCTCGGTTACCTAAAATATACATCCTACGTAGAATTCCAGCAACCCATATGTCTGTCAGCTCATTATTATACAAATGAAGATGTAAACTTTACGCGTGTACAGAAAATGCGTATAACGACGGAGACGTCTCTCGAGTAACATGAGTGACGTTCATTCAAATTGGCACACAATACTAAAAAAAGTACAGTCAGATACAATACAAGGATTCCCGGATCTAGTAATTTTATATTTTCGAGGCACTCTAGTAATTTTAGTAGTAATTTTACTTTGACGACCGATTGGAGTAGTGGTTAGTGACCTTTGTCTACGAAACCAACGGTTGCGGGTTCTAATCCCGCGAGGAGTAAATGTTTGTGTGATGAATACGAATCATTTATTCTCGAGTCATGGATGTTTAGGTATATAAATATTTATGTAAGTTTATCCATTATCCATAGCACAAGCTTTGGTTAGTTTGGGACTAGATGATTGGTGTAAGTGTCCTAAATTTTTATTTATTTCCTTCTGGAAAAGAAAGATATATTTTATTAGCCTAGCCTAGTGTGGATGTTACAGCAAATGTATAATTATGTATGGTCCTTTTTGGTAAATAAACATCTTATCTGTCTATATATAATTTATGCGTATTATTTCGTAATAATTCTAATTCTCGTGAATTAAGATAATTTTTGATATCCAATTAAACTGTAACATTTGGAACGCTGTTGAAGGTTGCTGCACTCATGAAAAATGATTGTTAGTATTTCACCTATTTTTCACCCACGACGAAAAACGACGGGTATTTGGTGTTAGACGGCGTTATTTGTGTGTCCCTTTGCCCGGAATCCGGATTATCTCAATAATGCATGGTCCGATTTGAGTACGGTTTTTATACTTAAGACTAATCGTATTTTTTATGAAAATCTGTTCAGCCGTATAGGAGTAACTTTTAACATGTTTTAATTGACCTCAATCACACCTGATGTTAAGTGAAAATGGGGCCGAAAATGGAAAAGTCTGCTTACCCGGAACTCCCATCTTATTTAGGAGACTAGCTATCTTATCTATAACAACCGGAACATAACAAATATCCTTAACATTGTATATAGCTTGGAGGCTGATTTGGACAAGATTAGCTAGCCAGACGGACATTTGCAAAGCGACTTAAAAAAAAGATGAAATTTAAACCCAAAAACTTATTAAAAAGCGAAAAATAAACTGATGTAACATTTTTAATTGAAAGGACAAAAATACGAAGTAGATTTTTCATTGGTGTCTAATTTCGTTTAAAAATAACGTATGTTCATACGAATTATTACAGTAACTAGGTAATTGTACAAACAATAATATTATTTATGAAAACCATATACATATACATACTGAATACTTTGTATATCTGGATGATTTTATTAAGTTTAGTTACTCAGGGACTTTCTAAATTTTCAATTTCTGTTTACGTGATCTCATAAAATGTTGTAGATATTTTCATCAGTTTACACTTATAAAATGTTGGCAAAATTATATACTTCAGTAAATAGTAAAAAAATGCTTGCGAATTTAAGTGCAACGAGACATTCATATTATTGTGTCCGAGACGTTACAGATGTCAAACAGTAGATTAAGTGAAACCAATCTGTTCTTTCTAGTGATTATCTAGCTCGTTTCTAAGAATACAATGGCAACTCGCAATGTTGGGCCACGCCAATCTTTACAATTTGGCAGACATTTTAGCTTCCTATTAGAGCAGCGCTCTAGTCAATCAGTATCACCATCACCATCTGTCTCTATCATTTCATTTTCAGTTCATTTATCATCTCTTTCATCGCCTACCCGGGCTAGATAGACCCGCAGTCTCTCTACAACGACACAAGATTGAAGCTTTGTTTCTTTTGTGACAGTAGACTTCTATCTTGTGTCTGTGTAGAGAAATTACGGGTCATATTAGTCCCCTGGTCATCTCTCCAAGATCTGCTCCAACTCCTATTTCTCTCTATAATGTAACTAGAGGTATACAAATTAAAATAGTTTAAATATATTAGGTTCTTACCTATGAAATTGGCGTTTTGTATGAAGAATTTCACTAAGACTGTTTTCTCCATACAAACATTTTTGATTCTTTTTTTGGGAACAGCAAATCCAAATTTAGCTAAACTTTGTGTGTATTATCGGATAACATTAAGTTAAGTATAGGCAGCTTTAATGTTTAAAAGTAACCCCTTTATAAAAGTTTCAGCGAATCTAAGAAATGATTATGGGAAGCACATGAAAAATTCATTTTTTTTTATTATGTGATTTAGCCCAGAAATTAAAAAATATTTCATGTGAAACCTTGAAATAATATTCAATTTTCCAAATAAAAAACAAATTTGGATATAGCTTTGAAATTCGCAGGAATTGGTACATATGATTAACGAAGAAAAAAAACTCCAATTTCATAGGCTATACATTGTTGAAGTCGTACTTAAACAAGCTTTCATACAATACCAACATGATGATGACCTTTAAGTTATTTCCATTTACACGTTAGGGTCAAAATTTTATTTTTTCAACTACACATCTTTTTGATCTACCACATTATATAACTATACCATATTTAAAATTAAATAACGCAATAAACACATCATCAGTATACAGTGTCAATAATTATGACCACATGAATAAGTTTCGAAATGCGCAATTATTGAAAACCTCGGCTTATAAAAATATTTCAGAAATGCTATTTTATGACCTATAAATACTTCAATAATACTATGAATACTTTATTTAGTACGGTCATATCATAAATCTTTATAACCGAGCGTATAAACGCTCAGCGATTATAAAACGAATAAAAGTAGATTTACGGTGATTGGTAGATGTTAGAATAAATTTGTTAGCGAAAAATGAACATTCACAATAACATATCTTACGTAATAGTTTTTCTTCCAGTAATACTTATAAAGGTTGATCCACATACATCGGTGCAGTTTCCGTGAACATTTTGTGTACGAACTTATATAAAATTCACGCTTTTACTACCGCTTTGTATACCTGCTTACGGCACATTTTGCCATCTTATTATTATGATAAAGTATTTATTTATAGCCACTGCGTTAACATACACACATACACAAAATCCCTGGTTTTCAGTTAGATTAGCTGGTATGTGTGGATAGAGATTAAGGCCCGTATTAATAAACCATGCTCAAGATTGAGAACAGTCTTGTGACCGGTCTCAAGTAAACGTGTTGATTAATAAACCGAACTTGAGACCTGAAAAGCACGTGCATACTCAAGCAGTACTCACTTGAGAATTGCACGTATTTATAAACGAAACTCAAGACCATCATTCATTCGCCGCTGAGGCGAATACTTGAGAAGTGATCTCAGATGAGTAGACCTCAAGATTGGTTTATAAATTAGCACAGAGCTTGAGATAGCGTCAACTGCTTAATACGCATCTCGGTTGATACAGCCTCAAGACTTGTATTGAGATTGGTTTATTAATACGGGCCTAAGTTTTGGTTACAATTTATAAGTCATATTCAATTTTACATAAGGCCGCGACTTCCATTACATTTCATTACCAATCGTCGTATAGGGCAGACCGTTTAGCACATTATTAGATTTTTGCGAGCTCCACAACAAATAATGTACCTCCAACTACGGATCCAGGGCCTAAACTCCCCGGTAATGGGCTTAAGTCTCAATACATAATAGTTTTAATACTTGTTAAAGGTTTATTTATAGGTTTTTGTTATGTTTGTAAGCAATTATTTCTGTTTTAATTTGTTTTATTATTGTTATTATGGAGCCTGTCCAGGCTGTACCAAGAATGTAATCCCCTCCTGATTCGAAGGATTTGCCTTTGTGCACCTCTTCATATCTATATCTATGAGTGAAGGGCAGCGAAATGTTGCTCGATATAAGTTCGATTCGTATTTTCTTTATTTATCAGAGACACTGCTCATTATAAATCTATTTGTCGCCTTTTACAACGTCAACTACGAAAGACGACGGGTTGGTGTAATTTTTCTTCGGAAATAACAAGGCAATTTACTATACAGGGTGAATTTGAATTCGTGTAATTCCCATTAACTGGTGACACCACTTGTGATTACGAACAATTTTCCCCAAGGAACCATAGTCGAATTCGATCAAAAACGATTTTTCCTCGAAGATGTTTAGTTTTTATTTTTTAATAATTCCGCTATGGAAAATTGTTCGTAATCAAGAGTCGAGTCACCAGCCGAAAATAATTGGACTTTCATACTAAAGGTGGTTTCAGAATGGTTTACTTTGTATGGGTAAACGAAAATGTATGTATAAGTATAGAAGAGAACCTCCGAGACTAAGTAAGAAACTATATAAAATAAAAACTAAACATCTTCAAAGCGGCTGAACCGATTTTTGTCAAACATGGCTAAGAACCATTTCGTAAACGTTTCGACAGTTTTGCGCTGTAAAACCGCAAACATACACACATGCTTCAGAGGTATACATACCCTTTTTACGTCTGGGGTTAACAAACATTAAATAAAGTTCAATTACTTGTAGGTATTAACAAGAAATCTGCTATTTTTATTAATTGACACAAGATTTGCATTACCAAGCAAATGCTTTTGGAAGAACAGGAATTATGTTTACTCCAACTTCTTCGATCTCAGAGTTAAAATTTTTGTAGTAAAAATTTACGTCAAAGCATTAGCAATAACAAAACTTTGTCTATTGGACAGACGTATGTAACCTACCTACATCTCGAAGGATGTAGGATACCGATTGTCATCGTAACAATAGAGAATCTAATTGTATCTCGTTCAATCAGTGTCCTTCAACGCGTAATTCGCAATGTCACCGTCTGTACCTATAACCGTAATCACGTCGTGCACTTCATACATCTATGGTACTGTGATACTGTCTTCTCCACGTTAATTCTATTGACACTCTACTCTGTACAAATAAGATAACCGAACGGATTTTGCTTTATTTCGACAAGAGATTGCGAGGCGTCTTGATGCCTATGTCACGTACGAGCGCTCAAATTCGCCGCCATGTTCGAGGCTCCATACAAACGTAGCACTTACCGATTTCATTTGTAAATGCCAAGATCAAACGAAATGAAATTTTATATGGATTATGGAGCATCTTATGTTAAATCTTGATTCGTTGTGAATTTTTACCGAAAAACAATAAAGATAAACAGAAATAAGCGCTTATTGAAATTTTAATATGACACCCTTCAAATGTCTTTGTACGTGTTATTATTATTATTATTACTGATGTTCCTTGTTGTCAATAAGTAACATGACTTTTCCTCTTCTTGCTGATCTTCTACTAAGGTCTGAAAAACTTTTAATAAGTATTTCCATGCAAGCAGTGAGAGTTAGCTTAGGTAGTTTTATCGTCACATAGCAACTTTACTTACACATAATATAGGTATATATACATGTGCATTCAAACGAATATTTCTTTCATTGTGTTGTAGGGGCTGGCGATATTGTGTGGATTGTGCTATTGCAGCATTCCGAGTACCGTAGTGGCATCGCACGGAGCGAGCGACCGCTTCAGCTGAACATTTTGATTTATTTTCGTAAATACCCAGGTTTCATCGAATTCGTTCGTTATTGCGATCTTCTATAGAGGCTTACAGACGTATCAGTCTACTCCACAAAAATATAATTGGAAAGCTTTCTTTGAATAAATTGAAAAGGGTCATATCGAGTGGCAGTGTAAATTAGTCTAGGTATATAGCATTATTTCATAAAATTTTTAGCGTTACGTAGTCAACAAGGAACCCTTATAGTTTCGCCATGTGCGTCTGTCTGTCTGTCCGAGATTTAGCTCTGAGGCTCTTAGTGCTAAAAAGCTGTGATTTGTTTTTTTTTATGCACATCGGGTTAGTACTTGACCTCAATCACACCTGATGTTAAGTGAAGATGAGGCCGAAGGTGGTAGCGTACTGACACGGAAATCCCAACCCATTTGGGGGATTGGCTATCTTATCTCTGACAACCGAAACACAACAATGCCATTAACATTGCTGTTTGGCGGCAGATTTAGATAAGATGATGGTAGCTAGCCAGGCGTATATTTACAATGCCCTACCACCAACCAAACCGAGTACTAAATATGTACCCCGCTGTTGATCGAACCCGCAACCTCCGAATCGTAAACTCAATGTTGTTTACATTGAGCCAAGGAGGCGGTTAAATCAAATATGTGTGGGTATACATATTAATCAACGCCGACAGAATGGTAAAATAAAATCTTGAAAAATATTTTTTTAAGGTTTACGTGTACCCCTACACGTAAAGTGGGGATGAATTTTCTTTTATTTTTGTACTCCATCGTGAGGAATGTCGTTAGATAGGCCGTTAATATAAGTGGTTATCTTAACAGTTTTTAGATTTAGGGATCCGTTTAAGAAATATTACCTTTGAATTGCTAATTTTGTTAGAGTCAAGTGTCGTCGTGTCCGTAAAAGCTAAACGATTGTTTTGGAATACGAGAAAAAAATCACGGCAGTGTTATATATATATAACACGACGTCACTTGACTATACATATATATACAAAGTTATAAAAAAGACTATATATTACAGATAAGCAGCTTTTACAAGTTAATGAGGAATAGTCGAAAAACTTATAAAATGTATTTTCACTTCAAAATTATTTATCAAACAACAAAAAGCCCGTTTTAAGTCCGCATATTGTGACGAAAAGTACGGAACCCTACACTGCGCGTGGCCCGACATCGATTTTTTTTATTTGTATTTAACTTTATAGGTAACATAAATTATTATAGGACTAATTAGGTGACTAAGTTATAAGCTGTATATTATTCAATGACTGTTTGTTTCCTAAATAAAACGCACAATTGTTCGCGGTTCGACTCTTCTTTCTTAATGCGAACAGCCAAGGGATGGAACTCCCTTCCGGCGTCAGTGTTTCCTGAATCCTACAACCTTGGGATCTTCAAGAGCAGGGTGAATAGGCATCTACTGAGATCGCATGCTTCATCTTCGGCCACATCATCACTTCCCATCAGGTGAGATTGTGGTCAAATGCGTATCCAGTTAACCATAAAAAAATAAATAAATAATGTATTGTATAATGAAATTATCGAAAATTATACGTCTTAACTTGTACTTGTTATAATTATAAGTTTCAAAATCAAAAAACCCAACGGGTGCCATGTTATTTTTTTCCATAAA
The DNA here is from genome assembly GCA_949316235.1 of Oegoconia quadripuncta. NCBI lineage: Eukaryota > Metazoa > Arthropoda > Insecta > Lepidoptera > Autostichidae > Oegoconia > Oegoconia quadripuncta. Next base: position 11,792,915 of record OX438752.1, on the reverse strand, counting down.
CTGTAGGTATTTTATGGCACTCCAGGTATCAAGACGAATCTAGTGTTGGGTAAACAATATACGGTATTTGAAATGTACTGTCCTTATACCCAAAGGTTACTTGGAAGAGATCGCTGTTAGTGATAAGGTCGCCAAATTGTACGTTCTACTTTTACCACTTTCTGTAACTGTATTTTCTGTTCTGCATAAAGTGTATTTGTAAAAAAGCGACGTCATTCGTTCACACTGTTACATACATACATAATATGCCTACGCATGTTTCCCGTTGGGGTAGGCAAAGTCTATTGGTTTCCACTTGCAACGATCCAGACATATCTACTACTTTTGCTTCTTCCACTCTCATCAAATGCTTCATACACGCTCGTCGGTTAGTGATTGACTGCATCTGACCTTTTGTGAGTACGTCAGTAACTCAGTAAAAAAAAATAGATACACATCCTCTTGGCCGATCTTTACTGACCCTTCCATTCGCGCTTCCGTTTATCTCCTTTCACTCATTCGTTCTATATGCCCAAACCACCTTAACATATTATGTATTTCTATCTTTCTCACTACGTCATCTTGCACGCCACATCCTTCTCTAATCACACAATTCTTTCATCTATCATTCAAAGTCACTCCACACATACTACGCATTGAACGCATTTCTACTGCGTTGATTCTACTCTCATGATTCTTCTGTCATACTCAATACTGCGCTTCTGCATTTGCACTATTAATGTACCCCTAATACGTACTATCTAAAGTTATATCAGATTTAACAGCGAGCCGTAGAGTCAAAAAACTTCTTCATTTCCCTCAACATTTAGAGCGATAAACCTGAAAATCAGAAACAAAAGGAGCTTTAGAGGCCGCTCCAAAGGAAATGAGGTGTCGTCGTGTGAATATTTAAAGAGGGTGACAAAGTAAACAATGGTCTGTTTGATTGATGAAACTGAAAAGTAGGCCGTGGTTACGATGCCGTGACCCATGACAGTCACACTCCATTACCGCCATCGTAATCTTTATGTACATAAATCTATACCATCTGGAGCTTACCGGGAACCTTTTAGTCGGTGACAGTATATGTACCACGTCAAGAGGATAGAAAGCTTCATAACTTTCCGAGAACAGTAAATTTTGATAGAAAATTTCCAACCAATTTTTACGACAAATAAGTAGAAACAGCTTTTGTTTTACTAAAGTACTTTAGTGTTAGTAAAAGTATTTTCAACTTTAGGATGTTTGGATACTTGGAGTCTTTACATAAAGTGTTGGTTCTGCGAGTATACTTTTCACTATCTCATAATGCCATGATAATTATTGACTTCTTTATAGTGTCTTGCTCATATGATAAACAGAGAAGGTACATAAGTATCTACAATTAATCTTTTACGTTAGAGTAAAAAGACATACGATCACAGTGTCAAATCCTCTAAATGTACATTTAAGTGTTCTTGTATTTGTGGTCATAGAATCGATATATTTATCAACTTTTTTAACTACATAAGTTATTATAATTGAGAAAGTGAATCAAATCAAATCAAAATAGAATAGTTAGAATAAGTTACGGAGTATAAGAATAGAATGGCATTTTCATTTGCATAAGGATATTTGAAGGCTTGTAGAGGGACGTATTGGGATAATAAAAAAAAACCATGCGGGCGGAGCCGCGATCGGGAACTAATTGTAGGTAAAATGAAGTATAATTCATTTTCTTTTTTTTTGTTACAGACTAAAACGGAAGCATTCGTTTGGCAGTGACCATGGTGGACCGAGCTTTAAACCTCCTCTTCCGAAAATACTACACTAACGGTAACTATACAGTTTAATTTGATCCAAAACGGATAAGACACTAGCCAATATATGCAATAAAAGAACGGATAAATTAATTTTCTATCTGATGAAAATAGTCACCGCCAACTACGGTGCCAGTGTTTGAAGAGACATTTAAAATTTTAAAAAGAAATTGCACGAAACGAAGCAAAATCGATATTTAACGTTTAAAAAAATCCGTTCAAAATCGTGATTTTTATACAGCGTGCAAAATTAATAAGAGTATATATTTGAACGGCGATATATTTGAAGGGAATAACTTGCAATATTTTTTCATACGAAATAATTAAGTTGTCAATGTACTACAAACAATGCGATCAAATCACCGCTCTACATTGTAAGTATCGTACACTGTGTCAAGTCACGTTGTGGTTCATATTGCTGACGACTAATATCAAGAAATAATAAATTTACTCTTATTACTCTCTGTTATTTGGATTCATTTAAGAAATGGCTCTTAATCCATTCAGAAAGGAAAGACTTGATTAAGTATTGTTAGTTTCCGTGACTGTTACTTATTTTTATTAGTTTAGTACGATTTGTTGCTGCGATTAATGTCCGCCTACATACAGTAAGATTAACGTAGCTGTAGACCACATACGTTGTAGGTACAGTTAGTGTACAAATATAATATATATCAATAAGCAGAAAGTATTTAATTCAAGACCATTAATTTCATTGTACTAAAGTATTTTATCTTGGTATTTTAGCATTTATGTAACGAAGCAGTGTTGCGACAGAAAATTAGCGCCTCGCTATTCGAGCGAGGCATTATGCTAAGTCGTTTCGTATACCTACAGCGGCGCACAGCAATATTTATGCAAATTATTTTGTTAGTTTTTAATAGTTTGATGTGTGTAGTGTAATTTCTACTAATGTAAAATTGTAATGTACATTGTTATGTATTTTAAGTAGTGAGTAAACTATTTTGTTTTTTTTTATGCACCACGGGTTCGTACTTGACCTCAATCACACCTGATGTTAAGTGAAGATGACGTCGAAGGTGGAAGCGTACTGACCCGGAAACCCCAACACATTTGGGGGACTGGCTATCTTATCTCTGACAACCGGAATACAATAATGCTATTAAAATTCCTGCTTGGCGGCAGATTTAGATAAGATGGTGGTAGCTGGCCAGGCGGACATTTAAAATGCCCTACCACCAACCAAACCGAGTACTTAAACATGTACCCCGCTGGGGATCGAACCCGCGACCTCCAAATCGTAAACCCAATGTTGTTTACATTGAGCCACGGAGGCGGTTCTTTCAATGATTTCATAAATTTGAGCCGAGCTCTTCATATCTTTTTGACACTGACTATCTTGCTGTGGCAATTGAGGTATTTTTTAGATTTATTTGTACCAATTTCTATTTCTGTAACACTCTGACTTTGTCTGACTTACATTTATTCTAATACTCTGGGCCTTTTTAACATTCCTGCATTTGATAACTTATACTGCTAGTGGGGAAAGCTCCAGGTGACTGCAGCTTTTTGTTTGGTGTAGGTTTTAAAGACACTGATCAACTATGTCTAGACGTCGCGGGTTCGAACCCGCTAGGGGCATATGTTTGTACGATGAACATATACGCCAGCTATAAATACCTGTATAACATGTATATGTCGCAGGCAGATCGTTTCTATTTCATGGAATGCATAGGCGGATGGTTATATACGTCGGATATTTCCTATTACATTATTGGAAACTGTGTTGCTCAGAGCGGCCTAATAGGTTGTTAGGTTGCTTTGAATACTACTACCCTGTAGTACTATTACAAGCGATACATTAGGCCCAATCATTTAACTTCAATAGCAATGAACTTTATCAACTGTCAATTTTGACCAAATTTGAGGCTTCCATCGTCGAATGCTATCACTAGGAATTTTGTAATTGTCAAATTCAACTAATGGCCAAGAAAATGGTGATTAAGTTCATTACCATCGAAGGTAGACATATCTATCGGTTACAAGTTCTAGAAGTCCTACTATCTCGAAAAGGCAGGTCGTAGAAAATGTGGATCTTCTGCATGGCTCTAAGTTGTCAAACCAAAGAAGGACGGCAATAATAGGGATTAAGAGGGTAGGTACTGCCAGCCTAATGCATCTAAGATGTTACCAGGAGATGTGTCGGTGTCACTAATGCATGCAATGTGTTACCAGTAGGTGTGTTGGTGTCACGGTGAGGGGGCATGGAGGGCGCGGACGAAGGGCAAGAGCTGTTGGATTGGGAGGCGCTGTATCTGCGCCTGCCGCAGAATGACACCTGGAATGTCACCGAGTGGTATCCCAGCTGGAACGCCACGGTGGTGCCAAACGCCACCTGGTGGGATGCGTCCGCGCCCTTCGACTCTCCCGCTGAACTCGTCCGCGCCGCTGCTAAAGCGGTGGTCCTCGGCTTGCTCATTCTGGCCACTGTTGTTGGTAAGTCAGGACATCGGCATATCAAGAATCTTAAGTACATAATCAACTAGGTGAAGATCTCTCCCAAAGCACCCTTCATATCGTACTTCACGGAAGGATTAGATTTCAAGACGGAGCTTAGGATTTCAATCATCAACATTTGGTATTACGATGACTCTTGTTAAATTTTGTAATGGCCACCGGAAAATATGGAAGAATTTGTGAACAGGATCTGATTCTTCTCTTGAATAGAAGTCAGAAACTTTACTATTCAGAAATTATAAGGAACTTCTGAAGCTATGTGTAATATGACATTAATTTATTTTAACCTTGAACATTATTATTTACAGGTAATGTATTTGTAATAGCAGCGATACTCCTCGAGCGTCACCTGCGCAGTGCAGCAAACCAACTGATCCTATCGCTGGCGGTAGCTGATCTGCTGGTGGCTTGCCTGGTGATGCCTCTGGGAGCAGTGTATGAAGTAGCTCAGCGCTGGACGCTGGGCCCCGAGCTCTGCGACATGTGGACCTCAGGGGATGTGCTCTGCTGCACCGCCTCTATTCTACATCTCGTCGCAATTGCACTTGATAGGTACGTACCTAGCACAACAATTGAAAAACACGAACTTTAAAACAATACCAGCGATTAACTATAACATTTAACTTTTAATTTCAAGGTACTGGGCTGTGACAAACATCGACTATATACACGCACGAACGGCGCGACGAGTCGGACTCATGATTGTGTGTGTTTGGATCGTAAGCTTTCTCGTGTGCATCGCCCCATTATTGGGCTGGAAAGATCCTGACTGGGATCGCCGCATCTCAGAAGACTTGCGCTGCGTTGTGAGCCAGGATGTCGGTTACCAAATATTTGCGACGGCTTCATCTTTTTATGTGCCTGTACTAATAATACTAATACTGTATTGGCGAATATACCAGACTGCGAGGAAGAGAATACGACGACGACGTGGAGCGACAGCGCGCGGGGGACCCCCACCTGTGCCTGCGGGCGGGGCGCTGGTCGCGGCCGGCGGCAGTGGTGGCATAGCTGCAGCCGTGGTGGCAGTCATCGGTCGCCCACTACCTACAATATCGGAGACAACCACCACCGGCTTCACAAATGTTTCGTCTAACAACACGAGTCCCGAGAAGCAGTCCTGTGCAAACGGCCTAGAGGCGGATCCACCCACCACGGGGTACGGAGCTGTCGCCGCCGCATACTATCCGACACTCGTACGGCGAAAACCTAAGGAGGCTGCTGATTCCAAGAGAGAGAGAAAAGCAGCGAAGACATTGGCAATAATTACAGGCGCGTTCGTAGCTTGCTGGCTCCCGTTCTTCGTGCTGGCCATTCTCGTACCGACATGTGACTGCGACGTGAATCCGGTGTTGACGTCACTGTCGCTATGGCTGGGTTACTTCAACTCGACCCTAAATCCTGTGATTTACACGGTTTTCAGTCCGGAGTTTCGGCACGCGTTCCAGCGGTTGTTGTGCGGACGCCGTACGCGCCGCCGCCGCGCCCCCCCTTAGCCACCCCTCTATCCTCACCCCCACCCGACTGACCTCGTCTATCTCGAACTACACATTATGTTACCTTGTTACATTTTCAGAGATATATTTACACCCCTTTATTTTTTGTACGTGATGATGAATGTGTATATTATGATTAAACCTGTCTTAGTAAATAAATTACTTACAAATTCTCTGTGTGAGGTTTCTTTCATTACGTATAAATGACACGACAAGATTGGTGCCAAAGGCCAACAATAAATACCTAATTGTTGACAGTCCTGAATGGCTCCCAAATATAGACCCACACAAAATAAACAGGCAAAGGTCGAGAGATAGTAGCTACCTACGGTTGTATGTGTTTATCTCTCTTTGGGCAGATAGGTAATTCGCGAGTAGTGTGGCTTCACCCTCGTCTTCTTTCTAGTGTAAAACTTGGTTATAAAATCCATCCATTTATTTGCTACCTTATACAAACATTTGTAATAACAATAACAGGTAGATCTGCGTCTTACTTCGCACCTCTCCCTTTATTTCTTTGGTATAGCAATACTTTCATTTTAAACAGCCTTTAGAAAACCTCTTCAAATGTTTAATACTGTTTGAGGACTAAATGCATAATTAAATTTTCTTTGAAGAGTGATATTCTTTACAAGTCAGTGTTATATTATTGGCCGTTAACGCTCAGAGTGTCATTTGGCTATGAAATGTTCATATATTTAATGTGCCATTAGATTCTCTGCTTGTACTTTATATATGTCTGCGGACAATAACTTTTTTTATTATTATTACTCTGGAGATAACTTTCGTAGTAATTTATGCCTATATATTACTATATAAACGCTACATTTTATTAGCGCCCCTTTATTAGTATACGGTTTAATTATTTTTGCATGCCGTAAGGTCATATTTTTATTACACCTGCGTCATCATATGAAGGTACTTGCTAAGTTCTTGGGGAGGCACTTTATTGACGCAACTGCTTCAACGGCACACGATGAGGTTTTACGACAGTTTACGTCGCATTCAAACGTCGGGAAACATTATGAGAAACAGAACGAGCGAGCTACATTATATGGGAATATTAACCAATAGAAAGGGATTTCTATTGGTTATTTGCTTATTTCTCATTGGCAATCCAAGCTTTATATCCAGCGTAAATACTCTCTACCCGCAATCCGACCGGATGACAAACTGCCTTAACCACGTAGGACACGTATAGGGGACAGGGGCAACCCTCAACGTTACATTACAAAGCTTCGTCCTTCACATGGGCGACTCTCTGCTTTATTTATCCGTGGAATCTTATTAATGAACAGGCTAATGCGTCACGCAAATAAGTAGATTTGTTATAAAACTTTATCGTACGTTGATTGCACTAAGGAAAGTAAAGCTATAAAACTACCTGTGAGATAAGACGAGAGAATATCCTAATAATATAAGATATGGGGCACACAAATAGAATGCTTGCTAATAAAGAAAGATAAAGTACCTACTTTATATTATACCAGAGCGACGAACTTTATCCGGAACGTAACAAAGGCAACTCTACCAGGCACAATTCATAAACAAGTTTTCTTTCTGCACAACGGGTTAGCAGTTTGTTTCAATCACACCTGATGTTGGCGATGATGCGGCCGAAGGTGGAAGCGCACTTGCTACCAACTTTTAAGAAACTGGAAATGTTATCACAAATAGCCCGAATAGAACAATGTTATTATAATATTGCTGCTTGGCGGCCCACTTATACAAGATGGCGTATTCAGCTAGCCACATGGACACACATTAAATGACGGAGGCGGTTGAAAAAGAATTCTCTCTAATTTATATTGTGTTCATCGTCTTCATTATAAGCCTATCTCCATCCGCTGCTGAACGTAGGAACTTAAAATAAGAAGATACTCGTATTTATAAGCATTGGAGGGGTTTTAGAACCGTACCACTAACATTGGACACTTCAAAGTATAAATAAACATTTACTAATCATTTCGGCGAGTGCGTCGGTGGCCCAGTTCATGGAGACACAGTCTCCCAATTTGAGAGGTCCAGGTTCAATCCTCAGGCAGGCCAGGTACCAATGAGTTTTTTAATTTAATTACTTATGTGCATTTATCCGATTACTCTTAAACGGCAATGGAAAACATCGTGCGGAAACATGCATGCCTGAGATATTTAAAAAAAATTCGAAGGCATATGAGGTCGCAACCCGCACTGGGTCAGCGTGGCGGACTATGGCCCATACTCCCTCCAAAAGAGGGACGGTCTATATACCTGCAGTGAGGTGTTTACGGACTGATGATGAATCATTTCGACGACCGACTAGTGTCCTGCCCACGACACCAACGGTCGCGGGTTCGAATCTCGATAGAGGTAAATGTTTATGTGATGAATACGAACATTTAATCCCGAGTCATGAAATTTTATGTGTGGTCCGCTATTTAGGTATCGATAGTATATATTCGTTTAATTTCACATCATATTAGCGCCTATAAAAGTTCACTATTAGATGTAGGTAAGCTTCTGCAATGAAGCGATTTTCATATGTGGATGTGCCCCAATCGCCAAGCTGAGTAGGCGAGTAGGCGATAGCAGATTTTTTGTTTAGTTTGATACCGAATTGGTGTAAGTATATCCGAAATATTTACTCGTATACAATTAGGTACTGATTAAGCGAACACATTATATAGTGCAATGGCTTGCATCAAAGATCGAGGTAATTTCGTTTTCATTAATAAAATAAATTGAAAATATCCATAGGACAAACAGTAAATATCTGGATTGGTATCTTCTTGGTTTTAAAATTTTAAAAGATTTTAATTTCGTTTATGTTTGTTGTCTTACAATTACAAACTTATTTGTGTTTATTGTCTGGCAATATACAAACCAAAATGTTTAACACTAGCATTAGCTGCGTGCAATATTTCAAATTATTTCATCCGGTCATGAAAAACAGAACTACATTTGTGTGGAAACGTTTGTCTTCAGCAGCATATAGCAGTCCACTTAGAATCCATGTAAAGATTTGGCTTAATCGCCACCCTCATGCGGGTGGGCGGTGGCACATCTTTTGAAAGGAGCTGGGTGAGGACCAATAAAGCTGCTGCTCATCACTGGTGTAAGCCCTTATGCTCGCGATCCCTTAGTCGTATTTTACGACTCCCATGCAAAGAGAGAGTTGCTCCATATTCTGCTCTGCCGGGAACCACACGGTAAATAGAGACTGAGTAGTGTTTACAAATAGAAAGATCCAAACACAAATAATAGGTTGTTCTTGCAGAATAAATAACAACTAAACGTATTCAAATGGACGGGAGTTTCCTCATTCGTTTACAAACAAAGTAGAAATGTAAATAATTATGCTCCCAAATGTTCCCTTAATGCCCTAAAACATGGCGACTAGCAGTTTTCTCCTAACGTTAGTATGCAAATCACCAATTTAACGTATTTAAATGTAAATAAAAACCACAATTCGGTTGTCCCCAGCGACATGAGGCCCCAAATCACCATGACCGGATGACAAGCACATTTACTTTCCCGAAAACCGTTTTAAAACGACAATTTTGGTCAATGCATATACCCGGTTACAACAGACGATACGATACGAATCCGTTGAGTAAAATGTTTTCATAAAATATTGTGTTGCACAGAAATGTGAAAAGCCAATTCTAATACTCAGAGGCAGCACCAACGATTTATCAATGTTTTGAGAAAGTCAACGACAGCAACGGAAATATTGGAAATTTTATATATTTTCTGTCGTTGCCTTTACTTAAAAGGATTTGCTGGCTCGCAGTTTTTTATTGATTTTAATTAATTTTTTTATTGAAAAACGAAAACCAACATCAGTCAATTCGCAAGTGATAAAACATAAAAGAGAATTAATTGAAATGGAAACAGAAAATTGATAAAGATAGGCACCTCGTTTACAATACAAAATACTAAGGTGTAGTCTTGATGAATAAAGAAATATCATTAGTATTAATTTATGTTGATGCTGTTTGGTTTTGGTACTCAAATAGAATAGAACCAACCCGTCCATTTCCGTGGGTGTCGTAATATCTACAGTTTTGCAAGTTTCAAAACTGGGCTCACCCCCTGTCTACTGTATATTCCATAAGGTAACCGTGAATGTTGTTTCAATCATTAAACTTCTAATGTTTTTTGGGATATCTCTGACCACCCCATTTGGGATAATGTTCGTAACATTATGTATGCATGTATTGGGTCTTTACATATGAAATTGGAGTTTTTTTTTCTTCAATCAATCTGGGGGCACGGCAGTGCCCCCGCCAAGTCGAGCGCGAAGCAAACACTGCCGTACCATCCTTTACTGGAACCATTTCGCCGCATTTTCAGGCCCCTATTTTAGAACCTCTGGATAAGACTAGAACGCAGAAATTTTCGTCATCCAGTAAGCTATAATCACATACTTAAAATCCAAAATTTCAAGTCTGTAGGTCATTTAGTTCCGAAGTTAAGCGAAAGCAAAGTTTCGCATTTATGACACTCACTCACTCACTCACTCACTCACTCATGATCATCAAAATAGAACTAGTACTTCCCATAAACTCAGAGAGCTGAAATTTGGTACAGAGTTATGGTTTAATGGCCACATAAAGGGAAAACTATAAAAACTAGGATAATCGAAGATCTGGAGTACCTGGTGACCCTGATTAGGAAACACAAGAGCCCAACCAAACTATTAGAGATCGACATATACCGCCTTTACAAAAAATATTCAACTTGGTGGGCCGCTTCATTTGATGTCAAAAATCGAAGGTCTGAAGTATCTGATGAAGAACCCTCAGCTGGTCTCAGCTGTATTAGAGATATGGTAATGCCCCCTTATACTATTGGTACATAGAAAAATCGACTGTCATTGCAAAAATCCAGCGTAGTGGGACACATCTTCTAATTTAATCTAGCCTATAGCATCCCACTGCTGGGCGCATGCTTCCCCTTCTGCTTATAATACGCATATAAATAAAATTAAAGGAAAACTCAGGATAAGACTACACTGGCTTTTATACTTATACTTACAAGTTTACAAGAAGAAATAGTCGAACGATTAACTTTATATCTGACGAAGAACCCTCAGCTGGTCCCAGCTGTATTAGAGATATGGTAATGCCCCCTTCTACTATTGGTACATAAAAAAGTCGACTGTCCAGCGTAGTGGGACACATCTTCTAATTTAATCTAGCCTATAGCGTCCCACTGCTGGGCGAATGCCTCCCCTTCTGCTTTTAATACGAATATAAATAAAATTAAAGGAAAACTCTGGATAAGACTAGACTGGCTTTTATACTTATACTTATACTTATTACAAGTTTACAAGAAGAAATAGTCAAACGATTAATTTTATTCTACTCGAACATTACACAAATTAAATAAACAAACGAAAATTTGGTCAAAATATAATGCATTGGTTATGAGTGGCGATGATACCCGCACGCGTCGCTAGTTGGCGTTGACTATATTTTAAAACGCGCTTAAGATTTGTTTTTCCGATAACCTTATATGGCAAAGTGGCAACCGGCCGCGTTACAGTCGTTTACGACATTCTTCTATTGCGCTTGAAAATGTTTGCTAGGGATTAGGAGGGATTATTTGCATTTCGTTGATTTCGCTGATTATTTCGTGAGGTTTGCTAAGGTTAATTGGCAGGTTGTTATTACTTTAATTCAAAGATTTAAACAGGTTAGGAATTATATGGTTAGTGACGGATTACTGATTATTACTTAATTATCAGAATTAAAAGAAGTTTCAATTGAATACTTTATTTAATTGTTAATTATTTAGTACCTACTTTTAGTTTTCTAGGTTTAATTTACAGTTAGGCAGTACTTCGAATCGCGTTCGTGTTTATAAGTACTTTTCTAGTATTCTAGTTTAGTTTATTTAGTTAGATATTACTTCGTTTCGTTTAAAAATATCATTAATTTAGCTGTATTTCAGTACTAGGTAGGTAGTACCTTTGGTAGAAAGTTCATTGATAATTAATTATATTGACACTTGTCTAATAATTAAGAGTTAACGTTTTGCTTATAGTTTGTATAGATTGAGTAGGCAGAGTAATATTTTCTTTAAGTTTTTTTTATTAAGACAAAAGAAGTCTTAAAGATATAAGTAGGTTTTAGTCTAAATATTATCGGTATTTCTGATTTGTTGTCCATATACTAAAGGTCGTTGAGTTTAATTGTGTTTGATTTCGCAAGATAATAATTATCGTAAAAAATGTCGATAATATTAAAAGACGACGATGAACTTAGTGGCTACCAAGTAGTTGGTATGCCCAAAGACGGGTCTTGTCTCTTCCATTCAATATCTTTCTTGGTGTATGGTAGAACTGACTCAACTTTCAGTATCAAGTATATTTGTAGAAACGTGGGCATATATATAATATGCCCACGTTTCTACAAAAAGAAGTGAAATCCCACCAAAAACATTCTGTAAAAAACTAGCCAAGTCTCGATGGAGCTGCTTGATTATCTCTAAAAAGTAATGAAATCTATACAAAGTCGTGCCAAGTGTAAGGTTCCTTACTGCGATTTCTTTATTATTATAGTTAATGTTGTGTGACTTGGCCGTTGAAGGGTACACAGGGGTACAAAACCAGGTGCTCCATGACACCATTGCACCAATCTGTCGCCAGAACCGCTACGCATTGACGATGGAAAATTGCCATTTGGAAAACGTTGATTCAATAACCAGTCAATTGTAGGCTTGATAAAGCCACTAACGTATAAAGAATGTTATGTAAACGCCACACAGATTATTCGCTAATAGTTTATAATATATATAATAATATATATAATATATATCTTTATTTCAACAACAAAAATTTTTACAAAACAGATAAACTAGGGTTGGGACCACCTAGTAAGTATAAATTACCTGTGTCAGGTGGTCCCGCTCTTCCATATCTTATATTAATGTTGCAAAACAATAGTTAGATGTGTGTGTGTGTGTGTGTGTGTGTGTGTGTGTGTGTGTGTGTGTGTGTGTGTGTGTGTGTGTGTGTGTGTGTGTGTGTGTGTGCGTGTGTGCGTGCGTGCGTGCGTGCGTGCGTGCGTGCGTGCGTGCGTGCGTGCGTGCGTGCGTGCGTGCGTGTGTGTGTGTGTATGTATGATTTTGTGTACCTACTAAGTCCTGCGATCGCCTTCTGTGATCCATTTTTGACTATTTTATTATTTACTTATTTATTTAGCAATTTATTATACACATGAGAATATATTACACATACAACATAGTAATTAAAGCGTTTTAATTTTATTTAGAACATAATTAATAATTTATTACGATAAATTTAATAATTTTTATAATGCCACAAATCGTAAGTCTATGTGTCAATTATTTTGTAATCGAGTAAGCTGGTGAGGGAAACTTACTACATATTTGCCATAGCCAATGTTTATTATATTACATATGTTAACAAGTTCTCGACATTATCATAGCTTATATCCTTGATCCATTCTGAAATAATTTTTTTGCATGCGTGTGAAGACATCGGGTAAATATTCAAAATTTTGTTTACTTGATTATATAGATGTGAAGATTGTGTGATAAATTGACGCCCAGCAAAAACTGTCTTAACAGCATCTGGATGAGCCACTCTGTCTTTTCTTCTTTTATATATTATCTCTGGATCAAATATAAGGGATTTATGCAATTTCAATATAGCATTAATTATATATAATTTCCTAACCGAGAGTAGGTTACTGATGGAATAAAGTGTAACAGTGGGAAATCTATACGGCTTAAAGTACATAATTTTTAGTAGCAATCGCTGTGCCCTTTCCAGTCCCAGAAACAAAGTTTGCCGTTGAACATTCTTAATAACATAATTAATAACATTAATAGCGGTTCTGGCGACAGATTGGTGCAATGGTGTCATGGAGCACCTGGTTTTGTACCCCTGTGTACCCTTCAACGGCCAAGTCACACAACATTAACTATAATAATAAAGAAATCGCAGTAAGGAACCTTACACTTGGCACGACTTTGTATAGATTTCATTACTTTTTAGAGATAATCAAGCAGCTCCATCGAGACTTGGCTAGTTTTTTACAGAATGTTTTTGGTGGGATCAATTTTTTTGCACTTTATTGCACAAAATTCTACAACACACTTCTTAAATATAGATTCAAAAAAAAAAAATTGTTCATCCAGGCGGTCTTATCGCTATTAAGTTTCTTCTTAAGTTTCTAGTTAACATTCTTCGTTAATCATATGTACCAATTCCTGCGATTTTCAAAGCTATATCCAAATTTGTTTTTTATTTGGAAAATGGAATATTATTTCAAGGTTTCACATGAAATACTTTATTTCAAGGACTAAATCACATAGTAAAAAAAATTTGAACAGAGCTCTTTTCATGTGCTTCCCATAATCATTTATAGATTAGCTGAAACTTTTATAAAGCGGTTACTTTTAAAAATTAACGCTGCCTATACTTAACTTAATGTTATCCGATAATACACATAAAGTTTAGCTAAATTTGGATTTGCCGTTCCCAAAAAAAAATCAAAAATGTTTGTATGGAGAAAACAGTCTTAATGAAATTGTTCAAACAAAACGCCAATTTCATAGGTAAGGACCTAATAAGCGTATTATAACGTAACTAAGATCATTTTTATGCACAGTTACCGCTTGACCACAATCTCATCTGATGTTAAGTGAAAATGAGGTTGCACTGAATTGACCTTTTCTCAAGACGGAACACAGCCATGCTGCATGGCAGCAAACTTAGATGATGGTGGTAGTTAGCCAGACGGATATTTAAAATGCTGTTCTAAATAGGATACTAAACATGTACTCCGCTGGGAAGCGGCATTTTGTAAACCTTGTCTTGTTTACTTTAAGCCACGAAGGCGGTTAAAATCGTTTATGGCCAGAGACACGTGACAGCAGCGAAAGGGGTAAGTTCAGTGTCAGTTGGTATTAATAGAGGGACCGAGGTGTCCGGGCTAGCGTTAGCAACAAGTTAGCCCTGATTGATCGATTGGAACCGTGTCGATGATCAAAGCTCCATTAATCACACGCCTTCGCCGAACCGCCACGCCAGCGGGACACCGGCAATCGTTTCGTGACGGACATTAAAGGTCATATCAATCGAACATAAATTGCAAATGGACGCATTTAGTTATACTCGTATTCATTGGGGAACAATAAAATCAATTAGCTATATAGTGGCGTGCGCAGCGTTGTATCATAGGGTGGGCAGAATGATAAATTTGCTATTAAATGAGAAAAATGTAACTTCAAAATAATAACTTATTCTTATGGCAATCCTCGCAACTCTTTAGAATATATCTGTTCACATCAGTATGAATCAGCTGTCTTGACAATGCATTTCGAGGGAAGCTTACAATTTGCTAGGGTAGGCACTGCCATCCTACCTGTATGGCGGTCACGCCTCTGTTATATATACATACGCAGACATTAATAATGGACTAACCAACTACTTATTAAAAAGCTTCTTTAACTGAGGTTGTCTGGAAGAAATCGCTATCAGCGATAAGACCGCCTCTGTACACTTCATCATCTATGTTAAATGTTCTTTGCATTTTATTTTTGTGTGCAATAAAGAATTTAATAATAATAATAATAATAATAATAATAATAATGCCTACCCCGATTAACCTACCTAACCCGATTAAACGACTGACTACTAACGAGCTCTGGAGAGCTTCAATACCTACAAGATCGAATCACGAATGAAGAAAGCCGTAGACGAACCGTCACCTATATACCTAGCTTAGAGAATGAGTAAGTTCAAGTGGCAGTTGGCTGGCCATAATGCTGCCCATCTTGAGTGGAGATAACGCATCGGGAAGCGCAGCGTAGGACCTCCACCTACAAGGTAGAGGGATGACCTAATGAAGATCGTGAGTCGCTGGTTGCAACAGGAAATCAATGGGGGAGGCTTTCGTTTAGCAGTGAACGTCATGTGGTTGACATTATAGTGGTAGGTCATCAAAACTATGACTATTTAGTATCTAATGATTAGATTAGACAGGTAAAGTACGACAGTGGTGTCTCAGCTAGAACTAATTTTACAAAACAATATAAATACTCTTTATTGTGAAAATTAGTGTGGAACTGTCCCTTTCTTACCTTCAATCAATCAATCAAATCAATCAAATACGCTTTATTGTTTAAATAAGGAAGGTACATTTATATATCTTATAGAAACTACAAATTAGGCGGCCTTATCGCTTACATTTACGCTTACGCTTATTGTTTCTCATCAAATATAGTACTTATTAATGTTTTGCATACCTATAAGATAACACTTTTTGATTTCAATATGCAGAACTTTCAGATATACTTAACAATAAGGAAATTATTTGTGCTAACCCACTTAATTACTCGTATTGAATTCCGTGATGATAGGTTTGCCTGGAAGAGATGCATTTAGTGATAAGGTCGCCAAATTGTACATTCTATTCTTACCACTTTTCTGAAACTGTATTTTCTTATCTGTTGTGCAATAAAGTAAATATAAATATCTACACGATTGTGGCTCTAATGAATTTTAAAATGGGTTTGAAACTCATTACACACTATAGCTTTACGCCCGCGGCTTCGCCTGCATGGAATAACTTTTTCGCGGATATTGTTAATTTGTTTATCCCGCGGGAACTGATCACTTTATCGAAATAAAAATAATCCAATTCAGGGTATGATCTACCAAATTTCAACAAAATGCGTTCATCCCTTTAGCGTGATTGAGCAACAAACACACAAATAAACGTCGAAAATTTATAAAATTAGATGAATTCAGGTTATATTTTACCTTTATACCAAATCCATTCATCAGGTTCGCCGTAATTGAGCAGCAAACAAAGAAATAAACATACAAACCTTCGTATGTATAATATTAGTTAGATAAGTGAGAGTATCAATAATAATACGGAACTCTTACGTATACGCGAAATCCAATAATGCAGTTTCCTTTTACTTTAAAGCATTCAAGCATCCGTAACGTCGCGAAGCGGTGGCGCCAGCAAAACTTAACCGCAGGGACAAGGGAATGGGGGTGGAGGATTTGCGAGGAACCAAGTACCTAAGTACTCGTGGACAATTCGAGCCAGCGCGCTCGACAGCTGAAAAGACTTTAATTGCAAAACAGCTCGCCTTGTTCTTTTCTTTTTTAAAGAATTTTTTAATTTACATCGCGCATGACAAAGGATCTCTCTTCTTGATTTGTTTTCTACAACGCTGGTCAGATTATACAGATCAAAGAATTTATTAAGCTTCGCTATTTTCGATTGCAAAGTTCAATATCGCTTAAAGCGCTTATTACACCATCCTAAATGCAGACTAATTCGGCATACATTGCTGGTAAGGATATTTGAATTAACAGAACCAAGCCTCTCAGCAATGTATGCCGAATTAATGTCTGCATTAAGGATGGAAGTAGTGACGTCGGGACCTTCCAATCCACTAAATCGGAATCGAACTGTTCTAACTTCGATTATACACCTTTCTATTTTTTGACGACCGGATGGCGTAGTGGATAGTGACCCTGTCAGCGAAACCAACGGTTGCGGGTTCGAATCTCGCGAGGGGTAAATGTTTGTGTGATGAATGCGAACATTTATTCCCGAGTCATGGATGTTTATATAAATATTTATGTATGTTTGTCCGTTATCTAGTATCCATAGGACAAGCTTTGCTTAGTTTGGGACTAGATGATTGGTGTAAGTGTCCTAAATATATTTATTTATATTTATTATTTATTATTTCCTAATTAGATCCGACAAATAGCATAGTGTAATAAGCGCTTAAAGCGGAGATAGATAACCAAACCTAATTAGGAACATTGGATTCTGCCCTCTACGTAACGTATACAGACTCGACCTATCGCCAATCACGATTTCACGACAAGACTAACCGCCTCTTGTCCCTTTATGTACTCCTATTATAAATAGCCCCATACATTGTTTACGACGAATCTCAGACGGGGCTCAGTACCACACCCTCTCCTCGACATAAATCATCATAACAATTTTGATTCTCAACTAGATCAGACGGAAATTCATATTAGCCTACGTGTCAATGACCCGGCGAATAATATGTACAATAATATAGAGAGTATTACTGCAAAGTTATAGGGTGTAATATTTGAAGTATTTTAAGAAATTTTAAGTAAACTTACTTTAGTAAAAATCATACTTTTTTCGGGATATAATTTTTTTTATAATCCCTTTTAGCTATTCTTCAGTAAACGGTAAAACAGAACATTTAGTGTTTTCTGTACTACAGTGTACACTGGATCTATTTACATATAGCTTTGTTTTATAAATTCTATATTATATACAAACTGGATGTCATGAATGTCGTAAGACTTTGTACTATAACTATAAATTCGAAACGGCTTCACCGATTTCCATCAAACATAGCTAAGAACCTATCCTTGAGTTAATCCTAAATTTATAAAAAATAGAAAACTATGTTATGAGACGGCTTAACCGATTTTCATTAAGCGTGGCAGTTGTCCACTCGTTTAGCCTTTAATTTAAGCAAACCGCACTCAAATCAGACCACGCATTACTGAGGTACATCCGGACAAAGACTGAACACAAACACACACACAGACACACACACACACGCGTTTTCCATCGGGGTTTAAAATAAGTTGATTTTTATAATCTCTCAAATGACTTCAACTATTTGCATAACGTCATGTATACTAGTCTAAATATATATAACTCAAGGTGACTGACATAGTGATCTATCAACGCCCAGCCCAAACCACTGGACGGATCGGGCTGAAATTTGGTATGCAGGTAGATGTTATGACGTAGGCATCCGCTAAGAAAGGATTTTGATAAATTCTACCCCCAAGGGGATAAAATAGGGGATGAAAGTTTGTTGTTTGTATTTTGATAAAATCTTCCACGCGGACGAAGTCGCGGGAGGAAAGCTAGTATGTAATAAGTACCTACTAGGTCGTATACCAATTCTCTAATGCAAACATTGACGCCTCCAAAATAAATAGCAGAATTTTTCTTCGCATCGAAGATCGTATATTACTTTAACTTTTGAACAATATGTATGTGAGAGGAGCGAAGTTATGCCAAGCTGGGCAGTGTTTGTCGAGCGTACCATTACGGCAGCCATTAGTTAATGGACGCTCACGGGTTAATGGTGGCGGAGGGCGGCACTTTATACCGCCGCGAACCCCCGTCTCGCTTCACACTCGCGAGCACAAGTACAGCGCTGCTAACTAGTGCTTTCTGCTCTAAATCTAGCGCTTATTTTTTACCCGACCAAGCCAACGTGGAAATTGGAAGTGTCTTGATTACCCAACTTAGACATATAGAAAAATCAACATAGCATCCAATAATGGTTTGTAAAAAGTTAGGTGAGTTGAAAATTATTCCAAAATAAGTCACTCTTAAAATTTATGGGGAAGACATCAAAGGAAGTCGTGGAGGTCATGTGGGTTCCCAAATCAAAGACATGTTTAACAATGTATACATTAGTGTTAATTTATTGGGTATAAGTATTAATAAATATTTAATGTATTACAACTTGATCAAACGCTAAACCGCAACACGTTTCCTAGGGTCACCTGATAGCTATTCGTATTAAATTGACAAATGTAACGGCCCAAAAATTCAAATTTCGAAATATCGACTTCGTATTGATACCATTTTCTTGTTTTTCTTTCGGTTCTTGGACTCCAGGCGATTTACAACATTTTTTAAATATGTCAAAGGGTCGACAGGTAACACAAAGTTATCGTTTTGCAAAAGCATTTGTATTATTTGCCATACAATCAACATTGAAAAGAATCTATTTAGGTCGAATTAAAAAAAAATCTTTGGAATACGAAAGAAAATTTATGACAAGACCACATCCACCAACATTCAAAAATAGATAGCTTCTTTTCACATGTCGACCGTGACAGGACTGCAAAAAGGACTCCGGATAAAACCATTTCAGCGACTGTACCCCCTGGAAATTCGAGCAAGCGGAGAGCCCAGCTCGTCAGTAGGTCCTTTACCTATAATCCCTTCACCGTCTGCTACTGCAACGCGATGCGGTCATACAGTTAGGGTGCCAGAAAGAGGGTCTGTATAGGATCCAGATCCAGTCGTCCGTTCGTTTCGTCCCCGGAATATGTTGCGATAGGAGTCTTTGGTGTGCCCATTTATTATATGTATATCTATTTTTGAATTTTGATTAATGAGGTCTTGTCATAAATTTTCTTTCGTATTGCAAAGTTGGTTTTCTTTAAATTCGACTTAAATAGCTTCTTTTCAAACATGCTGCTACTTACTTGTATGCTAGGCGTTTAATACGGTAAAGGTTAAATATCATCGAAATATAACACAACTGGTATTTTGCCACCAAGACCTAACTCTTTTAACCGTGCAGCGCGTTTTCGTTAAGTAGGGGCAACAGCACTCGCAAACACTCGCCCCTATACACAGCCTGTTATACAAAACACTATTACTTAATTCATGGCAAAGAAATTCTGCGTCCCTGGTAAGCGACTACCTAGGTACCTATTTGGGTGTTTGATGTCGTGTTCGCTTATAGCCACCATTTCGCTTATTGGCGCTAAAATATATTGCAGAAACTATTCGATTTAATTGAATTCTGCGGAGTGGAATACCAGTACCTACCACTTATTTTTAATTGATTTGTAGATGAATGATAAAGTGATAAGTGCTTCGTATTCATTAGTCAACGTACTCTAAAGTGGTTACAGTTTCTGTTTGGGGCACGATAAGTCGCAGGTTCGATTCGTCTAGCACTTTATATAATTTAGGGAATATTACTTCTTAATATCAATATTTTTTCCAACTGCGGACAGTGTAACTCGCTTTTTGTATATTTTTAATATTGTCCTGGTTTTTTGTTTCTTTAATGTGTATGCTTATATGCAAGAAAGTGTTAAATAAATAAATAGTAAAGTATACATGGTGAATTTGAATTCGTGTAGTGCCCATTAACTGGTGGGGCCCCTCTTGATTACGAACAACTTTCCCCAAGGAACCATAGTAGAATTCGTTCAATAAATTTTCGATTACCCATACAAATTAAATCATTCTGAAATCACCTTTAAACTTTCCTAGTGGAAAGTTGTTCGTAAACAGGAGTGGAGTTACAGGAATTACACGAATTAAACTTCACCCTGTAAATTAAACTAAAAAACTTTTAAATGTCACACATTGCATCCATGTCCCGTGATATTTTTATTAGAGCATAATTTTTCATGACATCACCGGCTTGTCAGAGATTCTATTGGCCCTCTTTAATATTTAAATGTCCCAGGAGAGCAGAAACTTGAGATGACGCTTCGTGGCTTGGTGTAGCTTCAACGTGCACCGCGTTTCGTATACACATTTTCCGTGTAAACCATTTTTTTTATCTTTTATTAAATTCATAGAAAAAAATATTCACAAAACATAATAATGTGCATTAACCTTATTGGCCATTTATTTAAAATAGGTCTTAAAACAGCCTATGGCTAAATAGCGTTATCAAAGGTGGCCTTTTATTTAGTTTATCTAAACTAAGATTTCTTTTTAAATACAGGATAAATCAAAAATATTGCTCTGATCAGCAATCGAAAAGCCTTAATGCTACCTATATAAATAATACCTAATTTTCGAGAATTAAAATGATTGAGAAGAATGGTAGGTAACTCCTTTTATAATCGTGAATTTTGGAAAATAACCCCCATCGAAGCTATCATTCTAAGAAATCTTAATTTATCCAATAAGGGACTGGACGGAATAAGCCCTCTTAAAAATTCTATTACTACGCCATAAGTTGAGAACTGATATTGCGGAAGTGTTAAAGCTTTATTCAACAAAGACTCAAAACGAAGAGAGCTAGCAAAGTAGTAATAGAAATAGTGTCACCGCCCGTCCGACTCTTGCTGCTCGAATTTACATGTTTATTCCTAGATTCCTAAATGTAATACACCAATTATACAATTATAATCCTGCCGGACTATTTTGTAAACAAACCTTTGTAATTAAATTCTGTGTGAGAGACCTAAGGAACAATCTGAGTCAGTAAATACTTACTGACTTTCAAATTAAGTCATTCCCAACTAATCCCGGGCGGCGGGTGCGATCCGCATAATAAAATATGTAAATCATGAACGTGAAGTAATCCCACAGAAAAATAGACGCTAAAATTGTGTAAGCCTCTGAAACAATAACATTGCACATATTATAATAACCTAATTTTATTATTAACAATTATAAAAGGTAGTAGGTGATTAGGTAGACCAGTTAACCACGTGGTAGGCTTGTTATACTCGCGTTGATATCGCGTCTCAGTTCCAAACCAATTTTTTTAATATTGTTTTAATATGCAACATATCCTCAAGCGTCAATTTAAGGTAACCTCAATCTTGAGAACGGTTTATTAATAAGGGCCTTAGATAGGTATGTGTCAGTAGACAGTAGTATAGTATATCTTGCAACGTCAGAGTGAATACAAGTTGGGGAATGTTTTAGAGGTGGTGGCGCTATCGCAGAATTTATGGCGACAGTCGTCTAGCTTTATAGCGGATCTAATGTTATGTTATCTCATCCACCTCCTTGTCACTACCTACACTGTCTGCATAATAACGTGGAAGTTTTTTAGTTCACTAAATGTATATTGTACACCTGCTGTTATTTCAGGACTCTTTTTGAAAATATTCAGGTCTCTAAAAAAGGCTAACTAGAAGCAATGTCTCGCCTATAATTTCACTGGCTTTTTATCTGGCTACCCCATTAATGTATATTTAATTATAATACTATATATAAATAATTTTGAAGTGCAAGGCGTCATTAGATTCTTCCCTAGAATTTAATAAGAGATAGTTTATGGGTAAACAAAATGCAGTATTTCTACGATGCATGATCAAAGATAAAAACAAGCGCGAACCCCGTATTTTTTTTTGGACACTTACACCAATCATCTAGTCCCAAACTAAGCAAAGCTTGTAATGGACACTACATAACGGATAACATACATAAATATTTATATAAACGTCCATGACTCGGGAATAAATGTTCGTATTCATCACATAAATATTTAGATACCCATCGCGGGATTCAAACCCGCAACCGTAGGTTTCGCAGGCAGGGTCACTCTTCACTACACCAATCGGTTGTATGTCAGTCTATGAACACTCTACTTAACATAGTTGACATACAAAATTAGTCCGTATGACACCAAATTCTCTACGCAGATACAGAGAACATTAACGAACTTCAGGTCCACAACAATTCCAAACAATTCGCCAGCCGAATGGAGGAATCACCAAGTTTGGGACTGAGTCGTCGTCGGAGCCAAAATTGTTCGCGCAGATAAACTTACAGCTCGACTTCGTGTCGTCGAGATCTACAACTACTTTATAAGAATAGCAATCATGTACCTATCCACCCGACCGAATGCACCTTCTAAACTTATAGTGTTTTAAAATATCTACAATATTATGCAGAATAATGAAATGTAAAAAATAACCTAATAGTGACAATACAAGGACACACTTAGTTTTGTAAATTAATTAAATCGGACCAAGACAATTTGAATACATTCAACATGAAATATTGTTAAAGTTCGCAGCGTCCCGCAAATACTCGTAACTCAAGTTAACTTCGTCACGCCTAAATTTATGGAAAACTCAACTTTAAACAGAGTTAGCGTCCCCAATATCACACAGACTGATTTAGTTGGACGTGCGTGTGTAATTAAATAATGGCCGAGTCCTAAGCGTTGGCGAACATTTTATGTAAATTTAAGTAAAGCACGACATCTACAATACAGTTACGACGCCACCCGTCTGGACAATCACCCACAATAAACCAGCTTACATCTCAACAAGAAGTACGTACTGGATTGAGGAAACTCAAAATTAAAACAAAAATATGGACAAATTGCTTTCATTGTTATATTCCGAACGAATTACTTTTTAGACCAATTACATGACTACTTTGACAAATTGTTATTTATACGATCGACTAATAACCGCTTTCAACATGTACAAAGCAATAATGTTCTGGAAATTAGCGTACAGCCAAGCGGCAAGTAATCACTCATTGTTCAGTTAAAATTTTGTAAGTACATAAATGAAACAAGAGACGACAGATGAGTAATGGACTGAACATAATTCTTATGTAACACATATGGGGCGCGACAGTTTATGAATTTCGAGCATTAAAATTTGGTAGGTATAAACATGAGCCGGGAAAGGGTAACGGCTTACGATGGCGGCCTTTGTGCCAAGAATATGAAAAATTATTTTGTATTTTTTGAACGAACGACCTTCCCGCTACCCCATCCAGACCCCGTTATATTATATTTCAAATAAAAGTGACTTTACAACTAACATTACGATATTTCGTCATTATCAAAGTGATGGCTTAATGTAACACAATTTATATAAATAGCGGAAATAAAATAGAAGTAGTTTTAATGATTAGTTTAAGCTGTTTAAGTGAAGGTGAAATCTAACTAATATTATAAATTTCATTTGGCAATAAAACATTTGGCAAAACAACTTTTCGCAATTTTACAGTTAGCAATACTATTTTCGGCAATTTATTGTTTAACAAATAATTACATGGCAATGTTTCATTTTACCAAGTATTATGTAGTCAAATATGGTTTGGCATAACATGCTCTTCCCAAATATATTGTTATTAAACAAATCAATTCCGGCGCTTCGCCGGCCGCAGCCGCGGCACGCTCGCTCAGCTCACGCTCTGTTGGGGTCACAGTTCTAACCTAACCTAACCCACTTTTCTAGTAGTTCCAATCTAGCCTACGTAACCTATACCTATACCCATATTAAAATGAAAATTTGAACAAACTTATTTTTGGAATATAATTTTTTACAAAATAAAGCATTCGTTTTGCTCGTAAAAAGTTGCCAAATTAATATTTGCCCAAGTGATTAAAATGCGAAATATAAATTTGCTAAAGATTCTTTTGGGAAATGAAGCTAGTGCGATAAGTTTTTTGGGAAGTAAAATTTGACGAAAAATATTTTGCCAAACGGAAGGATACCCAAAGTTTGTCTTGTTAATTTACAACAGATGTCCGTCGATCTCCTAATTGTGATGTAGTGCCGAGCCAGCCTTGAGATCACCGGACGTGCTATTTAATGAAAAACAATTTTATAATATTTGGGTGAGAGATAGAAGTACGCAGAATTTTGTTATTCAGGTTGTCATTAATTTTGTAATGAATTATTTCTATGCAATTCTTCCAAGCAAGTTACTAGCTTTTATTTAATTCACAACTCGATAAGTACAAAATTTTTATTTTCGACAACGTACGGTAAAAAAGTAAAAGATCGCTCTCTTTCCTGCCCTACTTACATGGACTACCACCCTGAGTAGACAAGACAATACATACTTAGCATAGACCATAAGTCAGTTCTCTGATCGGAAAGCAAGAATTTCAATGTCCGATGGCAATCCGTTGAATAGACTGATCCGTGTTTACGTTGGACATTGTGACGTCAGTAGATTTGGGTGAATGGAATTACGCGGGGACTGCAAACAGCGAGGGTTCCCTGAAAGCTAATATTTGCTCAGCTCGCGGCGACGACGGTTTCATCATGGACCCACCTCCAGCCATCCTGCGCTCGGCACGACCCGCCTTACAAGACCACTCTATGTATTACTAAGTACCCCAACAGAATAAACTTCTACCCTCTTATTCATAAAAATTTACAAACGCTTTATAAGCCCGTTTTAGTTAAAGTATGTTTTGTCACTTTCTTTCATTACAACACTTCCTTATGAACGACAGAGACAAAACATACTTTAACTAAAACAGGCTTATGAAGCATTTGTAAATTTTGATGAATAAGATGGCTAGCGGATAAATGTCTGTCGCTTATTAACTCTGATAATTTTTTGTTGTAGATTACTTAGTAAAGCTTAATTTTAAGTAGTAGTATTCACCACTATCATAGCAGCATCGAAACTTTATTAGGTGATTATCAAAGGGTAATTTTCCAAGAAAATGGAAGCGTTATTTCATCAGCGACATTTTATTCATCCTTTTTGGAATACCTAGTGTGGTTTTCAAAGATTTTGGTTTGCTTCGCTTTTAATATCCTTTCGACCATAAGAACGTTTCTTTCCCAAAATTTAACATAACCTCAAAGAGGCTCTAGATTGGGTGTGAAAGCAGTGACACAATTTGAACCCAAGCTGTCTCATACCTACAAATGTAATTTGGTTTAAATAGATTTAACTTTATGGCTTTCTTTAGAGAAAAAAAGCTTTCTTTAAAGTAGGTAATAATAATGATAAATGCTTTCTTTGAAGTGTTTTAGATTATAAAATTAAAGTAAAGGCTTACTTGTGACATCGGGCTTCGGGCTAGAGAATAGAAAAAATACGCAAAAACTTTGAAGTGAAGACAAACTAATGTTCCTTGGACGATTCAAGAGAACTCTCACGAAACTTCAATGCATACTACAGTTACTAGAAGAACTCTCAAATTCCTCGGACCAGGAAAAAAGAAGATGGAGCGGTATTATAACGTAAAATGTAGCCGCTTTTCGTGAGTTATTGGTACCCACCAATAGCGTACGGCTGCATATTTAACCGGTTTCCAAAAGGAAAAGGTTACCAATTCGACTGTATTTTGATAACCCCCGACCCAAAAAGAGCGAGGTTATAAGTTTCAAACCCATATCTGGTGCCGGTATTTGTCTCTTGCATTGTAGCACCTAAACGATAGAAAACGGTTTATTTTGGAAAAGTGTTTGTTGGAAATCGTTTATGCAGTTTGTAAGATATTTGGCTTTTAACACAGTTTCTTTAAATAACTAAATAAATTATAATTATTGTCATGTATCTGTTTCTCCGCTTACTTATTGTAAATCACGCAAAGGATTTTGACGCGGTTTTCTTCGTGAAAGTTTATATTATGTATAATACTTGAATATTATATTTAAAGAAAGTAATTGAAGCAACGCAGAGAATAACGCAGTCTCTGTGCATAAAAAGTGTGGATTTCAGCAAAATGTCCTAAAATATATATAATAAATGAAACACCATTTGAGGCCTTTTTTTTTTACATTATCAGAAAAGCTTGTTTTAGACTTTTAGGATTCTAGCGTCAAGGACAGCAATTTTTTAAGGTTTTCATAATATGTATTACACGTGTATGGAAGCGTGTAAAAAAATCGACACCGATTGTTGCTTCACTACTATCGTACAGTCTGTCTTATTTTCTTAGTCTAGTTCAAACACATAAATATTTAACGCAGACTTTTCGTATGCTCTAGCTTTATATTATGTGCTACGAATCCGTTGTACATAGTGAGTGCTACGTGTTAACTGAGTGCTACGTGTTCGAATTTTATTTATAAGTTAGCTGCTTGACATAGATAAGCCTTTCATTCCCACGGTGGAACTTTCATTTCATACACTTTCTCTATCATTGAGCAGGTCGGTGGTGGGTTTTTGAAGTAGGCCAATAGTGCTGCATATCACTATGTTATTCTATTATGGTCACGATCCCTTGTGTCACCTTTTCCTTTGGTCGGGCCTATTCATCTCTGATAGGAACCAAATAGTTAAAATAAATACCTATGTCATTTTCATTTAACTCCTTCCTAACTTATTCCTATCTGAGAATCATGTGGTTGGCCTCCTAGTGACATTGCTGTTTAATTTTAAGTAAATGTGGGCTTATACCAAATAAAGTTATTGTATTAGTTGACGAAGTTACATTCGTTTTCAATTAGTGAAGTAAAGCACTGTCTTCTAAAACGTCTTAATCACCTGACCTGTATTAATAAGGATTGGTCTATCAGTGTGCCAAATTTCATCTGTTTGTATAATTAAGTTGAGTGAGGCACAAACTTTCACCTTTTCACAATATTAGTGGAATTTTGTAACGGAATAACAGCTATCATCTCTAATGGAATGGTCATACCATAATGATAATTTAAAAGGAAATTTTTGAAGTACATAATCAAACAAGTCAAGTATCGTTACAATATGCATGACATGTATTTTTTATCAACGCCACTCGATCCTGTGACGATAATCTTTCTAATCTTGATTTATGGCTCAATGATCCCGCAATTTACGCTTCACCAACTGGGGATTATGATATAGATTCCATTTGCAAATTACACAGTCATGAATTGTGATAATGGTTTCGACTGGCTACAATCCTGTTAAAACTTTCACAAAATATTTTCCCAACTTAAACTGCAATATTGAAGAAGTTAACGAATTCTGCTACCCATGATATTTATATTGAACTTCGACATCATTAAAAGTTTTCTAGTTGAAGCGATCTCTAGAGACCCAGATATCCACAAGGCGTGGCGAGGTTCGACAACAAAGGGAAGAGCAACATTAGGAACACAATCTATTCGGGATCAAGACTAAATCCTAAGTGATAGATGTAACACAAAACTGATTCGCCAACAGTGAACCCAAATATCGACATGGCTCACTACCAGGATCAGGGCCAAATTAATAGCCTCAAAGGCTTACTCCATACGACGTAATTAGAGAGAACGAGACATGAGATTGCCTCGCCTCATGAGGCGCTTTCCTTCGTTAGAATTACAAATCTGGTAATTTACCCGCGGCTTGTCTCGACATGCGGCGCTAGCTTGCAGCACCCTTTACCTAATTTCATGAGACACCGACAGCCTTTTGTGACCTTAGAGGTATATAATATCTACAAAGTAAACTGAGATTACTCAAACAAGAATAACTTACTAGTTGAGTTTAGGTACTTCCTATTCAGTCGAGAGTTGCATCGACAGCCTTGATTCTCCCACTGTTCTAGTCCTCTCAAGAACTTGGGAATTATCAGTCTCAAATTTAAAATAATATATATAAGTATACCTATTGAGTGACAATGTAAATGGTGATCAGTCAATTATTCCCCTAAATACAAGAAATAGTTACCAAAACACTATAAACTATTGTGAGTACATCAGTAACTTTTCGAAGAAAAACGTCAGGATGTTCCAAATTTGCAATTTCTATGCTCCCATACAGTTATTGTCGAACGAGTTCCTCTGTACGGGATAATGAATAAGTTAACCTAAGCCCCATCTGTTCCGCTTGCCCGCAGGCGTGAACTCTCTGACCTTTCTTTCTTGCATGGGCTGTATCATCCTCTTTTGATTGTCCAAATGTAATAAATAATATCAGCTTTGTTGCTCCGTCATGACCTATTCGACAAAATGTGACATATTCTATTCCTGTTCAACAACAACAACAATTGTCCTGTGTGTAACAAATTATCAAAAAACTATTTTATGATACAAGCTTGTAATAAAAATTACCATTATTTTACACGTACCCTTTATATAGTTAGGGCTCGTGAGAGTGCAAAGAGAGTTGATTTTTGCAATATCTATGAGTGTTAATTTTCTAAGCGCAGTGATATAAATTTGTGTAGGTATTGTGTGAAAACTTTGAGTTGTCGCCAGAAGTGGAAACTTGTAAAAACTTAGTCGATATCCTAAAAATTAATTTCAAATTGTCACCAATACTGAATCAATAGTAGTTATTGATAAATATAACCTAAAACGCACGAAATAGTTGGCAGTGTAATAAGAATAACTTACTAATAGTTAAAAAAAAGTAAAAAATTCAGTTCAAAGTTGAAAAATCAATGCAAATAAACTATTCAAATATGTATGCATGCAAGATAAAATAAACGTTGAAAAAGCTTTGAATAGGGAAGTGGAAATTTAAAAATGAATTATCTCGAACGGCGCCATCGGTTTCTCTGCTGAAATAAAAAACTCGTTCTGCGTTCTAAATTGTTATTTTTCCATTAATTGCATAGCTGGTATACCAGCAGACTTCGTTCATTCCTCCATACCATATACCAGATCGATGAGCGGGTATACAGGGTGTAAAACGGCGCAATCATGGTGCTCTTGGGAATATCGTGATATGGATATCATTAAAATTAGCATGTCTGTTTATTATTTGCCGCTTTGTTGTATTCCAGTATGAATGCATAATGCATAACGGATTCTAACTCGACTTCTAACACAACAGACGTTAAGTGAAGATGAGGCCGATTGTTGGCGGCGCATTCACCCGAAACTACCAACATGTTTGGTGGATTGGCTATCATATCTCAAACGATATAACAATTCTATCAACACTGCAGTTTGGCTGCTGACATTTAAAAATGCCAGAACAAGTACTCATATTGAGGGGGTTAAAAATGTTGTGAAATTATAAACTCAAGTGACATTTCTTCCGAATCTTCAGGGTGACAACGCCTCAGTGATCCCTATATTTAGGCCGAAAGTGTCAATCTTATATCCGGGAAGTTATACGTGTCATGAAATGGGCGATTGTGAAGTGGGGTCACCCCTTATGATTTACCAAACAAGGGGTATTGTAGCTGATGATGCGCCAAAGTGTTTCGGCGTGTCACTCTGTCATTTTTTTTTTTTTTTTTTTTTACATGAGAGAGCGGCAAACGAGCATGCGGGTCACCTGATGGAAAGTAATCACCGCCGCCCATGGACACCCGCAACACCAAAAGGGTCACAGATGCGTTGCCGGCCTTTGAGGAAGGTGTAGGCTCGTTTCTTGAAGGTTCCAATGTCGTACTCGTTCGGGAATACATAAGACACTATTGCCCCTTATTCGTATCTATACACTTACACAGTAATCTCCTTCATTGTTACTTTTTGCTTTTGACCTATATTTTAAAGTGAAAATTCGAGACCCGTCATTCGTTCGCCTGTCAACTATCAAAATAGGGACTTTCGTCAAAACTCTTGGCTTAGCCGAAGACATTCAATTACTACTAGCTCAGACGGCGATCTTTAATTGTCTCTTTCTGGCTCTTACCCCTCTGGCATTCTCTGCTTCTTGAGCTGTTTTTTTTTAGTTTCGAAAGTGCAATAAAAGCGCATTATTTCTTTCTAGTGCATCAGGAAACCTCAAAATAGACTTTTAGAATTTAAGGAATGTCGTTTGGCAATGCCATTTGTCATAAATATGACAAAATTTTCATCCAACATCGATCGAGTTTTCTTCCGTGGCCTACTCCTGGACGACGTAGTACCATAACTCAATGGTGCTCGGAGACTTACGACATCTCTTATGGGTACGGGGTCGAACAACCGCTGCGGAGTGCAGCAGCATAATAATAATAATAAATATTTCGGACACTTACACCAATCATCTAGTCCCAAACTAAGCAAAGCTTGTGCTATGGATACTAGATAACGGATAAACATACATAAATATTTATATAAACATCCAAGACTCGTTCGTATTCATCATACAACATTTACCCGTCGCGGGATTCGAACCCGCAACCGTTGGTTTCGCTGATAGGGTCACTATCCACTACACCAATCGGTCGTCAAAGCATAGAGGTATTCATACCTATGGATTCGTAAAAAACGACGAGGAATACCGTGGGGTTTTAGGTAGGTGGTAATGGTCCAGCATAACCTTTTCGTGCCCTCATAGCAATCGGGTATCCATGTGGATTTCCCCACTTAAAATAAATACATAGTTAAAAAGTAATGAGGGAGAAACACTTTTTGACACTACCATCAACACCTTACGTCCTCTACAAAAGACTGAACGCGCAAGACATTGTTTAACTTCACTAATCTAAATAATATTAAAAGAGAGCTTTTTTAACGGGAATTAGATAAGTGACGTTGCATCTTTCTATAAATTTCCGCAATTTGTCTATATTTGAAAAGGTAGCGTATTGTGCAGCAATAGCCAATGTATATTTGATTAGACATTCAAAATTGGTCTTTAAACAATTTAAAACCACCATTAAATGGAAACTATATGCCAAAGGCTATTATAAAATTTCTAACTATCTGGCTAGATGATAAGAATGCATGGACATGAACCGCCCGGTGATGATTAATCTCTTTTTTTTTCTTTGTCGGATCATAGATTGTAAAAATATACTTATTTAAAAAGAGCAACCCCTGTTTTTGCTCGTTCTTCACTGGGGAGTCTGCCTTCTGAATGAGCGAAAATTCTATGCCATGACGTATTCAAATTTTATTTTTATAACTTACCATATAAACTCTTTTGCCTTTGTGGGTTCTTTGGTACACCTATGTAAATTACGAGAAAACAAAACCGGCCAAGCGAGCAAGTCGAGACTTGAGCGCAAGTGTTCCGTACTATCATCTAATCGTAATTAATTATTTACAAACTTTAACAATTGAATTAAATTGTAACTGCAGGCTACAAAAAGGGAGTAATCGTGATTATATTTACATTTACCTACCTCTACAAATATACTTATAAACAGCAAAACAAGTGAATAAAAAATAGCATGTATTTAAATAGATTTATTTAGTGTGCATAATTTGTGTGCAAGTTAGTATTTTTGGTGGAACTTGGAAATATTTTGTTCGAAAAAGGGAATATCCTTTTTCGAACAACCTTTTTTCCTTGTTGACCGTTGAAAAGGTAAATGCATTTCCCCTCGTCAAAAAAAATTTACCTCAATCACACCTAATGTTAAGCAAAGATGAGGCCGAAGGTGGAAGCGTACTGACCCGGAAACCCCATTTTATTTGGAGGACTGGCTATCTTATCTGTGACAACCGGAACACGACAATGCTATTAACGTTGCTGTTTGGCGGTAGACTTAGATAAGATGGTGGTAACTAGCCAGGCAGACATTTAACATACCACCAACCAAACCGAATACGAAACATGTACCCCACTAGCGATCGAACACGCTACCTAACCCTTATGTTGTTTATATTGTGACACGGAGGCGGTTACTCTAGCATGTAATATAAAATAGAGATTTACTACCCTATACCAGACGACGATACCAGAATAACTTATGGCCGAAATATCGATCGTTCATAATCCCCATAATTCAAATATCGACTTACTGATGATGCCCGGACACTATTGGGCGATCACTTGTTTAGCAGAAAAATCTAAATTTCGCTCTATCAAAATTTCGAAAGCATTTGAAAACCATAGGCATTCAACATAATTAGAATGAATCTAGATATTGCGACGCTACCGACTACGGTACGCCCATATTTTTATACATATAATAATAAGTAGGTACAATTCGTTATCTAAGTGCCATGTCATCACGTTAGAACATAACAAAGCCAACCTTACCTATGCTTTCTTTTATTAAGCCCCGTCGTGGATTTGCTCTGCATTGTTTGTTTTTCGCTAACAAGAATAAAAAGCCAGGATTATGTTCATTGTACTGACAAAGAAATCTGTCTTTAATAATTTTCTTTTAAAAGAAATGACCATTATACGAAAATGTTGAGGCACTTAGTATTGTTTTTTTAACCCCCGACGAAAAACAACGGGTGTTATGTATGTGTATCGAGTCTTTTTAACGCGTGATCCGATTTGAGTGAGGTTTTTTTTTCATATTAAAGATTAAACCGGGGACACCTCCTTAGCAACGTTTCATGAAAATCGGTTAAGCCGTTTCACAGATATTTAGCATTTAACACAGTTTTTGGTGTATATAGGTGATATCATAATCTTTCGAGGGTTCTCTAAATTTTCATTTTTATGTTTAAGAACAAACTCGGAGATAGGTTATTAGCCATGTTTAATGGAAATCGGTAAAGCCGTTTCCAAAACTTACTTTTATCACAGTTGGTTTTATCTGGTGTTTGGATGACATAATCGCCTGTCTCCTCGTGGGTTTTCTAAATTTTCAGTTTATCATGATTATTCAAAATTAGGTAAAACAGGAAATGGCCATGTCATGTAACATTAGGTAGGTAGGACTAATGCCTAGAATACAAAATATCTTTATTGAATTACATCCGTTGCTTATTCGTAGCTTTATATTACTCTTACTACCTACACATATAGAGACAGTGGATGATAATAATTTGTCATGCATGAAGTATTCCATTTACTTTTATCGTACGTTAACTTAAGTGAAGATAGAATATAATAGAAAAACCGATGTAATTTATAATAGGAGTGAACGTGTGCTATAACATCCCTACTTTTTAAGGTATTATAAATCATTTATCACATGAACAGGACAGGGTAAATAAACATTACATGGAAAACTTAGGCAAAAAGCATTAATGAAAATGTGTAGCTTTTTGTACGCCCAGTCAATGTGTTCTTTTATATTTACCAAGGTTGACTGGAAGAGATCCCCTTATGGGATAAGTCCACCTTTGTACTTAATTTTAAGTTACATTTAATTTATCGATGTATATTTATTCATATTAAGTACAATAAAGCGTTTACAAACAAACAAACATCGTATAAAGGAACTAAAAACATTTTCCCGACATAATGGAACATTGCGTGATCAAATATTTCCTAATACTATCATGATGGTGCATCGTGTAGAAGAATTATTAGAGTTACGTGTCCACCCCCGACACATTATACCAGATAATGATCTTTTATGTATCACAAAATTTAAATGATAATTATAATGATGATAACAAAATACCTCATGGTTGCAAGTGGTATGTATACCTAAGGCTCGTATAGTAGCAAAATAATGTATTTAACTGATTCAATACAATAAAAATATTAATACGCACATTAACATTGAATAAATAGCTATTAAATGGCTAATTGAGACTTGAGAGATTAAACTGATCTTCAAGGTGACATTCAAGGTGATTTGTTCCACTTTGATCCGCTAAATATTGTCTATTAATTTTATTATTTAAAAGGGATGTTAGAATAAGAATCATTTATTTAGCGACACACACATACATCAGTCATGCGTCGGTGACTCAGTGGAGGAGACATAGTCTCCCAACTTGGGAAGTCCAGGTTCGATCCCCAGGCAGGCCATTTTTCAATTTAACTGAATTACTTACCTACGTGCATTTATCCGACTGCTTAAGTGAAGGAAAACATCGTACATGCCTGAGATATAAAAAAAAACAAGAAGACATTGTGAAGTCCCCAACCCGCACTGGGCCAGCGTGGCGGTTTATTGCCCATACTCCTTCAATATGAGGGAAGGTCTATATCACTGCGGTGGGATGTTTACGGATTGATGATGATGATGACATACATGTAAACGTATAAAAATAGACACAGTAAAATTGTCCTTCGCTTTAATTTCAAGTAACGACCTAAGACCTCAGTATGTCATTGAGAATTTATACAAAAATGAAGTATAAAACATGTAACTATTTATTTATATAAATTATTTCACTGTGGAAATTATCCTACACTGTCTTGTCATTCCGCAGTTCTATTAATCTTTGGTTACTCGACATCTTATCGCATTTATCTGTATAATCAATCGCCTAGCACTATGAACTACATACCACGACAAGCAGCAATACATACTATATACCAGCAACGCCCGCTTTACACCGACATAAATAAAAATGTATAGTATATTTTAAATATTCTAATATTTTGGAACTCAACACTGTAATGTGGGTAACTCGTTTTTATTATTATAATATAAGTTAGTAGGTAATTTAATATATAGACCTTCTTGCGAATAAAGCCAGTAAACTGAAAGCAGCGTTTTTCCTTTGCTCCCGATACAATAGTGGCGACGAGGATTTTAATGGATGGAAAAAGTGTGCCAGGAGTTAAAATTGAAGTTGTTTCTGAAACTGAAGATCTACAGTGCGGATACAAAATGTCAGTGGGCCAGATACGTGAATTTGACGTAAAGTCCGGGAACTGGACAGCGTACGTGGAGCGGTTGGAAATGTACTTTCTGGTTAACGGGGTTAAGCCGCAACTACAATTGCCGACACTAATTGCAGTAATTGGTGAAAGTGCATATGAGCTCTTAGCAACTCTGGGGAGTCCCAAGAAACCGGCGGATTTGTCGTATTCTGAGGCAGTGGAGTTGCTACGTAAGCACTTACAACCGACGCCATCACAAATGGCGGAACGGTACCGGTTCAGGCAGAGACGTCAGGGGGATAGTGAGTCCATCAGCGACTACGTGGCGGCATTAAAAAAATTAACCAGATTTTGTGAATTTGGAGAAGTGTTAGAAGACAATTTACGAGATCAATTGGTATGCGGACTGCGTAGTGACATTATAAGGCAAAGATTATTCGCGGAAGAACAATTAACATATAAAAAAGCCGTATCAATAGCTGTTTCATTAGAGTCGGCGGAACGGGACGCGGCACTGGTCGAGAATAGGACCATCATGTCATCACAATCAGTGGATCAGCTGAGCAGCGGCCTGCATGCGATACATCCGAGGTCATGGAGTTCAAGGCCCGGGGGCGGCGGAGGTGCGGGGCGAGGCACAGGCACGCCGACAGTGCAGAAAAATGCAATGTGTGGAGCGTGTGGAGGCCGCGATCATTACGCGAACGATTGTAAATTTAAAAATTATGTGTGTAGTAAGTGTGGCGTGATGGGACACCTGCGCAGAATGTGTTTCGTGTTAAAACCAGTTGGTGGCAATAGTGGTGGAAACAGCCAAAGACAGCATTATCAGAGAGGTTATGCAAAAAAACCTCATGGTCGGGGCGGTGGGGGTACCGCGGGTACCCACTATGTGAACGGCTGTTCGAATTATCCGACTGCCGGCTCGGAGGAACAGGACGAAAGTGGACCATCTGAAGAAGAATCTGTGATGCAGTTATCATTATCACAGTACAAGCCGGTCAGTATACCGTTATTAGTAGATGATAGGGAATTGATAATGGAGATCGACACAGGTTCAGCTTTGTCATGTATAAGTAAACAAACTTATGAAAGTTGCTATAATTATTTGCCTTTGTTTAATTGTGAACTAGTTCTGACCTTTTACGATGGTACCAAAATTAAACCCTTGGGATATTTAGAAACAAAAGTTCGTTATAAGAACTGTAATAAAACATTACAGTTGTATGTAATCAATAACGGTACGACAACACTGTTAGGTAGACAATGGTTGTCAGAATTGAATATTGACATACCAAAATTTCATGTAAATAAGTTAGGTGAATCGGTGACGTGTGCAGTGAAGGGGGTCAATAATTTGTGTTACAGATATTCTGAATTATTCGATGGTGGGTTGGGGCGGTACAAGGGGGGTGCGGCCCGGCTGCATGTCCGCGAGGACGCCGTGCCGGTGTTCTGCCGCGCACGCCCGCTGCCCTACGCTCTGCGCGAACGGGTCGACACCGAGCTGGACGCCATGCTGAGCGCCGGCGTCATCGAGCCCGTTGACAGCTCCGAGTGGGCGACACCACTTGTCATTGTGAGCAAACCGGACGGAGGCATTCGCTTATGCGCGGATTATAAGGTGACGCTCAATCTGTCGAC
This sequence comes from Oegoconia quadripuncta, assembly GCA_949316235.1. Lineage (NCBI taxonomy): Eukaryota > Metazoa > Arthropoda > Insecta > Lepidoptera > Autostichidae > Oegoconia > Oegoconia quadripuncta. Next base: position 11,755,925 of record OX438752.1, on the reverse strand, counting down.
AAATATCCTGTTCCGAAAATTGACGATTTATTTTCGAATTTAGGGGGATGTAAATTCTTTAGTAAAATTGATCTTTCACAAGCGTACAATCAGGTAGAATTAGACGACACTAGAAAATATACAGTAATTAACACTCACCGAGGGTTATTTATGTATAATAGATTAGTGTATGGCCTCGCGTCTAGCCCGGGAATATTTCAAAGGATAATGACTAATCTTTTGATAGATATACCGAATGTAGTTATTTTCTTAGATGATATTTTAATAGCAACCAACGGGACAATTTCGGATCATTTATGCATTTTGGAAAAGGTTCTGAGCCGGTTGAAGGAGTGTGGCTTAAAAGTCAAAAGACAAAAGTGCGCCTTTTTTGTGGATAAAGTGCAGTATCTCGGTTACATCATTGACAAGGACGGTATCAGGGCGGATCCAAAAAAATAAAGCCTATATTGGACATGACGGCACCAAAAGACATTTCCGAGCTCAGGTCTTTTCTTGGTATGGTAAATTTTTACGGAAGATTTATTAAAAATTTAAGCTCACATCTGCACCCTCTGTACGATTTATTAAAAAAGGATAGGAGTTGGAAGTGGGGATATCAGCGGCGGAGGGCATTTTTCGAGATTAAACGGTTGTTGTGTGAAACGATTACGTTGAGTCACTACGAGCCTTCACGGTCGCTGGTGATCACGTGCGACGCGAGTGCACATGGCCTAGGGGCGGTGCTGGCGCAGCGCGGCGCGGGCGGCGAGCGCCCCGTGCTGTGCGCGTCGCGCGCCCTCACGCCCGCGGAGCTCAACTACAGCCAGATACACAAGGAAGCGCTGGCTATAGTGTTTGCTGTAAAAAAATTTCATCAGTATATTTATGGTCGCCGTTTCAAGCTGCGAACGGATCATAAACCTTTCGTGAGTATTTTTGGTCCAAATCAGGGGGTCCCATGTATGACGGCGTGTAGGTTGCAGAGGTGGGCTCTAATTCTGTCGGCCTACGACTTCGATATAGAGTATGTCAGCTCGAACGATAACGTGGCGGATGCCCTATCGCGAATGATTTTGGCACACAAAGAAACGAAGGAGGACTGTCAGGACTATCCCGAGCAGACCTATTTGCATTTCGCATCGGAGGCTTTGCTACTAGATTATAATCGCTTAAAAGAGGAAACGGCACGAGATCCAGTACTCGGTAGGATTTTGAGTTTTATCAGGGATGGTTGGCCACTCGAGGTAGAAATTAAAGAATTAAAACCCTATTTTAATAGAAGAAAAGAGTTGTACGAGGAGCTAGGATGTGTAATGTGGGGCCACAGGGTGGTAGTCCCGAGGGCATGCACGGACAAAGTGTTACGAGAGCTACACGACTCGCATATGGGCATGACAAAAACCAAGCAATTGGCTCGCAGCTATGTGTGGTGGGCCGGCATCGACGAGGCGGTGGAGGCGGTGTGCCGCGCCTGCTCAGTGTGCGCACGCGTGGCGCCGGCGCCGGAACACCACGCGCCGCGCTCCTGGCCTTGGCCGGACCGCCCTTGGACACGGCTCCATCTCGACTTTCTGGGACCAATAGCTGGAGCCACCTACCTGGTCAGCGTGGATGCGTGTTCCAAATGGATCGAGATAACGAAAGTCAGTTCTACCACTGCAAGCAACATAATAAAAAAATTAAGGGAGATGTGGGCACGTTTCGGCTTGCCGAAACAGATCGTCAGCGATAACGGTCCGCCTTTTTCGAGTGCCGAATTCGGTACATTTCTAAAAGAAAACGGTATAGAACACACGTTTTCAGCACCGTATCACCCCTCCTCCATTGGCCGCCGAGAATGCTGTAAAAACCTGTAAAAGGGTCATAAAAAAAGCAATGATACAGGGGGTCGATATCGAAACTAGTTTAAATAGATTTTTATTAGTTTATAGAAATACAGAGCATTGCACCACAGGCATGAGCCCTGCCAAGCTGCTGCATGGGCGGTCATTACGCACGAGGCTCGACTGCTTAAAGCCGGAGCGCGGCGAGCGAGTGCGGACCGCGCAGCGCCAGCAGGAACGCGCGGCGGGTGGCACCGAGCGGCAATTCGCGCCGGCCGCGCCGATGTGGTACCGAAACTATCGTCAGGGGGGAGATAAATGGTTAAGAGGTATCATCGATAGGAGACTAGGAGAAACAGATTATAAGATTTTGACAACCGATAATGCGGTAGTACATAGACACGTCGACCAGATAAGACTACGATCAGATGAGGTGACATCAGGTGTTCAAGAGACGCCTCGTTCTCTTCTCGTGCATCCGAATGCTTCCGTTCCGACAGCGACCGCAGGATCGGGGTCGTCACCGGGCTCGGTGAGGGTGCAGCAGACGCAGGGTAGCGAGGACGGCGGCGCGACGGCCGCGCGGGCCCCGGCGGCGTCGCCGGGACGCTCGGACGTCGCGGCGGCACCGCCGGTGGCGCAGGGGTTACGGGCCGGCCCCCTAGAGCGCGCATCGCCAGCAAGAGTGCGTAGGCCACCGATTCGGTTCGGATTTGATATAGATTAGTTAGTATTAATTAAGATTTAATTAAAGTCCCTATGTACCAAATAACTTATTGTACGAAAGTAGTTAAACAATGTTTAATTGTATTCTAGATTTAAGTTTATGATTTAAGGGTGGAGATGTAATGTGGGTAACTCGTTTTTATTATTATAATATAAGTTAGTAGGTAATTTAATATATAGACCTTCTTGCGAATAAAGCCAGTAAACTGAAAGCAGCGTTTTTCCTTTGCTCCCGATACAATAAAGACAAGACGATTAAACAAAAACTTTGTTGAAATGTCACTACTAGAAAGTGGTATGTTAAAAATCCACTACTTAGGACCTAAATGGAATAAGCCTTATTCAATCCGCGTCGGCAATCTCTTTTACGAGGAAGAGCCACGGTGGCGGAATCTTAATGTCGATCCGATTCGGATGTGAACGTAGGAAATGTAATATTAAAATATCTACGTTGCTCTACATTTTTCTAATCGGGTAATATTCTTTCTTTTAGCCTTCAATTTAGAACCTCTATACTCTTATATTACATAAAATCAATACAAAAGTCATTGTTGAATAATTATTTTTCTAAAATCATCTCTTTCAACGAATCGATTTAAAAAACTTAGTTTCATCTTTTGGATTCTGTCTGCTATAGGTTAAATGCTCTAAGGCTATCACTGAACAATTAGAATTTTATTAATCTCAGAAATAAATTGCCTATATATATTTAGAGTAGAACAGAGCAGATCAGAATAGATTAGAATGGGATAGAACCAAAAAAATATTTATAGGTACCTGAAACATAATGCGCTAGGTACAAATTTAGTTCCACAAAACCGAGTAAGAAATAGATTTATCAGACTCAGTACCCATAGGTGTTACTTATTACTAAGTATTAAGCAACATAAATATAAGATTAAATATGACTTATTGCACAATATTTAAGTTAGCGGAGGTAATTCTTTTGTTAAGCGTTTTATTATATCTATTCAAAAAGTTATTTTTATTGGTTTCGGATCTCAAATCAGTACATATTTCATTATACATTAGAAGGCTTTCCCCAAAATAGTTATTTGTACTCAATATTTCAATAGAACCAGTGCCGGCAGGTAAACGCTTAACAAATCAGACAGTTATGACTCAGTTATGAAATGAAATGTATAAAATTAATATGAAGCCATTCGGTCGTAAATAGGCAGGAACGTAATAAGAGGTGAAAAATATTTGAATGGTGTCTACGGTAACACATGTGTTAACAGTAAAACTCCGCCTACAACCGCAATACGAAATGTTATGATGAAATATAACTGTTTCCTATTCCCAATTATTTATACCTTCCAACTTTTTTCATAGCAGCCGCTTTGCCTCAATGTCATGTAATATATAGCTACCTTCTATGTACATACCTAGTACCCATTCGACACTAAATAAAAGTCACTTAACAAAAATAGAAATATCTTCAGTGAGACGTCCGTATCGTACCCACAGCAATATTAGTTGGGAACCCATTCTCGAAGTTGTAGACAAGTACGTTTACCTAGGACAAGAGATCCGATTAGATAACTCCAACTTCGAGAAAGAGGCCAATCGTCTACTCCAATTCGGATGGGCAGCGTTCGGAAAACTGCGCAACTTCTTCTCGTCTAAAATATCTCAGAAGTGCTTTAAGAAGAAAGTCTTTATTCAATGAATGTTATCAGTGATGACGTTTGGCACCGAAATGTGGTCTCTCAGTATATGTATCAGAAGGTAGCTCAAAGTCACTTAACGAGCTATGACAAAGGCGATGTTCGCAGATTCACCTACGAGATCTAACAGGAATGAAAAAAACCGTAGAAGAAAGAAAGTTGGTGACTATCGGATTAGTAAATTCAAGTGGCAGTGGCCAGGGCATGTGCCTCAAGCCATAGCTCGAAGTACTTATGGCCGTTGGGACAATAAAGTTCCGCAGTAGAGCCCACGCATCGGTAAGCACTACGTTGGACCACAGAATAGCTAATAGTACTAGCGTATTCACAACACACAAAGGTTACAGGACTTCACCAGCGATCCAGATGCCTCCGCTTGCTCTGGAAATCTATGGAGGAAGCCTATTTACTGGACATCCTGAAGCTAATATGATGATAAAGATCATTATGATGGATGACTGAAACGGATTACCGAAGGGACAAAAGATTTGCGTTAGCGACCTGGAGAATTCGAAGCGAATTTTGATATACTCGTAACATACCCTATGTCCGACTACAAGTTTCAATATATCTCTGCTAAATTTTATATAAATCATTTCAGTAACTTAACCGCTTCCGTGGCTCAATGTAAACAACATAGGATTTACGATTCGGAGGTTGCGGGTTCGATCCCCAGCGGGGTACATGTTTAGTACTCGGTTTGGTTGGTGGTACTTCATTTTAAATGTCCGCCTGGCTAGCTACCACCATCTTATATAAATCTGCCGCTAAACGGCAATGTTAATAGCTATGTTGTGTTCCGGTTGCCAGTCGTCCAAATAGGATGGGGTTTTTCCGGGTCAGTACGCTTCCACCTTCGGCCTCATCTTCACTTAACATCAGGTGTGATTGAGGTCAAGTGCTAACCCGTTGTGCATAAAAAAAAACTCAATCGTGATAATCTTTAACAAAGCAATCATTTCGCATTTATAATATTACTGAAGATGATAGCAAAAAGGAATTCATAATAAACGAGATTTTTTCTTTATATGCCAAATATTTGCGTCTTGGGGTTTCATGACCGAAGAATATCATTTAAATTTAGAAAAGTACCTGTTTTCTACGAAACCAGTTCCAAAATAACCGCTTATTATCCGTAAATCTTTTTTACTTCAATTTATCTTTTCTGAAAGATTATCAAAAATGAAGTGTTGACATCTTTACCTTTATAGTTTCGAAAAGATCAAAACAAATAGCGTGTTGCGCCAACTTCAAAGGGAAATAAATGATTTATTTACCCTTTACGGTCGTAAGTACAGAGTAAAGCAGATCGAGTCAACGAGGAAGTTCCGGTTGGAAGTCAATCCGACTTCTGTTTATGAAGATGTGGGTTAGGGAAGGGTTAGGTTTGAAAGAAAGTCAGCAATCTTAAAAATATAGTTAGGTACAATGCGGTACTTACCGGCAATCCGCACTAAAGTAGAGATCTAGGTTTTATATAGTGACGCTTGTCAAGATTCAAATCGTTGTTTTTTTTTATGAAATACAGATTAGCACTTAACCGCAATCAAATATGATAAGGCCCAAGATGTTTGCTCTCAAAAAGTGAATTAAAAAGTTGTTTCGTTGTGTGTATTCATGAGTACATGCATATCTTTTCGTATCAAGATCCCCTGTAGATATACATACATTACGCGGGAATCGAAAGTTTCCAAGGCTGACAACACTATATCAATCGGTCGTCTGTAATTTGTGATGTGGAAAGTCAGTGTTCATAGTTGCGGGGTTTGGGAGTAGACGGACAATTAATTACCAATAAAATTGCAATTACACCTCGGTACATTACCAACAAACTGGTGGTTAGGTTTTTATCGCAGTAGATATCTCGCTACATCTATGTCATAGAATAGTGAAGTCAAAATGGAAACCGGTTACATTGGAAAGAGTTTTGGAGGTGTAGTATAGAGGTCGTCGAGACGTTTTCGCACGCTTCTTGGAACAAGAATGGTGTCGATTCGGATGTACACCAACCAAACTAAAATAAAACCAGTTTTGGAGTGGTCCCGTCGCATCGTAATGTCCCAGGGAGAAAGAGACAGTACCACTCCAAAACTGGTTTTAGTTTAGTTTAGTTGGTGTACATCCAAATCGACACCAGTATTTATCCAAGAATTAATTACTAGAAATATTTTTTTTCTCGTTACATAAAAGAAGTCGGAGACAAAACCTTTCAAGTGTCTCGGGCACGCACTGTACGAGTATACAATGGGTGTAGGTAGGTACTTCCCCTTTGTTATTGTTAAATATCTGTTTGTACGTTAACATTAATCAAGATAGGATCGAATAAGTACACCATGTATACCTGTGTGGGCTTCTTTTCAACACCCATTCGCAACAAGGTACACCCTGGAATCAATCTAAAAAGTATAAGAGAATGTCAAACGGGTCGAATAAATGACTAACATGGAGTTTCGTCGGTGCGTGTCATGTAGCAGTCTTCGTTAGACCGCATGATGGATACTCGCAGGTACAAATGCCACCGCAGTAAATGGCCCAATCTTTCATACGTCTTATTCCTCTAACGAGTGTATCATATAACTAGCTCCCACTGCTTTTCATGCCAGGAACTCAATTGTGACGGCACAAACCGTATTATACCTCATTAAAATTTACTGTTTATAGCTGCCCCTAATAGAGGAAGTAATTTACTTTCGTTCTGTTATGCAGAAAGCAAAGCTAATCTAAAATAAGCTGCAAAGCTATGCTCCTCTGAGGATAAACTTTTTAGCACTATAACTATTTTAGCACCCCCGGCGCATAACGTGTTTTAGACATATTAAATTATGTATGTAGGTTTGTGTTTGTGAAAGGTTAGGTTGAAAAACTGAAAACTCCGTGACTCGAGAATAGTTTTCCAATGGTGACTAATTTTTTTATTTCAAAGTTATCGTCAATTGAATCTGCCATTACAAGATTGGGCATTATTACTAGTTCTGATAACTTGGTTTCAAATGGTAAGAAATATCTTTCCGTTTCGATCTTGTTCTCTAGGAAAATGGACACCTTACTTACATACAAAAACATTGCAAACTAAATAACAGCTTGTAATACCAGATCCTTACCTACATACTCGTATGTATGAGGCGATATGGTTGACAAAGTGATTTATAGTCAAGACGTGATATGAATATAAATGAGCTACAATATGCACATAATTTTAATAACGAGCATTTGTCTCGTTTTAACTTTTATAGGAAATCGAAGTTTAATATTTTTAAAAGCTTTTATTTCACTTACTTCGTATGTATGTATGTATGTATGTACGACCGTTCAAGATTTGCAAGTCAAATTAGAACCATTTCCTGTTTCCTAAAGAGCTGAAATTTTGCATACTCTGTTCTGGTGACAATACATTTATATAATGAACTACTGCTACAACTGGGATCGTCTCCTCATCAGGGGAACTCCTTAACGGTGAATAGCACGGATACTAAATCTTGCATACGCGTTTACACTAGAATAATATGTGATAATCTTGATTGGTGTTAAAAACTTGTTTTTAAAAATATTTTTAATGTACAACTTATTGTATTCTTAAATTTACATCAACATCCTATTAAGGTCCTACAACCTTGGGATCTTCAAGAGCAGGGTGAATAGGCATCTACTGAGATGGCGTGCTTCATCTTCGGCCACATCGTCCCTTCCCATCAGGTGAGATTGTGGTCAAACGCGTATCCAGTTAACCATAAAAAAAAGACCCACTACTGGACATAAGCTTCTTCTGTGCATTGGTCGCTTTCCATGGGAGGATTAGCCCTAATCTCGCAGATAACACCCTGGACCTATAACGCCGCCCATCACTAGGCTATGCTGTTACGCTTGTTTAGTCGTCTGTCCCACTGTAACTTCTATAAGTTAGGATCAACAATGGTACTGAGGGTAGATGGTGCCCCATGTGGCTCTATTACTACCTTGGCCCCAGACTAATTAAAGAAAGAAATAGGGTATGTAAGAAGGAAAAAGAAGTTTCCCACTACCACAACAGTGCGTGGGACTATGTCAGATACCACACGGCTAATTATTTTTGGTTTGAGGTTGATGAATTGATTAAATTTTAATATAGGTCATTAATAGCTAAATTACAATTTCCATTTCTAGTTATGTTTGCTTATACACAGTCCATTTACAGACAGAAATGAGAACGATTGACTACTTACGTAAAGATTGAATATATTTACATTAAATCTTCCTGTAGAGTATTTGCAGCGCAAACGACGAATCCATCAGGTTTTAAATTTAAAAATAGAATGGTAATTTAGAATGAAAAATTATCTTATATTATTTCAGAGATATACAGGAGAAGAAATAAAATAACGATCAGCTGAGGAGTGAAACGAGAAGTATAATGGATAATAGGGGAAGGTGTGGTTTCTGGCACTAGCTGTGTTTGTTTTCAGTTTGTGTGTTTTTCGGACATTTCTTTAGCTTTCCGATATTCATTTGTTTTACTCTTTCTATTTTATTAAGTATCAAAATATCTATGGATTTTTTTTAAATAGGTGGTTTAAGCTATTAGCAACACGTTTCCAACATATTTAGCTTTAAACACAGTTGGTTTATTTATTAGTTAGATGATTTGATGGCTCGGGGTTTTCTGAATTTGCAATTTACAGTTATCTTAGATGGCTTTAAAAAATTTGTTGATTTTATTCAAAAAGTGTCTTGCACCACATCTTATTATCTTGTGAATGAGTATTAATTTGTAGGTATATTATACAAGAACTATAAATATAATTTTCATTATTCACCAAATAAATTATTTTGATTTAATTTCAATAAATGGTTAACTACCTACCTAACTTATATTATTTAATTATACAAAATACATTTAAAGCAAACGCTCTATTTTGAGTGAAATATTATTTTGTATTTAACGACTTTTATAATGAATTCCAAAGCCTACCCTTTTGAATGCGTGAAAATTAAAGAAAACTTTAAAATGAACCAGGTGTTCCTGTAAAATGGAAATTTTTCATATGATATTCCATTACAATACTCGCAGTGTTAAATTTTTTTGCAAAATGCGGATGCGGATGCGGACGTACGGATAAAGCAACCGATTTTTTTAAATTTGAAGCTTAAGGACTCTATTTGACACTTTTCTCTATTTCTCATAGTTTCCCAATTGGCCATATATTCAAATCTTAAAAATTCACCTGTTCGTACTAGTCCTTAATCCTTTATACATAACGGGTTGGTACTTGACCTCAATCACACCTGATGTTAAGTGAAGATGAGGTCGAAGGTGGAAGCGTACTGATCCGGAAACCCCAACACATTTGGGGGACTGGCTATCTTATCTCTGACAACCGGAACACAACAATGCTAACATTGCTGCTTGGCGGTAGATTTAGATAACATGGTGGTAGCTAGCCAGGCGGACATTTAAAATGCCCTACCACCAACCAAACCGAGTACTTAAACATGTACCCCGCATGTACTGCATAGTAAAATATAACCATTGTGAATGTTTAAAACAGGTGACTATATCAAGACCTGCCGCCTTTTTAAGGCATATCAATGTAAATAAAACCGCAAACTTTTTATTCATAACAGATCATTAATCATTATAATGCCCAATATAATTTGTATCATTATGTAAGGGTACATAATTAGTAATGACTTACTCTTTTCAAGGCGAAACTTTCTTCAATGAAAGTTCATGAAAGGTCAAAAACACAAATACAAGTTCAAAGGGAAGTTGTTTAATGATTGTTTGACATACTTGTAAGTCAATTTCGCCTTAATATAAAGTACAGTAGGTAGAAGTTTTAGGTATTAGAATCCACATTATGACTTTGCAAATGGAGCTTCTCCTCGCCCTTTCTAAATTGATGAGTGCTACGCAAATGAAGCGTTTCCTCGACGTAAGAACACCACACCATCACTTTCTGCTCGGTTTGGCGCCTTAATGAGCTAACAAACACATTTACAATTTGTTCCTCACATAAATATATTCTGAATAATTAACCAGAGTATCTATATGTTCAAACTTTCAACGGGCGTATGCGCCAATGCTAATATTAGATCCCAACTTGACACTGGAGAACCTTATAAAGAAAGTCGATATTGAACATGGGAAGGTCACGGCCGCAATTTTACTTGTAAGTTTCTTTATCGGCCTCCCCATATCAATCAAGGTGAGGCCTCAAACGGATATAATAGCGGCATACACGCAACTTCCACATTACCTTACTTCCTTTATGGTTATCAAGTTATTATAAGATGAAACGTTATGTCCGGTATAAAAATCGACATTGCTGGTTAGTAATTTTCCGTGTTTTCTTGTAGACTGACTTGTAAAAAGGGGAGGTTTAAGTCGACTATATATTTTGGTATATTATTTTACATGATTTTTCTGCCAGATTTAATCGGATTTGGATAATTCTAATTTCATTTCGTTTGTTAACACTTTATTATGTTATATAATATTATAGAAGTATACATAATCATAAATAGAAATTTTAGAAAACCCCCGAAAACTGTGATTTCGTCCAATTACACCAAAAAACTGTGTTATAAGCTATATATTTTCGAAACAACTTAACTGAAGTTTATCAAACGTGGCTAATAACCTGTCCCCCTGTTTAGTGTTTAATATAAAAGAATCGCACTAAATCGGACTACGCATTACTGAGTTACATCCGGATAAAGACTCGACACACATAGTACACACATGCATAAATAGCACTAAATCAGACTACGCATTACTGAGCTACATCCGGATAAAGACTGGACACACAGAGTACACACATATATAAATAGCACTAAATCGGACTACGCATTACTGAGTTACGTCCGGATAAAGACTGGACACACATAGTACACACATGCATAAATTGCACTAAATCGGACTACGCATTACTGAGCTACATCCGGATAAAGACTGGACACACACACAGTACACACATCCATAAAATGTCAAGATCAATAGAGCCACGCACGGCACCGTCTACCTTAAGAAGACGTCGTGCTGAGTACCACTGTTAAAGGAGTTACAGTGGGAGGAGTGGGGAGACGGGATTCTCTGAGGAACGCTCGCAACAAAGTCGCACCAATCACAGGAGACCTCTTCTAAGCGATCGCATTACGATAGATGATTATGTGAGTCAAAAATTCGAAATTCATCCGAAGAAAACTACCCATACAATCCTCGATCAATAATAAAACATTTAATATAGGTACAGGGTGAATTTTTAAAGTGAGAAATGGTGAATGTACTCAAAGGAGCCTCGGGCCCGATTTAAACACATTATTACACCATTCGATAGTGGCTTAGTAAAAAGGAACGGATGAATAATGACATACGGCAAACTTAAGGAAAGTTCTAATTTCAAATATTTATTATCTCTTCGCGGTTCAAGTTCACAGTAAAGGAAAAAAATGTGAACATTTGAAATTTGTATGTAAAGTAAATTGGCGCCCTAAAGGCCTACCCGCGCTTTTGAATAGTGCGGTTGTGTCTGTGATTGTTTTTGATTCAGCATAGCTGTATGAAAATTTACTCTGTACATTTACAGAGTTAGTTCTAGGTACTCGGATCAAAGTCAAGAAGAATTAAAGCAGTTTTTTTTAAATCTTTATTTAAATTAGAGTCTTTTACCGTTTGGATACGCCAGTTCCATTGTACCCCAACCAAGTGTCTAAAGTGGCCTACAGAGGCGCCTTAAAAACACTGATGGTCAAGTGGCCACTATTAGTCTGGCACAAATTGACCAAACTAGGCCTACGTGGTGGATTATGGCCCATATCCTCTCCCAGTGAGAGGAGGCTGTGCCCCTACAGTGGGGACGGCTAAGGATGTTGATGAATCAGATGAATTATCGGAGTTTAGACATGTACAGTAACGGTTAAAATTGCAGCGACACTTCCAGCTTAAACGATTAAAGTTTTTTTCTAAAGAATTGTGGGTATATTTAATTATTCTGTACTTAGGTAGTATAAATAACCATGCAAAAATAATTGTATTCGGTTGCCTTAAATACAGTAAAGAATAACGGAAAATGGACAATTTAGTAATAAATTAACTTAAATTTCATGATTGGAGCAATAAAACGTGAAACAGGGTCAGAGGCAGGAACTGTACGAGGAAAACCTTAATTAGGAAGCCAGCTTCGTCCCGAGGCCGCGGGCATCAAAGCAATTATATTCTTTGTCATCACTTCACTTTGGGAATGGGTATTAATTAATCACTTAGGACATTTAAAAACTAACGATGCGATACCATTAAACCCATAACATTATTTGAGGCCAACATTAATCCAAAGGAATATAGAACAAAGATTTTTTATTCCACATTGTCAAAGAATACCGAACCATTGTTTTGTATAACAATGGTTCGGTGCTATAAAAAAAATTGTCATTAGATGAGTAACATAATGATACCAGTACTAATTCTAGATCTATTAACAATGCATGTTAGAGATAGTTATTGTCTAATTCGTAGCAGCGGAAATTTTATACAAAACTGTTGTCAGTTATAGGTATCCCTACATTGAAGACGTGTTTGACCACAAACTTACCTCTTGTAAAGTGATGTAGCCGAAGAGCGAACACGCAATTCCAGTAAATGCCCATTCACCCTAGACTTGAAAGTCTCAAGATTGTAATATTCGAGGAACACCGAGACGCCAGCGTCTCCGTACCTCAACAGTAACATGAAGGAACAAAGAAAACGCTTAGTGAGAATGTTCGGTCGATAATGAAATGGTGGAAATTCCCCACTGTTAGTAGTCCGAAGATGGAAAGTCAATGGTGGAATAATTTCATAATTGCAATGCACGGGCCCTGAAATAGGTATATCCAATAAAAAAACTGGCGACCGTGTACAAGACAAAGCAGTTTTAAGCAGTAACCGAGTTGTTCCACCACGTAGAGCCGAGGCAGCTAGTTGGTACTCGGCCGAACCATCCCAGAGGTGACCGCCTGACGGTGTCATGCTTCATATTTACTTCGTGGGCTCGTGGCTATTCTGTGTTCATATCGCCAATTTCTTTTGGATATTATGTATCGTAAAAAAATGTTTAGAAAAGACAGGGCATTTTTACAGTTCGAAACGAACAAGCGATTCTTTTTCCTTTGTTTTGTGATTGTTGCTTACCCTTAGCTATACACGGTGAAATAAGCTATTAAAGCGGGCTGAGTCAGTTTGATAGACCTGCGATCGCAAGCCCGCGTACCCTTGCCTGAACGTTAGAGCAAATTCTCCCAAGAAAAACGGTGCAAGCGCGCCAAGAGAGAGGTTCATGCCCAGCATGGCATACCTAATTTACTTTAGTTTAGCATCCTTACATGTTTCAGATAATTCTTAAAAACTTTTACATTTCTAACACCATTTTATCAAGGATTATTCAGGAACCAAATGGAAGAGCCTTAACAATGGGGACGTGTAGTGTGAAGATGATGATGAAATGCAAATGCAAAAAAGCGCCTTGTAATAAATATTTTCAACATTGAACCATCCAATAAATATTTTACTAAATTAAGCTACATTTCGATTAGCTTCACTAAGCATGAAATATCTAAAATAGGTATAGTACGATGGATTTCAGTGTAAGTAAAGTTATAAATGTAACAAAGACGTAAATTCCCTGTAAATACGTAGTAGAGATTCTGGCGAGATAAGAAAGTAGGTATAATCTTTACGGGCAGGTGCACACATTTTTCATGCTACCGTCAAAACGGGGAATGGAATACAGAAGGTGATCTATCCTTCAACCCGTCAACGATGCTATCTAAAATTGAAAAAAAATGGCGCGGTTTTGATTAAATTTCGAACAAAAATACTTAAAGTTGAATATATTGGTATCTTGAAAGAAACAGTATGTGAATGTCAATAAGACAGTATTAGGTGTTAATAACACGAATGTTGATTTAGATATAGAATTTTTTTATGCAAAATGGGTTAGCACTTGACCTCAATCACACCTGATCTTAAGTGAAGATGAGGCCGAAGGTGGAAGCGTAGTGACCCGGAAACCCCATCTTATTTGAGGAACTGGCTATCTCATCTCTGACAACCGAAAAACAATAATACTATCAAAATTGATGTTTGGCGGCAAATTTAGATAACCAGATAGACCAGACGGACATTTAAAATGCCCTACCATCAACCAAACCAAAACACGTATCCCCGCTTGGGATCGAACCCCCGACCTCCGAAGCGTAAACCCTATGTTGTTTACATTGAGCCACGGAGGCGGTAAATCTTGGTAATAATTGAATTATTCGCTCACAATCAACGACTGAGTTTACAAGCTCATTCCATGTACTAAAAACCAGTAAGTATCTATTTATTGATATTATCGTCGAGCACACGAAACACAGTGTCTTTGTTCAGAACCCTAGTGTAATTATGTCTCATTGTTCCGTTTACAAACGAGATTTGCGGCAGTGAGATCCTCACTTAAGAAACTCGTCTTTTGAATTACAACACAGTAGGTAGTTACTAAACTGCGAAAGTGAAGTTGATACTCGTTGATATAAGTCGGTTTATGCAATTTATAGAGTACTATAAAGACGCCACGATTTTTCCGACCCTGTGGGAATTTAAATAAAAGTCCTTTCTATAAGCGCCTTATATTATGTCAGCCAAATTTTATCAATATAAGTTCATGCATTGAAACTGTGCGTTTATGATCAGTCAGCAATCATTCAGTTTCTATAATATAATACATAAATATAATTATTGTATATAAGTTTAATTGAAAAATGGATAATTAGCCGAAAGAAAGGTATGGCGTACAGAAAATGTTTCCATGGTTAAAATATTAAATTTCAACACTTAGGTCCTTTTAACAGACTTCAAAAAGGAGGGGATCACCAATTCAGCGGTCTGTTCTTTGTAGTCGACATTTATCTTTTAAAAATAAGTATTTTGATCCATTTAAATTGTTTTAGTAACGATACTACGTAATTGTTGGTAAATGAAATCATGGACACTGGTTCTCGGCATTGAAGAACTGTAGGTGTCTTAAAAGGAGACTTGTGATTCATGAGCATAATTATATGTCGGAGATAGAGGTGGGCGTTGCGAGCGACTGATATGGTGCCAGTCTCGTGGTAAAGGGTGGCTCGAGCAATTGCTTAATATTTGTTAATGCACTAAAGGCGAATAGGATATCAGTATGACACTATGAATTGTACAGAACGAGGTGATGGTCTCCTCTGATGGAGTACGAGCCCGATTACCTACAAACAAATTAACATTCAATTATGATCATGAAAGCTGAGATGCTTACCGGTGAAAGGTAAACATTTGCAGTCATGCCATACAACATGGCTCTTGAATGCAGCCTGTGGAATTCAGCCGGAGTGGTCGACAATTCGTCCTTGCTCAAATTCCATGATCAACTTCTTATTAGGTAACGACTCATCGGATTCTTCCAAGCGTCGGTGATAGTAGATAGCTGTGGGTTGTCTGGAAGAGATCGCTTTTAGTGATAAGACCGCCTAATTGTGTTCTATTGTTATCATCAAAAATTATTGTAAATTATTTTGCGCAATAAAGAGTATTGTATTGTATTGTAGATAATCAGAGTCACTCACGGTCGTTGGTGTAGGTACTAAGTAGTGGTAACTTCAACGTTATTTTGAAACATACGTAGGTATATTTTTATTAGCTTTTCTTTGTTGTTGTTGTTCAAGTTGAAAGTAAATCAATCAACATTATAATCATTGTTACACATTTATAAAGTAATAGTTTTAAACATTCTAGTCTTGTTATTCGCTCTGATCAGCAAAATCAATAAAAAGAACACAGTCTTAAAGACGCTGTGTATATTTTTAAAGTAACAACTCGCAACAGTATTCTGATACTTTATTTTATTTTATTTTATTTTCTTGGGAAAACCAACAGCTGTTTTACAAATTATCACTTAAACTAAGAAAACGCAAATACGCAAAGCTATTGTTAATAAATACGATCGCCGCGCCGTTCGCGGTTGCACTACTGGTATTTATTTTGGCCCATAGGCCCTATAGGTTCTTACCCCAATATATATTTAAATTCCACAAGCCGAACTTCGGTCACAGTGTCAGTCATTACCCCGAACTTCCCTGTACTTCAGACAGCTGACAGTTAGGTAATGAGTTTGAAAACTAAGGCAAATTTCCAACTCTTATTTATCAAGCATTCGCCAATGCAACTTCGCGGTTTTAACGTCAGCTGTGACGCGGCTGACAAAGTAATTGTTTCACGACAATATCGAATAGCAATCTGCCGACAATCCCTTATTTATTATAATTGGCCGAATGGTTCCCAGCAGAGAGAAAAGGATCGTCTTGTTTCTTCCTGTGGTTGGTTATAAAATGCGACCAAATAACAGTATAAATTACACCGGTAATGGGCAGAAGTATCATTAGTGAAGAGGCGATCGCTAACCCGCCTGCCCAGTGCTACACTAGGGCAAATTCGCCCATGAAAAGCAATGCAAGTGGACTTTTATTGTCTAATTTAATTAAAGATAATAATAAATATAGAATTTGACGATCTGTTTGGTGTGGTGGTTAGCAACTCTGGCCCCTATACCAAAAGGTTGCGCGTTCGAATCCCGCTAGGGGCATATGTTTGTAAGATGAATACGGACATTAGTACCCGAATTATGGATGTTTTCATTTATATATTTATTTACAAAAAAAATGTATTTATGTAGTACATCGACTATCTGGTATCCACAACACAAGCCTATAGTTGCTTACTGTGGAACTAGATGGAGCTGTGTGTATGTCTAAGGATATTTTATTTATTTATTGTGATTTGAATAAGTATAAAGCACATTGATAACATAAACACAACCAATTTAAATAATAAAATAGTAATGTTAATAATAACTCCTTACCCAGCCTATAAACTTATGTGCTACATTGTGCATTTTAACTCGAAATAATTGAAAAGTAGGTTATTATTCAATAGGACTACTCTTGCAAAAGAGTATTCTCTTTTATTTATTTAACATATTTCGTTATGTTCCAATTATTTCCATAGAAAGTTCATACTTATTAATAAATAAGTATGAACTTACTCTCTTTTGCAAGAGTAGTAAGTAGTACGTATTCGAGAGTTCTGGACCAGCCCCGGGCCCTCCCCCTAAAAAAAGGTCACCACGGTGTGTTCCCCCTTTCACGGTCTCATTGGCGGCTTTAATTGGGTCGTTATTGACGGATTTGCCAGTTAACTTTGTTTGCTAATTATAATGGCTAGTAAAAAATTGTCCTTATCTAACCTAATAATAGGTTCACACATAAATCAAGTGGACGATAACTCCTCGGCTTTTGGCGCTTTCGTGTACCTACAACTGATACAAGTCTGAACTTGTTCATGGTAAGCATAGCGATTACAGCAGGTGTATGTTTTTAATATGGAAAAAAATTAAATTTATTGTCAGCAATGAAACTGCCTTTCCATTATTCTTTTATTTAGTTTTCTAATTTATGATCAATTTATATTTATGGCAGTAGTCGACAAAAAACATGCACCTTTTACGGTGAATAGAAACTTCGTAATTTAAGTTATTTCATTATAGTATACCATTTTTTCCTAGTAAGATTTGGAAACAGGTGAGACTTTTTTGCTCGTCACGTTGGAATGTGTACGCCTTTAGATGAAATGATAACGATCACCCACTGTCAAATTTATTTATGTTAGTTATTCTTTAGATCGCCATCTGCGGCATACGCAGTATTTTTTCTTAATTTTTTAATTCGATTCAATAATAAATATGTAGGGTTAATTCTTAATAGCTACTACGTATGTGGTATCACCACTCTACCTGGATAGGGTATTTAAAGCGAGACGGCTTGTACAGCACCACAGTCCAAATTCGATCGCCCGCCTCGCCTCGAGACACAGTCGTACATTTCATAGTGAAAAGTGTTAAACTACGCTTTCTGTCATGTCGGTAAGTTTTTGTCTGTAACTACATTGTTTATGTGTTGTCTACTTTACCTGGACGATCTGTTTCGATGCAATTGCTTGACCTAACCTTCGTTTTCTGCTCGTTTCAGACGTCGATTCCTGACAGTGATTACACCTTTAAGAACTATTACTTTCCTACTGCCGATCTAAGCGACGATGATGAAACTCAAGATCCTCCTGCCTTGAAGGTCAAGCAAAACATTGCTAAGAGAAACATTGATTGTTTCTTTGAGAAGCCCAAGAAAAAGAGGGTCCGACTACAGTCTTCCAATATTGCCCAAGCTAACGGAGAAGGAACTTCATACATTTCATCGAATAATGATGACGGATCCTCAGCGAGTCATCTCATTAAAATAGAAGTGTATGAGATGAAAAAGTTGAAAGATGTTCAACCAATTGATTACTGGAAATATGCAGATGTTCGTGTTAAATATTACGCCTCAGAAGACGACAAGCATTACCGAAATGTAAGAGATTTAATTTACAATATAACAAAACAGGTGGCAACGAAGACCGACTGCACAAAGTACTACATAACAGCGGATAAGAAATAATTCCTGGAATAGCCCGTTTCTTGCGACTCCCAATAGAGCAACGTTATAATTTATGGGTTTCTTCTTAGCACATTAACTGTCGCGACGCAGACTCTACTGAAAAACAGCAATAAATTTTTCGTTCCCCACCGTTTTATACCTGTCTATAAGATACACCTCATATAAGCCACATGCCACCGAGAGATACATTTGTCTAACGCAGGCAGAAGGATGGCACACTTCGAAACTCAATACGATGACCAACTGGTACGACTGTGTCTCGAAGCCGAACAAGACGAAATCGACCGACAACTCTATGAATTCCATGAAGAAAACCTAAATAATCTCCGCCAGTGGGCCAATTACGATTATGGTGGGTATTCAAGACCCTCACCTCCCCCTATACTAACATTTCTGCAGCGGCCAGCGAACCCACTCATGTCATTGGAACAGGAAGAAGAAGTTTATGAAACGTCGTGGGCGTCTGAAAAATTGTTTTCATTATCACCGGGTGTCTATAGTCCAACCCCGCAGATAGATTAGTTAGCTACAATATTGTATTATAATGTTTAATTAGAAAATAAATAAAGTAAAACTGTAATTCTGATGTTTCATTATCTTCACTCTTCTATATCAAAATAGGATAATGTAAATAAAAAACAGATAATTGGTAAAATAAATTTATTTCAAAAAATGGTTTTAAATATTTTATTTATGAATATATCGTTATACAAAGGAATATCGCAAAAATCTCTTAAAAACTCTGACATGCTCATATTCATAAACTTAAAGTACAGATACACTAAACAGTATTCACCACAAACAGAAGTTAAGTGACTTTGAAGAATTTTATTATTGTAAAACCATTTCCGAGTATTTCTTTTCAAAAACGATTTATGGTGGCCGGTAGGCTTTCTACCATATGAATCAAAATATTCACCGATACCATTAGCATTGATATGAATGGCTACCCAATGTGATCCCGATTTTGTATCAGGATCCAAGTTAGAAATAAAGTAAGTGGGTGCTTCTATGTACATTGGTATTCTGTTAGCAGGGAACACGTTAAATTCTAGACTGTGATTTATCTTTTTCATAAATAGTCTAATTTCGTGTGTATCCATTATTGAAATACTTTCTTAAATACATACATTAAGGTAGTTTAACGGATAATGATGAAAAATATTATATGGAAATCTTATATACTATAATAGATACAAAAATGCTGAATACTTAACTATTATAATCTACACTCACATCTCTATTTTTATTAATTTCTATAACATTGTCAAACTCTGCGTACACAATGCAGTTAAGAGTTTTTGCAAGAGCTGATTCAAATTGGACTTCTATTCTAACACACCCATGTTTTATCAAATTCCAGTGGGAACTTGAGTTAGCAGATAGATCAGGAGTTAAATCAAATGCCATTAAGCAGTATCCATTTGCATAGTCCTCAATCGATATGGAATTGCCTTCATTCAAAAAGTGAATACCTGTTCCAGTATATAACGTATGGTAACTACTCGTAAACACACCGCTACGGTATGATGGCATTAGGGTTTTAGAAGGAATTTGTTGCCCATCTACATACAAGCTAAATACATTTATATCATGATTATCGAAGTTAAATGGATTGGTATTGAAAGTACCATTAAAAGCAACATTATCAACAAATCCGATAATACATCTTTTCGGCACCTGACCAAGAAATACATTGTCAATTGTTTTTCCACGGACTCCTGATGGAATAGTTAAAACTTTAACTTCAGCGCGAGTAATTGGATATTTTGCAGTTGTAGTGGTTAAAACTTTTTGATGAGCGAGTAAAACGGATGGATTTATTCTTGCCTTTCGCAATATAAGAGTAGCGCTATCAATTTGAACTTTATATTTTGAATTCACTGATGATGACATTAAATTAAAAGTGTCTTTGTTACGTACTAATTTAACACGTATTTCTACCCCATTTATTAAGAACTTTTCTTGATTA
The DNA here is from genome assembly GCA_949316235.1 of Oegoconia quadripuncta. Lineage (NCBI taxonomy): Eukaryota > Metazoa > Arthropoda > Insecta > Lepidoptera > Autostichidae > Oegoconia > Oegoconia quadripuncta. Next base: position 11,735,241 of record OX438752.1, on the reverse strand, counting down.
AATAGATCACCGTGCAAATGTCCAATCATTTCAACTGATTTGCCGTCTTTTACCCGTTGATGTCTTTTGTGAAAGCCCTTGTTGTTGTCATCACATGAATCCATCTTTGAAGCTGTATCTTCGTACCACATACCACAAGTCAAGTGTGATTGTTTTGCCGCTGGTCCATAATTAAGTAGAGTCTCAATATAAGCCCGATAAGCATATGTGTTATTAGGAGGTGATACAAGTTTTTGATTTAGATAAACATCTAATTGGTTGAAAAGTGAATGCAACCAATTATTAACAGGTGCTGTCTTCTCATCAGGGGGAGGAGTGGTAGAATCTAGGTTTATAATTTTAGCTTTAACATGAAGGAGGGTGTGTGACAAATCAATGTAGTCATCTCCACTTCCTGGCATAACAAATTCAATTGGTCCTTCATCACTTAGCGATGATATCGGTGTACAATGAATCCATTGCCCACTCTCAATACTTGTCTGTGTTGATGGTATAGCAAAAAGATCTAACTCTGATTTAACACACTCACAAGAATTATTATGAAGAAACGACATAGTTAATTTGAAAATATATCTTTTATATTACTTTTTTTCTTCCTGTCAACTCCTCTTCGCTTAGATGGTTTCAATGAAATGGTAGGTTTCTTTCGAAGTCTCTTGATTTTATACCCTGAGCCAGACATAAGCGAATCAATTTTGTTATCCGCTTTTCGTTTTAAATTAGCACTTGCTTCTTTGAGTCGAGACTTAATTGATTCCCCCATTGGTTGTGCCCTGACCATATCTGATAATAAACCTACTCCTGCGCTTAATGCCTCTTTCCCGACTGTCTTGGCACCACTTGCTATGAGTGGAAATACAGATCTAAATAGTCCGCCCAAAAAACTTCCAATGCCGTGACCACGTTGATGCGGTACACCTCTGTATATGATACCTACACCTGATCCAGCTTGATTAGAATAATAATGATGATAAGGACAAACGATATTATCACGCTTATAATTCATTTTATTCGTTTAAAATGTAGTTTAACACATGCAGTTCCAAACTGGAATGGAACTCTATTACCAATGCTTGTTCTTATATCTATTTCGATTATGTCAAATTCTCTGCGCATTACTGGAAGATAATGAATTGGAGATAATACGTGCATTTTATAAGCACCATAGTTGTATTTTGATGGATCTAGCGGTATGATTCTAAATAATGAGGTCATTACATCTCCAACTATTTGAGGATGAATAATATCAGAGTAAATAAATAGCTGTGATGGTAATCCTAATTGTAAGTTCGCTGGGTATTTAGCGTATGGATCCGCAATTAAATTTGTATATGGCTCGAAACCGAGTTGAAGATTTAATGTAGGTGACAAAATCAACGATGATACACTGCGAGTTAAGTTCGTAACAGTGATAAGTTTCGAGTCGTTATCAATTTGGAATGCCACTTGATTTTGTAGGAGGCTATTTTCATTAAATACTTTTAGAAAATTGTTGATGTTATCATAAGGAAATGAAGGAATTTGGGATTTATATTCCACTGATATTAATGATTCGTCATCTCCTTCGACTATTACTTTCTTCTTGACGAAAAGAATATTCTCATTTTCTTGGACGTTAAATATAGCACAGGGATAATGAAATTCAGCTAATCCTACAACCCATTCTCCTTCCAATTGAACAGTTTTAGGTAACTTTGTTACAAAGTTGGCGGTTGTATTTTGGGGGAAATATGCAGTTGAACTATTGCTTGGCAAAGTAAGATAAAAACTATCTTCCGTCATATTGTTTCTAAGTTTAATGCGGATATCCAACTATTAAATTTATTAGGATATCCTTTCCATTTGACTAGCACTTCCTTTCTGTTGCCAGAATAGCGAGTGCGTATTATTTTATCTATTTTGTAGGTAATAGTGGGGTCATAGATTACTTTTTGTAATTCCCTTCCATAAAATGTACCAATTATTGATTCATTTTGTAGATCTTTTAATTTGTAAACCAACCAAGGAAGTCTTTTTACAATGGATTCTATTACAAATATTTCATCGGACCAATTTGTTTCATAACCTTTCTGGAAAATGTGTTTATATTTCGTTATTCTAACATAATCACCTACTTTAAATGGTAATCGGTCTGAAGTGTTTAAGTTGTACCTATCATATAAATTAGACCATACTGTCATTATATTACTGGAATTCACATCACTTGGACACATTTTTATACTTGAATGGACACTGTGATTATAAGAATATAATAAATCTTGTAAAATATCAACATACCTATACGTATTATTATGTGTGAAATATCGCCACATTTTCATTTTTAGGGTTCTTTGAAATCTTTCCACAATACTGGCCTTTATGTCCGGATTGTTAGTTGTATAGTAATTAATATTTTTCTTTTTGAAGTACTGGTTTACATCTCTTGAAACAAATTCTGTACCTTTATCAGATTGTATATGTCTAGGAGTAGCTTTCGCTTCAATAAATATGCTTTCAAAACATATCTTTACAGTTTTAGAATTTTTCTTTTTCATAGGTCTCGCAAATGCATACTTACTAAACACATCAATAACACAGAGAATATAATTAAATCCATCATTATATTGATTGTATGTTCGCATGTCACTTAAATCTGCTTGCCAGAGTTCATTAAAATTAGATAAAATATATTTATTTCTAGGAAATCGCCTATTGACAGGTTTATGTAAAGTATAAGTTTCTTGGGATTGTAACCACTTCTTTACATCCTTTTCATTCATTTTCCCTTGCATAGCTTTCGTCAATTTTTCAATGCTACTGTATCCAGCTGGATGAGAGACATCATAATAAATTTTATTTATATTATCTATATGGGAGTCCATTTCTCCCAGTCAAGTTTTCTTTTGTGAAACAAGCCACCAGGTTTTTGCTTTGGCGTTTTAATTTGAGCTGGATCGTCTTTCTCTAAATCAGATGAATGAATATTATTAATATATTCAAGCGTTTCTGGGTTACCTATACAAGATAACGGTATTTTTATATCCCTTAAAGCTGAAGCAAACTTCTCCCAGCCTAATGGTTTTGGGCGTCGTAATGGTCTTAGGGCATCGTTCACTAAATCCACAATATTACTGTTATCAATAACTTCGTCATTGATTACAACATGACCATTGGTATCCCATTTAATAATATTTTCATGATCCAATATACCTTCCAATAACAACTCGCCCTTCTTTTTATATGTTTTTGGTATATACTTAAATAAATAATTTGGAGTGTAACGTGATGAGATATGTTTTTCCGCTGCTACGTCTTCCTCTATTCTTGGCAATTCTGGAACTATTGTTTTAACATCACTTTCTTCCTTTTTAATAGTCTTAAAAACATCATACATAGAGTCATCTGTAACTATTGGTAATTTAATGGGATGACGTTCTTTATTAGCAAAATGTAAATATCTTTGTAAAATTTGCGAGTACTGTGTCCACTTCTCACGATCATCAATTTTACTGTGTAAGATTTTACTCATTTCCTCATCAAGACGGGATAAGGGCTTTTCATGAACATGGTTACTGTCTCTAATCCTTTCTAGGATGTGGGGTTCCACAAGTATCATTTTCTTTGTATGTTCCATTGTAATTTTTACTTATTTAGAAACGAACTTAGTAATCCACTGAGAACGGAACCTAAAATAATGGGTAGGAATGCTCCACCTTTCTGTATAATAATTCGTTTTCGAGAGTTACTTTTACCTTTAGACACCAATTTTCTCAATATAGTTTTGTATTTATTCAACTTGGATTTATCTTGATTCTTCAGAGGAATTTTACCATTTAAAATATTATAAATGCATTCACATAAACAATTTATTTCTTCATCCTTACAAACCTTCAATAAAGCTGTACAATACTTAGGTTTGAGTGTATGTAATGCTTTTAATAAGTCTAGATGCGTCGTCACTCTACCAACCATTGTAAACGACTGATAATATTTTTACAATGTTGTTAATATTAGAAGCAAATACTAAGCAATGTTTGTTGAAAAGAAACAATGTAGATTTAAGAAGCTAAATTTTGATTCCCGGACTTCCTTTATGGGGATTTCATCCAAAGTATCTAAAATACTTTCACAGATACGATTTATTTTGTCATCAGTACATTCTTTTAATAGAGCTTTGCGATATTTAGGTGTTAGTACTTGTAAAACTAACTCTCGATCTCGTGTCACTGCTTCTTCAGACATTATCTACTGTTAACTGTAATTTTATCACGATACGTATTATATTTATAACCCTTTTTCGATACATAAACTACACAATTGCTATTGAGGGGAAATATCTTAGTCTTAAAACGACACATATCGTCTGTATTTTGCTTTAAATCAATCATTAGATAGCCATGTGCTTCTGACGTAGCATCTTTATAAGCTTCTTCTACGAACTTAGAGTTATCTGGGAACACTTGGCGCGCTAAATGGCGTATTTGTGTTCTATCCCGGGGATTTTTAAAATATACTATGTAACTTGAATTTAAAGAAATGTCACGTTGTCCTCTGCCTTGATGAAATAAATTTTGTGTTATATAAAACACGCTAAGGTTTCTATGATGACTACCTTTAGTAAAAATGTCCACTATACGACCATCGGATTCTCTCATAAGATCATCTATTATAAGTAATTGTGGTTGCTTCCCATCAAACATGTTTAAATCCGGTATACCTTGACTGTAGTCGACGTTGTTCAAATTATATAAAGGTTGCATTTCATCGTAACACCATACTACTCGTGAAAAATTAGTGTTACATATTTCTTTCATAAATTTAAGAAAATTAGTGACAAAGTTTGATTTACCACACCCACTAGGACCTGCTACTATAGCTGTGAAGGGGTGTATGAAATGAATCATTTTTCATTATTGAGCGTGTTACTTGCAGGCTGTAGAATGGGGGAATGGAATAAAAACAATAAAACACTTATTATAAACTTTAAATTTTTTACTATATCGCTTCAAAAAGGTGTTATGGCTATGGAGAAGAAGCGACCTAAGAAACTCCACAACAACACATCTTTTAAAATTAGTCATCATACAGTATTATTATTATATGAGTGTCGATAAATATATTCATATACTTCCCACATATACACAGAAATTTCATTTAATTTTTACTTTGATTTTATCAGCATATATTATTATTATAAGCTCCCAATGTCCCACTGCTGGACAAAGGCCTCCTCTCCCTCATATATCAGCATATTATCAAAGTAAAAAAAAAAAAACAATAAAATCAATTTAACATCTCAATTAGTATTATCTTTCATTTTAAAATTACAAAAATAATAATTAACTATGTTTAATTTACTTATACATTTTTAGATTTTCTATACACATTAGTTGCTCAACAACCTGAGTTCTAGGACCCCCCCACAAAATACTATATACGTTATACTACGACTACAAAACTATTTTCATACAATGAAGCGAAACAAATTGCAAAAATAGTGCTACACGCTACATACGCATGTAATAAAAATTTGACACAATAGGTTAATTAATTATATAAGGCTACGACGTGTGAATAATAACTTTTTTATATAAAACTAAAAAATGTTCCTGACGTAAAAAATAACTTAAAAGTGTTCACTTTTTCTTAATTTATAGTGTCCCCAAGCTAGAGTATCAGTACAATTTTCCAGTAAATGCCTTTTGGTGTCATTATGCGATAAAGAAATCTTATTAATTTTTTGGGTATAAATTACATGTTTAATAGATTTGAATCGCAACATCTCAGAAATGTGAATCTTTTTTTGGAATAAGCAACTTTTATATTGCTCCATATTAAAATTCTTTGTCACATTTTTATTGACACCTTTTGCTTTTGCTGTAAATTTGTGGTCTACATCAATCGCATACATTTTTGATCTCAATCCAACAAACTCTCTAAATATTTTTCCATTATTTTCATCTTTAAAGAGACCTAGTTTCTTCCTATTAACTAGCGGTAACCCATACTTATTATCCATGGGATAATCAGATGTATCAAAGTAAGTCAATAAATCGGGCTTTATGTCATAATATATATTTTTACTATATATCTGATAGATAAGACTATCGGTATCAGTATAAAGTAGTTTTAAATTCTTTTGAAATTTAATTTTCATATAGTCATAGTGAAAGTCATACATTAATGTTTTCGAAATATCTAATATGCAAAAACCTAAATATATAGGCTTGTTATACAGCAATTTAGTTTTTCTTAATTGTATAGCTACCAACGATTCTGAGAAAATTGAAAGACTGTGAAATTCAGGCCTCGATATTAATGATTGAGCACCTTCAACTTTACCTCGATTCTCCCAATGTGTGAGTAGTTTTACATTAACCCGTTTTTCGATATTTTCCATAGTTTTTCCAAAGACAGAGTTATTCATTAGTTTATAAAAATCCTTTTCAAAGTCTGAGACCGCTAAAGTACGCATATTTGTGTTTAAATCGATGTATTTTTTCAGCCATATACTTTGTTTAAATTTAAGTACTCGGTGTACTTTCGTTAATTGTAAACCATATTTTAAACATTGTTTTAGATTCCTATAATGGATGATGTATTTAGTTTTATTGTTTAAATTTAGTATTAATTTTTTTTCTTTGCTATTTTCAGAGCATAAATTATCCGGACAGAAAGGTAGATCGGAATGAGAATCGTGTAAATTATCAGGATATTGTAAATCAACTTCTAACACGAATCCATATTCTGAATCATCTGAAACGTTGAAATTAGTATTTACATCAACCCATTCAAACTCACCGATGGGGAGATATTGTGACATAGCCCAACCGTACAGGTTATTTGCATCTAGGTAGATCAAATAGGATGAAGGTAATTCATTATTGTAGTCTTCCATGAACATATTATTAGCTTTCGCGTGTCTATTGCTACATTGAGAAATACCGCCTCTAATACCTTTTTTTATGAACGCAATTTTGGCAAAATCGGTCAGAAGTTCTAGGTTTACTTTTGTATACTTCAACATGGCATCCCAACTCAGACCGGGCGCAGTAAAATAATGAGCAGGGTCTAAATCATAAGTAGATAAACATAAACTTCTGAAATTCTCAAATATGTCAGTTAGTAATAAGACGTCGGTTTTTAAATATAAATCTGAGTAATCAGACATATTTTTACAATTAAAATGATTCCATACGTCTTCTGCGTGTTTATAACTTTCCAGTGAAACATGCTCATTTACCAGCGAGTTATAAAATTTATCTTGGGCTGGAAGATAATCTTGTTTTAATATATTAAATGAAGTCATATATTCATAAGGGAAAATGCCTTTCCTAGTCAAACGCTTAAAATCTTCTTGATCCGGAAAATTTTTATGGAGTTCATGAAATTTGTCGGTTTTAAGATTTTGTGCTAACTTTTCCAAACTACACGACATGAATTTAAAAGAATCTAAAAATCTCAAGGTCATAGTATTATTTAAAACATTAATTTTTTTTGAAAATGATATATACTTTTCCTTGTTTTGGGGAATTATTTCAATATCTCCCTCATCAAAATTCAGCGCGTGAACAATGAAATGTGCATCATAATTATTTAAGTTGTGCAAAAAGACAGGAACAAACCGGGGAGCTCTATAATTAGAAGCACACATCGAGTGAGCAACTCCTTTGTACAAGCCAGTATACCAATCACAATATACCGTGGAATCATTTTTCAATTCACTTTCACAAATAAAACATACCCTACTTTGTAACACATCCCGATTATTTTCGGTGGTCAATGGCACTGGACATATCTGAAAGGAGTTTTTTCGACAGATGTTAATTAAATCATTTTTAAGAAATTTCATAAAAACCTGGGCACAATCTTCACCCGTATACTTTCTATAAACAGAAAGTTGATCATTGTATGAACATTTAATATAATAGCCGAAACTATACACTTCGTGTTTTTGTATATTGGCTGTGAAGGATTTAGATGGGTCGTTTTTACATGTTTGTATGGGCTTTAAAAATGATTCGAAATCTGCGTACACTACAAACGGAATTTTTAATTTTTTCTCATAATTGTTGAAGGCTAATCTGTTATTAGGTAGCGGTTCTCCACACCATATGGTTTTCCTCGGCTTGTCATTTGGTAAATCAGTTTTTATATGATTACAATCGAACTGATAGTGATTGTTTAACTGTTCCTGTGTTGGAAAATACAGCAAACAGCCGTCACAGATATAAACAGCGCCGTGTCTCGCAGTGATTTGATTACTAACTAATCTAGATAAATTCTTTATGTAGCAGTAATGGCCACAGTTACTAGCACCATTTTTCAAATATAATAAATTAATGTGAGTTTCTTTTCGATGTTTCGTGAAGTATAAAGGCCCAATGATTTGGTTTTTTTTCTCTTTAGCAACATATTCTAAACCGAAAACGTTTAAGCTGATATTATTTAGCTGTTCAAATTTATGAATATCTTTAAGTTTCATCGGGAAAGGAATGTTTGTGAAATTTAATTTGTTTTTATGACTTAAATATGACGTTACTCTGTCAGAATGTTGAGCAGCTGGATATAGTGCGGAAAGTACAGCCCATTGAAAACATTGTTGGTCATTATTTTTAACATTTACGATGGCTTTTTTGTGTTTTATATCAAGAGGCAAGTCTATATAGGAGGAACCGCGTAAAGGGTTAAATTTATTAACATTCATATCAAGATATATGATTTTCTCCAAACTCCAACCGCTGTCTTTCTTTTCAAAATTACTAACTTTTTCAGAAATTTCTTTAAAAATTAATGAAATTATGCTATCAGGATCATCCCCCACGCAATAGCTATAATTAAAAGTTTGAAAGTCAAAAGAATTGTGTAAATCTTTTGTTTGTTGCACAAAATCGGCATGTAAAATAAAATTTACCTTGATGAGGGTTAAATCACTAATGCATTTGCTCATCAGTTGTAATAAAGTGGATTTTATTCCTAATAGAAATGATTCAGGCGTTTCGACTTCTAAATGTAATATATTGGAGTCTGAAGTTATTCGGTAAGTTTTTACCCTTTGTCCAAATGCACTCTCAATAACCTGAACATTTGCTAAGTTATCGTGAACAGTAATTAAATTATTTTTATGTAAATTACTCTTTAAATGGCTAGAAAAATATCGCTTGCTGACTGACACTTTACATATGGTACATTCTACTATTAGTTTATCTAAGTAACTCACAGTTGGGGGCACTATTCTTGATGTTGATGGTTCTTGATAATCTTGACATTCTAGTGTTCGACGAGTCTTCGAAGCAGTTCCTTCACATGATTCCGATTTTCTTTTCCCGCCAACTTGAGAACTCGATCTGTAAAGAGGTGCATAGGTTAATAAGTATAGGTTAAAGTAAACATTCAAAATTAATATTACAATCGAGAACTCGATTATAATACTCACATTGCACAGCTTGCAATATGCTTGCATTAGCATAACACCATCAATTTCATCGGTCTCTCCAGTAGTCACATAATTTTTTTTTGAATGACCACGACAAGGTGTATAATAGGGCATAATCTCTAAGTCCTCCAACATGGCATTAGGCAGTTTGTGACTAATATACCACATTCTAATACAACGATGAAATTTACTTATTATAAGTAATTTATTTAATGATAGTATTTCATCAGTCGACAAAGACAACATTGTTCTAAATTCAAAACTACGAATTAATTGTTAGTGATACCAATACCCCAGAACAACTCGTTTATATACCGACCCATACTCGCCCCCTCTACATTAGTTTGGTACATGTTCATACAAGTTACTCGTTCGGGTATAGAATCATAACAATAAAAACAAGGGAAAAAAAAACTTACGATTTTGTTGGTCCTTGGTTTGCGACATCATCGTAGAGTTCATAGAGTTGTCGGTCGATTTCGTCTTGTTCGGCTTCGAGACACAGTCGTACCAGTTGGTCATCGTATTGAGTTTCGAAGTGTGCCATCCTTCTGCCTGCGTTAGACAAATGTATCTCTCGGTGGCATGTGGCTTATATGAGGTGTATCTTATAGACAGGTATAAAACGGTGGGGAACGAAAAATTTATTGCTGTTTTTCAGTAGAGTCTGCGTCGCGACAGTTAATGTGCTAAGAAGAAACCCATAAATTATAACGTTGCTCTATTGGGAGTCGCAAGAAACGGGCTATTCCAGGAATTATTTCTTATCCGCTGTTATGTAGTACTTTGTGCAGTCGGTCTTCGTTGCCACCTGTTTTGTTATATTGTAAATTAAATCTCTTACATTTCGGTAATGCTTGTCGTCTTCTGAGGCGTAATATTTAACACGAACATCTGCATATTTCCAGTAATCAATTGGTTGAACATCTTTCAACTTTTTCATCTCATACACTTCTATTTTAATGAGATGACTCGCTGAGGATCCGTCATCATTATTCGATGAAATGTATGAAGTTCCTTCTCCGTTAGCTTGGGCAATATTGGAAGACTGTAGTCGGACCCTCTTTTTCTTGGGCTTCTCAAAGAAACAATCAATGTTTCTCTTAGCAATGTTTTGCTTGACCTTCAAGGCAGGAGGATCTTGAGTTTCATCATCGTCGCTTAGATCGGCAGTAGGAAAGTAATAGTTCTTAAAGGTGTAATCACTGTCAGGAATCGACGTCTGAAACGAGCAGAAAACGAAGGTTAGGTCAAGCAATTGCATCGAAACAGATCGTCCAGGTAAAGTAGACAACACATAAACAATGTAGTTACAGACAAAAACTTACCGACATGACAGAAAGCGTAGTTTAACACTTTTCACTATGAAATGTACGACTGTGTCTCGAGGCGAGGCGGGCGATCGAATTTGGACTGTGGTGCTGTACAAGCCGTCTCGCTTTAAATACCCTATCCAGGTAGAGTGGTGATACCACATACGTAGTAGCTATTAAGAATTAACCCTACATATTTATTATTGAATCGAATTAAAAAATTAAGAAAAAATACTGCGTATGCCGCAGATGGCGATCTAAAGAATAACTAACATAAATAAATTTGACAGTGGGTGATCGTTATCATTTCATCTAAAGGCGTACACATTCCAACGTGACGAGCAAAAAAGTCTCACCTGTTTCCAAATCTTACTAGGAAAAAATGGTATACTATAATGAAATAACTTAAATTACGAAGTTTCTATTCACCGTAAAAGGTGCATGTTTTTTGTCGACTACTGCCATAAATATAAATTGATCATAAATTAGAAAACTAAATAAAAGAATAATGGAAAGGCAGTTTCATTGCTGACAATAAATTTAATTTTTTTCCATATTAAAAACATACACCTGCTGTAATCGCTATGCTTACCATGAACAAGTTCAGACTTGTATCAGTTGTAGGTACACGAAAGCGCCAAAAGCCGAGGAGTTATCGTCCACTTGATTTATGTGTGAACCTATTATTAGGTTAGATAAGGACAATTTTTTACTAGCCATTATAATTAGCAAACAAAGTTAACTGGCAAATCCGTCAATAACGACCCAATTAAAGCCGCCAATGAGACCGTGAAAGGGGGAACACACCGTGGTGACCTTTTTTTAGGGGGAGGGCCCGGGGCTGGTCCAGAACTCTCGAATACGTACTACTGTAGTACTAGAATAGGACTACTCTTGCAAGAGAGTATTCTCTTTTATTTATTTAACATATTTCGTTATGTTCCAATTATTTCCATAGAAAGTTCATACTTATTAATAAATAAGTATGAACTTTCTATGGAAATAATTGGAACATAACGAAATATGTTACAGCAAACAAGCCAAGTCGCAAGTCGAATCACGTATCAACGTGAGTACACAACCACACAAAATTGAATTCTATTTTGCTGTGACAACAATATCCATAATAGATTCATACGTTCAAATGTATTGCTATTTGAGTATGAAACCGCAGTTCGAAACACACTTGATAACTACATAGGATAGGCTATGCTATAATACGCTAGGCTATAATAACTACGTTACCTATTCATAACTTCACGAACATAAATAGGCCGTTCTACATTAAGTATCTGCTATGAAAAGTTTTAAATGGCTGTAATTTTGTTGCGAATCGTTTTTTCCCAAAATTCATTTTACGGTGCCTATACGTAATAAGTAGGTACCTACCCTGTTTAAATGCGTACAAAGAGGTACAATGTATATACCATTTTAACGATTTTTTACTTTGCAGTTTGTAGACGACGACCAATACATAAGTTGTATCATCATAATAGTTCAGATTTTGATAAGGGGTTAAATATGCACTTACGAACCAGAGTGTACCCGCATATTTTTGTGGTCTGAAAATTCGACATTCTGCATAAAAAGTTGTATGCTTTTTACACCCTCCAGTAATAAAACTTTAGGCAAGATCTCCTTTTTATAAGCCTAGCGAGGGAACAGGCATAGTTAATTTTATACTTGGGCATTGTTGAAGAGGCTAGCGGCCTAACCTGCAAAAGCCTTAAGCTACTCGCATCTTTCTGCCTGTGGTGTTCGTTCCATAACCTTGGTACCTACACGTGAAGAGATGGGATTACGAGAACTGCATAAATCCACCACGGAGATAGTATGAGTCTGCACTAACGCAGACTCATACTAACTCTAAATTCAGTAGTCCGTCCGGTGTTCTACAACGACTTGGTCTCGAACAGACACAATTTCCAAGCTGTCAAGCGTTTTTGTCACTCATTTTACTGGCTCTACTACTCGCGGTAGCCTTCTTCTACCGTCCCGCTCACTGCATCTAGACGCAGTCCTTAGTGTATACAAAGCAGGGGGTCGAGCTTCCCTCGACCTCCTTCCCCATAGAGTTGACATTACTGCCGTTTGCATTTCATTGGCTACACTCCCATTTGCTGAAGGGGAAAGTGGGAAACTTCTTTTCCTACGTACACACCCTATTCGTTTAATCACGTAGGGCACCGTCTACCTTCAGTAGGCGCCGTGTCGAGTACCACTGTTGATCCTGGCTTACAGGAGTTACAGTGGGAGGAGTGTGGAGGCGGGATCTGCATTAACGCAGCCTGTTTATTTCATCATCACAGCCTTACACATCCCCATTATTCATGCAGTCCCCTTTCACTGGGAGAAGGTTCTCCATACTCACCATGCTAATATCATAACTTAATATAAAACAAAAAATTAACAAACCATTATATTCGTTGCAGAATTCAATAATTTTATTGTCTTTGACAACAGAGAATCTTGAAGAATTCCCCAAGTCATTAGCGAAGTGTCTGCTCACGACGGGCGTAATACAGATTTGGAAGTAATGACGACATGAAATTAAAAGTTTGCCGACAATTTAAAGTTGACGCGAATTCGACTCAACTACCGGTTAAAGGCTCTTGACAATAAGTAAGCTGAGCATTACATCATCTAAAACTTTACTGTAGATAAACATACTCGTATAATTATGAATTTTAAAGTTATAGACTAAGTTTGTTTGTTTTGTCTGTTTCTTTGTAAACGCTTTATAAAATTTACATAATTACAATCTTGACACAAATTATTTATTTACTTGGAGAACCCAAATACTAATGTATTATAAATAAGCTGGTTTTAGAAATAAACGTTATTAAATTTTGTTGTTTTTAAACTATAGATGTTTGCCAAATTGGCGTAAAAATTAGGAGTACTGGCCAGAACTTAGTTACTATTGAAATATCTCCACTTGGGGAATTAAATTAGTAATGCAAACTAGGATACAAGACTAACATGCAAAAAAATACAGTCAAATTAAGTACCTCCTCTTTTTGAAGTCGGTAAATAGTCAATGATTGTGTACAAGTGAAGTGAAGTGTAAATATGTAAATTAGTGAGCTTTCGTGTTCCCACAAGAAACCGCCAAAGGCTCTGTCATCTAACGTACCGGAAGATGAAAATGTGAATAATTTATTAACCGGAGTTAGCTACACTCGACACTGGTAGACATATCGTCCAAATAGGCTGAGGATTATAGTAGTACGAGCTATACGCCCGCGGCTTCGCCTGCGTTAGAATAATTTTATCGCGGTTTAATTTGTTTATCCCGCTGGATCTACTTACTTTATCGGGGTAAAAAATATAATATATCTTAATCCTGGGTATATTCTACATTTATACCAAATTTCATCCAAATCCGTTCATCCGTTTCGCCGTGATTGAGCAACAAACAAACAAACATCCAAACTTTCGCATTTATGATATTAGTTAGTGGGAAGAACGAAGAATAAGAAATATCAGTTTCAAAAGGTGGTGCACAAACAGAGCTAACAAGATCGATTATTCAATTTCTACACTTGCAATCAAAAAAAAAGAAAACGAAATTATTCAAGAATATTTTTAAGCGTACAATATTTATTTTTAAACACAATTTAAAACAAATTTATTGTACGGAGTTTTTATGATCTATATTGTCATAAGTTCATCGACTACTATAATAAACTAGTAGAGCCTACATTACATAGTTGTGATAATTTTCCGCCCGCGGCTTCGCCTGCGTATAATAACTTCATCGCGGAAATTTGTTTATCCCGCGGGAAATACTCACTTTATCGGGATAATAAATATCCTATGTCTCAATCCAGAGTATATTCTACCTATATACCTTCCGTTTCGTGTGATTGAGCAACAAAGAAACAAACATCCAAACTTTTACATTTATAATATTAGTTAGATATTAACAATTAATATCAACAAGTTAACAGTCCATTTATAAAACAAGAATAACTGCAAAAAGTGTGTATTTTATTCATAGTCCTATTGTTTACGATAACTTACAAAAAAGATCTTCATATCGGAATTTTGTCTGACCTAGCCTATCGCCTGCGGCTCCACTCGCGTGGAATCAATTTATCGTCCTATTTGAAATTTCGAGATAAAAAGTACCGTTTATGTTAATCCTTTAAACTCAAAAATTAATCCGAACCCGTTAAAGCGGTTATAGTGTGATTGAGGAATAAGTATCAAAACTTTCACATTTACAAATATCAGTGGAAGGAGATTGCACTAGCATTGCTTAACCCAAGTTAGTTAAGCAATACCTAAAATAAATAAAGTGGATGTTGATTATAACATAATGGAGCATAAACCAAGAAGCTTTTTCACATTGAATAAACTGTAATACATGTACTGCATTGTCAAAGATACTGTTCAATTGTTTTTTGAAGAGTAGATTAGACAAACAGTTTACATATCGAGTTTTTAAGTGGCCATCACTCTAGTGTTAAGAAGTAAAGAGTTTACATACATAGGACTGTCACTACCAGTATATTTAATAAATAGTAAAAATGTTTGTTTGAGTCATAAACTGAACTGCCCTTAGATTACGTAACTTCGTCGGTATCGTTATCGATTACGTTGACCAATGAGAAACCGTCAAATTGCCAAGCGAGCGATGAGCCAACCAATCACATGCCAGAACGTAACCGATGACGATAACGATGAATTTACGTAATAGAACCCCTGGTCAACTGAACGAAAAAAGAAATCTCACTAATTCAGTTAACTGAACAAACGAGAAAAAAGTTTCACCAGTCCAGTTAACTGAACTGGTCAACTGAACTTGTGGGAATAGAGGTAAATAATGCGCGTGCATGTTTCTTCTAAAATTGCTTTGCTTCGGTATACTGAAATTAAAAAGCTAGCTAGCATTCGACGCACCCTGCCTCAAAGCAGTGACCTGGAATATGTGTTCTAAGTACCTATGACGTAAACGTATAATCCCGGGCCTTTCTCTTTTTTAGTCTGTTTTTGTTATCTTTTAATACGTCCTGTGTTGTAAAATAATGATGTATATTAATATACAAATGTAAATTAAAAATTTTAAGTATTTCTTTGAGCCTGCAAGCTTATAAGTTTACTAACTTCTCTTCTTTAATTTCTTTGTTTCAGTTTTTAATTTTTTTTATACACGACGGGTTCGTACTTGACCTCAATCACACCTGATATTAAGTGAAGATGAGGTCGAAGGTAGAAGCGTACTGACCCGGAAACCCCAACACATTTTGGGGACTCGCTATCTTATCTCTGACAACCGGAACACAACAATGCTATTAACATTGCTGCTTGGCGGCAGATTTAGATATGATGGTGGTAGCTAGCCAGGCGGACATTTAAAATGCCCTACCACCAACGAAACCGGGTACTTAAACATGTACCCCTACTCTCTACTTGAATCCATCAGACGTGCTCAGTCTTTAAATATTTTCAAGGCAGGAGTTAAAGAGTTTCTTTTAATCCTTTAATCTACTCTTTCTCTTTATTATTGTTATTATTATTATTATTTTTTTCACTGGTCATCATTAATTAGTAATTTTGCTTTACAAATTCTTTCATTATTTTATTATATATTTATAAGGTACTTATGTGTGTATTATTTTGTTATGTATGTGGTATCCATCTATATGCATGTATATAGCTATTTATGTATATAGTATATATGTATAAATGTATGGTTTCAGTTTTTGTTTATTAAATAAGTAATTGATTATGAGGGTATTTCATATCTGCATCCGTATTTTGCACAACCTGCCTGTTCTAAAAAGTTATACTCCTACACCCAACGGTTGCCTGGAAGAGATCGCTTTTAGTGATAAGGCCGCCTAATTGTACTCTTTATCAGTATTGTGTTTTGTAAAATGTATGTTCTCCTTTTGTACAATAAAGTGTATTTGTATTGTATTGTATTGTACCCCGCTGGGGAACGAACCCGCAACCTCCGAATCGTAAACCCAGTGTTGTTTACATTGAGCCACGGAGGCGGTTAAGAATTCATAAATACTTATTGCATTATGACGGGAGAGAGCACCCTTTTACATTATACTTCCACAACTATCCCTATCACCTACCGCTTTACCGAACCCTTTCACAAAAGGTAGTTAAGTACCTATACGTACTTAAGTAATTGGATTGTCAAATCGATTCACCTCTCGCTATAGACCGGAGTGATGGAATGATTGAATTTCATGTCGATCAACTTCCTCATAACAAAAAGTGAAATACAATTTATTGACGGACGCGGGTTTTGACTGGCAACGCGATTTGCCCCCGAGCGCTATCATGATCGGATTTGATTAGGCTCTCACATACATTCTCGTAAAATGAAACATGAAACACCCTAAATGGGAATAACGTCAGTTAACAACAATAAAACAGCTCAAACATTTAGGTCTCTCACCAAGCGTGCGGTTTAACAGTTTCGTTTTTTGAACATTTACACCAATAATTTCGTCGCAAACTAGGAAAAACGAGCGTTTATATAGGAAGCGAGCTAACCGGCTAATACATACATACATAAAGTCACGCCTGCTTCCCGTAGGGTAGGCAGAGACCACAGCTACATAACTTGCTACGATCCTGACCAGTGGCGTGCACAGCGTTTTCTCACAGGGTAGGCAGAATGATAAAATTTGCTCATTAAATGAGAAAAAATAAATAAATAAATATTTCGAACACTTACATCAATCATCTAGTCCCAAACTAAACAAAGTTTGTACTATGGATACTAGATAACGGATAAACTTACATAAATATTTATATAAACATCCATGACTCGGGAATAAATGTTCATATTCATCACACAAACATTTACCCCTCGCGGGATTCGAACCCGCAACCGTTGGTTTCGCTGACAGGGTCACTATCCACTTCACCAACCGGTCGTCCAAATACAACTAAAAGGTAATAGCTTACTCTTATAGCAGTCCTAACAACTGTTTAGAATATTTCTGTTCACATCAGTATGAATCAGCTGTCTTGACAATACATTTCGAGGACTGCTTAGGTACAATTTTTTAGGGTAGGCACTGCTTTTCTGCCTGTATGGAGGGCACGCCACTGATCTTGACACACCTCTTTTGCTTCAGTCACTCTCATAAGATTGTTCATACATGCTCGTCGGTTTAGGGTTGACTTGGCCCTTCTTAAAGACGTCCCCGATTTGATCGTGATACGTTCGCCGTGGTCTGACCGGATAATAATTAGCGATCGAATGCAAAAAAATTTACGTGGTGCAGAACTGTATTGTGGTTACTAGGTAATAGATGAACATACATAAATACATCAAACCAAATATTATAATGAAGCTGCACGCAGCATAGCACACAGCCGTGCGATGTTACCGCTCGTCCGCACAGAAGTATTCACATTCATATAAAATGTAATACGATAACTTAAGCAATCCTTAACCTTCGATGTTAGATTGACATATTTGTAATATTTTCGAACTGTACATTCGATTTTATGGCTTTCTCATATTTGTCTTTTCGATTAAATGGCCCATCGGCTAAATGGCGTTTCGTTCATGTGGCACTTCGATTATCTGGCGTCTCACAAATGGCTTTCGCTTATGTCTTTCGAAATCGGGTCCTAAACCTGTGATGACTTACGGCACTGAAACGTGGGGTCTCACTAAGGAGCTCATACAAAGTCACGCAACGAGCTATGGAGAGGACGATGCTCGGCGTTTCACTACGTGATCGAATCAGGAATGAGGAAAGCCATACGAAGGTCACTGACATAGCTTAGCAGGCTGAAGTGACAGTGGACAGAGCACATAGCTCGATGAACTGATGACCGGTGGAGCATTAAAGGTCGCGAGGAAAGACCATGCATCAGGAAGCGCAGCGTAGGACGTCGACTCACAAGGTGGACAGACCTGCCCTTAGATTACATAACTTCATCGGCATCGTCATCGATTACGTTGACCAATGAGAAACCGTTAAATTACCGAGCGAGTGATGAACCAACCAATCACATGTCAGAAAATAACCGATGACGATAACGATGAAATTATGTAATAGAACCCCTGATAAAAGTCGCGAGAAATCTCTGGATGCAGGCCGCTACCAACCGGTCACTCTGGAAATGGGGGAGGCCTATGTTCAGCAGTGGACGTCCTGTTACTGATATGATGATGACCATTGAATTGCGTGTCAAATATGATTCAAAAGACAAAACAAAAACAATAAATTATAACATTAGTTCAAAAACGTCGAAAACACAACTGCACTGATAGATAAATGGAATAAAGTACTGCATTTTTAGACCTGGCTGGTGCACCTTCAGATTTATTGAGTATTCTGCACCCGTACCGAAATAAACTTGGTAAACTGGATTTCCCAAATATAAAAATATTCGAGTACAAAGAAATACATTTTTACTAGAAGATTTGCGGTACTCGTACATATACCTTTTACCATGCTCACCTCGTAATAGGTTTGTAGTTTTATGTTAGTGGAGAGATGGATTTCTCAGTAAGATTTAAATCGTATTTACGAAGAAGTAGGTATTTCAATATTGTAGGAACGGCAAGCATACCGGCGGCAAAATATTTGGTTTTCAAATTGGCTTTCCCAGTATCCAATTTTACGACGCACTTTACACATTCACTTTTTGGCCCAACACTCTTACACCCAACATCTGTGTTGACATTTTATTACAAATAATAATATACAGCCCTAATGATATCAACTATTTATATTTGGATAACATCATGTCTGTTTTGCTTTCCTAGGTACAGTCAGGTTCAAAATTCTAATCGTAGTCCAATTCCAAACGATTTTTTAAACGATTTTATTAGCTTCACTTGTAATTAACAACGTAATCAAATATTGAAAGTTAATTTAATCTACCTTATATCGAAATGAAACTTTGTATGTATATGTAATTCTGAGGACAATACTTTACAATACAATAATTTGGTATCTTGGAGCTGATCTGATGTTGGAGTCAGGAGGTGGATGGTGAAACTCTTCAGTGGCTACTAGTAAACCCCTCGAGTTTGGGTTCATATGATTCGTTTTGACGACTCCAATATATTACACTTGGTGTCGACGATCTGATGATGGAGCCAGGAGATGGATGGTGGAAACGTAGCGTCTTTGTTTAGTTTTTTAAACTACATATTATTTCGAACAATAATTCTTGTGCCGTGGATCGTACTTCACAATAATGATACTCGAATACAAAGATTTTCGACAGATTTTTATTTGAGTAAAAGGAGTCATGGTGGCTGGGTGTTGTATCCTGAACTGATAGGTTTGCCTGAAGATGGCTGTTAGCGATAAGGTCGCCTAATTTGTAGTTTCTATATGTACTATAGGTACACTAATTTCTTTGCATAAACAAATAAAGTGTATAAAAAATATTTTGCATTCACGGAATTTTTAAAAGTAGCTAGAGAAGTCCGGTAAGCGACCAATAAGCTTTGGGGTCATACATAGCCCTCCTGTACCTCCATGTACCTATTTATTAACTATTTTCATAACAATAGGTACAGGTTGAGAGAGCTATAGCAAAAGTTGATACAACCTCCTTCCTCTCTCCCTCTTTTTAACACAATTTGTTATTCTCAATATTTAATATCCTTAATTTCTCATAGATTTTGGACACTCTGTATACGAATAGATTGATTAATTATTAGACTACAAATGATTGTATTACGGTGTAACATTTATTTCTAAAAAGAAACAAGATATTCAAAGTAAATTATACAATTTATTAATCATCTTACAAGTCAAATTTTAGAATATACTCGTAGCTTACAATTCAAGTCTATAATACGACTGCCTATATAATTTATTGAATAGTTACTTCGAGTTAAGAATTTCAATTTGAATTACAGTCCACCAATTTGAAATGCCATGAATATTTTTAAGGGGAATACCAAACAGGGCCGCACAAAGCGAGAAGGCCAAAATCATACAGGAGTATAGAATTTCTTTTATTCGCGGCACATTCGCGGTAAAGAATAAGCAATCGGTCTGAAAAATCTACTTGCAAGTATATAGGCACCAGAATAAGATCCTAGTCGCAATGTTATAATCGCACAACTCTGGTGTAAACGTCTGTAATATAAGATCGTCCGACACAAGATTGCAAATTCTCACTAATTGTGCTTGACTAATAGCTAAGTATTTTATGTTAGAATCTCGAACACCGTTGCGTACTTTATCTATGTACGTTGCACTAATAAAGGACTAATGACAAGGAAAGCCTTAAAACATCTATGTAAGGGTAAGCATTTGAGAATGCTGCGTGATGTGCATGCGGCCCTGTCGCGCTGCTGGTTCGACACGCGCGCGCATCTTGCAACGCAACAGCACTAATGTGTTTTCCCAAAGCCGAGTCTGTTCTTCTACTACTCCCTGTCGAGAACTGATCGAACGTTGTTCCTAAAAGCAAATAAACCATTTGTTAAATTTGACCTCTGTTTGGTAAAATCACCGACGGGTACAAGCCAGATTGAGATTTGTGCATCGAGAATGGCTCACGTTGGGGCGACACGTGGTTCTCCACAAAGTATGGAAACGTATACACGTTACGGTCACGCCACGGCAAAGAATCATAGACATAGACGCAGTGCACCACAGGAGTACAAACAATCGTGTGACTATGAATCTTCACTTCGATAAGCTGTTGCTGCATTAGACTTGCACGCAGAGCCGCATCCTCAGGACGGAAATTATCAAATAAAGACGTGGCTCGAGTACATCGCGTCACGAGACAAAACTCGCTGCTTCGTGTTTTGCAGCAACTTGTCAGTATTTTGTCGCGCTCAAAGAGCTCGCGAACCGTGGTCCGTTTGTAAACACTTAACACACATCAATAACTATGTTGACATAATACACAAAATCACTGTCATCTTACCCTAGCCCCAATTTATCGGGATCCGCGCAGTACGTCTTTTTCTTCAATACTCCTCTATCAGCCGTTACCTCACCAGTCACGCCCTTTTCGTTCATATCACCCTTCACACAATCCATCCATCTTTTCCGTTGTCTTCCTCTTCCTTTCCAACCATCGACATCTCAACATTCTCATCTCAGCTGCATACAATTTTCTTTCATCTGTCTTCATAGTCTAACACTCCGATCCATACATTACGACAGGTCTTATTACGGATTTCTATATATTGCCCTTTAACCTAAATCCGTGGCGTCCGTGAGCCACATGTTGTTCCGGTGACCTGTCTCCATTTCATCCCACCCGCGTTGATCCGATTTGTGACGTACTGGTCACACCCTCTTTTGTTAAAAGCTAAATTTTAATATTTTCGAACCTTAAGACTAAACAGGCTTTGATGAAAATCATCAAACAAGGCAAGTGACCTGTCCCTTTAGTATTTAATTACAACACCGTTTTATTACTTTATTTAGAAAAGAAACAGCTGTTTTAAAATACAATATTACAAACGTGACGTAACAGTTTCTTTTCAAGCAATTATAGGTTTTCCTAAGTAATAAAACATAGTATAGGTAGTTGGAACTGACAATTAAATGTACACAGAAAGCCATTTATATCCATCTAAGTATGTAGATAAGTTAAGTACCCATAATAGGTAAACTAATAAAAAAATGTGCGTATATGTGTATCCTATGTTGACTTATTCGTCCCAGAGTGCATTTGCCTTAGCTTTACTGCTCACCTCGGACGCCAAAGTGGAGACGCAACTATAAACGCGTTTTTTGGGTAGTACCCGTGATGGGCGCCATTAAGTGTCAAACAGCGCACGGCAAATTCAACAACATGAGAAATTTTACGCCCTGCACATCTGTAACCAATTTGCTTTAAAGTTTTAGACAGTTCTCTTGCCACAATACTATGTGCACAATGGTATATTTGCAATCTTATTACTTATGCACATACTTAATTAAAAATGATCAGAAAACGATTCTAGAGCAAAAAATTACATGGACAATGGTGTCGATTCGGATGTAGACCAACTAAACTAAAACCAGTTTTGGAGTGGTGCCGTCGCATCGTACTGTTCCAGGGAGAAAGAGACAGTACTACTATAAAATTGGTTTTAGTTTAGTTTCGTTGGTGTTCATCCGAATCGATACCAATATAGACTTAGCTAATGAAATTATATTCATACCAAAATTTAACCGTTGTTGAATTATTTCGCACTCGCATTAGCTATTCATGTTCGATTAACGAAATTAAGCAACTGGTGCGGTGGTGCGGTCAGTTCTTGGATAAGTGACCACTAGTTTTTCGTGTTTCGGAGCATAATTTAAACATTTAGTTACCTAATGGATGGTTAATAAATGCTTGTCATGTTTTTACCTATTTGATTTTTAGATAACTATTGCATATTTCTGTGTACTTTACATCCGATCCGAATACTTAAACGCTTCTTAACTTCAATATAAAGTTCCTTCATAATTCCTTCGCTTTGAATGTCAACGCCATGAAAGTACCAGTATATAGGATTTTTAATAGGCTATTAAAGTTAAAAATGCGTTTTGAATATCGTAGCATTAGTAGCATAATATTTCAATTTATATCCACTATACCAATCGGCTGTTCATGGAAAATAATTACATTTACAATATTGATGCATTTCATTTACTTACGTCTTCTAAGTTCTTAACAATTTGCTCAATGTCAGCAACTTTCCTTCGCAGAGCCTCCATTTTGGACGGCTTCCTCGGGGACTGCATTGAGTTTTTCATTTCAAACATCACAACTTCTTGTAAACTTTCCGCTTTTGTGATTTTTTGCCTCAAGTTTCTCCACTCGTCCTCTTTACTGTTCAGTTGGTCGGACAAATCTTTGACTTGGTTTTTCAAGGGCTCCATTTGAGATGTTATATTGATAGATGTCGCTTCGTAAACCCTCTTCTTTTGTTCATACAGTTGTTGAACAGATTGAAAGTCATCCTTGATAGGCTTAATTTGATCGGCGAGCGGCTGGATTTCCTGACGTACTTGTGACAGCTTCTGAGCAGTTTGTGCTACCAACTGCAAAGAAATTCGGTTCATGAATCAAAATGTAACAAAAATTTTAGTATTTCTAAAATGTCATGGACATATAAACATCACCATTATCAATAACAGGATATATGTAGCTCAAAGAACTGTTGGCAGGTGGGGCATTAAAGTTCTCGGGTGGAGACCACGCACCGGCAAACGCAGCGTAGGGTGTCATAAGGTGGACAGACAACCTGATAAAAGTCGCGAGAAGTCGCTTGTTGAAGGCCGCTTCCAACCAGTCACTCTGTATTGTTGTCTTGTATGTTGTGTGGACAGGTGGTTCCCACTTTTCTCTGCCCAATACGACAGAAAACCAACACAGCTAAAATGATAAATACGTGTATATAACTTACCTGTGACAAATCATGCAAAGATTTTTTTGTCAAATCGTTTGACTTAGTCTGCTCATTTTCCATCTCATCATCTTCTATCTTCAATTTCTTATGATTGACTAGCGCCATCTCCACCGTTGGATCATTTGTGCTTATGATATGCAACGTTCTTGACAAGATTCCCGCCTCAACCTGCGAATTCAGTATAGACCAATACCTGCCCAGTTTTACTGTAACGAGAGTATAAATAAACCTATCTATATATAAGTAATATCTTTCTGTCCTATCATCTGCTGCATATAGGTATAATATTGCTTGTAGAAAAATAGAGCAATTTGTCTGTTAGCACTTACCTAAATTAGGTAGTTTCCCTTTTGTATGCAACGACAAGTATATGTTTACCTAAGTAAATGTACACCAAAGAATCACAAAGTTACCAAATCAATGAGCTTCCTTTATTACCGTTGTTGTCAACAAATTGAGGTAAATAATCGAGCCGAGTGCTTACCTTGAACGTTGAGAGATTGGCTCGTTGCCTTTTGTACACAGTGCTCTTTGTGCGTAACGAATTGACATATTTCTTCAATTCTTCACCACGGGGAACTGTGTCACCGAGGAGTTGTTTAACCTGCAATGAACGAGGTGAAGATTTTTAGGTTTTCAATATTTTGAATCGCACGGGAATCAGTCTTCAAACTATGATGACGCAGATTTGGAAGCAGCTACTGCGTGAGAACTCTCCTATTCTGATGGCAACTCTCAGGTTGCGATCCACAGCGTTGCTACATGCAACCCATAAAAACGTGCATGGGAGAAAGAGAAAGATTCGCCAATGAATCATAAACTAGGTGTAAACGCTGTCGCGGCGTCACCGTAACACTATTGCTGTAATATCTACACGAGTTGGCAACGCTTCCGTAGAGCTCTGTTAATTATTGGAGGTATCGCAGACAACCGTTTTAAATCAACCACCAATTAATTCCCGACTACGGCACCTGCTGACATTATTTCCGTTCCGTGGGAGAACGTCCGTTCCATCCACTAATGCAGTCGTCTGTGCTAGCAGTACGTGTATATACACTCATATGTTCTATCAAACCTTCTCTGTAACATACCGCCGCCTCGAATCGAATCAGATCGGCGAGAGTGTCTCCAATTTGCTCCGACTTGTGTAGTACCGATTTTTGTTGGACGTGTACGTTACTTAAACTTAGGTTGCATTACTACGATTAAAATCTGTCATTTGTGCTAGGCCTGAAAATAATTAATCATTACCAAACCCAATAGACTCAAGTATTCACTTACAATTATAAAGTAAATAAATCCGTATCAAGTTTTACCATTAATTTAAGAAGTTTTACAAAATTCGAAAGGTAGGCACTTATATACTGAAATGATTAATTGTTTCACTTGGCAAATTGTGTCAATATTCTACCGCTAAGCAAAACATAAACATATATTTTTTTATATATTTACTTTATAGGTATCATCGTATTAATCGTATTTCTGACTCAGGGTTAACCTCCATGTCGTTGAGGGTTCGATCATTACCGAGTTTTTAACATAAGCGTTTATTTCAAACTAATAAACGACAGAAAATTTGCGTTGCACAAAATTATAGACAGCTCTTTCCTAAGCCTAAGTTTGGTCGATGGTAGAGCATCAAATATCAACAATCACTTGATGGTGAAGGAGGAGGCTTTGTAATGTAAGGTTGAGGGTTTGTCATCCGGTCGGATTGTGGGTTGAGGTTGTTTACGCTGGATATAAAGCTTGTGTTGACAATGAGAAAAAAGGAAATGATCAATAGAAAGTGAATATTGCGTAGCTCGCTTGTTCTGTTTTTTTATTTTATTTTTATTTTATTTTATTTTCTTGGGAAAACCAACAGCTGTTTTACAAATTATCACTAAAACTAAGAAACTGAAAGCCAATTAGAGGTTTCCACTGATAGAAACTTAATTAAAAATAAAAAACTATACATTGCAATCAGAGAACGGTTGGAAAAATTAAACTAATTATAAACAATCTATAGATAGAATATCCTTGCATCGCCAATCCAAAAAACAACCGGGTCACAGCAGTATTAGGTTACTTTATGGCCAAAAAAAAACGTCAACTCAATTGTTTCGCATAATGTTTGACGACGTTTGAATGCGATGTAAACTGTCGTAAAACCTTAGCGTGTCGTTGAAACAGTGGCGTCAATAAAGTCCCTCCCCAATAATTTTGCAAGTAGGTACCTCCATATAATGACGCAGGTGTAATTAAAATATGACCATGAATATGGCATGAAAAACTCTAACAAAAAGTTTTATTTCTTACGTTATAAAAATAACATTTAAAACGCATGACATACTATTACCGCTCATTCTCAAGGCAGACTCCCCAGAGCAGTACGAGCAAGGAACTCAGGGGTCGCTCGTTTTAAATCAATAAATCAATTTATTTATTTCATAATCAGAGGACCAAAGCGTTATACAATTTAACAAAAAAATAAAATATGTCAGCGTATTAAATGTTAAATAATATAGATAATATTATATGAAGCATTCACATTAATAATAATAACGTAAGTACATTATTATTATTGCACTATGCTAATTCCTGGCATTCTCTCATCAGACGCTCAATCCCTGTCACAAACAAGACACACAGTGTGACTTTGCCGAGAGCACGGAATATTAAATTAAAATAAATACCTACATAATAAATAGGTTGTGCGCAATAGCGAAAAAGCGTTAGAACCTCAGCCTGTGCCGCAGTGAATTTCGGACAGAATCCAACGTTAGCATTCATTATCTGTTTTCCCGTAACAAGTTCCCGTACTTTCTGTTTCCGTGGGAATTTCGTAAAATCCGTTCTTAGCGGACATCTCCTACCTATAAACTACTTAGTTGCATGCTAAATTTCATTGTCATAAGTCAAGTAGTTTAAAGATTTCGTTTTTTGTCACTGACGTCCGTATTCGTCATACAAACATAGCGGGATTCGAAGCCATTATGTACAAAATTGGTCTTATAACTATGAAATAATGAATCAAACTCATAAGCGAACCGTTTGATATAGCAGTTGACTAAAATGCAAGTAATAATTATAATACACAAAATTTTCACAACAATTCAAACCCCAGAAATCTCTTACTGAAATGGCATTAGGCTCACTTAAAACCACTGTCCTCGAATATAATGAATGATCGATTACCAACAAGAAATGAGAAAAAATATCTTATCGGATAGCTATTGCCGGATAGGTCCTCGAGAGACCCTATAGATTTCAATTAACTCCCACGCCCTAATCAACGCCATTCTGCCAATATTCCGTGAAGATCCGTACTTTCCTTTATAGTATCAAAAGGTCAACCTTTAAGATATATTTTTGAACAAGACCGTAAAAATACTATTATTAAAATTTCAAAATAATTGAGAAAACCTAATTCGCAACCTACGATTGTCTGTACACAGAAAAAATGGATTTCTTTGATCAAGAAAACTAGTTTTCTTGACATATTTAGTTAGATTAATTAAATATCAGTTTAGCTTAAGATAATGTTGCTCAAACTAACGAAAATCTGAATTTGAATAAAAATCTTTTTTTTCTCAAAATATTTCTTTATTCCAAGAAAACTATCTTATTCGAAGAATTATAGACTTATTTTAAGAAAAAATACTTATTACGTTTTAAAGCATAATTCAATTTATTGTCAAAAAAATATTAAATTGGAATAAGTCGACATATTGTTGAAGAAAGTAAATAACAACTCTGTCGAAATAAAGTTATTATAATTTTAAGACTATTTTGATAATCAAATTAAAATGCTTTTAACTTAAACTAAGACGTAAAAATAATCATGAATCTGTTCTAAGTAAATATTTTCTTCGTCTAAGCAAATATTTACTAAACAAAAGAAATTGTGATATCTTATTTCAATATTACCACGGTCTTCATTTCAGATAAATAATTTTCGGTTGAAATGCTATGCGCCCTTAAAATGAATGTATAAGATCTCACACTAAATAGATTCTCTCTTAATTCCAAACAAGTTTGCTCTTATTTTAAGATTATTTGGATACTCAAATTCAAATGTTTCGTCTTGCACTAAGACGTAAAATTATTTTGATTTTGATCCAAGTAAATATCTCCTTAGTTAGAGAAAATATTTACTAAACAAATGACACTATGATATCTTTAATGAATATTAATAGGGTTTTAACTTGAGAAAATTTATTTTTAGCTGAACTACTACGCGCTCTTAAACTGAACACATAAAGATCTTAATCCAAATTACTTATAGTATTTTACTCTAATTTTAAGATAATTTTACTTACTCAAATCAAAGTGTTTTTGTCTTGCACTATGACGTAAAATAATCTTGGTTCTGATCCATGTCAATAATTTTCTTAGTCTGAGCAAATATTTACTAAACAAAAGACACTGTGACATTTTAGTTGAAAATTACCACAGTGTTAATTTAAGTTAAATAATTTTAGGTTGATATGCAATGCGCCCTTAAAATGAAAGTGTAAGATTTCATTCCATATGGATTATCTCTTAATTCCAAATCGGTTTGCTAAAATTTTAAGATTATTTGAATACTCATATAAATTGTTTTTGTCTTGCACTAAGACCTAAAATAATCTTGGTTCTGATCCACGTAAATAATTTTCTTCAAGACACTGCATATTGTGATGTAAGTAGTAGTTGAGAATTATCAGTCTTAATTTAAGATAAATTATTTTAAGAAAAAAAAAATACTTTTATTTGTGTATTTCAGTTGAAATACAATGCACTCTTAAAATGAACGTGTAACATTTCACTTCAAATAGATTCTCTCTTAATTCCAAACTGGTTCGGTTCAATTTTAAGATTATTTGGATAGGTACTCAAATAAAAGTGTTTTTTCTTGCACTAAGACGTAAAATGATCTTGATACTGATCCAAGTAAATATTTTCTTAGTCTGAGCAAATATTTACTAAACAAAAGATACTGTGGTATCTTAGTTGAAAATTACCACGGTCTTAATTTGAGAGAAATTATTTTTGGTTTGAAATACTATGCGCTCTTAAAATGAACGTGTAAGCTCTCACGCCAAATACATTCTCTCTTAATTCCAAACAAATTTGTTCTAATTTCAAGATTATTTGGATACAAGTGTTTTGTCTTGCACTAAGATGTAAAATTATTTTTATTCTGATCTAAGTAAATATCTCCTTAGTCTGAGAAAATATATACTAAACAAAAGACACTGTGATATCTTAAATGAAGTTTACCAGGGTTTTAACTTGAGATAAATTATTTTTGGCGAAATACTATGCGCTCTTAAAATGGATATAGTAAATCTCATTCAAAATAAATATTTTCTTAATGCAAAAAAGTGTTAATTGAATATACTCTAAGTTTAACATTGTTTAGATACTCAAATTAAAGTCTTTTGTCTTGACGTAACCTGACCGATTCTCATCCAAGTAAATATTTTCTTAATATGCGCAAATATTTACTAAATGAAATACACGCTGTTATCTTAGTTGAAAATTACCATTATTCTTATCTTGAAATAATTTGATTTTCGATTAATACCATACGCTCTTAAAATTAACCTAGTAAATCTTAAACCAAATAAACTCTTGCTTATTGCAAATAAGTGTAAATTGGTTTTTAGAAATTATTGAGGTAATTGACGGTGTTGCCAATTTAGGTGATATGCATTAAATTTAGCCCCCGCCAAACATCTCAGTAACCAACAATTCTATATCTAACATATACATTTCGTTGGTAACTGAGATAGCCCTGCAGCTAATTTGTAGTTAAAATTTTTTCTTTTATACTTTTTTTCTACATGCGGATAATAAAAGTCGGGTTCATACTCTCCGGAGAATCACTAGAAGTTCAATTCAATTTATTAAGCATTATTGCATAATTTAAGTAACAGTGTTTAGTACAATACAGTACAAAACAGGTGGTCTTATCGCTAAAAGCGATTTCTTCTATGCGAACCTGAGGTTGAAGGATACAATCTATCAGTCTTTATATGCGAACCCTGTACTTATCGGACTAAATAATTTTAAACTTATAGGCAGCTAGTTGGCGTGCTCACGAGATAGAAAATAAACATACACACAACTAACACACCACACTGAACCACTTTACTGATCTATTACTTATTCTGTACTGATACTTTGACGAAGTTTACATGGGGTTTGTACAAAACTGGCAACAAAAAATATAATCGTTGTCTCATTTCTTTACAAGAAGTATGCATAAGTGGTTCTCTTTCTTGTGTGAATCCGATGGAAGTTATCACTTTGTCTATAGATTTTTGTTTCTACGCTGTCCACCTACGTCAGATTTCTTATAGAGAATAAAACAGGTACTGAGTTGAATATTGTATTCAACTAGTGTATTTGTCTAAAGTCGGTGAATTCCAATCGATCCACGTACCTACAAAAATTATAACTTAAATCTCGCCAATATTACTAAGAGCTATAGAGAAATAAGGTAGACAATAGCATCGTTGGTAATTGAGATAAGTACATAATAAAATAACCTGCTCATATTTGAGTACCATAGAGAAATAATTAGCGGTGATTATCTTTACCGATTTACACTGAACCTGACTTCATAAGAATAATAAATAATACTATGGAGTATTATTTATTACTCTTATGCCTGACGTGTCATTTGGTGATGTTTATTATAACTGCATAAAATATTTAATTTTATATTATCCGGTACCGCGTCCGCGTTGATAAACCTGATGCGTGCGGCGACTCTCGCTATTCTACCAGGGGCCCCCGCCCGTTTCATAAAGCTAAAATTTACAAATTACAAACTGCGTAGCCAATTAGACTAAATTAAAACTTTTATCTACTTTTGATATATTGGTTACGCAATGTATATTGAATTGTATTTGTAAAGAACTTATCTTATTTGCCCAAATACGACGATGTGAAGTGGGTCTATTCGACTATATTTGCCTAATCGCACGAACAAGACGAATACACCAAATACCCGAACACCCGTTTCCGCCGGCTGTCGGTTTTTTGCTACACATCAAAGGATTGCGAATATTAGCCCAGTCAAATTAAACATTCCGTACTTGCAAAAGGTCAGCCAGGTCTGCATTTTTTATATGTTGTTAGGACCTAAACGAATAATAAAAAACCAGATTTGCAATTTCGAAAAAGCTGTGCTAGGGACAGGGTGACCAAAAAAACACGATTTTTTTAGTTTTTGCTCAATATCTTGTTAAAGGAAAGATGTGACCGGTATAGATACTATGAATGATTTAAAGTAGACTAAATTTGCTACGATTTGAGACTAGAACGAGCTCTATACAACCTTTGGTTCCTAAGATACAGTTCTTTAAAGATGGGCCTTTATTATCCAAAAGTGTTTATTTTTCAGTTTTTGCTCAATATCTTAGTAAAGGAAAGATCTGACCGGTGTAGGTTCTATGAATGATTTAAAGAAGACTAAATTCGCTACAATTTGAGACTAGAACGAGCTCTATACATCTATTGGTTTTCAAGATACAGTTATTTGAAAATAGGCATATTTTTAGTTTTTTTTTAATTGTCACTTATTTTGAAAAATGTCATCTAAACTTGCATTCTAAGTCAAATATTAGATTATATGACGTTTAAGTAATTAATCAGCTTTCATTTGATATCAAATTGATACCTGTAGGCTCAGCGGTTCTCTTAAAAACGGCAGATAACTAAAAACAGTCGTAAGTCAGTTTTGGGGGTAGTGAGTTGGGTACTCTAAATAAACCTGTTCTTACGTCCCTTTTTAATATAGTTTTAAGTACCAATTATTTAAATGAATTACATTTACACAGAAAATTAAGGTAAAGTGTTTTGGTTGACAAAATTATGCCTTCCTTTTCATTTTAGATGGACCACCCCCATTCTGTTGGTGGCAAACGGGCAATGTTTTAGGCAACTATGGTCCAAGTTGACCGTTGAAAACCTAAAGAAATTCTAAAATAAGTAGTGCCATCTTGGGGATTTAATGAATACTATTATAACTAATAGATATGGGGTAAATGTATTAACACAGTGTTCTACAGACGGCAGCACCAATCGCGTAATCGTACGTCATTGAACTTGAACACGTTTTTTTGTGTCCGTCGAAGCTCACTAACTTTATTTTGGAAAAAAAGAAAAATTTATCGGATTTGCTTGGAATTTGTACTGCTTGAAGGTGAGTTAGTCGTGACCTTTTTGTGGTATTGTTTTTATCTTAAATTCTAATATTTTTGTGTAAATTAGACTTTAAATGATTTTTCATACTTTGTTTCAAACAATAGTCCTAACGATTTTTTGTTCTAGGGCCGGCAGCTATTACACACAATGTCGCGATGATAGGTTGGAGGTAGGCCCTATAAAAATTATAGTGACCGCCACATGAATTTGCTTATCTGAAATTGAAAACAAGAAAATGATGGGGCTTATGTGAAATGTAATGCACATTGCGGCCTTTCATAGAAATGGCCAGAAAAGGGTGTTATAATTTTCAATCCAATGAAAACATTCTATTTAAAATAAATGACCCTAAAAAGCTAAGCTCCAAACGAGTCCTATACCATGTACCGGAGCTGGAAGATAGGTGGGGAAAACCAAAAAAACAAGACTAATTATTTTTTATAATAATATACCTAGATTTTAAAGAGACTTGCTAGTTCTCGTTCATTTTTCTTAATTAAAAGATTTCGAAATGAAAATTTAGACAAGGTAGACTAAATTTAGACAAAATAAAGACTGTTTAATTATAGTTTTGTTAATTTTATAATTATTTTGGATGTTTGTTTAATTTTCTTTGATTTTTATTAAATACTAAGAATATTCCAAATATTTTTGTTGTTTTTTTACTTTACTACACTCTGGATGGCTTATTCTTAAAATCGCAGTATGTAACAACAGTCCAAAATAAAGTTTTCATACAATTTCGTGAAGATTTATTAGTTGGAACATAATTGTAAACATCGAACACAACAATGACCCATAATTATAAAAAAATATCGGTACCCTGTTATAGTTTGACCAATTTGATTGATGGCAAACTATTAGCTATCTATTTTGCTAAGTAGTATTCCATACTGGGTATTTCTAAGGCAAAATATTTCTCAAAAGTGATACACAGATAGTGATCAGCAGATTTTTCTGTTTAAATTGATATACTGACAATGACCAGGTATGGAATGAGCATCTCCTTTAGCGCCGAGTCCGGCATTTGTGTATTTGGACCTGGCAACCCTATTCGGAACGAACCGTCACTCAATGCGCCCGCCCGCCAAAACTTGTTTATTCCTGTTTGCTTCTGTTGGATACTTTGTCACCAACGTTTACTCTGTACTTATATGTCCGTCAAATATCTTGTAAGAACTCGTCGGGGCAGAGCGTTTTCATCAATTATGGACTTTGAGCAAGAAGTGGCAGAAGAACCGTCTAACATTCCGACCCCAGTCGAAGATTATTTAATATCATGGGGTCTTGCGCAGTACGTGAATAAATTCAAAGGTAAGTAAATAAATTGATTCAAATGCCGATTTTCACATTTAACAAGTATTGAGTAGACAATATGTAGAAAGGTATTTATATGGACATATAGGTAATGTAGCTATCCTTTACAAGTCATATACCTACATACAAAGTTGTCTTGCAGCGTCATATACTTATTATAGACTAGCATAGCGTGAAGAACTGATGGCCGATGGGCCTTGAAGGTTCTCGCCCCATTCTCGCACCATGAAATGTGAATACAAGAAAAGGATGTCATGTAATATAATTTGTGATTGGGTACACTCTAAAAATCGTACGGAATGCTAAATTAGATAGCTCTAAATTTAATTTGACAGGCCTATATTATAATCGTCCCTTTCTAGTTGCAATGTTTCGAAGAGGATGGTGTTTCTTTAAATTTAGTTTAAACAGTAATTTCCAAAATCGAGACCACTGTTACATTACTGTTAAGCCTCCTGATAAGTGCACGATTTTGAACACTATTATTTTCCATAGGTACCTACTAATATGGTCATGAATTAAAGGGCAGCCACTATATTGGGTGACTATCAGTAGGTACCTACATATACAGGTAGCGGCACGAAAGTCTAGCGCTGAGCGAGGATGCACAGAAGTCGAAAATAAGATATCGTACCTTAGTTTTTACTTCTCTTCGCTCAGCGACCTGTACTTGCATTTTACCTTTACCTTAATACAAGGGAGATGCTTCAGAAGTAGTAAATTGGTAAACTTTGTAAGCATCTTATTATTATTACACTACCTTATTTATTCCAGAACATTCTATTGACCTAGAAGCTTTACAGATATTATCTGCTGAAGATGTTAAGGAATTAGTTCCAGTGATTGGTCACAGAGCTAAGTTAATGTCCCAAATAGCAATGCTGAAAAATATTATAACAGATGCATATCCACCTAAACAACCAGTAAGTACAAGTATCGGTCAGAGTGTCGATAAGGGAGCGTAAAAAAACTTTTTTCGAAGTCTTTTTTTTCCCTCAGTGCCCCCTTATCTACACCCTAACCCAAGAATCTAATTCTTTATATTATTTTGTGGTACTAGCTTCAACCCGCGGCTATGCCTGCAGAGATGGCGTTCTATGCCTATCTCTCGGTAGCTGCTCAAGAAATCGGGATACAATATATATGTATAATATAAAATCCACCGTCCCCTTTCCATCTTCGGACAACCAGGCGCTGGGAGGGTTTCTCCATATGTTGTTAACATACCGAACATCCGCACTGAGCGCTTCGCTTCGTCTTTCATAATGCGGACTGCTAAGGTATGGAACTCCCTGCCGGCGTCGGTTTTCCCTGATTCTTACAACCTCGGGATCTTCAAGTCAAGAGTGAATAGGCATTTACTGGGTGCGCGTGTTACATCTTCGGCTACATCGTCACTTTCCATCAGGTGAGAGTGTGACCAAACGCGCCTTCAGCATAATAAAAAAAAAATGTTTTTTCCCATTATGTAAGGTTACATGCATGCCAAATTTCATCAGGACTGATTCAGTTGTTTATGTGTGATAGCGTAACAGACATAGTTACTTTCACATTTACTATATTAGTAAAAATGCCTAATTTTGTTTAAAAATAGATAATTCATTTTATTCTGGGCTGGTACAGTGAAAGCTTGAAATTATGTATGAAGTAAAATGTACCATAATGTAAATGTTTTCAGTTTGAGGAGATAATAATCACAGACATCAATGATTGTGATAATCATTTACTGGATAACACAGGAATAGACAAAATTTTTTCCACCCTTAAAAGTATACTGAAGTGTTCACATGACAGGGAGTGAGTTCTCACTGTTGCAAAATGCATGTCTAATTAAATCTTCTTATAAGTACATATATCACCAGTTAAGTTTTTTCTATAAGAAAAATATTATCCTATTGTCTCTCTCTGAAATAGAAACAACAGTAACATTCTTAATTAGAAAACTTTTGGGTTTCCTACTTAAGAAACAAT
The DNA here is from genome assembly GCA_949316235.1 of Oegoconia quadripuncta. Classification (NCBI taxonomy): domain Eukaryota; kingdom Metazoa; phylum Arthropoda; class Insecta; order Lepidoptera; family Autostichidae; genus Oegoconia; species Oegoconia quadripuncta. The sequence continues at coordinate 11,699,678 of OX438752.1, read as the reverse complement.
AGGTAGGTAAATGTTAATACACTATTTCTGCGGGTTAGCGCAGGTGTCAGTCACTAGCAATTGACCATGGGCTAAAATTTTTTACCTATTAAAAGCTTTGTCAATTTAATTTATTGAAATATACATGTCAGTATTACTTTATTCAGTACAAAATGGTAAAAAAAGAACCCCTATGGTGCGAATCAGTCTGTCTGTCACAAACTCATATCAGCAACTACTAACACTATCGACTTGAAAGTTGGAATATTAAATAATTCTTGTCCACAGCTATAAAAACTAAAAAGCTTAAAAATATATAGTTTCGTAAAGGGGGTTGAAATGAGAGATGATATTATTAAAATGGAGTAGTCAAAGCAAGTTACATATCATATAAAAGGGCTTCACTTGCAAAAAATCTTAAAACTGATTTTAGTTTTTTTCTTGGCCGCTTAGTTTTTGAGCTATATTGAAAAAAGCAAATAAAAAAATTGCAAGCAGAAAAATCTATACTAATATTATAAAGAGGAAAACTTTGTTTGTTTGTTTGTTTGTTTGGTTGTAATGAATAGGCTCAAAAACTACTGGACCGTTTTTAAAAATTCTTTCACCATTCGAAAGCTACATTATCCACGAGTAACATAGGATAAATTTGATTTCGAAAAAAATGGGGTTCCGTAAGATATTTGGGTTTTTCGGACACAAGGTGGTATGGATGAATGTTTGTTACCTTTTCACGCCTAAACGGTTGGACGGATTTGGATGAAATTTGGTAGGTAGACAGACTAGGACCTGGATTAACACATAAGCTACTTTTTACCGTGGGAAAATACCTCATTGCCATGGGAAACTCATTTAGCCGCGGGTGAAACCGCGGGGCGGAAAGCTAGTCAGAAATAATTAGGGTTGATAGAAGTTTACCTAATTATCTTAGTTGCATTAATACAAAAACAACAATTAACTTCTTGGTAGCCAGCTATATACCTACCAACTACCTAAGCTAACTCATCCTAAAATATTTATTTATTTACCTAGTTTTAACACAGACTTGACAGACTGCTTGTTTTGTGTTAGATGAATTATTACATGAATATAGAAATATTTGTTTAGTAACTGTGTGAAACTCTAGTGAATGGTGTATACCTTTAAAGTTTCTTTTCATAAAAACCATATTGTGCTATGGTACAGTCAGGGGCAGATAAACCTGACCCCCCCAGCTCGGTAGGAATCAACTTTTCTCAAAAACCCATGTTTGCATTTAAATACAATTTCGGTCACTGGAAGATATCACTAATGTCTATACATTCCTAAAATCATTAAAATCCAATCTCAAGTTTTTGAAAAAAAATGATTCTTACAAAACTGGGGAGTCAGGGTTCTCTGCCTCTTGACTGTACAGTCAGCATCATAAATGGATGACCCCATTTCGATTTTCAAAATCGCTATATCCCATTTTTTTTTCGAATCGAGGCAAGTTTAAATTTTATACCATATCATAACCTAAATAGCTCAAGACATGTGCCAATATTGAATGAACATCATTGAAGTTCAATGAGAATCATCCAATACTAGCTTGATTGTTGAGCGATTTTGGTTAAAATATGGTGTATATAGCGATTTTGAAAATCTGAATGTTGTCATCCATTTAAGATGCTTACTGTACAGTCAGCTACAAGACGACTTTTACTTTTCCAGTTGAAGCTCACACATAGAGCTGACACATAATAATATATGGGTGTTGTGAATCAGTTTAACAAGGTGTATGTCGTCTTGTAGCTGACTGTACGCGTTAGTACAGTCTACAGCACGACGACTGTAACACTACCAGTGTAAGCTGACCTTGTGACACTATCGGGCATGTGAACAGAGTGAGACTCGCAGACTGGAAGTGTAACAGTTGTCTTCCAACCGACTGTACTATTAAGTATTTTGTGGCTATTGGCTCCAGGATTTCATAACAAATTACACATTTATTATCCTGCTTTGTTTTGTCACTGACTATACTGTACAATTGGCCATGATATGATGTGACACACGACGCCCAATGTTACTATAGGGTCTCGTGGAGGACCTTAAACTGGCTAATCAGTTCAGGCTGTTCAGTTGTATTGTGATTGACTGTACCATGAAAATAGTGTTGTAAAATGTGTTACCTTTATTTTTAAAGTTTCTGGATGTATGTCTGCGCATGACAGGACACTGAATATAATAATATAGTATATCTTGCGCACTATTTACTACTAAGTGTCTCACTTACGAAGTTATTACCCATCAATCAACTAAAATCCTGACTTGCAGCATCACGCACATCATGACAAGACGATATTTACTTCATTATTGTCAATCAGGCTGACATCTAGCAATGAAACTGTGCTCACAATTATCAATTGTCCATACAGGTCCTACTCAACTCAAAATTATCAGTCTAATTTATTGTAAAGTCACTACAGACGACAGTAACTCTTCCAATGTAAGGAGGGGTCTCATTGCTACTGTTATGGTGTGCGTGTGGTCAACTGTACCTATATGTATATTGTAAAAAGATTTCGAGCCAATCCCCTAGGAAGATACAGAACTATAGCCAGCTCTTTGAACAAAACCTATGTTTAATCCATGACAATAGACGCAGCGTTTTTCTAATGTGTTGCTCACTTTGCAGTCCGAGAATGAGTCCGAGACAGAAAAAACAACTGAACCACTGGTGATAAGTCTTGATGAGATATCAGTGTCAGAATTTATAAATTGTAACTTAAATGTAGCAGCAAGAAGTTTTGTAAATTTCGATCTGAACACTTTATTGCAAACATCACCTGGTGGCACCAGCATATTAAAATATTATGATGCGTATGGAACGCTCAACAATACCAAGCGCAATCAACTGACTGATATTATAATAAAACACATTTATACACAAATTGTTAATAGGTAAGTCATATAATTTATAAATTAATTATCTGTCGTTTTTTTATACATTTTGGCCGAGTAGCATGTACATTTCTATGTATGAGTAATACATTTCTACAGAGCAACAAACTTTACCTTCATAGCAACGTGTCTTATAGTTCAAATATTAGTTGATTGGACTGATAATCCAATATTAGAGTACTTAGAAATCCCAATGAAACTATTTTCCAGTCAATGTTTGAGTTTCTGAAATCTTATATAGTATACTAATAAGGTGTTGTTATTTCAGTCGAATAACTTACGATGAGTACAATATTTTAGCGGCAAAAATTGTCACACAATTTCCTAAAGAAAGCATAGGAACATATTTCACCAAACCAATAAAGAAAAATAAATCATTGTCCGGGCGCTCTACAGTGGCACGTGGCAAATTGGTGGATAAAGTGCGAAATTTAATATTTAAATATGGTGATAGGAAGCGCCTTTCAAGCGAAAACGAGCCTCAGAAAAAAATTTACAACAGTCAAGATTTACAAGGTAAATTTTGGTAAATTTTTAGGGTTAGGAGACATGGGATTGAAAAATTAAAAACCACAAAACCTGTCATATTATAGTCATTTAGTGTCATAGTAGGCTTTTAAAAAAATATTTTGGTTCTTAAACCATTTTATTCAATTTCTTCGTTTTTGCTACTATTGAAGGTTGGCAGTTAGCTCTACATATTAGGGTTCCATACCAAAATGGTAAAAAAGGAACCCTTATGGTTCGACTCGGTTTGTCTGTCTGTCACAAGTTCATATCTCAGCAACTACTAACGCTATCGACTTGAAATTTGGAATGGTCTTAAATAACGCTTGTCCAAAGCTAGAAAAAAAAATAAAAAGCTTAAAAATATAGTAGCTTTTTCGTAAAGGGGGTCGAAATGGGGGTGAAAATTTTAAAATGAAGTAATTAGTATAGATTACTTCCTTAAGTTCCTACTCCCACTACACAACTTCAATAGTGGGAAACCGTAATGATGTTAGGAACACATGAACATTATGATAAATAAAAAATGATTTCAGATTTGCATAACACTGATAAACTATGGTTAAATTGTAACTGTGAGCCATGGGATATAGTACTACAAAAATGGGCGTCGACATTTAAATTAAGGAGGGGAACGGAATATGATAATATTAACGACTTTTACAAAAATTGGCCCATACTGGCAGACCCCAGAAGTGATGCATTGGTAAGTTTTATACTTTGTTTACTTATGCTTAAAATACTAACGCTTTTTGTTTAGGCCATAAAATATATGTGTTTAACCTGGTTTCAGATAAATAGTGATTTCGATACTCTATATCCGGAAAAGGGATTAAACTTTTTCATAAATTGGTCCAATTTTTTTGAAAATGTCCTAAAGTTAAAACCGAGTACAAGTAACGATAGCATCAATATTCTCCAACAAGTTGAAAATTTTGAAGATGGGTGTAAGAATATTATTTTAACTTAACTAAGTATAAGTTACTGGTTTCTAATGTTGTGACATGGGGATGTATTAATTTTTTTTTTGTTTCAGTGAAAATTCCTGCTCAGATTCATGTATTAGCACATCTAGTGCCAACAAGGAACAGACTCTCAAAAAAAATAAAATTTACAATTCAGGAATCAATTGATTCTATATTTATTTGTGTCAAAGTAAGTATTATAAAAAACAAATTATCTTTTGCAAGTTTTTATTTATAGTTGTTCCATCCTTTGAAGTCCTTTTCTTCATTGATGCAAGTGCATTTGTGTGAGCGATAATTTAGTTTGTGTGTGTTTGTTAGTTATCTCTTCACGCCTAAACGGCTGAATGGATTTGGATGAAAATTGGTAGGTAGACAGATTAGTACGCAGACAGATTAGTACATAGATTAAGTGTCCTCCCATACCCGACGATCTTGAGCAAATAGGTTGATTCGAATATTAGGGTGCGTTTCCACTCAAGCGGAGCGGAGCGGCGGGTGAATTGACCAATCACAATGCTCAAACGATGTGGGACTGCGTGTGACGGTGTGATTGCGTGTGACCTGTTACTTCGGTTCGATTACTTCGATTTTTTTTCTACTGAACAAAACTACGTTAATAGTGTATTGGCGAAAATAGTTATACGGGACATATTATCCTACAAATTTCCATGTATTTTTCTCACTATCATGAACACAGCTGTTTTCTCACAAATTTTAAAAAAATATTCCATTTATGATCATATAAGCCTTACTTAACATACAGTAAATTCTTTTTTTCGAAATGTACGCATGTGAACCGCCGGGCTTGCTAGAAGATAAACTGATCATGTGTTACATGTATTTGTTATTTCAGAGTGCTGGTGACATCGACAGCACAATTGAAGAACAAAAAAAAAAAGCACAAGCAAAGAAGTTAACAGTCCAACCATACATTATTCTGCAAGGATCCTTAACGAAGAGCACATCACCGTTATTAATAATTGATGATGTAAAATACCGTTTTAATAATATACAAAAAGCATTCGACACGTTATTTAAAGCTTACCAAGTGTTAAATGCTAGGTACCCAAGAGCAGGTGACCACTTGTATCTAATTATCCAAAGGTGCGTTTATAAAATAGAAACAAAATATGACAATGCTGTACCATATATTGCCGATATCCTACACCTTTAATATATATATCACAGATTCGATTTACTTGATATCGGGATTTATTGCGACAAACATCTTTAGTTGTGTGTGAGATACTATCAGCCGGCCTACTCTTGAATCATCCCGATCCGTCAACATACTTGCTCTTTACGATACTTTGACAGCAGCCATTCGCCATATTAAATATATTGCATTGAGATTGAGATTGCGTTCGAAAGTAGGGTCGCTGGTTTGTCAATTTTATCTAGTAAAGTGACCCATACGTTTCACTCACACAAATACAAACACTAAAATTAAACTTAAAATGCACTGCTTACTCGTCAAATAAAAATATATGTCTATTAATGCAAAATTTAATCTTTTTGCGGTCTGTTCTAATCAATGTCTGAAATATTAAAATTATTAAATATTCCCCTTATGTATTTTTACATAAAACAAATGTTGTATAGTCCTGTTATTGCATGCGATTAGCATTCACTGTAACTGGAACACTTTGTTTATATAGGTATTGTTAAATATGGATCTAAGTTGCAATTACTGTCACAAAATGTTTATTGATTTTAAACAGTACATTTTTCATTTAGAGACCAAACATAAGATAAGTAATTATTTTGTTTGCCCATTTCAGAGTTGTAAAAGAACGTTCGATAGAAAAAATCGTTTTAAATATCATTTGACTGTGTGCTATAATTTAAATCGTTCGAAAGGTCCTTCCGTTACCAATATTAATTCAAAACAAATAGAACAACAATTGCCAAATATTCAAGATGACAATGATTTTAAAAATAAGCTCGGTGCTCCTTTGTCAAGTAATATATTATATAATAATGAAGATAAATCTTTTGACGAGACCGTAAAATCCTGCTTAGATGTGTTTTTGTGCCATCTTTACAATATAGTTAATTTACCTAGATCTACTATACAGACTTTTATAGAATTAGTAAACAATTTGATTAGCGACATTGTTTCAAGTTTCATTAAAACTTTGAAATTAGATCAAGATAAAATTCCTGTTATGCAGGAAATGGTTTCAGTTTTAAAACGTTTATTCAAAGACTCTGATACTGAATTTAAGCGTTTAAAGCATTTTCTTGAGAAAGAGTACTTTGTATCACCTTTAAAAGTTAAAGTTGGAACTATTAAAGATAGACGAAGAGAAAACAATCATATATCAATGGCACTGAAGGACCGATGTTTCTATATGTCACCGATAAGGACAATCTTGAAAAAATTTTTAGAATTACCTGAAGTGCTTTCTGAAGTTTTAAATTATCAACAAGTACTTCTTGATGAGAGCATATGTGACAGTAATGTGATTCGAAATGTAATTCAGGGTACTCTGTGGAAAGATTTAACAGCTAGCAAGGATAAGAGGGATATTATGGTACCATTAGTTTTATATTTTGATGACTTTGAAAGTGGCAATGCACTTGGTAGTCATGCCGGTGACTACAAATTAGGCGCAGTCTATATTTCGTTACCAACTATTCCACCAGAAAAAGCAAGTAGATTAGAAAATATATTTATAGCGGAAATATTTTATTCAAAGGACCGAATTCTTTTCGGAAACAATGCAGTTTTTGGGAAGATTATCGAAGAACTAAAGTTTTTAGAGGAAACTGGTATAACAGTGGAAATACCAAAAAAGACAGTATCTGTAAAATTTATTTTAGTTACTCTTTCGGGAGATAATCTGGGGCTACATAGCATTCTAGGATTCTTTGAAAGTTTTATGGCCACAAACTTCTGTAGATTTTGTTTGACCACCAAAAGAGAGTCTGAAATACAAACACGGGAAATTAATAATTGTAGAAAGCCTGCTGAATATGATAACGATGTTATCAATCGGGTAGGAATTAAAGAAAGATGTATTTGGCATAATTTACCAAATTTCCATGTATATAAGAATATGACATGCGACGTTATGCACGATCTAATGGAAGGTGTTCAGAGATATAGCATGGCACTAGTTATTAAAAGCTTGATCGATAAAGATTATTTTACACTGGATCATTTGAATTCCAGAATAAAATATTTTAAATACAATACTTGTGATAAAAACACTCCACCCCTAATAAATAATCAACAGTTGTTAAATAAATGTATAATTATGTCGGCTTCAGAAATGTTGTGCTTAACTAGAAATTTTGTTTTTATGGTTGGCGATCTAGTTGAAGAAAACGACGTGGTTTGGAATTATTATTTAATATTGCTTGAAATCACTGATATCCTGACGTCACAAACATTCTCTTTGGAATTAATAGATTACTTAAAATGTCTTATAGAGGAACATCACTTACAATACTTGAATTTGTTTGACAGCAAATTGAAACCCAAACATCATTTTCTAATTCATTATCCAACAATAATTAAAAAAATTGGCCCACCTATTCTTGTAAGTGCATTCAAATATGAAGCAAAACATAAAGAATTAAAAAAAGTTTGTCAATCTATAACGTCGCGTAAAAACCTTCCTTACTCTGTTATGACACGATGTCTTCTGAAACAATGCTTTCGGTATGTCACTAAGAAAGGGTTAACAGATAATATTTCGTACGGGAATTTCGAACTATATGGTAATGATGACAATCGTAGTTCAGAACATGTATTGTATGTTGATTGGTGTGAATTTAATGGCATCAAGTACAATGTAGACAATGTTCTCATGTACGATGTTAATGATGATATGCCTGAATATTATGTTATAAATAAAATACGTTTAACGGAGACTAAAGAAATGTTATTTGATTGCTCCTGTCTGGATATCGTTTCGTATAGTCCCCATTTACGTGCCTATAAAGTACGGCAAACATCACGTAATCAGCGAATTGCATATCGTGATTTATATACTAATTTAGTATCGGTTATTTATAAAGTAAATTCAGATCATTTCGTGAAAGCGGATTTTTCATAAATTGTTTGTTTTTTTATTTTATTCGTTCTTTATACCTGTTATAATCATGGTAATTCAATTGTGGTGCAACGCAACATTAAGAATGAAAATGAAAAGAATGTGAAAGTTGACCAAAAATATATAGATATTTTTAAAAAAATACCCTTTATTTGCATTCTGTTTATGGATGGTGTGACAATGAAAACGTTCACAATTTATTCTCTGTAATCCTAGTTTTTAAGACAAAATATGGGAACGTTGTCCCAAATTGGGTACAGTGGGAAACAAATAGATACCCGGTCCTTAAAAATATTCAACAATTATTATTAAAAAAAGATATTCAGGAAATTACAATGTCTTAATTTCATAATAATCATTAAACATTTTTATTAGGGCTGGATCCACAGAACACGTCGTGTTCTGTGGCTGGATCTATATCTGTTTCCGATTGTCCACCTATTCCTGTAGTTTATTGAGTGGGTTCTTTTTTGCGGTTAGTCGCCCTGTTTTTGTATTCCTGAAGTTTTTATATGTAATTATAATAATTAGCAATTAGAAGCTACTCCAAATCTCTAATTGTCACTTTCTATGTGGACCATGTGTGTGACATTTAAGAGGGCACTGGACAAAACGACGTCGACGGTGCTGCCACTCAAGTAAATAATTATATATCTTATAAACAAACATATTACTGGAAGAAACAAGCATTTCAAGTTGTAGTTGACAGTTTTATTTTGCTCAGACTATCCACAATCATTAAAACGATTTTCGGTGGCCACCGTGAACCGTTTTAATGATCGTGGACAATCTGAGCAATATAAAACTGTTTTCAATACTTTAGAATATCATAATCACAATCAACTAGAACTTGAAATGCTCGTTTCTTCCAGCAACGTGTTTGTTTATGAAATATATAATTATTTACTTGAGCGGCATCACCGTCGACCTCTGTTTCCTAGGGTACCCCGGTTCTTGATAGCAAAAGTTTGCATGTTCTCGTGATTACAAACAACTTTTGTATGGGGCCAACTAAACAACCGTAATCGATAAAAAATTTTTGCTGTTTCATACATTTTGGTCGAGCATTGCATTTTTCTATGGAACAATAAAATTTTTTGTCGAGTACGGAAGTTGGTCCCATACTTAGTCCCATACAAAAAGTTGTTTGTAATCACGAGTACATGCATACCTTCTGCTACCAAGAACTAATTTAAAGTCATCCTATATAAATAAGACAAATTACTGTATCTAGTTTAATTCTAGCTTAAAAGTACTTAATGCAAAATACACATATTAATTTTATGAAAGGAAGGCTGTTTACCTTAGCTTTGGCTAAAACATGTATGTTGTATGTTTTAAATACCTATACGCTTTTAAATTCTCTAGGCCCATTTTAATAGTAATAAAAATTACCTAGCTGGATAATTTTTATAACTTCATAAAGTAAATCGTGATAAGTTCTGGTAGTAGTGGGATGCTGGCGTATCTTCTTAAATGGATTTGGTAATATCTATATACATGGTCCAATTGAATTTAGTGCGTTCCATCTATAAGGTTAATGTATGTGACATAACCAACAACTTTCACTATGGCTACTAATTATTAGTATGGGAATAAAATTTTGTTTTGTTTTTTTCCATTCCATTTTTTTTTGCTGATTGATTTATAGGTATAGGGAGCAAATTTTTTTTTGACAGTCGCATTAGTGAAAGTTTGTTAGAGTTGACACATTCATTCACCTTACAGAAGGAACGGACCATGTATATAGATATTACCAAATACATGGCACCATCTCAATGTTACCACGAGCTGAGTGTCCAGCGAAGTATACACACTTAGGTATAGAAAGTGCAAAAAGTTAGTTGGGTCTACATCATGTTTGTCGATTCAGTAGTTTCCAAACTGATATTTCACTATATTGACATTTATATTTGATTTTTGTTAGGGCTCTTAAGTGTACCATCTGGCGAATGCGTTGCACCCGCTTAGTATACACGCGAATCCCGGCAATTCTTTGATGCGCAACTCATGCACAGCGCAAGTATGGCGTTAGACGATGTGCATGCGAGCACAGTGCGAACAATAGATATGACACTAAATTATGCGCGCCCCGTACGTGCAGCGTCTTCGCCAGATGTTTACGCTTCCTTAATTTTAAATTAAAAATGGAAATTTTTGTTTCGGTTCGTTTAAATAAAAGAACTAATAAATAACTCGTATGTTTAGCGTATACTCGACGTTTTTTATTTCTTTATAATAAATTATTTAATTTAAGACATTCGAGGTGTGAAGTATATGTAGGTAATATTATTAAACTATTGGAATTTCTTAATACAGCTATGTCTCGGATCCAAAAAAATATTTGATGATTATTATACGTCGAAAGTATTGTAATTTCCTGAAATAACTTTGTGGATAACAAATGATTTCAACAAAAACTTTATAAAATAAAATGTAAAAATAGTAGTTTTTTTGGGATCCGATACGTTTTTCTGCAAGTCACCGTATATGTAAAAGCACATTTCCTTCCTGTGGGGGCTGAATTAGCGTCGTACTTGTGCAGTTCTCACTAGCGCCACTCGTAAAAATTCATTTGTTCGTAAAATAAACAATTTATCGAAAATCTGTTTTACACGATTACTACACTAGACAGGGAGTTCTTTTAGAACGTATTAATTCATAGAATCATTATGATCTGTAGTTACAGATACAACTTAAATAAATAACGGCCGTTTTTTGTAAAAGTTGTATCTGTAACTACAAATCATAACGATTCATTGAATTTATACGTTCTAAAATAACTCCCTGTCTTGTGTAGTAATCGTGAAAATCAATTTTTCAATAAAATGCTTATTTTTTTATTTTTTACGAGTGGCGCTAGTGAGAACTGCGGGGATGCCCTTAAGAAAGTAATTACTTAAATTTAATAATTTTACTTTCTCAAATTAAATTTAAAAAATGTCTTAAATTAAATATATCACGTATTTAACCCAAAATAATATCATCTCACATTAAATAAATCTAGTCTATGCCGAAGACAAAGTATTTTTAAAAGAAATACATAAAATCTTAGTTTAAAGTAAAATACTTTCAGATCAACTATTCAAAATATTCAATAAAGTAATTCTTTTTTAGAAGCAATACAAAATAATGTCGCATCAAGAATTCAGAAGAAATTCTTTATTGAAATCAAAGTAATTTTCTTCTTAGATCAAGTACCTCAAAACATTCAATAGAGAATTTTTTTATTAGAATTAAGACAAAATAATCTCAAATCAACTATTAATATATTCAATAAAGAAATTCTTTATTAGAAGCAAAATAAAATACTCTCAGATGAAGAATTTAGATGAAATTCTTTATTGGAATCAAAATAAAATTCTCTTAGAGCAAGTATTGAAAATATTCAATAAAGACATTCTTAATTAAACTCAAGATAAAATAATCTCTGATCAAGCATTCCAATTATTTAATAAAGAAATTCTTTATTGAAATCAAAGTAATTTTCTTCTTAGATCAAGTACCTCAAAACATTCAATACAGAAATTCTTTATTAGATTTAAGACAAAATAATCTCAAATCAACTAATCAATATATTCAATAAAGAAATTCTTTATTAGAAGCAAAATAAAATACTCTCAGAGGAAGAATTTAGATGAAATTCTTTATTGGAATCAAAATAAAATTCTCTTAGAGCAAGTATTGAAAATATTCAATAAAGACATTCTTAATTAAAATCAAGATAAAATAATCTCTGATCAAGCATTCAAATTATTCAATAAAGAAATTCTTTATTTGAATCAAGACAAAATAATCATAAATCAAGTATTCAAAATATTCAATAAAGAATATCTTTATTAGAATCAAGGTAAAATACTCTTGGATCAAGTATTCCTCCTTTACTAAAATCAAAATAAAATACTTTTAGATCAAGTATTTCTTCTTTACTAGAATCAAAATAAAAATACTCTTAAATCAAGTATATTCAAATAATTCAATAAAAAATTTCAAGATAAAATACTCTCAGCTGAAGAATTCAGAATAATCTCCGACCAAAATTAACATAATCTTGGAATAACATTATTAACTATTGTTTCAAAGAATTAGGGTCTCTAAGAATGAGTATGCCTTACTAAACCTGATTTCCTAATTTGTCGAACCTATATTTACATAATCTTGGAATAAGATGATCAATAATTGTGTCAAAGGATGTGACCTCTTGTCACGAGTTCGAAATGTCTAAACCTGAGTAAAATATACGTCTTACTGCCAATTAAATTATCTTTTACAATGAGGAAACAATAATTTGAGCTCAAGTAAAGCTTTACTTCGATTGTAACTTGCTGATATTCTTGTATTAAGTAAAGTTTTATTTAACTGAGAGTTTTTGTCTTGCTGCAAAGAAACAATATTAAGAGATTTTTTTACTTTATTTGAGAAAATATTCTCTGACGTCTATAGGGAGAGGATCAGTTTCTTGGAGTTAATAAATTTGCTTTGATTCAAAGAAAATTGACTAAAATTAAGAAAACACTTTTTACCGTGTACATTTGGAAAAAGAATTCCATGTTTTTAAAATAAAATTAATTTGAAATTAGAATTCTTAGCCAAACAAAAATTATTCTGATTTGAAATGGCCAGTACTGCAGAACGGTAATTTCATAGGTAAAGAACCTATTATGTATTTATTTACAAAAAAAAATGTATTTGTGTAGTGTATCAACCATCTGGTATCCACAACACAAGCCTAGTTGCTTAGTG